>CM052538.1:104295660-104317120 GCA_028533065.1 Trachops cirrhosus
TTTCTTCATTAAACTTACTGTAGCCTGCATTTTTTCAGCTAGTTTGTGACCAAAATCAGCCAATTCTGTGAGTATCTTGATAACCAGTGCTTTGAAATGTGCATCTGATAGGTTGGCTATCTCTTGGTTGCTTAAAAGGATGGGTTCTGGGGCTTTCAATTCTTCTTCTGTTTGAGCCATATTTTTGCTGTTTTTTTTGTTTTTGGTGTTTTGTTTTGTTTTGTTTTTTGGTCTTGTTGAGCTCCTGTAGTGAGGGGCGGGGCCTTAGGAGTCCACTAGGGCGGGGCACCCCAGTCGCAGGGTTGTGACGCTGTATGTGGGGCGGGGTCCGAGAAGGAACAATGGCTCTTGCTCTGTTCTCTGTAGGACCCCAGACCCTTCTGCCACTTTCCGCAAGCCAACCGGGCCCCTCTGGCACCAATTCAAGTGTGGGTGGGCCTGTGCACCCCGTGGGACCTTCCTTTTCAGTCAGTGACCCAAAGTTCTATTTCCTGGTGCTGGGACCCTGAGTTGCGTGCAGTGCCCTGCTTCACAATGGCCTCCTCACTGGGTCTGCCGGTCGCCACCCCCTGGCCGGGGCCCACCAGCCACTGCTGCTTGTGCGCTCAGGGTCTGCCTGCTGTGGGCTTGAGCGCTGCCCCGGATGCTCAGCTCTGCGCTCTGTCCCTCCTACTGGTCTGGATGAAAGTGTCTATTTTTAAATCCTTGGTTGTCTGACCATACACTTCAATTTTCTGTCAGTTCTGGTTGTTATTTTGTTTCTATATCGTTGTTGTCCCTATCTTGGTTGTGCGAGGAGGCACAGTGCATCTACCTATGCCTCCCTCTTTGGCCTTCTCAAAGTTTTGATGCTAGTTCTGCAGACTCTGCCTTCTCTCCTCCCCTATCAGTTTCTCAACCCTGGCTGCGTGTCAGCTGGACCTGAGTAGTAGTTTAAAAACAGCAGTGCCCAGTTTCTGCTTCTGGAGATTTTGATATAATTGGTCCAAGGAAAACTCCTGATTGTCAATTGTTTCATTGCTCTCTTGTGCAAAAAAGGTTTCCAATCACTGTCTCTAATTTCTTTTGAGATAATTTTGGAAAATGGACCTCACAGCCCAGGTTTCTTAATCTTCCTGTCAGGAACTGAAATGTTATATTTTGTTTAATGCTTAAATTATTGAACTCATATAACTAATAAACAAATGTTTTTAAAAGCAAATTATCTTGAAAATTTAAGTTGACTATAATTTAATGATATGCCTTTCAATCATTTAAAATGCAATTATGCATTTACTATGGCTGATTATTTTTGAATACTTCAAATATCATAAACCTTTCACAAATGCAGAATAAAATCTTATTATTATACTTATACTTGAATGTATTCTAAAGCCTCAGAACAATGGACTTATTCATTTCTTTGATAATTTATGTTCTTGTTTTATACCTTCCTAGGGGATATTAGTATACTTAGTTTAATATCTTCCTAGGGTTTCAGTAATATATTTTTATTTCTTCCCATGGGTGGAGTAAAATTACTACTCCCCGAAGAAAAAGTGTACGTGTTCAGCTGCGCCCAGGCTGAGGGATGCGGATTACTGGCGAATCCCTTCTCGGTCTGGGGGCAGGACTCAGCTTCAAGCTGCATTAACTTCTGATGTTACTGCAACATGATTTTTAAGGTCACACCTTAACTTGGGTTTAGTTTTTTTACAACCTGGTGTCTTTCAGGAAATGATGTAGCACTTTTAAAGTCTCATTTTACCAGAATTACAAAACCCATTGTCCTATCACTATGATATATTGACTTGATCTGCTACCTTTTTAAAGAATTATGTATTCCTTGCTGGTATTTTATTAAAATGCATAGGGACATCTAGTAGTTTCATTTCCTACGAGATGAGGCTTTAGGTATCAGTAACATATGCTTCCTTTTTGGAAGATTTAACTAATTCATCTTTGTGGGAGACTGTCGAAATTTTCTTCTCCGTGGCAATTTTGTGTGATCGCTCATCCTGATTAAGTGTTGGACCTTCTTTCCACCTGAATTATTATATGTTAATCCCCGTACCAGCTGAATCAGTCCTCCCTCCTCTTGCTGGGTCCTGTTTCTTCTTACATTATCGGTTTACTCAGTTCCATAATTTTATTTTTGCTCAGAAACAAATATGTGTATACATTTATACATTTTTATAAAAAACTGTAATTCAGTGGGAGAGAAAAATATCCACATGTAAACAATATTCATTTGTTAAAATCCATTAACAAGAAACAAATCCATAACTGGTTACCATTTTTTTATTATAATTATGTTTTTTACTTATTATGTTAACTTTGTTGAGAATAATTATGACTTCATGATCTTTCATATCCTCAACTTACTTCAAGTAACCATAATAAAAATATTATTTTGTGCTTAAATTATCACAACCTGGTCAATGAAAACTCTTAGACTGGATCTTTTGGCCTTTTGACATTGTTGGTAACATTTTTTTAAATATAAAATTCTTGCTTCCTGCCAACAACAGGATACTCCAGGCTCACCCGGCTCTCCCCACACCCTTTCCCAAGTTAAGGAGCCACCTTCCCTCCGGGTTTCCTCAGTTTCTTTTCCTTGACAGTCATGTTGGGATGGTGGGCATGGAAGTATGCGTGTGAAATATGGGCAAAAATTCCACCACTGCTGTTGAGACATTTCACCAGAAATTGTGACTTTAAAAAACGCCCCTTGGTTTCCATTGATTTTTCAAATTTAAAGATGTGATATTGCTGTGTCCTAATTTTATTATAGTAAGTGGTATCAACCACTACTAAGATATTCTAATAAACATGCATATTCTTTAAGGCCCAAGAACTGTCCCCCTTCTGAGGAATTCACAGTCTAGTAGGAGATAAGCTGGATGTGGCACGTCTCTCTTCCCCTTGCTGTGGGGCTTAGATGATGCTTGTCAGAATATCTCACTTCCCTTGGCGTGTGGTATTCCTGAGAATAACTTCATAGAGATTGAGATCAACACAAAAATTGTTTTAATTACTTTATTGTTGTTCAATTACAGTTGTGTGCATTTTTCCCTCACCACTCTCTCCCACCCCCGTCAAGCCCACCTCCCTCCCTTGCTTCCACCCTCCCCCTTGGTTTTGTCCATGTGTCCTTTATACATGTTCCTGAAAACCCTTCCCCTCCACTATCCCCTCCCGCCTCCCCTCTGGCTATTGTTAGATTGTTCTTAATTTCAATGTATCTGGTTATATTTTGCTTGCTTTTCTCTTTTGTTGATTATGTTCCATTTAAAGGTGAGATCATATGGTATTTGTTCCTTACTGCCTGGCTTATTTCACTTAGCATAATGCTCCAGTTCCATCCATGGTGTCGCAAAGGGTAGGAGCTCCTTCTTTCTCTCTGCTGTGTAGAATTCCATTGTGTAAATATACCACAGTTTTTTGATCCATTCATTTACTGATGGGCACTTAGGTTGTTGCCAGCATTTGGCTATTATAAATTGTGGTGCTATGAACATCGGGGTGCATAGGTTCTTTTGGATTGGTGTTTCGGGGTTCTTAGGATATAAGCCCAGCAGTGGACTTGCCAGATCAAAAGGCAGTTCCATTCTTAGTTTTGTGAGGAAATTCCATACAGTTTTCCACAGTGGCTGCACCAGTCTGCATTCCCACCAACAGTGCACTAGGGTTCCCTTTTCTCCACATTCTCATCAGCACTTATTTGTTGATTTGTTTATGATGGCCATTCTGACCGATGTGAAGTGGTATCTCATTGTTTTGACACAGAAATTTTTAAAAATAGTCATAAGTCTTGGAAGCCTAAGGTACAAAGGTAGTGACTAGAGATGCTGAGAAACAAAGATACTAAGAAATTAATAGAATGAGAAGGAGGGAAATGTGGGGTTTTTGTTTGTTCATTTTTTGTGATTAGATGTGTGAGAAACAGCACGAGTGGATGGAGCGGGAAACCTAGGAAGCGGATTACAGAAGTATTTGGTACAAGAAATAAAAAGAGGAAAGTAGAGGGAGAGAAGACAGATGCGGAGAAAACGGCTGGTGTTGAGAGAGGCATTAGAAGTAGGGAGAGCTGCACAGACAGCACACGCTGGAGAACTGGGCATGACGAGAGAAGAGTAGAGAGAGGAGCCCATGCAGTTTCTTTCCTAGACCATAAATACAAGCCCTAGATCAAATGGCTGAAAAGCCCAGCAGAATCTGAATGATTTTAGGTGAACTCAAATTAAGAACTAGCCCTGACCAGTGTGGCTCACTTGGTTGGGCATCATCCTGTAAAGCAAAAGGTCGTTGGTTCAATTCCCAGTCAGGGCACGTGCCTGGGTTGGGGGGTTCAGTACCAGTTGGGGTGCATATGGGAGGCAACCGATCAGTGGCACATTGATGTTTCTCTATCTCTCTGATCATCCCTAAAAATAAATTAAAAAATAAAAATAAAATAAAAATCTTAAAAAAAAAAGAGAACTAAGGTATGTGCAGAGCTTAGGGACATATTTCCATTCTCAGGTTTGACTGACTCTATTGGGCTCTGGTCATCAGGCTCCTGGATTTTGGCCACAGCACCTTCCATCTTGTTGGTCATCTGAGCATGGTAGGTTTTGTAAGTTCAGCTACTGGGTTTGACTTTTCGTACTTCATGGTGGTGAAGGTCTCTGCGTTTCCACATTCAGTGCTGGGATTAGCTGAAAGTCAGAGGTGTTACTTGCGCCACTCATGGTCAGTCAGCGCTGTCCCACCACCATCCCCATCACTGTCGGCAATGCATTCCACAGGGCGGAAGCCAGGAGTGTTGTTTTTCTTACCAACACTCAAGGCCTTTAGTCTCCGAACCACAGTCTTACCAAATGCTCTGCCACTGGCCACGTGTCTCTTTGCACAGTCTAATTTTATATTCAGCTAGAGCACATGACCAGTGCTCCACAGAATCTTGTTGGAAGAATGGTGACCCTGTTCTGCCATGCTAGTGTCAGCCTGGGAAGAGATGAGAGGCCTTACATACTTGGAAACCCATAAAGTTAGCACTTCAAAGCTGGTTGCAAACACTTCCTTTGGATTATTCTTTTTTGTTAGAAAACCCTTTCTTCTTGTCAATATAGGCTTATATCCCTTGGGGTCAGACCAGGTTGACTTCCTCATGGTGCAGAAGCTGAAGCTGACTCCCTTCCAGATGGCAGGAGGAGGCCAAGGGCTTGTGGCTGCAGTGTCAGCATCTGCCAAAGCCTTGGTCCCGACCCGGCCCGCTCAAGAGTCACATGGGAGCCTGTTAAAAGTGCCAGGACCCACTGCGGAGAGTGGGTCCAAGGAAAGGGGGCGGGGACGGGCATCCAAAGGGCAAGACTCCTGCGTGTGATTCTGATGTGGGCAGCCCCGCCCGCCCCGGGTAATGGCAGTCAGTCTTTGCTTGTGTTTTGGGGGGTGTCGTCCCAATCTTGCACCCTGACTGACTCCCTGGTGACATCAGGGGCAGGGACATCGCAGCCTTCCAGTCCTCTCCCCAGACCACACGTCTTGCTGTCACCATCTTCAACATCGGATGCTGACAAACTTGACCTCAGAGTTCTCACATACCGATTTTCAACCTGACATCTTATTTAGGATAGCCGGTCCACAATACGTCTCTGTAAATCTGCTAGAAAATGAAAAGTTCAACAGGGCAACTTACATATTATGTGGGGCTTTCATTCCCAGAAAGCTAAAACAATGATAAAATCATAGTCACTCTGCCTTTTAGATTCCACTTTTGTTGACATATTCCCAGCATTTTGTACATAGGCTTTATTTTTTGTTCTTTTTGTTTACGGAACGTTCATCATGTTTAATGATTTCCACCTTTGACTCTGTCATAGTACCTGTGAGGTTTCACTTCTTATCAGTAGCATCGGAATCGCAGGCTTTTCCTTTTGGCACTTGCTCTGCTGCGCGCCCATGACGATATTTGTAAGAGTGCACAGCCGGCTGCTGGGCTCGGCCATTGCACAGCAACTCAGAATGCTCATACTGCCTAGCTTACAAAAGTCTGAACGTTGCATCTAGAAGGTGCATAGAGGTGTCAGTGCAAAGTGCTCAAAACTGCATGATGTAAGGATATTAAAATCGGAAGTCAAGAGCTGTTTCTAAAATGAGAATCCAAATTAAGTACAACTGGTTTACCGCACAAACGCCAAGACAAAGCTTTATTACTCATCCAGCTATTTTTCTAAATATAGGCAGGAAGACATGACTTCAGATGTGGTCAGAGAATCTACAGACTGATGGAAGAGATGGGCAGGTAAACTACAAGTAAATTCTAGGAAAGAAAGACAGGTGCCTGTGTGCGCATTGACAGGGTTACCTTACCCAAAGGAGGCTGAGTATGGTTTAACCAGAAGAAAAACTGGGAAGAAATGTTGCAAAATGTCCAAGGCCTTAGTGAATAAAAAACAGCATGGTATGTGTGACAAATAGTAGTTTTCAAAACGGCTGCAACATTATTTCCTTTTCCACATGCTCTTCTGACATTGTAACTTTGATACTCCATCCGTCCAGAGTTGGACTGATGTGATCCAGGGATCTGAAAGTGATGCTATGTGACTTTTGAGGCGAGGTCACACAATATGATAAAGTTTGGGATGCTTGCTCTTGGAACCCAGCCGTCATGCTATGAGGAAGCTAAGTCAGCCACCTGAAGAGGCCTTGAGGAAGTGTTCCGGGTAGTAGCCCCAGCTGAGGTCCAATCAGTAGCTAGTATCAACCACCAGACATGTGAGTAAATAAACCTTCAGATTATTCTCGACCCTAGTCTTTGCATCTTCCTTTGTGAAGCCCCAGACAACCTTTGGCAGGGAAAAAGTTCAGCAGTGGAGAGGGCTTCTTGCGTTGTTCAAGCAAGTCTTCTCCATTTCTCTTTAATTTCTCAGCCCTCCCCTCTGGATGTGGCTGGTTTCTTTCATGGTATTAAAGAAGCTGCAGCAGCTCCAGGCTTCACATTTGTACGAGAGAGGAGAGAGAGAGAGAGAGAGAGAGAAAGGAGGGAGGGAGAGAGAGAGAAACTCTTATTTCTAAACATTCAAAACAAATAAACAAAACTGCACTGTTCTCTGATTGGCCCTACATGAGCCAATTACTGATGCTGAAGTCTGTATGTTGATTGGCTTAGGTCTGATTCACTGCACAATAACTGTAGCAAAAAGAATGAGACTATGTTAACCTGTGCATGTCAATCAAGGCCCATCCCTGGACTAGGATGTGAAGGCAATCTTACCCACCTAAATTTCTGATACCCTGCTGCAGGGGATATCAGAACAAAAACCCAAACACCTGCTGTATGTTTCTCAAACCACGTTCTGTAGAACACTGGTGAACCCCATCAGTGTAAATGAGTGGGCTACAGATAGTTTGGTGGTTTCAGAAAGGTCAAAAATACTTTTAAATTTGTTTTATACATACCCACAAATTTGGAACATAAAATTATTTACACAAAAGTGTGAATATGTTCTTATTTTTATATTTTTAAAGACTACCCATGTTCCCAGCAGTTGTTTTCTGCCGAGAACCAGTTAGTAAAGTTCCCTCAGGCTAATGTAGCCCCTCACCATTCACATTCTGTTGTGCCCTTGACCATGGCCTCTGTGAAGCTGCACCTGCTGTCACTCACTTTTATACCCCTGGCCACAGCACAGTAAATACTCAACGAATATTTGTTAAATAAATGAGCTTCCTTAGTTTGCATTTGTCATTTCTATTATCATGTTTTTATCCCCAATTCACAAAAATGGTTTATTGAAGATTAAGAATAATGACGAATTTATTAAAGTAATGCAAATAATAGAAACTTAAATAGCTGATTCCAGTGCAAATATAGGATGAGAAAATGAATGTGCTGGGCAAATGAAATTGTGTAAAATAATAATTTGACATAAACATGAAAAAACTGTGAATATTAAGTACAACTGTACCTTATTAAGTCTAAAAAAATTTTAGTTTTCATTCAGAAATAAGCCAGGCGGTGAAAGACAAATATCATAAGATCTCACCTATCAGTGGAACCTAATCAACAGAACAAACAAGCAAGCAAAACAGAACCAGAGACATTGAAATTAAGAACAAACTGACAGTAACCAGAGGGGAGGTGGGAGGGGATAATGGGGTGGGGAGCAGGAAGGGTTTTCAGGAACATGTATAAAGGACACATGGACAAAACGGGGGGTGGGGGGTGGAATCAAGAGAGGGAGGTGGGGATGGCTGGGGTGAGGAGAAGTGGTAGGGGAAAAATGCAGACAACTGTACTTGAACAAGAATAAAATAAAAAGAATTTTTGAGTTTTATTGAACTGGTGATGCTTTTATCCTTAGCTGTCAGCTCATTGTCCGTTATGGATCTCTGCATCTATCTTCCTGTCATCTATGAAAAACTCCACTATTATATATGTATGTAACATGTTCTGTTATAAGTTCTAGGGAAAGTACTCAAAAACAGAAATGGTGTATAATTCCTAAATTCATTTAAGGAAAGTACACATGAAAGCTTCCTTCAAAAGGAAGCAATCAAGGAGGAGAAAAAATAAAATGAAACAAAACATGGAATAGGTGAGACAAATAAAATCACAAATTGAGATGGTTAACTCAAATCCAGTCAGTTTAAGGTACCTAGGAATAAATTTAACCAAGGGGGTAAAAAAACCTGTGCTCAGAAAATTATAGGACACTGAAGAAAGAAATTAAGGAAGAAACAAATAAGTGGAAGCATATGTTGTGTTCAAGGATTGGTAGAATTAACATCATTAAAATGTCCATCCTACCCAAAGCAATCTATAGATTCAATGCAATTCCTATTAAAATACCAATGGTATATTCATGGATCTAGAACAAATATTGCAAAAATTTATATGGAACCAAAAAAGACCCAGATTAGCTTCAGAAATCTTGAGAAAGAAGAACAAAGTTGGAGGGATCACAATATCTGATATCAAATTATACTATAAGGCCACTGTAATCAAAACAGCCTGGTACTGGCATAAGAACAGACATATAGTTCAGTGGAACAGAACAGAGAACCCTGAAATAAACCCATGACTTTATGGTCAATTAATATTTGACAAAGGAGGCAAAAGCATACAATGGAGTAAAGACCGTCTCTTCAATAAATGGTTTTGGGAAAACTTAACAGGTTCACGCAAAAAAAATTAAACTAGGCAACCAACTTACACCATACATAAGAATAAACTAAAAATGAATAAAAGACTTAAATGTAAGTCACGAAACCATAAAAATTCTAAAAGAAAACATAAGTAGTAAAATTTCAGATATCTCACGTAGCAATATTTTTGCCAATATATCTCCTAGGTCCAGGGAAACACAATTAAAAAATGAGACTACATCAAATTAAAAAGCTTCTGCACAGCTAAAGAAATCGTCAACAAAATGAAAAAAGAATCCATTGTATGGGAGATCATATTTGCCAGTGATACAGCCGACAAGGGTTTAATTTCCAAAACACAAGGTCCGGCAGAAATAAGGCATGCTCAGCTGAGTGTGGTTGGTGGGGTAATAATGTGGGTGTAGTAATTGATAGTTTTAATTTGAACATTTCACCTAAAATGTTATATGGTGTGCTTGAGTGTGATACTGTTATGTTACAGAATTACATGCTTATGATTTTGTAATAAAAGGGGCATTATTTGTGCCAGATCCTGTACATAAAGAATTTACACAACCCATCACTAGAAAGACAAACAATGCAATTAAAAAAGTGGACAAAGCACCTGAATAGACACTTCTCCAAAGAGGAAATACAGATGGCCAATAGACATAGGAAAAGATGCTCAACATCACTAATCATCAGAGAAATGCAAATTAAAACCACAATGAGATGTCATCTCACCCCTGTCAGAATGGCCATCATAACCAAGTCAACAAACAACAGTGTTGGAGAGGATGTGGAGAAAAGGGAACCCTAGTGCACTGTTGGTGGGAATGAAGACTGGGACAGCCACTGTGGAAAGCAGTATGGAGTTTACTCAAAAAATTAAAAATGGATCTGCCTTTTGACCCAGTGATTCCACTTCTGGGAATTTATCTGAAGAAACCCAAAACACTAATTCAAAAGAACATAAGCTTTTTAACGAAAGCTGGTATAGCTATATTGAACTAAATCACTTTAAGACAAAAATAATTTCTAGAAATAAGAGAGTCATCTTCTAATATCAAAACACCATCTCACTAATATATCAGTTTTTAATTTGTATGCACCTAAAAACATGCTCTTAAATGCATAAAGCAGAAAACAATGGAATACAAAAAAAATTTAAATAGAAACTGGCAGCCTGATTCTAAAATTTATGTGGGAATGCAAAGACCTAGACTAGCTAAAACAATTTTGTAAAAAAGGACAAAGTTTAAGGAGTTATATCACCTGATTTCAAGAGTTATACAGAGTGAGTAATCATGGCAGTTTGGTATTTGTGTAAAAATAGAAAATGAAACAGAATGCTAAGGCTAGAAAGAGCCCCACACATATCTGAGTTGACTGATTTTGAGGAAAGTTGCCCAGGCAGTTGGGTGGGGGAAGGGAACTCTCTGCATGAGGTTGTGCTGGAACAACCGGGTTCCCAGAGAAGGAAAAGACAGTTTGTCCCCTACATCACAGCATTCACAAACATTGACTTAAGAAGGATCAGAGTCCCGAATTAAACTGCTAAACCTATGAAGCCTTTAGAAGAAGACAGAGGAGAATACTTTTGCAAACTCAGGGCAGTAAACCATTGTAAAGAGAACATTATGGCACTTGCCATAAAAGAAAAATTGATGAATTAAACTTTATTTTTATTCAAAATAAAAGCATTGTTCCTAGAACATATAAAGAACTCATATAAATCAATAATAAAAAGAAAAACAGCTCAAGTTCAAAGAAACAGGCAACAGACCTGAGTGTTTAATTCACAGGAGAAGATACAAAAATGACCAAAAAACACATATAACATGACCAACATCATTAGACATCAGAAAAAAATAAAATTAAAGCAACAATGAGATAGTTGAACAAGCCCCACTGGAACAGCCAAACATGAAAAAGTCTCAGGTAGCCGACGCAGGCCGACGCGTGGAGCCGCTGGAAGTACGCATCGCGGAAGGGCGTGCACAGTGAAGCAGCCGCTCTGACACTGTACGGCAGTTTCTTCTGCAGTTAAGTTTGCAGGGTATACTTAAAGGTGGTCTCGGACTGAGCTGTTCCACTGTACAAAAAGACTTGTATAAAAATGCCTTACCCCTAGACACAAATGACAATGTGGTGATGGCCTGAGGGGAGGGGGTGGAGGTGGGGTGGAGGCAGGCAGGGGGGAAATGGGGACATCTGTAATAGTGTCAACAACTTTAAAAAATGTCTCTCTTTATAATAGCCCCAAGTTACAAACAACCCATTGGAATGGTTAAACCAACTGTGGTATCTTCATACTATTTAATAAAAAAAATAATGAATTACATATGAAATAATATGGGTGATTCTCAAAAACATTATGTTGGGTAAAAGAAGCCCTATACAAAAAAATACGTACTTATTGTGCAATTTACAGGAAGTTCCAGAATAGACAAAATTAATTAACAGTGAAAGAAATTAGGAAAATAGTTGCGCCCTCGACTGACTGCTCTGAAAGGCCACCTTGGCGTTGTTCCTGGGTCTGGCTCTGGGCTGTCTGCAGCCACCTCCAGCCCACCGGCTCCCGCAGCTCTTTCACCACAGATCTCCAACTCTCACTTAAAAAAAAAAAATCTCCTGCCTCGGATCACCAGACCACTGGATCACCAGGCCACTGGATGATGGGATCACCAGATCACGAGAAGACCGGATTATGAGATCACCAAGTCACCTGAACTGGGTCATTGGGTCACTGGCGCACCCCAGCCTGTCAGACGCGGCCAGGGACCCCAGCTCGAGATCATAACCAAGGGCTCAAAGGAGAAGGAGGAAGTTGTGGAGGAGGCAGGGAATGGAAGAGACACACCCGCTAAAGGGAACGCTGATGAGGAAAATGGGTGGCAGGAGGCTGTCCATAAGGTAGATGAAGAAGAAGGAGGAGAGGAGGAGGAGAGGAGGAGGAGGAGGAAAGACGTGATGGTGAGGGAGAGGACGGAGATGAAGATGAGGAGGCTGAGGCAGCTGTGTGCAAACGGGCAGTTGAAAATAATGAGGATGACTAGACAGCCCAAAAGGAAAAGTTAATTTTTTTTGAAAAGGGCCACCGGGACCTAGTCACCTTCCACTTCCTTCCTCAGAATCTGAATGCGGTCACCTTCCGGACGGGAGTCCCGCCCCCGCCCGCGTCGCGGGCAGCGCCACCTGCAGGGCACTCGAGCTCTCCAGCACCCAACCAGGACCGTGAGTGTGCAACCAGGGAGGGAACAACCCCAAACTTCCAAGACTCTGCTTTTTTTTCCTTAAAAGTACTTTTAAAAAGAAAAATTTGTTTGCATCTTTTATTTACATTTTATATTTTTGTGCATATTGTTAGGGGTCAGCCATTTTTAACGGTCCTGGGACGACCAAATCATTCTTTGGAGTGTTCTTTGTCTTTTGACTACTCGTGTTGTGACCGTGTGCATTGTAATCTGAAAGGAGAAAAAAAGTCTTGTAAAGAAAAAGCAAAATCAACAACAAGAATCTTATTCTGAGCATTCCAGTAACTATTTTTGTGTATGTATTTAGGTGTATTACAGTTAGTTGATTTGTGAGATAGTTAAAAAGGCCAAAGATAAAAGGGTTTTCTTTCTTTCTGTCTAGGAAGTTGCTGTTTATTTTTATTTTTTAGCCTGTTTGACTTATGTGTGAAACAATGTTGTCCAACAATAAACTGGGATTTTAATTTGCTGACTTGTTCTAACAAAAAAAGTAAGTTGCTCATAAGGGAGGAGCAAGGATTGACTAGAAGACATTTTCTGAAGTGATTAAAATGTTTTATATCTTAAATGGGAGGTTGATGATATTTTCAAAATCAATCAGCCATTTAAGTGCATTTCACTGTATATAAATTTAATCTTTAAAAAAGCCTTGATCAGTCTGCAGAAAAGCCATACTCAAATATACACGCAACATAACCAAACATACGTGGTACTGTAAAAATGAAATCTAATTTTCACTGAGTGTGTGGAGCAGCCGGGACTTGTGCACTCTGCTTGTGGGAGCGCAAACAAGTTGATGAAACCGGTGAATGTGTGCATGTGACCCAGCAATGTCACCACTAACCGTGTGCCTCCCCGAAGTCATACACAAACCAGTACTCTATATGCAAAGCAGTATTATCTGTAATGGTTATATACCAGAAGTCACCAACAAGAAAGTGGGTGTAGAAATTGTTCACCACCCATACAGCTGAGTATCAAACAGTAAAAACGAAAGGAGAGTCACTGCCATCAGTTTCTGAGTAGAGCTACTCAGAAACAGAATATTGGATTAAAAAAATACAGAAATATACACATCGCATGATTCTATTTTGATAAAACTTAAAAATATAAAAATTCAATACACACCCTATGAGTATATGCATAAATAGAAATAGCATGAAAACATGAATGAATAATAAGTATTGAATTCAAGATAGTGGTTACCTCTATGGAAGGAAAGAGGTGCAGAGGAACTCCGTCTCTATTTATAATGTTTTATTTTAAATATCTGAAGCAAATGGGGAAAAATATTTATGTCTGTTGTGCTTGGTGGTGGGTGCAGGCTATTTATTTGAGATACTATTCTACATGCATTCTGCGTGTTGAAATATTTCAACATAAAGAGAAGTCAACTCTCTGATAACTCAAGCTTTAGAGAGACTGGTTTAAGAAATTAATAGTTTCATTGTCTCTGAAGAGAGACTGAAACTGCCCCACTGCCCAAGAAATACAGGAGTTATTTATTCTTTGGAGCTTTGAGTATAGTTTTAGCTCATTTATTTAGCTTTATTCTCTTTCCACAAAGGATTCAAGGTGGCTTGCAACAAAAGACACATAGAATGATCCAGGAAAACCTAAACATAAGTAGAAAATCAGGAACAAAGATAACAAATATTTCATCAATACTGGTTAACCAGTTGCTGCGATCACGTTTCAAACTTGACTCTGAACTTCTTGGCAACAGGACCTGTTCCAGCTTCCAGCCGACCCATAAAATCAGGTTACAAAAACTAATCTTTGTTCTTCAGAATTTAAACTTAATATTTTCCTGAGCAGTCTGTCTGTATTCCATTTTTCAATTTCCCTTGCTAACTAGCCAGGTTCTTCTTTCCCTTGTTCTTTTGTTCCTCCCTTAATCCCTCTATCTTCCCTCTTCCTTATTTCTCATTCTTTCATTATTTTACTAAACACCAGGTCCTTAAGACTGGTGGTGGTTATGAACGCAAGCTCTTTTTACGATTAATTGGCTCAAATACTCTTGGGTGAAGTTTTTAACTTCTTTATGCCTCATTTTCTAATGTTCAAATGGCGATATCTGTAATATGTACACCACAGTGTTAGAAGATTGAGAAAATGCATGTGAAAAGCTTTGAATGGTGCTAGTCACTGCTCAATAACTCCTAGTCGTTGTTATGGTTACTATTACTCAGTGGAGGAGAGTGTGAATCACAATGTTATTCATGCCCTGGTAGGAATGATCAGGAGCAGGGTAAGGCTTCACTGTGTCACATGCATGACCGACCACTGGCTCTGTGAAGCTCAGGAAGTAGGAGCTGATACCAGCACTGCCCTTACATTCAGTTGCACAGTTGACTAGCCTCAACTCCAACTGCACACTTAGCAGCCGTCCCCAGATCTAGCAGCACATTTAACCATCTAGCTGCTGCACCAAAACATGAGGGACACTGGACATTTCTGCTTTTGAGGCAACCCCAATATTTTGTTTCTGCTTAAGATTCCTTTCGGAAAAAAGCAAACCTTCAGCACACACTTGCCTGGACAGTCTCAGACCATGAGATGTGTGCCTCTCCCCCTTCCTGAAGACCCGGGGAAAGCCCAAATAGAGAAGACAACTTATTCCAAGGGTAACCACTAACAGCCTGGGACCCTCACTTGCTACCCCACCCGGTGGACCTCTGAGCCCTGTGTCCTTTCATCTGGAGATTATTCTCATCTAGCAACTACAGCAAAACAGGGTGGGAGGAAGCTGAGCTGAAGGGCAGAGAATCTAGATAGGAGGACACAGACTTTGGGAGTTTGGAACCAGACAAATAGGATTCAGGAAGTAGAAACCAATCCTCATGGGGGCAGACAAGAAGGAGCTAGGTATAAAGGCATGAGAGACCAAGTGACTAAAGCTGGGGCATAAGGAGGTTTGGTTTCAGGGACACGGCAGCATCCCATTACCAGGCCTGAAGCAGAGGGTGTAGGTAGAGCCAGCAGTGCCTGTGGGCTTGCTGCCAAATCACTGAGTACTGACTTGGGGTTCCTTAAACTCCCAGAACAACAGAGGACAGCCAAGAAGGCACGTTCATGTGAGGATCAAGTCCCTTTGGCATCAGGGATGAGACGGTTGAGGGAGGAAAGGCAACATTCAGGAAGCCATACAGATTACCCATCAACCAGCCAGGCCACTCACATGCAAAGCCTAGGTGAGCAACAGCTCCCCACACTCCTGAGAATTCACGAGTTCTTGCCTTTCCTTTTTACCAGAAGACCACAAACACAGTATTTCTCTTCTCAACATCACCCTCAAGAGAGAATCTCATTTCTGTACCAAACAAGACATAAGCACCGGGAGAGATTGTTGGCAGTGGAAATCAAGCTCTTTCATGGGATCACAAGGAAAGCTTCCCAGGGACCCGTCTGGGAGGAGTGGTCTTTTCGTAAGGTTTATTCGGGTGGAAGGATGCCCCTGTGTGCCTTCTCTGACCGTCCCGCCATGGAAAAAGTCCAACCATGACTTCAGCAAGGCCAAAACGAAGGCCAGTGTCCAGAGTTTGTTTCATATGAAAGCTTAGTCCTTCAGAGCCCATGCAGTCTGCTTCTTTGTTCCCCTGGGGTTAAAAACAGCTTTTTCTAAATACCTCACCAATCTCCCAAGTTTTCACAGGCTTTTGATTGGTTCACTCCCTAGTTAGACTGACAGGCCTCTATGGTCAAGCCCCTCCCTTGGGCCCCCCAACAATCCCGTATGGGAGGACAGGCAGTTCTCCCAGGATTTCCTGTGCTCTGAGGATTAAGTCTCCTTGGTGGCAGTCTTCTGGAGCGTATGAACGAGTCTGCAAAGGCCATAGCTTCCTGGCTGAGCAAGCAGGCTTATACTCTCAGGTTTATAAAGCTCAATGTCTAATTCCCTTTGCTTGCTCTCTTTATCAATAACTAATTAAGTACCTACAGTAACATTACTACCCTTAACTAATGAGACGAAAATGGTCCATATGTTTCAATTTAGAAAGACTGAAGGATCAAGAAACACTAATCCCTCTTCCTGTCCCGGAGCACTAATTCTGTGGTTCAGCTTGTATCTAGAAGGATAGCAGCTCCATTTACTGGGTGTTCACTGTGTGCCAGGAATTATACTAAATGCTTTAAATACATTAATCTCATTTGATCCTCACAACAATCTTATGAGGTAGGCACTATTAAGAGGAAACTGAGGTTCAGCTTGGTCGCAGGCTGTCAAGGTGGTAGTCAAGTGCTGAGATGCAAATGCAGGACAGCGGGACCTAACAGGAGGCTCAGCAACATCAGCCTCCTTGTAAACCTGAGCGCTGCTTTTGGGGCAGGATTGTCGAGAGCTCTCGTAGTTGTGGGGCCTTGCTTAGAACTGCGGAAGCAGCTTCCCTAGCTTCCTTCCAAGCATTTCTGTACGGTTTTTTTGTCCTATTTCATTCTCATTTTCTCACATCTTGGTGGTCCTGCTGCCAGTTAAGTTACTAAGAAAAATCTGAGCAAACCGAAGTCCTATTGACTGACCTATAAGACTTTTGTATCATCTCCAGCTACGGTAATGCACTCCAACCAACCTCCTGAACAGCACGAGCTAGGACAAACCCCTGCTATTTGTTTGATCTTTAAATGAAATTAGAAAAATTAGAAACTTTCACCCATAAAGCCCTACTACTTTTGAGGTACAGGTACACACCTAAAAAAAAGAGCCCCAGAACAGCTAACAACAGAAGGAAACACCTTTCAGAGACGCTGATGTGATCTGTAACTGCATTTTACATTCAGTAGGGGTCCCTTAAGACAATGCATTTTCTTCCTGCCCCAGTTTGGGCTCATTTCCATATTTTCTGCCCACAGTGACCCGCAGGCTCTCCTGTGGTGTCTTGAGGGTATGCACCTCTTCCTAGGTAAATAAAAAGAAGGGCTCCTACCCAGCTAAAGAGGAACATACAATAAAATGACAATTCATTTTACTGTCACGAGGCAAACACACTTTTTGTTTACTTATTTATTAATACATTTAATAATAAACTTATATAAAATAACATGTTTTGGCTTTGAAATCCTGACATAAATTTAAAAAGCAAATAACTGGAAATTATCAGTTGAAAGAAGGCAGAAGCAACCCATGCTGAGCCATGAGTGAACGCTGAGCACTTCGGGCTGTGGCAGCGGCCCTGTTTGAAGCAGGCGCTGAAGACGCAGTGCCATCCCAAGGCCACGGCAGCTCTAAACACTGCTGGATTCCCTCAGGTTGTTTGGTCACCACAAGAAAACTAGCCCCCTTCTCTCACTTTCCTTCTTTCCTTCCTCACCTTTAACTGTGAGAACAGTAGGCAATAATGATTTGCCGCATCCTGGCTTGCAGGACAGTGTTGTCGTTGTCTTAGCATATTTAACCTACGTATTTTCAACCTTCAAGAACATAAAACTGCTAAAATCAACTGCAACTATAAGCCATTTCTATTTCTGGTCAGTTATCTGCTGTAGGCAAAGCTTCATGTAGGAGTTTTTATTGCGAGTTTCTATGACTGCATCCCTAACGAGCTCGATGAACATCTGTGGCCAAAGCTTCTGCAAAGCCTCGTTTTTCGTGTTGATTTCTGTGGCTTCCTTCACAAGGTCCTCTATATACATGTTGCAGAATTTCTTTTTTCCCTTTGTTTCCTGTTAAAAAAAGAAAAATTTGCACTGAATCACAATTGATTCAAAAGCCACAGCAACAATTAGCTGAACCAGAGAACCTTGAAATAATCTGTTCTGACCCCGTCATCAGAGCGGGAACACTTTCCTAAGCAGTCTGGGCACAGAGGTGTGCCTGAGAAGAGTGGCCACAGGGGGCTCTGCCGCCCCAGCAGACGCCCACTGCTGCTTGACAAGACTGTGAGGAACTGCGTTTCTCTCTTGGAGTCACTGGATCGTAATGCTGTTTCTCCCTGATAGGCGGTCACGTTCCTCAGTCCAGGTCGTTCGCTCACTCAGTGAACTGAACGCACAGACACTCAGCTTCTAGTGGTGAATGACTCAGAGTACTGACACTGACAATCTCAATGCATATGAGGTCAGTTAATATCCACATACATATTTCAAATAACCATACTCTAAATTCACTCTGCGCTTTAGGAAAGCAGGTAGTGTGCATTACTTGCTTATACCATTTGGACAAAGTTGGGGAAAGTATACAAGGAAGAAGAGGAAATATATATAAGCCTGGGATCCAGAAGCTGGCTGTTGAAAGAAAGTGTTCCCTTTCCAGCTACAATTAAAAATCTTGGTTCAAAACACAACAGTGGAAGTTTTGAGCCCAAGGGTATTCAGGCACTGGGCTCCACTTTCATCCCAGAGGCTGAAACAAAGTCATTTTGTTTAATGCAAGAGTTCAACATTAATTTAGGAAATCGATACTTTTGGGGCATATAAAGGCATGGTGATGGAAAGTCAATATAAATGGAAAATTCAATGAAACAGATCAGATAAATCAGAATTACCCGGGAATCAATTCACATCAATGGAGAAGGAAAGAGGGAAGTGTCAACGAGAGAACAGGTGTAAGGACTCCGAAGGGATCTACTGAAACCTGCAACTCAAAATGCCAAAATAATTTTAAGATGAATTAAAGAGTTAAATTTAAAATACCAACACATATTGCCATTAAAATTACACTTACAAATATTTGTGATAACAGGAAAAATACATTGTAATGCTAAGTGGAAAAATACAAAATGAAATTCTGACAGAGGGTGGGTGATATTAGTGTATGCATTTCTCAAAACTTAGCAATTATGCACCCAAGGTTTGTATTTCATTGAATACAAATTTTACCTCAAAAGAAGAAACTATATAAGATACTGAACTCTAATTAATGATATGCATACTGAATTATTTAGGGAGAAGCATGCTAATATCTGCAATAACTTTAAAACATATTTACAAAATAAGTTGGATTTCTGGTAGAGGACAGGGTAGATGGAGAGAGATGTGGCCAAGCAAGTACAAGGCTAACAGTGGGAGCTGGGTTTGGGTATACGGGTGTTCAGTGTAAAATTCTTTTAACTTCGCTGTATGTTTGAAATTCTCATCAAAAAGTTAGAAAATATATACATAGAAAAAATATTCTAAAGTGTCATTAACATAGTCTTTGTCTTGTGAGACCATGAGGTTTTCCTTTTTCTTTTTCCTTTTCCCAATTTTAGTACTTTTTAAAACAATAAAATATATTTTACATCTTGAGTAATTACTGTTAATTAATGATGTATGTCTCAATTGTCACTAACTTTCCCCAACAGAGGCATATTTTGGAAATTTTCTTATGACACGTAAGATTTTTCTAAATAACCACTCATCATTCAAGGCCCGCCACACTGATTCGACTCAGTTCACGTGCTACAAATGACAGGCCATTGGGTAACCTGTCATTAAAGTCTGCACAGATTTTGATGCACGACCAATAGCAAATGGTTCCAGCTGGCTGCTTCTCCGACAAACCCAACCTCTCTAACTCGGAGACAGAGTCTGGGACTCAGCGGCCTGCACTAAGTTAGCTTGTTGATGAGGGCAGCATTTAGCTGCTGCCTTTCAACACTTGGGAAATCTGGGCTACACAGGAACTACCAGGAAGAAAGCAGGGAGACCAGTAACTAAAACATGCAACATGTTAAAGTGGGCAATGAATTTATACAAGTATAAGGCACAGAGCACATTGAATGAATGCAGATTTACATATTTCTTAAAACATGATTTTGAATTAAGAAAGATAAAGTTCTAGCAATAAGATGAAAATGTTATTATAATATAGGTATAACAAATATATAAAGAAGTTTTAAATGACATATCTTGTTAAATTTATACATAGTACAAGTAGAAACAAACTCTTCATAATTGGCATAGTGAAATTTTTGGTGTTTTAAATTTCCAGCTATAGTTTCTTCCACTACTTCTTCATAAACATGTCGATACAGAAATGTATCTGCTATAATAAGTTAATTTAGTAACTGCATTTGAAAGCATTGTTACTTCTCCGTTTCTCCTGTCCTCTGAGCCAGGGACGCCGGTCAGGTGGCTGCAGCACAGCCCACTCTGCCTGTCCATTACGGTCCTGGAACGGAGCGCCTCAGACATGCCTCTCTTGCCCTGACCATTAAGCAATTGTTGTTGCTCTTTGAATGAAGCTTTTCTCATTCTGAAATGCTTTCAGATACTTTTCTGCCCTACAATATACCTATGTGGTTCATGAAGCAAGTATTTCACAAGTCCAATCCTGGTGAAATGAACTCTACACAATACTGTTTATGTTGTTTCATTGAACTAATTTTTGTTGTCATGAAGATGGTTAGGGGAGAAAAGTAGGCCAGTGGTGGGATTTGTTGTAAAGTGATTTTAACTATAATGATTCTGGGATTTAACCTGTATCTCCACTTTATAAATGGGAAACTAAGGACAATAGAAGTTGAGAGACTTGCTCAGGATTAGACATCATCTACTAACATGTGCCTAGAGAAAACTCTGAACTAGTCCTTTAAGAACTTGCAGTCTATTTGGAGAGATGGCCTAAGCCTATGAAAAGCTAACTTAAAAAAGTAAACAGGACTTCCGGCCAAGATGGAGGCATAGGTAGACGCACTGTGCCTCCTCGCACAACTAAAATAGGGACAACAACGATACAGAAACAAAATAACAACCAGAACTGACAGAAAATTGAAGTGTATGGAAGTCGGACAACCAAGGATTTAAAAATAGACACTTTCATCCAGACCCGTAGGAGGGGCGGAGTCCGCCAGGTGAGGGACGCGGAGCAGAGAGCTGAGCACCCAGGGCAGCGTGCAAGTCCGCAGCAGGCAGACCCTGGGCGCACAAGCAGCAGTGGCTGGTGGGCCCCGGCCAGGGGGTGGTGACCGGCTGGGTTAGGCACTGCACGCAACTCAGGGTCCCAGCACCGGGAACTAGAGCTTTGGGTCACTGACTGAAAAGGAAGGTCCCACGGGGTGCACAGGCTCACCCACACTGGAATTGGTGCCAGAGGGGCCCGGTTGGCTTGCGGTTGGCTTGCGGAAAGTGGCGGAAGGGTCTGGGGTCCTGCAGAGGGTGGAGCGGGCGCCATT
>CM052538.1:104323543-104376315 GCA_028533065.1 Trachops cirrhosus
GTTTTTTATCTTCTTTTTCTTAGATAAGTCCCTTTAACATTTCATAAAATATGAGCTTGATGATGATGAACTCCTTTCACTTGACCTTATCTGAGAAACACTTTACCTGCCCTTCCATTCTAAATGAAAGCTTTGCTGGATAGAGCAATCTTGGATGTAGGTCCTTGCGTTTCATGACTTGGAATACTTCTTTCCAGCCCCTTCTTGCCTGCAAGATCTCTTTTGAGAAGTCAACTGACAGTCTGATGGGAATTCCTTCGTAAGTTACTGTCTCCTTATCTCTTGCTGCTTCTAGGATTCTCTCCTTCATTTTCACCTTGGCTAATGTAATTATGATGTGCCTTGGTGTGTTCCTCCTTGGGTCCAACTTCTTTGGGACTCTCTGAGCTTCCTGAACTTTCTGAAGTCTATTTCCTTTGCCAGATTGGGGAAGTTCTCCTTCATTATTTGTTCAAATAAGTTTTCCACTTGTTGTTTTTCCTTTTCCCCTTCTGGTACCCCTATAATTTGGATGTTGGAAAGTTTAGAGATGTCTTGGAGGTTCCTAAGCCTCTCATTTTTTTGAGTTCTTATTTCTTCATTCTTTTCCCTTTGGTTGTTTCTTTTTTCCTTCTGGTCTACTCCATTGAGTCCCAGTTTTCCTCCCATCCCTATTGGTTCCCTGTACATTTTCCTTCATTTCCCTTAATGTAGCCTTCATTTTTTCATCTAATTTGCGACCAAAGTCAACCAATGCTGTGAGCATCCTGATCACCAGTGTTTTGAACTGTGCATCTGATAGGTTGGCTATCTTTGTCGCTTAGTTGTATTTGTTGGGGAGCTTTGATGTGTTCTTCTGTTTGAACCATTTTTCTTTTTGTCTTGTTGCTACTGGCTCCTGTTACGTATGAGGGACAGAGCCTTAGATGTTCACCAGGGTGGGGCAACCCAGTCTCTGGGTTGTGACACTATGTGGGTGTAGGGCCTGAGAGGGAACAATGGCACTCACTCCGCTCTGCTGGGTTTCAGTCCCTTCCGCCGCCTCCCCCAAGCAAACTGGGCCTTTCTGGTGCTGATTCCTGTGTGGAGGGCCTTGTGCATGCTCTAGGACCCCGTGGGTCTCTCCAACGAACTCTCCTGCAAGGCTGGGAGTCTCTTCTGGCACCTCAACCCCCACTGGCGTTTTCAATCAGTGTCACAAGGCTTTATTTCCCAGTGCTGGGATCCTGGGTTGCACAGTCTGTCTCACTCCCCAATTTTGCCTGGTTTATCTGCACGCGAATGTGGGACCCCTCAGTCGGCCAGCCACCTTGTGCGCAGTGCCTCGCTTCACAATCACTGCCTTGCTGGGTCTGCCCGTTTCCACTCCACACCTGGGGTCTGCCAGCTGCTGCCTGTGCACCCAGGGTCTGCCAGCTGTGGTCTTGTGTCCAGGATGCCCTACACACCTGGTGCCACCACTTTTTGTGTGGTGACCCCTCTCCACCAGCTGCCCGACTCCACCCTTCCTACTGATCTAGATGCATGTGTCTATTTTAACTCCTTGGTTGTCCGCCTTCCACACAGTTCAATTTTGTCAGTTCTGGTGTTATTTTGTTTCTAAATTGTTGTTGTCCTTATTTTGTTTGTGCGAGGAGGCACAGCGTGTCTACCTATGCCTCCATCTTGGCCGGCAGTCTACAGTCAGAGAAGATTCTTGATATGATTTCAATCTTAAATTTATTGAGACTTGTTTTGTGTCCACTCTTCATTGTACGCTCTGAAGTTATCAATTAAATCCATCTGGTCCAGTGTGTCATTTAAGGCTATTGTTCCCTTGTTGATTTTCTGTCTTGGAAGGTCTATCTATTGATGTCAATGGGATGTTAAAGTTCCCTTCTATGATCATATTACTGTCAATCTCTCCCTTTATATACTCTCCCATCGAGATATGCTTTATATACTCTCATATACTAGGTGCAGTCATTATATAATCTATGAGTGATAACGCCAAAATCTAAAGTATTCTTTGGTTTATTTCTATGGTGTATTTTTTCTGCTAGTTCTTATATATGGTGCTTTATTTCCTTTTTGTGCTTCGTTATTTGTGTGTGTGTGTGTGTTGGTCACTGTCCTTAAAAATTATCCATGGGGATTCTTTGAAATAAGTTGAAAGTAACTACCTCCAGAGAGGAAGTGCAATTGCTTTTCCTAGGTATCATTTAAACTTTGATATTACTTTAAACTGCTCATGTAGTATGAATTCAGGCTTCAAATCTATATCTATAAGAGGACTGACGTTCAGATTTAACTTCTCACAGATGATTTTGCCTCTTTTCTGCTCAAATCAAGGCAACTTTTCTGGAAAATTCTGAGAGTGGGAAGAAAGAAGGTTTATTTCTGGTACCCCCTTACCTTAATGGTGAAGCCAGTTAGGTTCTAGCTTAATCTTGGGAATATTTTAGTTTATGTCCACCATTTGAGATGGAGTCCTGGGCCATGGTTTCTAGCCCTCCATCTCTGAGGCTAGAGAACCACAGAGTCTCCCTGAAATGCCTCCAGGTCAGGAACTCAGTATGTGTGTTCCCCTTCTCAGTGTTCTTTTCCCCACAGACCCCAGTCTAGTAATTATGTTACATATTGTCAGCTCTTCAATACTTTCATGGCGTTTTAAAATTTTTTATCCAGCATTTTTAGTTGTTTTGAATGGTCAAAACAACCTAACTCAGTATTTTCAGAAAACAAGTCCAATATATTCTCAATGAAATGTTTCAAATTGTACAGACAGACACAGAGTAAAACTCGGAAATCACTTTTCAAGTACACCACCATTCCAACACCCACACTCTTCCAGGTGCATTTTTTCTTCTAGCTCCATTTTTATGCCTCTATATTTACATGTATTCACATTTATTTTGTTTCTTTTTATAATAATATTGGGTCATGGTATAAATAGTTTTATGACTTATTTAATTAACTGTCTGTCTCTGGATATATTCTTAGTACTGGAACTTCTGGATTCAGAAATATGATAGATACTGCCAAACTACCTCTTCTAAGTTACACTGCCCTAAGCAGTGTAGAGTGTATGTCTCTCTGAATACTAATAGATCCTTGATATTATCGGTTTATAATTTTTAAGTCAGTCTCATCAGCAAAAAATGACATCTCATTATTTTAATTTAAATTTTATTTCTCTAATTATAATGAGTTTTATCTTTTTTATGTTATTTGGCAATTTGTATTCCTCCAAGTTCTCCATTTATACACTTTGACTTTATTTCCTATCATGTTGATTGTCTTTTTCTAACTAAATTTGTAGAAACCCTTAAAAATTGGTTAAATAGGTTGTAAATATATTCTTTCTGTCCGCTTATGTCTTTTGGCCTTACTATAGCTTTTATCACATAAACCTTTTATGGTTTTTAGAAGGTATATTTTAGAAGGTTTTTATGGTATATTAGAAGGTATAATAGAATCATTTTTTAAATTGGGATGATGAACCTTCCTAAGATACAAATTCATCTTGTGTAGTTTTCGGAGAAATCTCATTAGGGTTTTTCATTGGGAATTTAGTAAATTTGTGATTTAATTTGAGTAAATTTGCATCTTTACTATTAATTCTCAGAAGTCATTGATAGTGCGTGTCTCTCCATTCATCAGACGTCCTTTTCCTCCTAATGTCCGTATTTACTTCATGGTTACTTTGTGTCAGGTGGATTTCCTGGTGTTTCACAGTTTTTGTTGCTCTTATAAATAGGATCGTTTTTCTAATGCTATTTTCAATAGGTTATTATTATAATGAGGAAATGTTAATTATTTTTGTATGTTTAGGTGGTGTTTGGCCTCTTGTATATTTTGGCTAGTTCTAAAAAGTTTAATAGTTGAGCTCTTAGATTTTTCTTAGAAAATGGGCTTTTATAAAAAGTCAGTTTTTGCTTTTATTGGACAACTGTTCTTTTCATTAATTTCTTCTTTCTTTAAAAGTTCATGTTATCTTTATGAATTGCTTTCCTCCATTTTCTATTACTTTATTTTGGTATATTCTATATTCTTGAATTAAAAGCCTTATTCATTAATTTCTAATCTCTGTTTTCTAATAAGTATATTAAACATATATAGTTCCATCTCAGTATGGCTTTAGCCATATCCCACAGGTTTTGACATATAGCATTTCTGTTAACTTCATTTATATATGACTTACAACTTTAGTTTTATTTTATTCTTTAACACCAAAATGTTATTTTCTGAAATCCTTCTTTTAAAGGAGTACAATAATTATAATAAAAAGAACAAGAACAAAAAATAATAAAACAAAATAAAGCCAAAAAGATAATTTGAGCAGTACACACAGACAACCAAGAAAAATAAGCTTCTACACACTTTGAAACTGTAGGGTCCACAGTTCAACTCCTAGGGACATTCATTTAAAATCAATTTTTAAATTATTTATATTAATTTATTTATTAAATATTTTTATTACTTACACTGTTACACTTGTTCCATTTCCCCCCCTTTATTCCCCTGTGCCTGTGCCCCTCTCCCACCTGCATTCCCCCCCTTCCCTTACTTCATGTCCATGGGTCGCACATGTAAGTTCTTTGGCGTCTACATTTCCCATACTATTATTAACCTCCCCCTGTCTATTTTCTACCTACTATTTATGCTTCTTATTTCCTTACAGGGAAACAGATAAAATCAATTTAAATTTCCTTACAGGGAATAAGAAGCATAATCCCCTCCCCTATGATAAACCTCCAAGTGATCTCCATTTCTGTGATTCTGTTCCTGTTCTACTTTTTTGCTTAGTTTGTTTTTGTTTTTTAGGTTCAGTTGTTGATAGTTGTGAGTTTGTTGTCATTTTACTGTTCATGGTTTTTGATCTTCTTATTTTCCTTAGGTAAACCCCTTTAACATTTCATATAATAAGGGCTTGGTGATGATGAACTCCTTTAACTTTATCTGGGAAGCAGATAAAATCAATTTAAATTATACATGTTCCTGTATAAAGAACCCATGGACAAATCCAAAGAGGGGCAAGAGTGAGGGTGGGAGTGGGGTGAGTTGGGCGGGGGAAGATGGTGGTGAGAAAATGGAGACAACTGTACTTAACAACAATAAAATAAATAAAAAATAAAAAGATAAAAAATCAATTTAAAATTATACAGGGTTATCTCTAAAATGCATGCCCCATTTCTCACAAATCACAACATTTTATACTAAGACATATGAAAGGCTTTCATATCACAATATCTTTAGAGCTACAAGTAATAGGTCCTCTATTAATGGACATTTAATGAGTTTTCATATTTTTCTTATTATAAACACCTGGCTGCATTGAAAATCCTTGGACACATACATTTGTGCCCATGTAAAAATTATCTGTGCCATGGGTGGTGTGGTTCAGTGGACTGAGTGCCAGCTGGAGAACTGAAAGGTCACTGAGTCGATTTGCAGTCAAGGCACATGCATGGGTTGCGGGCTGGATCCCGAGTAGGGGGCATGTGATTGGTATGTTCTGCACATGGATGTTCCTCTCCCTCTCTTTCTCCCTTCCTTCCCCTCTCTCTATAAATAAAATCTTCAAAAAAAAAGAGAATAAAGGGCAGTTTAACTTAAAAAAATTATCTGTATAATATTCCTTTAAGTGAAATCACTAACTCAAAGGGCATATACTTAACAAAATGGTTAGGTACTGCTAACTGTTGTGAACAAGTTGCCTCAACTTTCATTAACACCAACAGTGTATAATGAATCCTGTTTCATCATGCTGCACATTGCCAAACTTTTAGTCTTTCCCCACAGTTACCATATTGTTTTAAAATTTTCATACCTCTAAATCTGATTGAGACCAATAGCTTTTTTAAAGTTTAAAGGCATTTATATTTTGTTTTCTGGGAACTAGCTTACCCTGTTTCTTTGTTTTTCCAGCTCAAACTGGGTAAGTTTTTTGGCTCATTATTTTATGATATTATAATTAGAGAAAGTGATCTATATGAGTATGCTTTTTTAGCTATACAAGTACATAGATTTTCTTTGAGCTTAATACACGTTCAATTTTTTCCAAACATTTCTTAGGTGTTTGAATAGGGTTTTTCTGTTTGTTTGTTTGATTTTTTTATGAATTGGGAATAAAATTCTAAATACAGGGTGGGAAAAAAGGAGATTTACAGAAATTTATATGGGAAAATAATACAACAAATAATAAATAATAACAGAAGAATAAACTGTCTTTCATGTACTAATAACTGTAAACCAATTTTCACCCCACCTTGTATATTTATTTGATAAAGTGTGTTAACTGAGTTATTCAAATCCTCAATTTCTTTTTTATTTTGGTTTATTTGATCTACTGAATAAATAGGTTAATATTTATCACAGTAACTGTGAATTTCACAGTGTATACTTGTATTTATTAATACATTTAGAAGCTTTGATGTTGGTTAAATTAAGTTTAACATTATTATCTTTTTTGGTGGATTATAGTTTTTGTTGTCATGAATTCTATTATCACTGATATTAATATTCCTGTATTTGTTTGTTATTGTAGTAAGAATTTGCCTGTCATGTATTTTTTATTCCTTTCTTTTCAACCTTTATATATTGCTTTCTTTAAGATATCTCTCCAAAATACCATGTAACTCAATTTTAACCCACTGTGAGAGCTACTATCTATTAATGGGAGAATTTTATTCATTAATATTTGTTGTGATAATTGGCATATTTTTCTTTTTACTTTCCTTCCTGCTTTTTGTTGATGAGTGTTTTTTCCTTTTTGTGATTTAGAAATTATACATCTAATTTTTTTCCTAATGGTAGGTCTTAAAATTTTGAAACACACAGTTAAACACATATTTTCTCATCAATTTCTTATGTTAATTAATGTCTATTATTTCTCCTAAACAGGGAAAGAAACTTGACAAGTTTAACTTCCTTCTCCTAGAATTTTCTTGGATTTTTATCTTCACATTATTAAAAATGTGTTACATCATATATTAATATTTTGAGACAACTGTAATTTTACTTATTTCTTTCCGTATCATTTCTAAATTCATGTTTCCTGTTTCTTGCATTCACAGTGAATTTTGTAGCCTTACTTCCCTCAGTATTCATTTCTCAGAGTGATTCTATAGGCTTTCAATGGGATTTTGATTCCACCAATTAGATACACATGGATTAAAATCTGAAATCAGAACTGAGCCAAGGAAGTATGAGCAGCGCACGAGATACCTGTTTTGTTGGATTAAGTTAGAGTGGGGCTACGTGGGTCTAGAACTAGGGTCTGGGGCAGGGAGTGGGAAACGCTGATCCTGGGTGTAGTTAAAGTGGTATGACCCTGGGGCTCGCAGGTGGGACCACCGTCTCCTGACTGTAGCAAAGGTGGCCGTTTCCTTGGTGGGCTAGTCCCATCTACAGACTGCTTCTCCAGCCCTTCTAATGATTTTGTAGATAACCCATTCTTTGTATATCAATAACTTTCTACTTTAGCCAGAGTGAATTCTTTTATAATGGAATTATGACAGCAGACCATCCTTGACTTCTCTCCCTCCATCTCTAAAGATTCTTCAAATTATCCTCTTCTCCAGCCTCACTGTCTTAGTTCTGGCCCTCGTAAATGCTCTCTTGGACTAGAGACTGGCCTCTTGACTGGTATCCATTCCTTCCATCCGTGTCAGCTCAAACAGCAGCCTTTCTAGAACATAAATCTAACCATATGATTATTGTGCTTAATTATGAGGCACAAATGTTCACTTTTGTTTTGTATGGATTGCAAAGCACCTCAAAATCAGACCACCATCCATCTTCCTAGCTTCATTTCCTATCATTATTCACAATCATCCCATGATCCAATTACACTGAATTATTTCCAATCCTTTGTGCCTTTGCACATCTCTTTCCCCCATACCTGCTACCTGAAATACTACTGATTCCTGCAGAACTAGATGAATGTGACCTCTTTGTGACACCTTCCCCAGTGTTCTTCCAAAATGCTCTTAGTCTCTTCTGTGCTCCCATAGCCCTCTTATAGCATCTGAAAGACTTTATTATAATTGTTTATATCTTTAACCTATTAGCTTATAAACCATGCAGGAGTGAAGATTTTGTCTTATTCATTTTTATAGCCCCACTTTGAATAGGGCCAACTACAAAGCAAATTTAGGATCAATGTTTATAAGATGTATAAATAGCATAGTTAAAAGGTGTGTGGAGTTTCTTCCTTTTTCTAGTGCAACAGTGATTCTATGAAACTATAGAAATTAAGGGTTACCTGGCATCACCCAGAATTGAAATCATACGGTACTGGGGTAACTCGGAAGAGGCTACATGTGCTAGGATTCCAAAGAGCCTTTCAGCCATTATCATATCATTCTGTGTCACCTGAAGAGATACAACAGAGATGGGTCAAAAATGACACTGTCTCTTAGCTTGATACAACTACCATAATTCCAAATAAATGTCCAGATTAAGTATTTTCTTTGTCATCCAGGGAAGTACATTCTCCTGGGCTATAAGAAGAGAGTTCTCATTGATAATTCCCATTCTTCCCTGAGCTTTATAAGAATGTGGCTCATGGTAATGGAGAATGACTAGAAGTTGAGTTCACACTGACTGAGAAGCTGCATTTCCTGAGAATTATACAGCGGCACCTTAAATTCTTAATGAATTTTTCAGAAGTCCTTTAGCTTTTTAGAGCAGAATGATGTAGGGAGGAAAATTCTCAAGTGTCAATGAAATAGATTCCTTTTAATAATGTTTCAAAGGAAAGGCAAGGTGGTGCTCAGACCCTGCTCCTCTCAGGATAATGCCGTCCCTGCCGAACAGAAGGAGCGCTGGATTAGCAAGGGTGCTCCGGTTCATTCTGCAGTTGTGGCTGCCTTTCAACACTACAGAGAATAACTTGTCACAGGTATTCCGTATGAGGGTTCATTCCTGTTAACTGAGAAAATACTAAAAGCAGGACTTGGATTAATATCTGGGCATATTTTCTTTAATGTGAAATAGTGTTTCTTGCTTTTTAAATACTATTAGTTTGTTTATATAATTCAGTGGTTCCCAACCAGGGGCCATTTTATCCCCTACAGAACACAACATCTGGAGACATTTCGGTCGCCACACCTGGTGAAGGGGTGCTACGGGCATCTAGTGGGTAGAGGCCAGAACTGTCGCTACCCACCCCAAAATGCACTGGAGAGACCCCACAACAACAGCACTGAAGTTGAGAAACCCTGGCATAATTAAATTTTGAACCTTTTGAAAGTTCCTTCTTCACACTAGCTGTAATACACTGCACAGGCATTTTCTGAAAAAATAAACCCATAATTCAGAAGCATCTCATGATCAGTGCAGACTGACTCTTTCCATTCCTTTCACTAGACTCCCCTGGTTAATGAGGCTGCTGCTCCCACAGATCCTTCCTTAGGCTGACAATGAACTTGTGTGGTCTAACATAGTCACCTAGTGGCCAGTGCAGGCCATTACTCCATCTCTTCTTCAGGTTCATAACTCACTTTAACTCTACCTCAAGCAACACCATTCTTTCTCACACAAAGAGAAATAGAAATATCATCATACGTTACTATATACTGTCAAGGATGAGATAAGCAGCTTTAAGTCATTTATTAAAGGGTCAAATATCTCTGGCACTGACATTTTTGGAACTTTAAATCAGATTAAATTATATTGTTCTTTCTCATTCTTTTCTACTTTCTACAGTTATAGTATGCTACTCCTTCCTGTGTCTATAATATATTATTGCACCTGTAGTAGTGGTCCATGTCTGGGTAAATACACTATCTTAGGGCTAATTGGGATAACGATTTGGCTATTAATGATGGAAAATTATCCATGGCCAAAACAATCACTGTACCTCCAGTCCAAGGTGAAACTGGAAGTAGCTCTGGAAACCTTTGGGACCAATATTAGGTCTGACCGTGGAGTCACAGCCTGTCTGGGGAGGTACCAAGAGGGGAGACAAGAGTACACAAGACTGAACCAAACCTCCTAAGAACGAGCTAGAGCAATTGATAGTTATCTAAAGGTTCTGCATTTGGCCTTGTCTTTAACAGATGGCTGACACTGTGGTTATGGGCCTACCCGGGTGGGCACAAGTTTCACATGGCTCTTATACTGTGACCCACAGACCTCTGGTCTCCTCTCAGTATGCTGGATTTTGGGGGTTCTAGGTCAGAGGGACTTGGAGTGTATCAGCTGCAGGCAAACACAGTTGCTCTTATCACCATGCCACCCAAATTGAATATAGCTCATCTTACAATAAGGAGGTCTTCTGAATTTTAAGAGATAATCACAATAATACTAACGGCATATTAAAGATTTTTTCCTTTGGAGGACTACTTAAATTCACTTCAGGAATTCTACAGTAGAGAAAGAAGCATAATTTCTCTCTTATCTTCCTAAATACTATTTGAAGAGAACATGGTCTTTGAGTAGCTGGTCACAAGGTGACCAGCTAGCAGAAGCAATCTGAAAAACAACTTTTCATTACTAATGTTCCAGTTCCTCAGGCCCCAGGTCTGAGCTACGCAGTGCGGACATGCCACAGGCAGCTCTTACAAACTACTCACAAAGCAGTCCAAGTGCTTGTTTTATTTCCTTTATTTCTCTCATGTTTTTCTTTCTCTTCTTTCACCTTTACTCCCTGCTCACTTCTCCTCTGCATCTTTTCTGTAATCACTTTTCTTTGCCCGTGTATATTCTCTTCCTCCCATTTTGCGCTTCTCTCTCTCTACCCTGACCCTTACTAGTAAATATTTGGGTATTATTTCCTCATCCCTCTTGCATGCCAGGCAGTCCACACAGCACTTTTAAAAATACAAAGATCAGATTACCTATAGAAGTATTCTTTTTTTTTAAACTGTCATTCTACCAACCTTTTTGCTTCTCTGAATGCTTACAAGCAAGAGTAAAAATACTTAGTATGTATCATGACCTGGTTACTATTTTATTTTCAAAATTTGACTAGTGCTTTAGAAGTTTTTGAATAAATAGATTTTTAGCTTTTTGACATTTTAACTGTCAAGATTTTAAAAAAATGTATTTCTCAAAAGTTCCAACGTAGTTACTTAAATCCCTGACCACTTTTATGACGATTCCTCTTAAAAAGGAACACTGTTACTCCACAGTGACTTAGTGCTTGGCTTACCTCTGTCCCATTTATTTTCTGTATACTAAAATGGCTCAGCCTGAACAGTACATAGTATTTCCAGAGTGTAAAATTGACAACAGGATTTCCTTGAGGATCAATAGTCAACTGGTCAATGCGACGGAGTTGTGCTAATGCATTAAATTGCTGCAGCATTACAAGATTTGTTTCCTTGAATTTAAGGTGCTACAATAATAAAACACACAAAAAGAACTTAGCATTAAGTTTAACCAGCTTGAAATACTAACATTGAAATTTCACTGATAATTTCCTCAGTAAATCTGTAACTTTAGGCTTAGCTAGTATGTTTTCAATTATATTAAGTCAACTGAATGTACTAAATGTTTAATTTGTATGAATACATTTAATGCACCTAATACTCACTGAGGAAATCCATTAATCCATCCATTATTGAATTCAAAATAATTTCTAGTCTGCAAAGGATATCCCCTCATTTATTAACAAACTTAATTTCTTAAAAATTACATAAAAATATACAATAAATAAAAAATTTATAAATATACAATAACTCATTACAATTGTTTTATATACTTTTGCTGAAATTAAAAGTGCAAAGGGAAGAGTAAAAATAAAGTTTTCAGAACTTTATAAACACAGGGTTCACAATGCTTCTGAGAGAACTAGTTAGCAATATGCATTCCTTTCCCATTACTATGTAGGCTACTTAACTGGCTACAGGAAAACCAGGTTATGAAGACGGAAATGCTAATGTAAGTGTTCTGTCTGTGAAATTGGATGTTCTTTTTTACAGATACTGGCTCTGCTTCTTTCTGTCTTGTTTAGGGAGAATGATGTGAAAAAAGAAAAGGGCAGGTGAGAGATATCACTTGGCTAACAGAGAAAAACACAATAATAACTCAAAAAAGAACTCATAGAAATCAGTTTCTGCAAATGCATACCAATAAACAATATAATAATACCACAACTGAAAAATGCTAACTGTCAAAGTAATTTTAATGACCTACTAAAATTATTTTAAATGTTGTTAGGGGACTGTGATAATTATTTTAAAATGTACATGTCCCATTAATACCAAGTAACATAAATGTATATATAATATATGGTTAGGTGAGGCCCTGCTGAGTGCTTTACAAATAGAAGAACAAGTTGAATAAAATTATATTAGTCCTTTGTACTCCATAAAGAATCATTTTCTTAATAATTTCTAATATTAACAGAAAGCTGCAAGGGCATTTATCAATACTGATTTAAATCCCAGGTCCAGAAAATCAACACAAAGACTTAGTCTCCCTGTCAGATAGAAATTGCATAAGAAAGAGTTAAAAACAGGTGTTTAGCCTAAACATACAAGTCACGACTGAGAATACTTCAAGCTCACTAAAAGGAAATGTTTACCAGAGAATTAGGGAACTTCATCTTCAACTTGGGAAGCACTTGGACTATTTCATCAAATTCTATGAAAGTGAAGGACACTGTTGTCACCATGCCTGCCGTCTGAACGCTCCAGTTCCGGTCCAGGCACTCCAGCGCGCCTGAGCCATACAGGGACAGCGTGTCCCCGTCCACGTCAACAAGGTGCGTGTCTGTGGCAGACAAACCTTGTAAAGCACTGGTGAGCACTGCGTCCAGAGACCTGGAAAACCCAACACACAACTTTAACTGACAGTCTTATCCTGCAAGTAAATAACGGAATATAAAGACCTGCTGGAGAATGTATTTAAAATTCTATATTCACTTTTTCATTTCAATAATTAAACTCTGAGCATCAAAGACTAATTTTCAATAGAATATCAGAAAGTTTTGTATTCTTCTAGTCATATATTTTAATTCAAAAAGAGGCTCATGTAAATAAAAAATGCCACCTTTAAATCCAAATTAATATTCTGTTTAGTTTTAAAACAATCCATTTAATGTATCATGGATATGTTTTCATATCAATACAAATAGGTTTTCCTAATTCATAAAGTATTCCACTGCCCAGCTGGAAAAAAACCCATATTTTATAAAAACATTATTTCTATAGCAAGAACCATGATACAAAAATATGTTTATAAAACACTTGGGAAGACATAAAATAACTCTTAACAACAGTTAATCTCTCAGATGTTGGGTTAAGGGATTACTTTGGCTTTCTACTTTTGAATACTTCAGTTTTATCTGAAATTTTGCATGTGTATACTACAGTTATAAGCAGTGAAATTAATGAAAATTTCCTCCCCATTTTGAAATAAGAAATAATGAAAATAATCCACTATTCACTCTATACAATATATACATACACACATACACTACTCAATATACTTGGTATCTTTTGTAAAGGTTACCTAAATGATAGCCAGAGACGAAAAGAAATAGCTCACTGCAACTCAGATTTTCTGATTTTCCCCAACCTCAAAACTCAAACAAAGCTTGGCTATTGTTCCACGTGTTTTCATTCTGACACTTCGCTCTCCTAAGTGCCAGTACTCATTTTAGTACCGTGTTCTCCTTCACGCTTCTGTGGGCGTCCGCACACCCCTTCAGCCCGTCAGTTCTCATGCTTCATCATAATGGTGTGTTTACAATCTCACCTCCTCCGTCAGGTAGTGAGTTCCTTGAGGCTAAACATTATATTTGTTCCTCTTTGGCTGTCCTAGGGTCTAGTAATGGGCTTTTTACAATATATAGTGAATAACTGCATTATTAAAGATCTTCAAAATTTTTACAATGCTGATATTGAGGGGTAAAGCTGATAACCATCACCCTGTTGGTTTATCATGCTTTACTAGACTTACATAAACTTATTTCAGGACCACCAGTTAATCTGCAACACACTTGTCTACATGATAACAAGCTGAGTAATAACATGAGTCAACTCTAAGTAAACATGCAACAGAAAGGCTTGATTTCTGACAGATTACTGCTTAAGACAATGATTAGCATATGACAATAATCAAACATTCAGTGAGCAGTAGTATACAAATAATCTTAGATGATAATCCTTATAAAGGTAAAGGATGATAATGAAACAAAAATATGATGAGAATTAAGAATCCTTTATATCATGCTTTGTATGATAGATCTGTGTTGACCTACGTAGAGCATATGATCATTTCTGAAATAATAAAGGAAAAGAGTTACATTTCACTGCCACTGAAATAAAGAAGGCTTGATGGAAAGGGCGCACAGCCCTGTGACAGCACTTCCAGCCGTGCACAGCAATTACCGTCTCCTTGTCTGTCTCTATCACTAAACATGGTGATCCTTGAGGGCTTGGACTTGTTCACAGTCACGGTGAATGAGCATCTAGCACAGCTCCTAGCACATGCTGTGCTCCATAATATTTGAGTTAATGAAGTCAGTTATGAAGTTTTATGAATATCTATTGACTCCTATGACGGATTGCCAACCACAAGCTGTGGTTTGAGCAAAGGGGCAGAATCAGTGATACAGACACAAATAGGGTTAGTGAGAGGTACTCCCAGGTGAGGCAAAGACAATAAAGAAGTAAGGTCAAGGCAGGAATAAAGGGTTGGAGTGATGTCTGAAGGCCACGATACCTAGCAAAAGTTTATTTTAGTGTAAAAATAACGGGGAGTCAGAGCTATACACCAAAAACATGAATAAATCCTTTGAGAAGTGGTGTATTTTATATCATATATTTGGAAGTATCTTGCTTTCCTTTGTCCATATGATTAAAAGTTAAAGACTATAACTACAGATCAATCTAAGATGGCGACTGTGGAACTGGAAACCACTCCTGCTCCTAATATCCAACCTACAGAAGAAGAGAAAACAGAAGATAACCAGAAGTTTGCTAACACAGAACAGATGGACACTCTGATTTTTAAAAAATGATAAAAGCAAAACTCGGCAAGCAAACCTTTGGTCTATCTCTAAGTTCCATACTGTTGAAGACTTTTGAGCTCTACATAACTATATCCAGTTGTCTAGTAATTTAGTGCCTGGTTGAGACTACTCACTTTTTAAGGACAGTATTGAGCCTCTATGGGAAGATGAGAAAAGCAAAGGAGGAGGGCCATGGCTAAGTACATTGAACAAACAGCTAAGGACAAAGTGATCTAGAGTGCTCTTAGCTAGAGACATTGCCGTGTCTTATTAGAAAATCTTTTGATGACTACAGTGGTGATGTATGTGGAGTTGTTAATGTTAGAGCTAAAGGTAAAACACAGCGAAATGCACTACTGGCTGTGAAAACAGAAGCTATTACACATGTGGGGGGTACCCAAGGAAAGGCTAGGACTTCCTCCAGAGATCACGATTTGTTATCAGTCCCATGAAGACACAGCTACCTAGAGGGCTCCACCACTAAAAATAGGTTTGTTCTTTGAGAAGACACCTTCTGTGTATTCTCATAGAGGAGACTGCCTCAATCAAGATTTGGGAGCTAAACCAAAGCTTCTTCAAAAGGAGAGTGGACTGCATTTAATTTGGATTTCCATCTAAATGTTGCTAAGATACAAAAGTCTCATTTGCCTTTGTATTGTACTTCTGTGTTAATTCTTTATTTAATTTTAGCTAGAGTGTCCACTTATCCTAATCAAAGAATCAGAGTACACATTGTCCCAAGATCTATAAATGTGTTCCTGGACACACTTAGTAGAATTACTATTACAAACACATTTTACCCATCTATAATACTAAAAAGAACCTGGATTTCATCCTGGCCAGGCAGTTCAGCTGGTTGGAGTGTTGTCCCAATACACCAGGGTTGCTAGTTCAATCTCCAGGCAGGGAGCACACGAGTACCAATAAAGGATCCATAAATAAGTGGAACCACAAAATGATGTTCCTCCCTCTCCTTTCCTCTCTCTCTCTCAAATCTATTGAAAAAAACTTGAGGCATAAAAAATATGCCTTTATAAAAAAGAAGAACGTATATTTCTATGCAAAAAAGAATTCTATGTTCCATTGCATGCGGAAGCACGTTTTGCTGGTTTGAATGAGTATGATGCATACGGTTTTCTGGCAGTCTGTTTTGCTTCACAGCATTGCTCTTCCTGTATGTTCTTGCTTAGGGCTGCCAGATTTTAATTTATTTGTTTCACTACTTGATAACACTAGTAATTCTAATTTTAGTTTTCATTTGTTTTGCTTTTGTTTTTTCCTCATGAGCACTGGTGAAAGATCAGGAATAACATACAAAGGTGGAATGAACAATTTTGTGCACTCTTTTGGTAATTTTGGTTGTTTTGCAACTGTAAAGTTTTACTACAAATTTATACATTTCATTCAGATTAGTAATCTATATGTTTGTGTGATTTCCTAAATATAATTGTGGATTATTAAAAATGTAACATCATACTTATATTCCTAATTAGAATTATTAAGTCTGTTTTTGTTTCTCTACGCTGTATTTTAACACCTTTATTACTTAGGTTATTTTGCTTTGGTTAAGAAATAGCTCAAATAGAAAAGCAGTCCCATTTTTATTAAGACCATGTACCAAAATGTACGCAAAATGTGTACAGTGAAATTGCATTTTAGACAACCAGGTCTGCACTTCCACTCCTCCACCTCCACAGAAGGTCTGTACTTCCTACTGCAGCGCGGCCTCCACTGTGCACTCTGTTGTGTCTCCCACATGAACAGCGTAAGTCTGCAGCGCTGTTTGATTACTGTGTTTATTTCAACGTAAAATAAACTGAATAGGTAGCATCTTACATATGGAATTTAAAAAAGAATATAAACTATAAAATAAAAGTATATTATCAGAGAGATTATTTATTTTTGTTTAATGTTTTGTCAAGCAAACTGTTGGGAAAATAAGTGAAATAATAAGCAAGCCTAGAGTCAGCCAACCAGTTATATAATTACAAAACAAAGCAGACATAATCTCCAGTTTACATAGATCTGATATGGGTATTCAGTAAGAACAAATGCCAAGTGACCTAGGCTGTAGGCAGGTTCGCCCTTCTCAAGAGGAAATGGAGCACCTGTTAAACAAGCCATACACTACTTAACCCACATCAATTACTCTCTGAATAAGGCTTGAGTTTAGCCTCTCACCAATACAGAGCAGAGGAACCTGTTCCTTGGGGAAGATGTGATCTGATTTCCATAAAAAATAACTTAGAAAAATTTCCTAATCCATGTTTGTATGTTGGGGACTGTCCTTTCAGTTTTTCTTGTATGCTTGATAATATGTTCACATCTTTTAATTCAAACATACATATGTTATTTCATTTACTCATTCATTTATTTGCCAAATATTTAGTGAAAGCCCATTATATATAGTGGTTCACAGCAAAAAAAAATCATCTGTGTTGATATGGACATTATGTACAAGTTTTTGGATATATTAAAACTTTTCTTCACTTTTATTGGGCTATGGTCCCAGAACTATAAATACTCTAATCATACTCTGCAATTAATTTAATAAGCACATGAGATATTATAATTTCTCAACTGAATTGACCTCAACCTCACCAAACTAATAGGTTAACCTGGAGAGCTTGTTATGTGTTAGATACTGGGTAAGCACTGGGGAGAGAAAACAAATTAAGACATACTTGCCCTTAAGATTGCCCAGTCTGGATAGAGGGTAGAGAGCAAAATAAATATATATATTAATTTTAATATAGTATACTTAGTGTCAATCATGAATTTTTAAATGGTATGCTTTGGGAATACTGAGGAAGGAGTGACTAATTCTTCTAGAGGGAAGAATCAGGTTTCAAAAGGAGGTAGCATTTGAGTTGGTCCTTGAAAGATAAAAAGTTGAACTACATGAGAAGCAGAAGGAGGAAGCGCACTTTAGGTAAGAAAGACAGAATAAAGGCGCAGAAGACCCTGTATGACACGTTCAGTTAAGACCAATTTCAATATGGTTGGAACACGCAACATACGGGAGGGAGCAATAGCTGAAGAAGCAGCTGAAAAGTCAGGTTTTTTCCTGTAAGTTTGAAGAGCAGAAAAATATTAAAATAAAAAAAGTAATAGGACCATATTCAATGTAAGTTTTTAAGCACCTCCAATGTGCCGTGTATGGAGTTAGGTGCTAGTGCTGGGGATACAACGATGAATAAGGTATTTCTCTGGCTTCAAGGACCTACCTGAGACAGATATGTTGGTCAGTTTTGTGGAGGATATAAGAGGAAGAGGCTGGATGAACAGAGATTAGTAGGAAGATCAGTGCAATAGTGTGAACTAGACCATATAAAAACACACCAAAAGATGGCATGGCATGGTAGAAACGGCATTGGTGAGAAAATCCAACCTTAGTTCAAATTCCAGGTAGCCATCGATAAACATAATTTTGGGGGCATGTTATTTAATTTCTTTGTAGTTTCAGTTTCCTGATATGTAAAATAGAGATCATTACTTTTTTCAAAGTTGTTATGGAGATTAGAAATGATATTTTAACTGTTCCCCATGCTTAGCGCAATACATTTTAGTGGTTATTATTAATAAAAGAGAACATAAATATACTAGATAAATAAGAGAACATAGAGCAAGACTTAGTGGTTGACTGTGGGGAATGAAGAAGCGGGAGGAGTCCAGTGTGACTCAAATATTTTAGAGTAGATGACTGGTCCAGTTCTCCACCCGTCTAGTCTAAATTCAGGCTCTAAGAAATGTGGTATTCTCCTATGAAGGATCTATGCTTTATAATTTGTTTTCCCACAAAGCCCAATGCATTCCCATGGATATGTCCCAACTCAAATATTATTTATATAACAACAGGCAGGGTGCCATCAAATAAGGATTCTCTTCAAGATCATTAGTGGTTAATTCCAAGTCCAAACATTCATTTATTCAACTCAATCTTTATATAGGAACACTTCAGAAAAATATTCTATGACTTCTTGATTAGTAAAGGACTCTAAGATAGGATGATTAATTTATATATCTCTATATTTTTAATTTATTTTTATATTATAGTTGATGTCCAATATTATCAATATATTAGTTTCAGGTGTACAACATAGTGATTAAACATTTATATACCTTATGAAGTACAGGATGATTAACTTAATGCAAAAAAGTAATGAGTCCCTGAAAACTAGGTTAAATGGAGAATATACTCTTAAATGGTTAAATGGGGAAAAAGACAGAATTTCAGAGAATTATGTGTTTTTTGGTGTATTTTGAAAACATCTTTATGCTTTCTATAACAGGTTAGAACGGAACGACTTAAAATATTTCAGAAGATCCTTTTCCCAATGAATAAGTGGTGCTGATTCCTATAATAATGTATTTTATGGATTTTTATTACAACATTTGTAGGTGTGGAAATTCATTTTATGCATTATATTTTATTATAGCAGTACTGGCTAAAACACCACGGTGTTCATAGACAGGAAATGACCAAAAATAAACCAGCTTCACTGTTTGCATCCAATGTAAGCAAAGAAAACATTAACCAAGTACTTTCCCATTTCTGGCAGGGGAAAGAAACCTGCAATATGTCATTTTACTGTGGAGCAGTTCCAAGTACAGTGAACAGTAAAATCATTAATGGGATACAGCAAAGTTTTATGAAATTTTTTCTATATATGTGCCTATAATTTTTTCATGGATACATGTTTCCAGGCATTTAGTTATACACTCATAAGCCAAAGGTCACAGACATTGTAACACAAGAATTAGCCACCTTTTTGGCATTATGAAATACTAAGGACAATAAATGGGATTGTTAAAAGTGGAAAAACTATGTAATATTAAAAAACATATCAGAACCCCAAGGAAGAAGCTTGTGGCCTTCTGACTAGCTTCCTACCTTCAGAAAGAGACAGGCTGGTGTCATCCAGAAAGATGAAATGTAATTACATACTTAAAGACTTACAGATAATGTCATAATATGACTTGTAATATTTAAAACCTTTCACTTTGTACTTTCAGATAAAATAGCAGACACACTGAGCACATGTGTTTGAAATCTCTCCGAGACCCTCTTAAAGTAATTAAAATGGTATACACCCACAATAACAACACGCACAAAGAGGGGCACCTGCAGAAAGGAGTTTCATCACATTTCTGGAAGCTAGAAAGTGAAGAATGTTGAGTGATGAATAAGGACAAAGAAAACTAGAGCTCTGAATGTGCAGTGGGGACAAGAACAAAGATGGCGGCCAACCCGCCCACTGGAGACTGGAAGGGAAAAACCTAGGTATGGTGGAAGACGGGAGTAAGAAGTGACACTGAACACAGGGACAGTAACTGAAGATCTACAAAAGAACCCTACTATCTACTGCTCCCACTGCCAATCAAACAGCCAAGCAGAGCACCATTGCAGATCAGTAGGAAAAAGAATGAATACTCAATAAATAATTCTGGGGCAACTGGCTATTCCGATAGGGGACAAACCACCAAATCAGATTTCAATCTCAAGCTTAAAAATCAATTTCAAGTATAATAAATACTAAAATATGAAAGGCTGAATTTTAAACTTTTAGGTAGATGAAATGAAACAGTATTTTTATAATCTCAATGTAGTAAAGATTTTTTCCTAGACACAATATAAATGAGTAAACCATAACAGGAAAGGTATAAATATTGGTATCTTCAAAATATAAATTGTATTTAAAGTCAAAGACATACGTCAAATTGTTTAGGTGGAAAACAGAGAATGATAAGAGGGCCCAGGACCAAAATCTGAGCAACTCTACTATCTAGAAGCTGAGAGGCTAGAAGTAGCAGAGGATATAAGAAAGAAACATAATGAAAGAGAAAAAGTCTACTAGTTATATGATATATAACAACAAAGAAAATAATGAGACTAAATTAGGTCAGGGAGAGAGTAGGCTTCAGAAACATGAAGTTCAAAGAAACTGGAATGTAGTAAAGGCAGCACAAATTTTGTTGTTCAATTAAAAAAAAAGATAAGCAGTAAGAAACCCCACAACAAAACAAAATATGTATGAAAGGCATGGCTCAAAAATGAAGCAAACGAAAGTGTGACATAGTTTTGAACAATTTTTGAAGTATAATTCAGATGGGGTTAATGGGATTATTATGCTAGGATTAGTTTCCTTGAGTGGTTTAGGAAGAAGAATATGAGATATAATCATAGTAGACTACCTAACTCGCATGTGAAATATATTTACCTAATAGTTATATAACCAAAGAAATTTAAACAGTATTTACTAGTTTTCAGTCTTTAGAACATACCAACTGACAAATGTTATGATTATAGAACAAATGTACATTATCTTAATATTGAAATGTAAAAGGATAGCTCATAGAATATAGCAGAATTATTCAAGTTACAAAGCGGAGAACACGGTACAGTAGGGAACTCCAAAACTCCATCCCTTCTTAAAAGCAAGAAATAGGCTAGCAAGAACTGTCAGAATCAACTTTTTCAGAACTCTGAAATCTAGCAAAAAAATTATAACAATCAGAGGAAAGCTTTAAAAAATGCTGAATTTCACTAAGAGAGTTCTTAGAGAACTCTAAAGAACATTTCGAGAGCATTTAAAGATCTTAGAAGACCCTAGGCAAATCACCTCCAACTGCTGAAAAACAAAGAAAAAAATCCTGAAATCAGCAAGAGGGAAATAACTGGTTACGTATAAGGAATAGTCAATAAGGTTAACAGTCAATTTCTCATCAGCAACCACAGAGGCAGAATGGCTGTCAATCGAATGCTGAAAGGGAAAATCTGTCAATCAAGAATTCTGTATGTAGCAAAACTGTACTTGAAAAATAAAGGAGAAATCAATGTATCCGTAGATAAACAAAAGCTGTGAGAATTGTTAGTACACCTGCCATACAAGAAATGCACTTTAGACTGAAAGGAGAGGACACTAGACAGTAACTCAAAGCCATATGAAGAAATAAAGAATACTGGAAAGGATCACTACACAGGCAAATCTAAAAGTCAGTATTACTGTTTTTTTGATTAGTAACTTTTAAAATGATTTAATAGACAAATGCATAAAATAATAATTGTAAATCTAGCAACTGATTTTGCATTATAATCTCCACCGATAATTCACTCTCTAAAGTTTTATTTTGTGGCTTCATATATAAACATTATCTGTGTCCTTGATTTAACGGATTTGAGGACATTAAAAAGGGTCAGGCCAAGATAATGTAATGCTGTCTCTATGGCACTATGAACTTACATCAGGAGAAAATAAATCTTTTACCAGAAGTTGTGGCTCCCTCTCCTAACGATTCATTACTGCTCCCCAAATCCTCTTCATTGAACCCGTACATCACCCCCTGCCCCCAGTTCCCAAACTCTTCTGTTATGCTCCTTGCTTAAAAAGCCTCTGACTTTGTGAAACCTCTAATAAAAATTCTGAAACTCTTGGCAGTAACTATAAGGCACAATTTTCACAACAGGAACTTCCTCTTGGAATTAGTTGCTTGTTTTTGAGGCCATAAAAGTGAAGACTCTGTAATTTTACATTTTTTTAGAGGGTCACATAATTTTTTTGGCCATAAGTGGCTTAAAAAGTTCAGTGTCAGGAAAGTCACATTAAATAGTCTGGAATTCACCTATCAGAGATAATTTTGCCAGGTAAAAGAGGCAATTAATGAACAAAGACACTCTTGCACCCCTGCAGCTGCCCACACACGTAAAACTGAATAGTAAGCAGCCCTGCAGCATGGGCACAGAATGCATGCTGAGGCTGCGGTGACCTGTCACTGTGGAACACTGTGACCCCAGTTCCACACCTAGCTCTACCATCAGTAACTTCAGTGTCTATAATAATAGCTTCAATGATGTTTCCTCCTCTGATGATCTTCACCTCTACTCTTCAACTTACATACATTCTAGCCCTGAAATCTTCAAATCCAAAGACCTACTGACCATAAATTCCGCCTGCTCCAGCTCACTGTGAACCTTGTCACTTCATGTACTTCTCTCATTATCGACTTCCAGTCCCAGCAATTCTAAATTTTCTTCCAGTCTGTTGGCAACTTTCTGTATTTAATTCCTTAAAAATCCAGCTTAGGACATATGGTATATTTTTCTTTTGTCATTGTATTTAAATTTTTTACTCCTTACCTTTGATCTTTTATTTCCCTATTCTTTATCAGACATTTAGCTTCACTATGGTGACACCTAGCTGCAATGTGTTCCTGGAATACTCACTCAATAATTCAAGCTGCAGTTGCTACACTCTGCCAGTTATCTCCCTCTGAATACCCAACAAAAACTAACAAAATGAAGATAGACCATAATTTTTAAAGTGATGATTTATTACCTGAAGAATGTCAATCCTTCTGAAATGAATAACTTAAATGCCATTTAAATAAGATTCTAACATTTCTATTTCAATTAACTAATTTTAAATTTCATATGCAAGAAAAAGTATGTGAAAATCAAAACACTGAAATGAATATTGAAAGATTTTCCAGATATTAAAACTTCCTACAAAATTACTATAATCAAAATAGTCTGGTATTAACATTAAAACAAATTAAGTAGAATAGTGAAATGGAACAGAAAGTCCAGATATATACCCACATATATAGGGGAATTTAATATAAGATGGAAGTAGCATTCTCATTTTTAAAAAGAATAAAAATAATAATTAATGACTGCTATTACTAGCAAACTGACTAGTCAACTGAAATAAAATCAAGTTAGACTATTAATACCATATGAAAACACATTTGATGTATTATAGGACTAATTTTGAAATCCTTATTAAAATTTTAGGAAAAAATTTTGCGAGATTATTTGAATAAACTTGGAACTAAGACATTTTAAGGAAGATTAAAAAATATTTTTAAAAACAGATAGCATGTAGTAATTTGTAAATCTAAAGACCAATAATATAAAGTTTTAACTTTATAAAGTATTATAGTTCTTACCAAGTAAAATTATATTTTGACATTTAAATGATATTAAATAAAACTCTCGGGCAATATAAAAATGATATATTTGTTATATAAATTATCACTTAATTATAATTTATATTCTTGTTGACTGATTTTTTTGAGCTTTTAAAAGAGCTAAGCTCTACATGTGAATACCCAAGACACCTGAAGAAAATACATTGATCCTGTAACTAAAAATTTTTAACTTTGTCTAAATATATGCCACTCTTTAACTCTAGAAAACTTCCAAAATATTATTCTAATGCTTCTTAAATTACTTTCTTTATTACACACTTTGTATTTAAAAAGCTTAAAGAATACTGGCTAAAAATTTGGTGTAAAAAATCCATATCATATTTGTTATGAAATGTGATTCAGAATGTGGTTAATTAGATAACTGTGCTTCATCATCTGAAACAAAAATGAAATTCTATCTGATTTTTAGGTTTATTTTAAAATTATGTATATATTTAAGATTCTCTATTTTTAACCTTTGGCATTTTAATTATAATATGTCTTGGTGTGGACCTCTTTGTATCCATCTTGTTTGGCACTCTCTGTGCTTCCTGCACTTGCAAGTCTATTTCCTTCACCAAATCAGGGAAATTTTCTTTCATTATTTTTTCAAATATATTTCCAATTTCTTGCCTTTTCTCTTCTTCTGGCACCCCTTTGATGCAAATGTTGGAATGCTTCAAGTTATCCCAGAGGCTGCTTATAAAATCCACGCCACCCTTTTTAAAAATTTTTTCTTCTTTTTGTTTTTTTAAAAATATATTTTATTGAGTATGCTATTACAGTTGTCCCACTTTTTTCTCCTCTTTATTCCCCTCCACCATGTACCGTCTCCCACCATCATTCCCCCACCTTAGTCCATGGGTGATACATATTAGTTCTTTGGCTTCTCCATTTCCCATACTATTCTTTTTTTTAAAAAAAATATTTTATTTATTTATTTTTAGACAGAGGAGAAGGGAGGCAGAAAGAGAAGGAGAGCAACATCAATGTGTGGTTGTCTCTCATGCAAACCCTACTGGGGGCCTGACTCACAACCCAGGCATGTAGCCTGACTGGGAATCAAACTGGCGACCCTTTGGTTTGCAGGACAGTGCTCAATCCACTGAGCCACACCAGCCAGGGCTTCCCATAATATTCTTAATCTCCCCCTGTCTATTTTGTACCTACCAATTATGCTTCTTATTCCCTATACCTTGCCCCCATTCTCTCCACTCCCCGTCCCTGCTGATAACCCTCCATGTGATCTCTATTTCTGTGAATCTGTTCCTGTTCTAGTTGTTTGCTTAGTTCATTTCTTGGGTTTTCTATGTAGATAAACTTAATATCTACAGACAATGTCAATCTTGTCTCATCTTTTCCAGTCCATATATTTCTTATTTTCTTTGCATGTGTTATTGCACTGGCCACGACCTCCATATGTTACTGGAGAGCGGCAGTAATTGTGAGCATCTTCATCTTCTTTCAGACCATAAAGGGAATGTGTCTCAATTTTCTCTTTTGAGAGTTATGTTTTCTGCAGGTAGGTAATGATAACCATTTGCAGTTTCAGGAAGTGCCCTTCTAAGTTTTACTAAGAATGCTTTATCTCTAATATGAATTGGACTTTAACAAATGCTTGCTCTAAACTGCATCTTCTGAGATGCCCATATTGGTTATTTAGAACAGCGGTCCCCAAGTTTTCTGGCACCAGGGACTCGTTTCATGGAAGACAGTTTTTCCACAGATGGGGGTGGGGGAATGGCTTTATAGGCTGAAACCAGATGCAGCTTGTCACTTGCCACTGACTGACTTATTTTTCAGGGCAAGCATGTGTCCTTTATTTTTCCAATTTAAGTATATTTTATTGATTATGCTCTTACACTTGTCCCATTCTTTTTTCTCCCCTTTATCTCCCTCCACCCTGCAATCCCTTCCTCCAGCATTTTCCCCTGCCCTTAGTTCATGTCCATGGATTGTACTTGTAAGTTCTTTAGCTTCTCCATTTCCCATAGTATTCATAACTGCCCCTATTTGTACCTATCATTTATGGTTCTTATTCCCTGTACCTTTTCCTCCATTCTCCCCCTTCTTCCTCCCTGCTAATAACCCTACATGTGCTCTCTATTTCCGTGATTCTGTTCCTGTTCCAGTTGTTTGCTTACTTTGTTTTTGTTTTTAGGTTAAACGTTGATAGTTGTGAGTTTGTTGTCATTTTACTGTTCATAGTTTTTGATTTTCTTGTATTTCTTTGATAAGTCCCTTTAATATTTCATATAATAAGGGCTTGGTGATGATGAACTCCTTTAACTTGACCTTATCCGGGAAGAACTTTATCTGCACTTCCATTCTAAATGACAGCTTTGCTGGATAGAGCAATCTTGGATGTAGGTCCTTGCCTTTCATGACTTTGAATACTTCTTTCCAGCCCCTTCTAGCCTGTAAGGTTTTTTTGAGAAATCAGCTAATAGTCTTATGGGAACTCCTTTGTAAGTAACTGTCTCCTTTTCTCTTGCTGCTTTTTTGACTCTCTCTTTATCTTTAATCTTGGGTAATGTAATTATGATGTGCCTTGGTGTGTGCTTCCTTGGGTCCAACTTCTTTGGGCCACTCTGTGCTTCCTGGAAGTCTATTTCCTTTGCCAGACTGGGGAAGTTCTCCTTCATTATGTTTTCAATTTGTTGGTCTTCCTCTTCTCCTTCTGGCACCCCTATGATTCAGATGTTGGAACATTTAAAGTTGTCCCGAAGATTCCTAAGCCTCAACTCATTTTTTTGAATTCTTATTTCTTTATTCTGTTCTAGCTGTTTATTTCTTCCTTCCGCTCCAAACCATTGATTTGAATCCCAGTTTCCTTCCCTAAACCTTCCCTGTACATTTCCTTCCCTGTACATTGTCCTTTATTTCATTTTTCATAGCCTTCACTTTTTCCTCTATTTTGTGACTACACTCAGCCTCTTCTGTGAGCATCCTGATTACCAGTGTTTTGATATGTCTATCTCTTCATTGCTTAGTTGTATTTTTTCTGGAGCTTTGATCTGTTCTTTCATTTGGGCCATATTTTTTTTTTCTGGGCATGTCTGTTATGTTCTATGGGGTGGAGCCTTAGGTATTTGCCAGGGTGGGACCACTTACATCGTTGCATTGTGGCACTATTTGTGGGGAAGGGGTACGAGAGGGAACAATGCCACTTGCTCAGCTCTCAGCTGGCTTTCAGTCACTTGCTCTGCTACCTCCAAGCAAATTGGGCCCTTCTGGTGCTGATTCCCAGGTGGGGGGGGTTTGTGTACATTCTAGGACCATGTGTCTTCCAACGAACTCTCCTGTGAGACTGGGAGTTCCTCCTGTTGCCTCAACCCCCACATGTTTTTTCAGTCAGTGATTTTGAGGCTTTATTTCCCCGCACTGGAACCCAGGGTTGTGCCGTGTGTCTCTCTCCTCAATTGTTCCTCCTGGTTTATCTGCACACAAATGTGGGACAGTCCACTCCACCAGCTGCCCAGTCTTTCCCAGTCCACCAGACACCGTGAGTCCTCTCCACCTCGGCTGCCCATCTCTGCCCCTCCTACCAGTCTGGATGAATGTTTCATCTTCAACTCCTTGGTTGTCAGACTTCCATACAGTTTGATTTTCTGGCAGTTCTGGTTATTTTTTGTTTTTAAATTTGTCATTGTTGTTCTTTTGGTTGTGCGAGGAGACAAAGTACAACTACACCTCCATCTTGACCGCAGGTCTTCTTCTTGTTGTTCTGATCGGTTGTTTTTACCTTCCTGATGTTCCCAATCATTGATTCTTGGTTTCATCCATTCTACTGTTGTTTCCCTGTAAATTGTTCTTTATTTCAATTAGTGTGTCCTTCGTTTCTGACTGGACCCTTTTTATGCTGCTGAGGTCCTCACTAAGTTCCCTGAGCATCCTTCTAACTAGTGTTTTGAACTCTGCATCTGATAGATTGCCCACCTCCATTTTGTTTAGTTCTTTTTCTAGAGTTTTGTTGTCTTTCATTTGGGCCATGTGTCTTTATCTTCTCATTTTGGCAGCTCTCTGTGTTTGTTTCTATGTATTAGGTAGAGCTGCTATGACTCCCTGACTTCGTTAGCATGGCCTAATGTAATAGGTGTACTGTAGGGTCCAGTGGAACAGCCTGCCCTATCACCAAGACTGGGTACTTGAGGTGAACTCTTCGTGTAGGCTGAGTACACCCTCCTCTTGTAGTTGAGCCTTGATTGCTGTTGGCAAGTCAACAGGAGGGATTTATCCAGGCCAGTTAGCTGTTAAGGACTGGCTATGACCACTGACCCCAACCTCTGCCATCTGTGGAAGATCAGCTATACAGGGGCAGGATAGTGGTGCTCCTACGTGGTCTGTAGCTGTCCACTGGGTGCACAGGCTCTGGGGTTTCTGGGGTGGTGCAGGCCAAGGTCAGGCTCTGCCCAGGGCCACCCTGCATGAATTATAAAGAAGTCTGAGATGGTTGCTACTTGTGCTTGGCTTGGAGGTTTCTAGGTAAAGCCAAGCTGTGATCCTAGGCTTGCTGCTGCTAGTGCTGGGCCCGGGGCCACTTAGCAAGAAGTATGTGGATTGAGGGCTTACTGAGGACAGCTGTTGCTTGTTTGATAGGATTTAGGAAGTTGTGAAGCATGAGCCAAGGCCAGTCATGCATATGGAAACAACTCATTTAACAGTTTGGGTGGGCCCATAAATTGGGTGGGAATCTCTGGGATGGTCAAACAATGTTAGCCAGGTTGATGGAGTCTTAGATATGGCACCCACCTGGTGGCTCTGTGGCTCTGTTGGGGGAGAGCTCAGAAAGGGGACAGTGGCTTCTGCCCACCTTTCTGAGAGAAAACTGTCTTCCAGTTCCTGCCTTGATGCCAGACACTTCCTCCCTGTATGCCACTGGTGCCTTTCAAGCTGCTACCCTGGTGCCAGAGCTCAGAGAGTGTGAATCTGAGTAAGTCTGCATGTGGGATCTTTAAAGAGAACTGCTTGGGACTTACACAGTTTCTTCCACTGACTCAACCCCTGCTGGTTTTTACAGCCAGAAGTTATGGGACTTATCTTCTTGGTACTGGAGCCTGGGTTGGGACTCCTCACTCATGAGCTATCCCTCCCAGATTTCTGTCCACCATATGTAGATGTGAGACCAGCCCAGTCCACGTTTCCACCCCTTCTACCAGTCTGGATGGATGTGGTTTCTTTAAATCCATAGTTGTCAGACTTCCATTCAACTCAATTTCTGACAGTTCTGAGTGATGGTTGTTCTATATTTTAGTTGTAATTTAGATGTGGTTGTGTGGGGAGGTGAACTGTGTTCACCTGTGCTGCTATCTTGACCATAAGTTAAAAGCAGTTAGTTACCTACAGGGGAGTTCCCCTAAGACTTTCAGCTGATTTCTCAAAAGAAACTTTGCAGACTAGAAGGGATTGATAAGAAATATTCAAAGTCATAAAAAACAGAGACCTATAGCCAAGATACCCAGGAAAGCTATCATTTATAATGGAAGGAGCAATAAAGAGCTTCCTGGACAAGAAAAAAACTACAGGAGTTCATCATCACCAAACCATTAGTATATGATATATTAAAGGGACTTATTTAACAAAAAGATGATCAAAACTATGAACAATAAAATGGAAATAAATACATATGTACCAACAATTGAATCTAAAAAACAAACTAAGAAAACAAGAAGAATACAGACAGAATCACAGATACGGAGAGCATTTTGATGGTTGCCAGATGGGAGCAGGATGTGGGAGAATGGGTGAAGAGGTGAGGGGATTAAGAAGTACAAACAGGTAGTTACAGAATAGCCATGGGGATGTAAAGTACAGTATAAAAAATGGAGTAGCCAAAGAACTTACATGCATGGCCCATGGACATGAACAGTGGTGTGGGAATAGCCTGAGGAAGTGGCAGTGTTCTGTGGCTGGGGGCAAAGGGGGAAAAAATCTGGACAACTGTAATAGCATAATTATAATCACAGCATAAACATAGCATAAAATATAATTAAAAATAGCATAATAGCATAATCAGAGCATAAAATATAACAAAAAATAAAATTATGTACACATATATTTTGAATTATAAATATACTATATATATTTAGTCTGTTCAGAAAAAGTCCAACCATTATTAATATAATGAGAAACGTTTGCATGACATCAATGTAATCTACCAGTCAAGGAGAGTGGCCTGGAATACACAAGTGAACAATGACGACTTCACTGTTCCTAGTCAGTGGGGCATGTAGATGCTGTTGAGTGAGCATGTGTGGCCGTCGCATTCAAAATGACTGAGTAGAGCAATGAATCTGCATTAGATTTTGCGTTAAGCTTGAACACTCCTCTGCAAAAACTATTCAGATGATTCAGCGGGCCATAGCTATGGGCCTCTGGTGAGTGGCAGCTTCATCATGACGATGCACATGCTCATGCATCACATCTCATACAGAGTTTTTTTGTGAAACATCAAATCACCCAGGTGACTCAGCCCCTCTAACAGTCCAGATTTGGCACCCTGCAACTTGTGGCTTTCCCTCAACATAAGTATCACCTTTGAAGGGGGAGAGATTTCATTCCATCAATGAGATTCAAGAAAATATGACAGGGCAGCTGAAGGTGACTGGGAGAAACTGAGTGAGGTCCCAAAGTGCGTACTTTGAAGGGGACTGAGGCATCATTGTCCTATGTACAGTGTTTCTTGCATCTTGTATCTTCTTCAGTAAATGTCGCTATTTTGCATATGACATCGCTGGATACCTTCTAGATAGACTATATATATATTCCTCTTACCTACTTGACTCCATGTGCTTTTTTGAGAGGAAATTATTCAAAGTCTAGACAGTGCATTAGAATTTCCTCATAAACCAGGAAATATGAGTTATGTGACACATGTGTCATAGAAGCAATGAGGTTTTGAGCCATGGTAATGGACAGATGCTCAGTAGGGTGTCTGACCTTTTGGCTTCTCCAGGCCACACTGGAAGAAGAGGAGTTGTTTTGGGCCACACATTAGGTACGCTGCGACATGTAACCAAAACAAAATCTCATAGTTTTAAGTAAATTTATGATTTTGTGTTGGGCCGCATTCATAGCCGTCCTGGGCCACATGTAGTCCATGGGCCGCAGGTTTGACACCCCTGCTAGAACACAACTAAAATAATTATTCAGATTTTATGCTGAACTGCTTAACAATACTAGTTAAGGAGTAAGGTTTTGTGCTGGCTGCTGGGGATACGACATAGGTCAAGATAATCAGGATTCTTCTTGAAACTTACATTCTGTTGGGGAAAACAGATCTGAAATAATTACGCACTACTTATTTAATTATGGTAATGGTAAGTGCTAAGAAGGCAAAGTGCAGAGTACTGAGAGATAAAAGGGGTATCTCATCTACAGTAGTCTCTGAGAAATAGTTAGAGAAGGGGCCTTAGAGAAGTAGTTTTCAGGGGATATGAAGTCTAAATTTAAGGCCTCTGGGCTGAGAGGGAGGTAAAGCCAGGGGAGGTACAGGAAGTAGAGTGGGAAGTGGTGTCAGGGGAGAATGCAACTGTTTGCAGGAGCAAGCCTGGAAGCAACTGACCTGCAAGTCACTGAGGCTGCAGCAGGAGAATAGGGTAAAATAGTTGGGACGGGTAGTGGGTGGGTCTCATAGGTTGTATTAATTAGTCTACATTTTTCCTATGACAAATAGAAAACCACCGAAGGGTTTTAAAAGTAGGTGTCAGTTTATTTTGTCAATAATTTCATCTCAACTTTTAAATGTAAACTTCTCATTTCAGTAGGTTTTCCTAAAAACACTATTGTTAAATAATTATATGTGAGATGGCTTCCCATTTCTGCTTCAAATTCAGTTCTGCAAAGACTAGGACCTGGAAAGAATACCATGGCATACCCTGTTTCCTCTGGAAATGCAGAGATGGTGCTTCTATCCATCTGACAGGGGTCCTGAGAAGGAGAGTCAGAATCTTTTCTGTCTTGACTTGTAGCGATATTGGTCACTCGATGTTGTTGCAAGTCCCACTGCCGGGCTATGTTGTTAATTGTTAACCTTTTCTTCTCCTGTGAAAAAGTTTATTGTAACAAGATCAGAAGGCAATTTTTGTAGTGGGAGAGTATCCAAACAGCATATTGTTTGTACCACTATATTCACATTGTAAAAAGGAGTCTATTCCTTAGAAGTAGCTGCACATTTGTATTCCAAAACAAAATACAACTGCCTTTATTTCCCTTCTGCATTCAGACATCTTAATAATGGTCTATCAACCTTAAAGAAAACATACATATATACAAACAATGATTACTCCCCACTGAAGATTTGAAAATTCACTACCTGGAAGTTCAACAGAAATGTATATACTTAAGTGTTATCTGAAAATTTAATTTGAAAGAAATTTACATGTCTTTCTGTTTAAACATAGAGAGAAAAAAATGAGTAATATTTTAATTTTCCTACCCAATTAGGACTGATATGATGAAATAATCTTGGCAAGGAGGAGAGAAGGAAAGGGACTGATTAATGTTCCAAGCTTCACAGTATAAAATACAATGTCTTAAAATTAATAATTACATATAGACTACTAAAAAAACTGTAATAGGTTGAAATGTTTCTAGGTGACTAGTACCATCTTAGATAAATGTAAAATAATTTAGTTCATTATATGCAAAGGATGCCTTAGGAGAGTGGTTCTCAAACTTCAGAGTACCTCAAATCACATGGAGAGCTTAGAACACTAATTGCTTGTTCTTAACCCATACTGATTTAGTGTGTTTCAGGCAGGGCTCCAAAATCTGCATTTCTAACAAATGCCCAGGTGTTGCTAACCAACTTCACTTTTAGAAGCACTGATTAGGGCGTTGGGGCTCCATTCCCTCACAGAAACCTGGTGAAAAACCAGATCTAGACTACTGAAACTGTGCTGGGTTGAAAGGTTTCTAGTTGACTTATATATGAATGGAATGGGGGAAATAATCACTATTCTATTCTAATCTATTCCACATTATTAAAAGTTAATATTATTATATGTCCTGTCAATAAGAGCAGAGGCTGACAACAGACATTCTTCCTTTCCTCCTTCCTGAGACCACAATCATCCAATGAAAAATCAGTGCGTGATACCAACCCCTCCTCACCTGCTCCCTCTGGAGCCAGTGAGGGCTGTCAGGAAGATGCTCAGCCCATTTGCTCAGTGCATGTATACATGTAAATAATTATTTTTAGTTCCTCCTCTTTGCCTATATCTGGTTGTCTGAAGTTTTAGCATGTAGAAATGGCACTGAATAGGAATAAAAAGCGATGACAAAACTAATTAAAACTAAACTTTTAAGAAGTTCTATTTCAGTTTTTAGAAATGTTTTTAGCATTTTTTTCTATTGCTTGGTATTTCAAATTTGTCTATATAGTTAGGTGGGTTATACTTGATATGTATATACTTCTGAGTCTTTCTGACATTTTATTTATGTCCTCCTTAGCTAAAGCAAGTAGAGATCTGCTATTTTACTGTAATTTTCCCCAAATCTATAATAAAAAGGCATCTTACCTTAAAAAATTCTATTTCAGTTATTTGCAGAAGACTGTGACAATCCAATTCTTAACCTAAGCAATGCCATTATTTTTATTTATTACCAAGGCCACTGTGCAAGAGGCAGGGACAGTGAGTTAATGAAGGATGGCTATCATGCTGGCTCCATGCACTTGGCCTTCTGGCTGACTGGAGTTGGCAGAAAGAAATATCCTTAATGAGGTAGATACAGCAGTGCTTAGAAAAAAAGATGCAAAATACCTTTACACCACTGAGTACGTTTAATTTATAACAAGGTGCTCTGAAGCTGTAAACACTTTCCAATACCCACCGCACAGTTAAGCACCCTTTACTTGGGTTATTAAAGTCAGACACAGCAGGCTGACTAATAGAATGACTTTTTTAAAGTTGGGCCCAGGAACAGGGAAGACATATTTTAAAACAGGAGTGCAGCCTGGGATCAGGGGGGAATCACTGGCTGCCAGGGGCCACATAGGGCTCTAGATATCTGTGGAGCAGGAAACAAGAAAAAGAAAATATAGGGATTATTCAAAGCAAAAGGGGTAAAGGTACCCAAAAGAAAATTTTATGCTCAGTTATCGTAGATGCACCTGGCATATCAGTTTCAATCATGTTTCCAAAGCTAGATGGCAACACATTGCTGATTCTGTGTCAGAATGATTGACAATGAGTGACAATGATTTCAGAGGACAACAAACTTTTCAGCTCTGCCACTTGAGTTAAGTCTTCACAGTCCAAGCAATGCCACACCAGTGTATGCCATGACTCTCACTTCCACTCATTCCCAAGCTTGGAAGGGAGGTGGATAAAAGGCAGCAAGGCAGGAGATCTGTCTATGTGCTCTCCCTGTCCCTCCACAACCAGCCACCCATTTTCTCAGTGATCCACACGTGCTGCCATGTGAGACAGTCCCCAGCAAAAACTGAGGGTTTCTGGTGTCAGGATTCCCAATCTGAGCCTGGGCTAGAACCCAGATCTTCTGACTTCCCACGCTTTCTCTCTAATTAAAAATTTTAAAAACTAAGTTACCCTCATAATTAAAAAGTCCTATTTAGTGACTGCAAGAGAAGCATTCGATATTCTTGAAGTTTTCATAGAAATTTTCCAAACACTTAAAAAACAGGTGTGCTGAAAATTTAGTGGCACATTTTCAAAAATGCCGACGATAATAAGCAGCTGAACTGGGTATACAACACCAAAGTTTCAGTTCGAAGTGGAGTCACGTGCAATCTGTTGCCCATAGTGGGCTCTACTCACAGCAGCTCGGAGCTAAACCGTGCACGGAGTTTCTTTGCTTATTCTTCCTTTCCAAGCTCCAGGGCTCACACAAGTGTTCTTTAGGTCTAAGAGCTTTAGTCTACTTATTTATGTATTTTTTGTTCATGTATTCATTCATTCACTTATGCATCTGACAGCAGCATCGGCATGGTAAGAAATACTGCTTTGTCTAAGTGAACCAGTCAGGAAGTTTGCCATGCCATTGTCTGGCAATGGTAAATCTTGTTTCTATAAATTTTTTAAAATCTGCCTACAACTAGATTTCCTATAAGCCAATATGTTTTTGGCCAACCCTTAGGGATATGCCATTACTAGGAAAACTAAAATCTTATTGGCTTAATCATTAAAAGGTAGAGATGCCAAGAGGAGGCTTAGACACACCTAATTAATGGAAGGAGGGAAACAGAGGGTGGGGAGGAGTCAGCAAGGAGAAAATTGCAGCACCCTGAGTAATGGTTCTAATTACTTTTGAAGTAGTAGCCTGAGCTGAGAGGGCTTGGGGCCGAGTTGCTTTTCTTCTTTGTTAACTTAAGAGTGGTTTTCAGAGTGAAACCCACAGATTAATGTGTACTCTTTGGTCAAGTGTACATCCCTGTGTATTCCGTCGTCCTATCAAGACATGCAACGTTCCGTCATCCCACTGAGTTTCCTGGTTCCTCACGTCCATTATACACAACCTTGTATCCCTACTAGTCATTTTTGAATTCCAAACACCATTTTAATTTTAATATTAAAAAGAAAAGCACCTACATAAGAATGAGTATGATCATCAGGGTGATATACTTAGTTTCAGAACACAGCATGAAGCACAAGATATAAGCTTTGAGTTATCTTCACTATACTTTGTGATATTAATATAAAATATTTTAAAATGAAACATCTAAGGAAAGAAATATCTGATATGCTAAATCACTTAAAACCAGTTTAAACCCACAAATTCCTCAAAATCTTTACCACCTCTGTATGAGAAAAGCCAACTGAAAGTTTTCCAATTCAGAACTTCAAATGCCATGAGGAAATACAGTTGATGCACGTGTGTGGAAGCAAATTATAACTTCTGTTCTATTTATTTTATCTTTCTTTTAAAATAGCTTTTGCATGTGTTTTATGATATACATTATATTGTATTTCAGAAGTATAAGTTTCTTTATAGGTTGTAAAGTTACAAAAGTTTTAGGGGTGTTTATAAAAACTGTTCTATTGACAAGAATGAAAGCTTCAGAGACGGGAACCATTGCTCTAGCTGACTGGCCAGCTTCGGTGAACGTGAGAGTGGACTCACACATGCACGAGGACCTCAGAGGAATACCTTAAGCAAGGATTGCTTATGACTTTCCCGCTTCTTCTCTTCCTCCTTTTTTGCTACAACAGATGCCATACGCCTTTCTTCTTCCTAAAGAAATTTTTAAAAAGAATTAAGTATTTAACCTTTTCTTATGCTAAGTAAGTATCTTTGGTTCTACATGTCTGCTTTTCTTTGTGAGAGACATACTATTTAGCCAATAGAAACTATGCCTGCCCTCAAAAAAAATTAGCATGTTCTCCTTTATTTTCTTCTTTCTTCCTAATGCTAAACAATCTGCATTCTTAACTCAACTCCTAACTCTGGATGTGAGATAAATCTAGCTAATACATGAGAGAAAAAGTGAGAGAAGAAAAGAGAGAAGCAGGCTTGTGTGATTTTTCTTTGTGCACTGAGCACAACAGTGCCACATAGAAAGATTCAAACTTTCTATGATGACGATCAGAAGGATCAAAATAACACTCTAACAATTTTGACTTGATTTATGATTGCAAATTAGAGTGTTTAAATGATAAAACAACAGTGAAAGCCTTTTAAACACTCTCCATTGATATTGCTAATTCTCTGTTAATAGCATTACTTTGTTTTTAAATTGATTTGGCCATTCTAGTTTCTTAAATTCTAAAAACTGTGAAATAACTTATGGATAGTTTAGAAAAATTTTTTTTTAAGATTTATTTATTTTGAGACAGAGGGGAAGGGAGGGAGAAAGAGAGGGAGAGAAACATCAATGTGTGTGGTTGCCTGTCGAGTGCCCCCTCCTGGGGGCCTGGCCTGCCACCCGGGCATGTGCCCTGACTGGGAACCAAACTGGTGACCCTTTGGTTAACAGGCCAGTGCTCAATCCACCAAGCCACACCAGCCAGTGCCGACAATTTAGAAAAGTTTAAAAAATCAGTCCTAATCCGAACACCCTTACTCAAATCTTATCATTTCTGTATGGAATATAGTTATTCTTATGTAAGGCTGAATAAAGGTAATGAGGAGAAAGAAACTAAATAATATTAAAATATTCACTATAATGAATTTTTAGAAGTTGCAATCTGTATGCATAATTTTGATAATGCTTTCCCCCTGAAAACTATCAAATTTTAGCAGAGTAAATTATAATCATGTAACTTTTAATTTTTATTATAAAAAAATTTGTAGGCACTCAAAATTATGTCACAATTTGAGAAAACAATTTCATCATAAAAGACAAATTTGAAAATATCTTCAGAGATAGTAAACTATAAAAAATAATTCAACACATTTGAAGGAGAACTCTTTTAAGAATAAAAATTTACAAAAACTGAAATGAAAAATTCAATGGGGGGCTGCAGAGTAGATTTTACACTGCTGCAGAGAAAATCAAATGACTGAAAAGTAGGTCAGAAGAAATCTTCCTGCATGCTTTCAAAGCACCCTATACTTCCCTGTCACAACGCTTAGCCAGTGTCACTTGAATCATCTCTGGCACTACTTCTCCCCTCTCCTACCCCAAAATGTTCCATAAAGGTACGGACCATGTCAACTCCAAGCACACAGTAGACACTTAATAATTATATATTTAAGGAATGAATTATTGTATATACTTCTTTATTATTTGTTCATTAATTACCTAAAACTGGAACTGCAAAATAAAATGACAGACATATTTCTAGGGCTTTTGGTATATTTGCAAATTTCCCTCCATAAAGGTAGTACTAATACTCCTACCAGAAGTCATTTTATTTCAAACAAGATAAATAGTCATAAGAGCTATCTCCCCACACCCAGGCCACACTGTAAGATAGTACTTTGCGCCCTCTTGAAGCCAGGTGTGGTCACTGACTTGCTTCAGCCAATGCCATACGAACAAAAGTGACATGTGTTAATTTCTAGGTGGAAGCTTTCAAAGACAACGTTTGATACAGCTGTTCTCTCTCTGGCCTCTGCCATAGACCCTACGAAGCTCCTGATGGTGGGCCCTGGGAAGGCCTTGGTCCTAGAATAAGGACAACACACAGTGAGGTTCCCAGGCTGCATTCTATGGGCAGGCAGTTAGTGTGAACATGAGGTAAACTTTGGTACTTTCCTCCACTGAGGTTAGAGAAGTCATTACTGCAGCATAATCTGTCCTGTCTTGACCAGTACATCTGTGATTATCTGTTACATTAGAATTAAAGAAGGTCAAATGTATTCCAGAGGATAAGCCATTATAAATGCTTCTGAAGACAAAGAAAGACCTAGACTAAAGAAATATATGGAACATGCACAAAAAGAAATTATTACAGAGTTAAAAAGGGAGCTAGAAATGCATACACTGGCAGTCTCCAATTTTAGGAATAGGGAAATGGATGCTCTGAGAAGTTTAGAAATTTATACAAGGTCACATGGCAAGTTACAAAACTAGAATCAGGACCAGCAACCACGTCTTATAAGAAATGGAATTTGTTGTCTCTTTTATAGTAAGGGTATATCTAAATGTATTTTATTGATTTTAGGGAGATGAAAAGGTTGAGGTTAAAATTTAGTAGTAATATGCCATATGATTTAGTTGTTTAAAAGGGAACAGAAATTTAGTGTGATTTTTTGGTGAATTTATAGGTCTTTTACAATACAGAATTAGTTTTCGTTAATGTGAGGCTGAATAGAGGTAATGAGGAAAAATAAACTAAATAAAACATTCAGAACCTTTATACCTAGCTTCACAAAGTAGCTGGATTAATAATTCTTCTGTTTAGTAAATACTGATTTGGTACCTATTAAGTATGATCTATTTCAGAACAAAGTTTTTAAAAAGCAAATTATACTGATGTTCAATTGTGGACTCATCTATAAAATGTGAACTAGAAACAGATTGGTTATTTAAAGAGCCAATTTCAAACAGTACTGGAAACTGTATGGATCACGTACTACACATACTTAAGAGGTGATTCCATCAGATTTTCTAAAAGAATTTGAGCTTCTATTGAAGGCAGTAGGACTTTAAAGGAAAGCTCAGCCTAGGAAAACTGGATATACGCCACATCAATTCAAATACTGCGTGTTTTAAGGAATTTATGTATCTGATGACTGTATTTCAGCCCAAATAATTATAGAGTAACTAAACTTAGAAACAATAATATACCTCTAATTTTAAAGATAAGCTATAAATCTGTTGGTAAGAGTAAAAAACAGAAATTCTGGCATCTTCATGTTAATAGTTCAATTTCTGGGATAAATGCCATATCCTTTATATAGCAAATGAAAGGGATGTAGCTGGGACCGAAAAAAATCGGTTTTTTTCCATATTTTGGTTGTCATGAAGACCTAGTACAGGAATGATTTCAAATTAATTAAGAAGTGTAGTGATTTAATAGGTGTTTTGATAACCTGGATTATCTGTTAGCAGATTATTAAGGCCTTAAAACAATGCATATATTATATGAGAAGTTTTGTTCCAAACTAAACAAAATGATCCTAATATACATAGCAATTTGTGTGGAATTAAGAAAGTAAATGGTATTGTGGGCTTTCAACCACAGAGTTAAAAATAACAGAACAAACGGTTGGAAAATACATTGTTTTCTTTGACTATGTCAAGTATTAAAACAAACTTTAAAATCACAGTTTTTGTCTAGAGAAGATGGTCCATATTTTTCATTCAAACAATCCTGTTTTACAGAGAAAACTGATTTTCCTGGGGTCATAGTTCACGGCAGAGAGCACGAACCCTGGCAGCCCTGTGGCCTGACTGCTCCTGGCCCAGGGAAGCCAGCTGTTAACTACCAAGGGGGCGAAGCCAGGATGGGCAGGTTATGCTGTGACAACAACTTCACAACTCATAGCAGCTTACAGTAAGGAAAGTCCACTTCTTGGTCACGCAGAGGGCACTACACCTGCCCTGCATACCGTGGCTCAGTGCTCCCACGTGTCGTGATCTGATGGCATCTCCCACCCATCCCATGTTCCACAACGACCACCGAAGAAAGGCGTGGGAAATCACACACCGGCTTTTAAATGCTTCCCCCTGGAAATTATATACATTACTTCTGCTCACATTTCATTGGCAACAGCAAGTTGCATGAACACACCTAACTGCAAGAGGAAAGGAAATATCCTTCCACCTGTCAGAAAGAGGACAAGAATCAGAACGCATTGGTAAGCATTAGCAATAGTGACCACATCATCACTTCTGTCTCAGACAGGCTCTTCCACTTTTTAGAGAGCAAATTATAAATAAGTTCACATTAAGCCAACTAAATGTGGGTTCCATGTGAAAACTTTAGACATTGTATCTGTTTCAGAATTGTGGACATACTGCCTACATTCACAAAATACTGTCTTAGAAATAAATAGGAGAAAATTCCGCCTCCCAGAATTTTCTATACAACGGTCCTCGTGTTAGCCTTTCAAAATGTGTCTTTTCTCTTACTGGATAGTCATGAAAATATCTGAAGACCTGCAATATCTTCCTTATGTTTCTTCCTTTGTCAATAAATCATGCCAGCTTTTCTGGAAAACTCCAGTTTGTCTGACCATTAAAGACTATTGTCTCCATTTTTGGGGGGTCCTCTATTTCTATAAATGAATCTTTTTTCAAACCATGTTAACTTCTAACGATCACATCTCACAACTCAATCTGAACATAACAATTCCAAGGCTAGTTTTCTTTCTTTCTCATCTCTCTGCATTTGGGGTGAAAATTGTTTTATTTGATGTTGTGGAGTCAAGTTCAGAATGTTTAATTTATCTATTTTTTTATCTTGCTAAATTCTACTTATTTTAGTAGACTAAAGGTTAGCAAACTTTTCCTGTAAGGGCTAGATAATGAATATTTGAGGCTTTATGAACCACATAAGATGTCTATTGCATATTGTTTTTCTTTTCTTTTTAAAAACTGTATTTTAAAATATAAAAACCATTCTTCACTTGAAAGCCATACAAACACAGGCGGCGGAATGGATGTGGCCCACAGGCTCTAGTTCGCTAAACCTATTCTGGATCACTGAGCTGCTTTCAGATTCTGATTTGCTCAACCAATATATCAGGATCTCCATCTCCTCCGGTTTCCGTCATTCACACACTTGATCAGAATAAAATAAATATTGTCATCTAGTCATTGAACAAAAATGTAGAACAGAACGGGCCTGAGGAAGAGCCTCCCGGCACGCCAGCACAGGCCCCTCTGCAGCCGCCATCCATCAGCTCCGGCATCAGCCGTTGATCTAATCCGTTCGATCTACACCACAAATCCATTTAGCCCTGTTGTCACCCAATTTACTTGAAGCAATCTCACAAAAGACTTTGTCGAATGCTTTGCTTAAGTACCAAAACACTATCCACAGCACTCTTCTGAGAGGGGCTATTAATAACATCTAAAACGGAAAAATAATCGGTGTGAAGTGGTTTTAGCTGCCTCCTAGTGACCAATTCCTTAAATACTCACAACCCATCTTTTGATCATCTAATTCAGTTTTCTTTCACAATCGATATTAACTTTATCATCACAATTTGTACAATTTATATTCTTTCTTCCTATAACAGACAGCTTAGGTCTCTTACCCTTCAGCTACTCTGTTACTCAACACTGCTTCTCAGAAACAGCGTTCAGTGGTGCAGCAATCCATCCGCTGTTTATGCTGTGCTCTAGCTCAGCCCACAGGCCACATCCAGTCTGCCACCTGCTCGTGTAAATAAAGTTTTATCGGAACACAGCCATGCTCATTCATTTATGAATAGCACATACCTGCTTTCACACTACAGTGACAAAGTTGAGTAGTTTTCAGTGGAGCCTGTATAGCTCCCAAAGCCTAAAATAGTTACAATCAGGCCCTTTTACAGAAAAAGTATGCCAGGCCCTGATCTAGATGGGTCTGAATTCAAACTTACTCATTCACCTATTCTAGGCTTCACTTTTACCTTATTAATATTTACTTCTACACTTTACAGGCTAAAATCTATTCTTCCTAACAGAGATAATAAAAGCTAAATAGGTATTGAAGCCAGCAACTCACACTCTCTCTGAGCACCACATTATCTCTTGCCATTCCTCTGGCTCGGACCCCAGAAGCTCTTACCCTGATCTGACTGATGTCCCTGCCTTTCCCCTCATCCCCATCTCTTGCTCTCCAATTCATCCCCTGGGCTGCTACACAGAGAGACAATCTTTCTCATAGGCAATTCCAATTAAACTACCTTAAACTCTTCAAGGACTTCTTATTATGTTCATGACAAAAATCCAACCTCTTCATTGTGACATACAGTGCCTTTCATGGCCTGATCCTTGCCTGTCGAACACCCTTTCTCCTGCTAGTCCCCCCGTGAACACTCATTGCTCGGCCATGCTGAACTGCTAGCAGTTGCTATATTCTCTCGGCGCCCCGCTGCATTTTGCATACTTTCTCTCTCCCTGGACCATTCTTTAGAGGCACATCCTCCTTCTTTGCCATTCGTCAAGACTCAAGTCAAGTGTTTTCTGCTTTGGAACTTTGCCTGTTTCTCCAATAGACACAGGAGTGCTTTGCTCTTTGATATGACTGGGCTGTGTGTGAGTGTGTGTACACACACATATCTATCAATTAATCTATCTTATCTACCTAGTCATTTTGGGTTATAATCTGGCTGCACAACTGCCTCTGCACTACACTGTAATTAAAATCCTGATCTTATCATCTCTAGTATCTAATACAGACCCTAGTATAGAAACTTTTCAGTTCAACGTGACTAGGAATGAATTTCTCAGGAATTTTTCCAAAGTACCTCTAGGTCAAAAGAAACGTGCTGCAGCTCTGTTTACTGTAGTTAAGAAACGACTTAATAAATAGCCATGCTCTAGCAACTCAGTAGCTATTTGAAAAATATAATACATATAAATTGAAAGAAAAAATATACCACTCCTAAATAACCACAACTACTTACCAATGGAACATGTGTACCTGTAGGGCATTAAACAACTTCTCACACATTGTGATTAGATTGTGTTGTTGGATGTGGATGGGAACCCAGGTGGGTCTGCTGGACTAGTCTGGAAATAGGTTTCCAAAGTCACCAGGAAAGAATTTCAGGGGCTCATGCATAGGAACAGCGGCAACATTTAACGGAAGGGCACCTAGGGCAGCGATGCCCCTGTAGAGGCTGCCGCACTGCCTCATCCATGACCATGTGGCTCAGCCCTGTCTCACTGCACAAGTCCAGCCTCTGAGGCCTTCCCAGGCCAGGAAGAGGACCAGGACCTAAAGCTGCTGTGGCATTAGCCTATCATCCAAGGCTATAGTAGTCCAGCACAGTCTCTGTTCCCGTCCAGCCCTCTTCGCCCAGAGCTGCATCACCCAGGGCTATGTGGCTGCTGCTGAAAAAGAACACACCTGGGCCTTTGTTGGCCTTTCATTATATTACCTTGGGCTTGGGAGAGAGGGAACTTTCATTCAAACTAACCAATCTTCCTAATCTTTTGTGAGCTTGTGCTGGACCCTCCTCCTATCCAATCCCTTTCTTGGATCTTCTGGGTTCCATGACCTTATCCTGTCCAGTCTTTTCCCCAGATTTTCCCAGGTTAGACTCCTTCCCTTCATGGTCACCACCTGGCTTCTACTGCACATGCCCCAGCAGAGGAACTTTCTCCTTGCTGATTCTCCCCGCTCCCACCCCCCATTAGTCTATGGGAACAGATGGGTGTTTCTTTGGGGAGAACTGGAAAGCTGATCTTTTCCTGTCTGCTCCAGGATTAAGTCCCTTTGATAGTGGACATGGCTGTCCCCTGGGGTGTCCGTGAAGCTGTAACTTCTTAGTTAATCCAGTTTAGTTACATGCCTGGCTCCCTTATCTTTTGTTAATATCTGACTAGCTGCTGATTTTAACAACTGGACACTGCCACCATCATTTCCTGTTCCATACTGATTGGCATGGTATTTGTTTTTATCACAATAACCACTGAAAACTCAGCTTTGCAAAGATATGATGCCAGAGAGAGAAATACAGTGTGATCTAATGTTGAAATGGTAAAATACCTGGAACTAGAAGCTCTTCAGTATCTCACAGATACCAAATATCACTGCATTTCCCTTAGAAACAGAAAGTGTTCCCCAGTGCCCCTTTGAGTTAAGTACAGCATCTTTGGCACACAGTTTGGGACTCACAGCCCAAGTTCATAGAAATTCACTAAATATTTGTGTCATCTACTCTAGCTAGAAGGTTTACACGGTAAATTAATTTTTAATTGAGATAGCCTTTTAAACAGAAAAAATTCTTATAGAACAGGTGTCAGTCAACAAACTTTTCTAGCAAGATGGAAAGTATTTTATGCTTGTAGGCCATATAGTTTCTTGAGCAACTACTCAGTTCTACTAATGTAGTATCAAAACAGACACAGATAATACATAAGTGGATGAACGTGACTATGTTCCAATATAACTTTTTTGCCAATCCAGTTACAGAAAGTCTATAAAAAGGTATACTGTTTCACACTAAAATTGCTAAAAATTTATAAACAGAAACTGAAACTAAATGATGGTCCATACTGTTACTGTAAGTAGTTAACTAGATATTAAGAAGACAGAGCACAACAGGAATTAGAGACTGACTTTAATAAACTGGGGAGCATAAGCCCACTTGCTTAGCCAGAAAGTTACAGCCTTTACAGGCTCATTCACACACTCCAGGGGACTGCCACCGAGGACACCGGATCCCTGGAGCACAGGAAATCTCCCCAGGGGCACTGTCTGCCCTACAGTGCCAGGTTGTTGGGGGCGTGCAGAGGGAGGTAGCACAGAGGCCTGTCAGTCTAAAGGGGGTGAGGACACATCAAAAGCCTGCAAAAGCTTGGGAAGTTGATTGGTTACTTTGAAAAAGCTCCTGGTTATAACCCCAGGGGCACAGAGAAGCTCTCTCTCTTTCACTCAGTGACCATTTCTCCCTTGCCCGGCAGCACATAACCATGTGGGTCTAGCAGCCATGGCGCCCACAGCAGATGGTGGGCTCCAAAGGACTAAGCTTTAATATGAAACAGAAACTCTGGACACTGGCCTTTGTTTTATTTAGCCTTGCTGAGGACACAGTTGGACTTTTTCCATGGCAGAACAGACAGATATGGGACACTGGAAACCAAGGGGCAGATTTTCACCTGAATAATCCTTGCCACACCACAGTCTCCCATGGGTGGGGCCTTGGAATGCTCTCCTTGTGATCCCGTGGAAGAGCCTAATTTCCACAGGCAACAACTCCAACATGAATAAATGAATAAATTTAAATTTTTACGAGGAATGGGATTACAAAGAGAAAGCAGGAACTTCACATGGAGAGCCCTGGCAGACACCAATTTAATTGAACATGAGTAAGGGATAAATATCAATTACACATCACTTGACTGTCAGATGCAATAAGAAGCATACAAAATCACTTCTGTGACATTTATACCAAAGATCTATAGCTAAAAATTACCCTTGCAGAAACAAAAAAACCTGGATCGACGTCATTCCACAAAGTAACTGATGTGTAATCTTCCTAAACACCGAAGTCGTGCAGGTTACGGAAAATTGAAGGCCTGTGCCCGGAAAATGGCGGCAACAGAGACACGGCAACAAAATGCATCTGCACGCAACGCGGAGCGCCCAGAATTCTGCCACCAAGAAGCTGCATTTTTGAATACTGACTTTAAGCTGTTTATTAAGAAACAAAAGACTCACAAAGAACCTTTGACCCTCACCCATTTCCCACTCAAGAGATTCAGACAGAGAAACCTGCGCAGGAAAGAGACCTGAGGACCTCCCTTTGCCTAACTTGAGTTCAGTGCCGGCAACGAGAGGCCTCAGCCGGGCAGACGCTCCAGGCCCCCGTCTCCGAGGCCCCGCCGTCTCCGAGGCCTCGCGGTCTCCGAGTCACCTCGCGAGGACTTGTCTGCCGAGTGTGTTCTGCAACTTTTCAAACTACACACAAGTGTAAACTGCCCAATTCTCATTTCTGAAATCTAATACCCCATCTCCTCACCTTCTCCTTTGTCCAAAAATATCTTATGTCCCCAGTGTGGCCTCCCTGTCTTTGGGATTCTCATGGAATTATCATGCCTATGTGAATTCCCCATGCACATATATTAAACTTTAATTTTCTCCTGTTAATCTGTATCTTTTTAATTTGGTTTTTAGCCCAGCCAGAAGAACTTAAAAGGTGGGAAGAAAAGTATTAATATTTTATTACGCCCCACAAATGTGTAATTTCAAACGGGGTCATTTTGCTATATAAAATACTGTTGATGTGACTGGTACAACTGAATGTGATGTAAGAATTCAACACCAGTAATTACTCAACATTCACTTCCTGATCTCACTGGTTATATTGTGTTTGCACAGGAGAATGTCTTTGCTTATAAGAAATATACAGCCCTGGCTGGTGTAGCTTAGTGGATTAAGTGCGGGTCTGTGAACCAAGAGATCACGGTTCGATTCCCAGTCAGGGCACATGCCTGGGTTGCAGGCCAGTTCCCAGCAGGGAATGCACAGGAAGCAACCATACATTGATATTTCTCTCCCTCTCTCCTTCCCTTCCCCTATAAAGATAAGTAAATAAAATCTTAAAAAAAACATTTAAAAAAAAGAAATATACAATAAAGTGTTCAGTGTTGTTAGGGAATTGAGTCGGCAGCTCACTCCCAAATGGTTTAAGAAAAAAGCTTTTTATACTGAATGCACAACTTTTCTGTAACACTGAGATTGCTTCCATTGAGTTTTTTAAGTGTCGAAAACAGTGGAGGACAGATGTGAAGGACGCTGGCCTGCATTCAGCAGGACAGCTGGCCCCACTCCCTGCCCAGGGTGGGGTTTGCCCTCATTTCCTTACCAGGCAAACACACTCCATCAACTGCACAAGGACAATGACTATATACAATATTATTCTCCTTTATGTAAGGTATAGAAGTAGGTAAATCTCACTCAACCAACAAGCCTCTATTGAACATTACTATACTGTCAACACTGATGAGACAGAAGAAAAGTGCACAGAGCATCTGCAAGTGTTAGGCGAGGAAAAAGAAGAACGGCTTCTGCCCCTTAGGACATCAGCTGGGTAGGCAAGTATGACATATAAATTCACTGTAAGAAACAATATATAATTAAGTATTAATTTATATAAATGGGTTAGCTTCACCTCTTACCCCACTCACCTCAACCTTATCAGCAAGAGCAATGAGAAGTACCCGAGGTGCTCACCTAAGAAAGGCATGGAGACCAGGGGAGAAGTACCAACAGTGCTGATGGCACAGGCTGAGCAAACGGAGAGGACAGAGCCGTGCCTCCGAGCAGGAACAAAGAGAGAGGCAGAACCCTACCAGGCCCCTAGTATTCATGAACGAATCAGCACTTAACTACCTGCTAGCCCCTTAGCTGCCTACAATGTTGCCGAGCGAGAGATGCAAACTGCACCCGTTGTGAGGTGGGGTACTGGCCATGAGTTAACTGGCAACTGAATAAACCCAGCTGGTCTCAGAATTCATGTCAAAATTGGCAGAGTCGTGTTCTAAGGTTTAGTACTTCATTTCACCTTGACAACAACCCTATGACATAATACAATTATGAGCCCCATTTCACTTTGAGAAAATGAGGTGTAGGACGGTTAAGTAAACTGCTGAAGGTCACATGACTTAGAAAATAGTCAAGCCGGGATTCAGACATAACGCATTCTGGCTCCAGGACCCATGTTCTTAGCTATTATCAACGCAATTCCTACCCATTCCAAAGTAAATTATTAGTTAGGTATTATGCAAGAATAAAAATACATGCACAGTGATTAATTTAAATAGAAGGCTAGGAATTTAAAGAGCCCTATTCAATGACATTCGAGGGTGGTAAAAAAAATCTGTAATTATAATTATGAAATATACTGTAATGACATTTATGATAATCCCCAGCTCACTATCAAGCAGAGCAGACGCATCCCCCGGTCCACAGTGAGGACGGCAGCCTAGCGAGAACCCCAGCAGCGTTCTCACCGTGACTCTCTTCATGTCCAGCTGGCGCAGCTGCTGCATGTTCTGAAGGACGGTGTGTTTGTACCATGACTCTTGAGCTATAGGATTGCCATCAAAAGTGATGTCTGAGAGAGAAGTAGAGTCAGCAAGGCAGCAAACACTCTCAAAACTGCAGAGAGACAGAAAACACTGGGTTATTGCGAGACCTTCAAATAGTACTTTGATTTGTTTAACAGAACAGTTTAGATTTACAGAAAAATAGATGATAGTACAGCTCCCACATACTCTCCACCCAGTGCCCCCTATTTCTAACATCTTACATTAGTATAGCACATTTTTATAAGTAATGAACTAATATCACTACATTCTCACTAACTCAAGTCCGTATTTTATCCAGATTTCCTTAGTTTTTACCTACTATCCTTATCTCCAGGATCCCATCCAGCGCACCACATTACATTTAGTTGTCAAGTCTCCTCGGGTTCCTCTAGCTGTGACAGCTTCTCCGACTTCCCTTGTTATTGATGACCTGGACAGTGTTGAGGCTTACTCATCAGTTATTTTTAGGACACCCTTCTACTGGGATTGGCCTGATGTTTTTCCAGTGATTAGACTAGGGTTAAGGTACTAGTAACTAACATAACATCGCTGTTGATGTTGAGCCTGATTGCCTGGCTGAGGCTGTGTTTTTCAGGCTTCTCCAATGTAAAGTTGCTCTTCCTTCCCCTGAATTCTTTGGAAGGAAGTATGGGCAGCCCATACTTAGGGAGTGGGAGGTTCAGTTTCCCCTCCTTGAGGGCAGCGTCTACATAAATTATTTGAAATTCTTCATCCTAGGAGGGGTTTTTTCCCTGCCACTTATTTATTTACATCAGTTTGGATGCATGAATATTTATTTTATACTTTGGGTTATAATCCAATACTACTTTACTTAAATTGTTCCAGCTTCGGTACTGGCAGCTTTTTCAGTGTGTCCCTTGGACATACTTCCACCATGGATGTGGATGTGGAGATTTTTTTTGGTGCTTCCTTGCTTTCTGGCACACAAAATTCTCCAGATTCGTATTTCCTATCCCAGGCCTAGAGTCAGCTGTCTCTCCAAGGAGCCATGCTCCTTTTATTGGAGAGGGTATTAGAGACGAAGATCTGCATACTTCCATGTGTGCATCTTCTTTCTGTATTTCAGATCTTGTGTCCATTTTTAATGGGTTTGTTTTTTGTTGTTGAATTTTAAGAGTTTTGTATATATAATGGATGTGACTCCTGTCAGATATGTTGTGTAAATATTTCTCCCAGTCTGTGACTTGTCTTTTCATTCTTTTCAAAAAGATTTTATTTATTTACTTTTAGAGAGAGGGGAAGGGAGGGAGAAAAAGAGGCAGAGAAACACTGATCAGTTGCCTCTCATGTGTCCCAACCAGGGACCGGCCCACAACCCAGGCATGTGCCCTGACAGGGTGGGAATCGAACTGGCCATCTTTGGCTTTGTGGGACAATGCACAACCAACTAAGCCATGCCATCCAGGGCCTTTTTCATTTTTTAAATAGTGTCTTTGAAAGGGCAGATTTTAATTTTCCTGATGTCCAACTAACCAACTCTCTCTGGGATCATGCTTTTGGTGTTGTACTATAAATACTCTGCCAAATCCAAGGTTTCCTAGATTTTCTTTTAGAAGTTGTATAGTTTTGTGTTTTACATTTAGGTCTATGATAGAATTTGAGTTAATTATGAGAAAGGTATAAGATGTGTCTAGATTAATTTTTTATAAGAATATCCAATTGTTCTGGTACCATGTATTGAAAAGACTATACTTTCTCTATTGAATTGACTTGGCTCTTCTGTCAAAGATTACTTGACTATATTTGTGTGAGTCTATTTCTGGGCCCTCTATTCTGTTCCATTGATGTATGTGTCTATTCTTTCAATAATACCACACTGTCCTGATTACCGTACCTTTACCCTAAGTCATGAAATAGGTTAGCGTGAGTCCTCCAACTTTGTTCTTTGTGTTGCTCATTTAGGTCTTAGCTTTTCCATATAAACTTTAGCATCCATTTGTTGATATCTACAAAGTAACTTGCTGAAATTTTGATTGAGACATTCATTGTTTTTTAAAGAAGGGAATAATACCTTTTCTAACTAATACCCCAAAGCAAGTTAATAAAACTCACTTCTATTAGAGTAATCCATTCAGTGACTATTCAAATAACTAATATAACACTTAGGCCTAAAGTACTTTACCCAGGTACTATATTAAATAACTCCTCTTCCTGTGTTAAGATTTCCTACCTATGTGTAAAAAATGTCCTACCTACCAGTGAAAACATCCTATGTGTTGACAATTAAGGTTGAGGCAAGGTCTTTAACAAGAAGTAAGTTTTTTATTGTCATTTTAAAATATTTCTAGTGTGTTTTGCTCCCATTCAAGGTAAAGAAATATTCTGCAATCAAGTATTTTACCTCAGAGCTTACCTTTACCAATCTAAAAGGTAAATCTCATGATTTATATGTGTACTGTGGTTTCTGAGACATGCTTAAATAATTACAGGAATATATTTTTGAAAGGCTAGTATATGTAGACAAAAATGAGAGTTCATGCATTAAACTTAATCTCTTCAAATGTAAATACAATGAACATTGTAATGTTTTTCCTACCTAGCATTAACAAAATTATTTTTTCATCAATATCAAACATCTCAGAACAGTTTCTGGTGTTTGAGATAGATATTTAAAAGATGGTTCTCTCCTGCCCCCCAGTTGGTAACATAAAGCTTAAATCAAATAAAAATGATTCTGATCATTTCAAAACTAAAACACAAGGCAAATGTTAAATGAACTAACTCATCATCTTCCCTCCACAAATCTGCTACTCCATGCATACTTTCTGTCTGCTAAGTGATACATGATTATTGTCATCAAGTCGGTTGCCACTGTGAACCAATCAATCTCTTATTCAGAAACTGATGATTCGTAATGGGAACTGCAAAGACTCTCCAAAGGTTTTTAAGCAAGTGGGGATACTGTGATTAGAATGATCAGAACTTAGTAGCATTGTGGAGGATATGAAAGAGATGAGTCAAAAACCAGTTATAAGTATCAACAGACTGCAGTAATAGAGGTGAAAAATAGTAAGAGCATGTCAAAAACTAAGGCAGTAGCTATGAGAGTAAAGAGGAAGGGGTACGCTCTATGGGATTTCAGAGTGTAGCACAGACAGAAATTAGTAGTCATTTGAATATGAGGAAGTGAGGAATCTAGAATAACAACCAGGTTTCTGCCTCGGGAGAATGAGGTGGTGGTTACAGTGTATACTTTGTCAAAATTCATTTAACTTCACACTTAAAATCTGTGCATTTTATTACATGTAAATTATACTAAATAAATGGATTTATAAAGAGATTTAAAATATAAAAAATAAATATTTAACAGATCGCCTTTTCACCTATATTATTCCGGTGGCCTCCAACAACCACAGGATGGGATAACTAATTTCAACCTTAAGATATTAACTAATGTGAGCAGCACAGGCAACAGAGCAAATCAATGGTCTATGAGGAAGAGCATTTTTCTTCAGTGGCTTGGCATACCTGAACAGCATTAAACAGAAGGTTCTTGAGGGCTAGAAATGTGCTGTGACGAGTGCCTCAACTTAGTAGCCAGCATTGAATAGCTTGTTCAGTAAAGCTTGGTGAATGAATAAAAGAGTACGATTTACTGAAATGATTCCAAAGGGCTTATCCTTTATTTAAAAAAATAATAAATGAATTTTCTTACATGATTCTTAGAATTCTTACTGAAATGATATCATGCTATTTAAGAATCATTACAACCTGATATCTGTCCCAAATCAGGTAGACACATTTTAAAAGTGTAAATAACATGTCTGTAAAGAAAGAATTCAAAGCTGGAAAACTTCATTTTATTGTAAGTAGATTCCAATTTTATTGTTATTTACTATTTATTTACAAGATAGACTACAGACAACCTATGATTTGTTTCTTGTTCCTAAGTATAACTTTGAATTGGTTATAACTGTTCCCAACCCTATGTCTCAAGTATTCCTTTGTGGAGTGGAATTAGTCTGATAATTACCAATTGGGTGGGGATAAAAACAAATCTAAAAAGTATCTTCACTGAGTTCTGATAAAGGCACATCTGTGGATATAGAGTAAAACGGCATGCCCAGTGAACTACGAGGCACTTCAGAGGTCTAGAAGACCTGTGGACGCCCAGCTGGTGCGTATCTACTGTGTAATTCAAGCTCAACCACAGGAGACAACGGGAATGGGACGGTCATGGCAGTCCTCAGCAGGCGCTATCCCGGCAACTCTTCCCGGATAAGCTGCTAATACTTTTTTTTTAAATTTATTTTTTAATCATTATTCAACTACAGTTTCTATCCTTTACTCCCTTACAGCCAACCCACCCATTCCTCCCCTCTTCCCTCCCATTTCCAACCCCCCCTAGTTTTTGTCCATGTGTCCTTTATATTTGTTCCTGTAAACCCTTCCCTTCTCCCCTGAAATCCCCTCCCCTCTCCCCTCTGAGCACTGACAACCTGTCCTCTATTTCAGCGTCTTTTGTTATATTTTACTTGTTTCTTTGTTTTGTTGTTTAGGTTCCTGTTAAAGGCGAGATCATATGGTATTTGTCTTTCACTGCCTGGTTTATTTTGCTTAGCATAATGCTTTCCAGCTCCATCCATGCTGTTGCAAAGGGTATGAGCTCCTTATTTCTTTCTGCTGCACAGAATTCCATTGTGTAAATGTACCATAGTTTTTTGATCCATTACTTTACTCATGGGCACCAAGGTTGCTTCCAGCACTTGGCTATTGTAAATTGTGCTGCTATGAACACTGGGGTACAGA
>CM052538.1:104376815-104413920 GCA_028533065.1 Trachops cirrhosus
GGTATCCCTATTATACAAATATTATTACATTTCATATTGTCTTGCATTTCTCTTAATCCCTCTTCATTCTTTCTGAGCCTCTTTTCCTGTTCTTGCTCTTTCTGGGTGCTTTTTTCTACTTTGTCCTCCAGCTTGCTTGGGTCAGCTGCTAATACTGACACCGCAACTGAAGTCTTTACGCTTTGAATAGTTTTATTAAAGTAAAAATAAATCTGTATTTGATGCATGAGATTCCTCACAAAATTTTATTTCCACCTGCAAGACATTGACCAATAAACATGCCAGACATTCCTAGAAACACACTGACGAATGCATATGATTTTAAAAACATTCTCTAATCAAATAAAACAATGCTTTTAAAGTACAAATACAGCCAAATGAAGGGTTATAGCTTACCTAACCAAACAAAATCAAAATCAAATTATTTAAAAATAAAAAAAAAAAACCCCTGGAAGTAGAGCAGTAATCATAGTGAAGTAGTACTACTTTTAAGAACAGTCTCTCTCTCTTTTTAAGAACATTCAGTTGCTTGCCTCTTCAGAATACCAAGAATGGAAAAGCTCTGGGCCAAAGGCTGACATTTAACTCATAATTTGACTTTAATCTTTTTCCACATTGCTCATACATGTGTTCTTCCCCAGCAGTTCCCTCCCAAGGCCACATATGCTTCCGATCTGCTGCAGAACCTACAGAGGGACAATCTGTCCCTCCTGACCGAACTCACATCTCAAAGGAAAAAGGCAGTGTTTTTAGACCATTTTATGCTTAGTTGATAAAGCAGAGAAAACATAAAATTCCCATATATGTATGTATATGACACAGATATTTAACTAACGATTCCCAAATATTAGCCAAATTTCTCCATTTGGGAAGTCCTCCCCCAAAAGTAAGTTAGGTACTTTAGAAAATGGGGTTTCAGTCCTTCATATCAATAAACTACCATGTACTCTGAAATAATCTTAATAAAAAGTTCACATTTCTATACAGATCAGTGAGAATTTTACTGAATAGTTGCTAAGTGAAACAGAATTCAGTGTGCTCAACAGGACTGGAATATATACAACTGATGAGCACAAAATAATTAGAAAGATCTACAAAATATATACTTCAGTATTAAACAATGAAGCACAGTTAAAGAAAAGAGCACATAATGCTGTTTGTGTTTTTGATAAAATAAGCTGAGTTCGTGAACTGAGATCCTTGCTAAAAACAAATAAAAATGGTAGATAAAATATATTTTAAAAATTAAATGCATTAATAACCCACTAAAAGATGAGAAATACATAGAGCATTAAAAAAAGTAAACGTGGGAAGTCAGAGAGGTAAGCAAAATGTGGAAACTGACTTTTTTGCTTTGAAGGTGTTTACTGAACCTAATGGACTGGAGCTGCGACTTAAGAGAGCTTCAAGGCCAAGGAACCAAAGGTAACTCCCAGGGGCCACCCAAGTTGGAGAGTTGCCCTTAACTCTGAGACACCGATGGCTATAGTCTCAACATAGGATGAATTAGTTTAAAACTTTCTTACTACCCCCAAAATATTGCCTATCTCAAAATCTGGGGCTAAGTACAAGGGGAAGAAAATTCTTGATTATTTATGATCACAAAACACAATTTGAAGCCTAAATCCACACTAAATGGATGATCTAAAATATTTCAATAGGAGAACTGACTTTTTTTTTTGAAGAGCTCTCAGGCCAGTTATTCCTATAGACACATGACAGAAACATATGAAACTCCTCTATGGAGGAATTTACCTTTATAAAACCTCCAAAGAATTTCCAAAGGTAAGGCACCAAAAAAGAAAAAAAACAGCTCACAGTTCAAAAGGAAATAAAGCACTCTGATCAACAGCAGAAATAACAGATGACATGGCGGGTTAGCTCAAATTTCTTTATATAATGGGATTATCAAACACAGAATATAAAAAGTACTACAGCATATTTCAATAAATAATACAAGTTTGAAAATATGAGTAAAAATCATTATTCTAAAAGACAACTTCTAGAGATAAAAAATCAATTAAAATTAAAAAGTTAAAGGCAATGCATGGAGATAAAGGAAATCAAGCCCACCTTTCCTGTACAAACTGTTCTTTGGAGTAACTAAAAAAGATAATAAAGGTTTTCTTTATAGAAGAATCACAATTTTAAAAAAACTTGAAAAATCATAGACTATCACCATTTTGTAAGCCCTAATGAAATAATGGATTCAGATAATGATCATCAATGATTGCTAAAATATTTTGGTGAAAAGATGGGGAACTTTATTAAAAAATGGAACAGCCCTGGCCAGGCTGCTCAGTTGCTTGGAGCACCATCTGGTAGACCAAAAGGCTGCAGGTTCCATTCCTGGTCTGGGAGCAACTAATCAATGTTTCTCTCACACTGATGTTTCTCTCTCCCTTCCTCTCTCCCTAAAATCAATGAACATATCCTTGGGTGAGGATTTAAAAAAAGAAAAAAGGAACTAGTTAACAACAGCTGAACCCAATAATCAGTTTTAACATTACAGGAAGCAAAACATATTTCCTCTCTCTCTCCCTCTCTCTCTCTCTCTTTCCCTCCTTTTCACATCTTCTTTCACTTTCCTGTTTCTCTCCTTTCAGTGCTCCACAACAAGTAATCATCTATATTGATACATTTTTTTAATCTCACCCAAGGATGTATTCATTGATTTTAGAGAGAGATAAAGGGAGAGAGAGAGGGAGGGGGAGACAGAGAGGGGGAGGGAGAGAGAGAGAGAGAGAGAGGGAGAGAGAGAGAGAAACATCGATGTGAGAGACACATCTATTGGTTGCCTCTCATATGTGCCCTGACCGGGGATCAAACTGCAACCCAGGTATGTACCCTGACCAGGAAACTGAACCTCTGACCTTCTGGTGTATGGGATGAAGTTCCACCAATGGAGCCACCTGACCAGGGCTATATTGATATATTTTTAATCACTGTTAATCACTATAATTCTTTTTAGTGCATGATGGTAGTGGGAGTTCTTAGAGAATAAAAAAAATTAAACAATTTTAATGACACCTAATAATAAGCGATTTTGTTGTCACAAAGGAAAAATATGGTTGAGAAAATAAATTTTTTTTCATATGAATAAGAATAACCTCCAAACTTCCTCTGGGGAATGTTAAAAGACAAACTGAGGCATATTAAAAATTTTAAGTTCATCTGAGCAAAAAATCAATTTGAATCAGGCAGCATCCAATTTAGCAGATAAGGGCTCCATGGAGCTGTACAAAATGAAAGACTTTCATAGCGAGAAGGAATCAGGAAAATGTTAGTTATACTTGGCAAACAAGCAAGTTGGTTATTGCAAAGTTACTTTCCTTTAGGGAATGGCAGGGGTTTATCAGGCAGATTACCTAACTAGTGCTTCTGATCAGGCGATTCTTGACTTAAGATTTAAGATTCCATCTCTGGGAGAGCTGTAAAACTGTACATAAAGTTGGTAAACTGTAGATAAGTCCAAAAAGTGTAATTAAGTCTCAGTTTGGTGATGTGGAGCTTAGCATTAGTAAGTCCACTTTGGGCCTGTTGTTCTTTCTTTTTTTTTTTTTTTTTTAATATCTATCCTCACCCAAGGACATTTTTTCATTGCTTTCAGAGAGAGAGAGACAGACAGACAGACAGAGAGAGAGAGAGAGAGACAGAGACATCACCAATGTGAGAAACAGGACTGGTTGCCTTCTCATACACACCCCGACCAGGGACCTAACCCACAACTGGAGTATGTGCCCTGACTGGAGATCAAACCCACAACTTTTCAGTCTACAAGATGATGCTCCAACCAACTGAGCCACCCCTGCCAGGGCTGGGCCTGTTGTCTTACACTTAAAAAGAAACTAGTAAAATAATTTAATCCATCCGTCACAATGTTTAAAAGATCTTAATATTTGAAAAGCTAAAGTGATACAAAGAGAAATAAATAGAAGATTCCAGACACCAATAGAAACAAAAAGTGAAAAGGAGGAGACAAAGACATAAGCGTTAAACAGATGTAATAAAGAAAAATGTTACACCATCCCTTTAGGCACCTTTGGTTACAACAATGTCCCTCACAACAATTGAACATCTATGATGTCTGTATGAATCTAGCAGACAGAAGACACCAGCAGAGCTGGGTGTCTCAGAAATGTAGGTTGCTTATTGCAAGTTACAATTATCTTTTTCTAGCAGTAACAAAGAAAAATGCAAGATAGTTTCAGTCTCTGGTGATTTGCAAGGACTCTAATTACTAAAGGTAGATTTTAAGATGTGGTATAATGTTCTTGTAATGCTAATTTGTGACATTAAAACCAAATTTGAAGTGATACAGAAAGTTCTTAATGATGTATTTTCTCTTCCTGAATTGATATGTGAATGCAAATAAGCCTCCTTAAATTTACAGAAACAAAAAAGGATTCTCTGTAGTCTCAAACTGTGATAAGGATAACTCTAAAAAGCATGCTCATTGTAGCCACTTTCAACTTTATATTAATTGTTTAATAAATACACTGGCTATGAAGCAAGTCAAATATCCTGTGAGCAAAGAGATCTAAATTCAGTATGACACAGGATAAGATGCTCTCTGGGAAAACAACGATTTCCATAGTGTAAATATTCCCAGCTTGGTCCCTCTCAAACCACCAGAGACCCCTGCACTGAACTGGTGTAGTCAGTACAAGCAGACTCCACACACGACTGCAGACCAAATTCCTCTTTTACAGTTAATGGAAGGACAGTCTGTCTTGAAACAATTTTGTTATTTGGAGGAACTTCCTCGTATTGATGGTTTTACAGTTTTATCTGAACTTTTAATCAACATAGCCTATACAGAAAAGTGCACAAACCATTAAGTGCACAGCTCAACTTTGCACAAACTGAACACACCCGTGTAACCAATGGCAGATTAAGAAACCAAACCTTACTGTACCCCAATACTACCACCTTGTGTCCCCTTACAGCTATTACTACTCTCCAAAGTAACCACTCTCCTGATTCTAACATGACAGGTAAGTTTTGCCTGTTTTTGAACTTTATGTAAATGAAATCATAATGCCATCATTTGAATCTGGCTTCTTTTGCTCCATATTTTGTTTCTTTTTATTTTTACAGATAAACCATAATTTATTTAACCTCTTTTGTATATTTTATTGATTATGCTATTACAGTTGCCCCTATCTTTATTCTTCCCTTTTATCCCCCTCCTCCATACACCCCCTCACCCTCCAGCATCCCCTCCCTCCATTCATGTCCATGGGTCATACATGTAAGTTCTTCGGCTTCTCCATTTCCTATACTATTCTTAACCTCCCCCTGTCTATTTTCTAACTACTATCCATGCTACTTATTCTCCGTACCTTTCCCCCCTCTCTCCCCCTCCCACTCCCCTGTTGATAACCCTCCATGTGTTCTCCATTTCGGTGTGTCTGTTCCTGTTCTAGTTGTTTGCTTAGTTTCTTCTTGTTTTTATTTCAGGTGTGGTTGTTAATAATTGTGAGTTTGCTGTCATTTTACTACACATGTTTTTTATCTTCTTTTTCTTAGATAAGTCCCTTTAACATTTCATACAATAAGGGCTTGGTGATGATGAACTCCTTTAACTTGACCTTATTTGAGAAGCACTTGATCTGCCCTTCCATTCTAAATGAAAGCTTTGCTGGATAGAGCAATCTTGGATGTAGGTCCTTGCCTTTCATGACTTGGAATATTTCTTTCCAGCCCCGTTTTGTCTGTAAGGTTTCTTTTGAGAAATCAGCTGACAGTCTGATGGGATCTCCTTTGTAGGTGACTGTCTCCTTTTCTCTTGCTGCTTCTAGGATTCTCTCCTTCATTTTAATCTTGGATAATGTAATTATGATGTGCCTTGGTGTGTTCCTCCTTGGGTCCAACTTCTTTGGGACTCTCTGAGCTTCCTGGACTTCCTGGAAGTTTATTTCCTTCACCAGATTGGGGAAGTTCTCCATTATTTGTTCAAATAAGCTTTCAATTTCTTGCTCTTTCTCTTCTCCTTCTGATACCCCTATAATTTGGATATTGGAATGTTTAAAGTTGTTTTAAACATTCCTCAATTGTTTTGAATTCTTGTTTCTTCATTCTGTTCTGGCGGAAAGTTTACTTCTTCCTTCTGTTACAAATTGTTGATCTGAGTCCTGGTTTCCTTCCCTCCACTGTTGGTTCTCTGTATATTTTTCCTTATTTCACTTTGCATAGCCTCCCCTTTTTCCTTTATTTTGCTACCATACTCAACCATTTCTGTGAGCATCCTGATTACCAGTGATTTGAGCTCTGCTTTGATAGGTTGGCTAGCTCTTCATTGCTCAGTTCTATTTTTCCTGGGGCTGTGATCAGTTCTTTCATTTGGGCCATATTTTATTTATCTTTTTTTTTGTCTCCAGCAGCCTGCTTTGGAGCTTTAGGTATTTGCCAGGGTGGGGCAACCTAGGTCCCTGCTTGCAGTGCTGTATGTAGGGGAGGGGCCAAGAGGGAACAATGCTTCTCAGCTGGCTTTTAGTCACTTCCTCCACTATCCAAAAGCAAATTGGTCCATCCTGGTGCTGATTTCTGGGTGGGTGAGTTTGTGTATGTTCTAAACCTTCTGGGTCTCTCCAGCAAACTCTCTTCTGAGGCTGGAAGTTTCTCCCACCGCAGCAACCCCCACAGATTTTTACAGTCAGAGATTTTGAGACTTTATTTCCCTTGGAACCCTGGGTTGCACAGTGTGTCTTGCTCCCTAGTTGTTCCTCCCAGTTTATCTGCACGCAAACGTGGTACTTCCTGGTTCCCAGCCACTGCCTCGCCTGCCCCAGGCCTCCAGCCATCGCCTTGCCACGCCACTGCCTTGCCATGAGTCCTCTCCATAGCGGCTGCCCATCTCTGCCCCTCCTACTGGTCTGGATGAATGTTTCTTCTTTAACTCCTTGGTTGACGAACTTCCATACAATTTGATTTTCTGGTGGTTCTGGGTTTTTTGTTGTTAAATTTTTTGTTGTCCTTCTTTTGGTTGCGTGAGGAGGCAGAGTGTTATATACCTACACCTCCATCTTGGCTGGAAGTCTAAAAGATTTTCAGTTTGGCTGACAAAGCAAGACCCAATGGTATGCTGTATAGAAGAGAGATGCCTAAAATAAAGTTTTCAGAAAGACCAGTTGTTGGCAAACTACAGCCCATTGGCCAAATATGATCTATTACATGTTTTGTATGGTCCATAAGCTAAAAACAGTCTCTATGTTTTTGAATGGTTGTAAAAACTCTAATAACGTCATGACATGTAAAAATTATATAAAATCCATATTTTAGCATCCATTAATGAAGTTTTATTGGAATACAACCTACCTCATTCATTTATGTATTGATTTTGTCTGCTTTTGTGCTACAAAAGCAGAGTTAAGTAGTTGAAACAGAGCCCACTTGGTCTGCAAAGAATCAGGGATATAATACCAATCTGAACATGCAGAGGTTCACAGGGAAATTCTACCAAACCTGCAAAGACCACGATAGGAGCAATGCTTCATAAATTGTTCCAGAGCACTGAAAATTAAGGAAAATTTGCTGATCTTTTTATGGAGCCAGTATAACATTGACACCTAAACCTGATAAAAATAATACTTTTAAAAAAGAGAAAATGACAGATGAAAGTCATTTGTAGGTATTATTTCTAAAGTTTTAAGTAAAATATTAGGAAACAAAATTCAATACCACATTAAGAAAATTATACACTTTGACCAAATGCTATCTATTCTATGCAAAAAAAGAAAATTCCTCCAAGTAGGGTTCTAACGTAAAAATTGAAGCCATGCAAAAACATGTGAATTCTTCTCTAGTACATGTTATCTTCTGATGTGTGCAACAAAACAAAAACACACAAGGAGGATAAACCAGAAACTTACAAGGCTGGCCATGTAGAGGGAAGGGTGAAAACAGAATGGGAAGGAGAGGAGTTGGGAATGGGGTAGAGGGAATGGGAAAGTGGTAGATTTCTGAGGAATATCTTTTTGTGTAGTTCTGAGTTTTAGACCCATGTTATTGCTATACAGACTGAAAAGTCAATATATCAAATGATAGCAAGGGGCAAAATAAAAAATGAAATACAAACAGAAACAAATAAATCTTACTGTTCAAATGAATTAATGTAATCACACTGGAAATAGTGGAGAAACTGACCCAAGCAAGTTTTGAATACACTTCTTTGATAATATACCTTAGGCTAAGGATAAAACAGAGTGTAAATAAATATTTAACCTTGGTTAGTAGTTTTTTTCCTTTCCACACAAGTGTAGGTCAGCAATTCTAAAACTATTTTCTTTACAGTTAAGGATTGAGTAAATATATTTCATGTAGGCGAGTCAATGTCAGTAAAAATAATTATAAATATAAAAATGGATTGTGGTGAATGCTTAAAATAAAGCCGTGTAGTATTGGGTTGTAATTGGTAGTTTCATGATTTAATTCATGAAGGTTTTTAGTATATACAGACAGACAAATAGATAAAGAGGTATAATACACACAAATTTCCTAATTTGATCCATTGAGAAGGCCAAGAAGCAATGATACCCCAGCCTACCTAGCACTAGAATCTTGGTTTCTAAACATCATTTTTCACTAAAAAGATCAGAACTGCAAAAGATGATCCTGGGATTATGAGATACCACTTCACACCAGTGAGAATGGCCATCATAAACAAATCAACAGACAACAAGTGCTGGTGAGGCTGTGGAGAAAAGGGAACCCTAGTGCACTGTTGGTGGGAATGCAGACCGGTGCAGCCACTGTGGAGAAGAGTATGGAATTTCCTCAAAAAACTAAAAATGTATCTGCCTTTTGACCCGGCAATTCCACTGCTGGGATTTACCCTAAGAACCCTGAAACACCAATTCAAAAGAACCTATGCACCCCAATGTTCATAGCAGCCTTATTTACAATAGCCAAGGGTTGGAAGCAACCTAAGTGTCCATCAGTAAATGAGTGGATCAAAAAACTGTGGTACATTTACGCAATGGAATACTACACAGCAAAAAGAAAGAAGGAGCTCCCACCCTTCATAACAGCATGGATGGATCTCTGGAGAGCATTACACTAGGTGAAATAAGCCAGGCGGTGAAAGACAAATACCATATGATCTCACCTATAAGTGGAACGTAATTGACAAAACGAACAAGCAAGCAAAATATAACCAGAGACATTGAAATAAAGAACAAACTGACAGTAACCACAGGGGAGAAGAAAGGGGATAACATGGGAAAAAGAGGAAGGATCATCAAAGAACATGTATAAAGGACACATGGACAAAGCCAAAAGGGGATGAGAACGAGAGTGGGGTGGCAGAGAGTGGTGGGGGGATAATGGAGACAACTGTACTTGAACAACGATAAAAAAAAAATGATCCGGGAACATCTTGTGCCAGAAAATGAGGAAGTGCTCAAGGAATGACGAGGAAGGCCATGTGAGCCAGTCTGACAAATCCAGGAAAATCTGAGCATCAAAATAAATAATAGTAAAGGATTACAAACTTCTCCTCCCCTGTACATAAAAGTGTGTACTGTAGTCACTAGGAGTTATAATAACTGAGGGCTAAAATATGACTCCTTCTAGTATATGCAGATGCATTTTTAGCAGTTCACAGCTTGAAGAGGCGTGACTCCAAGGATTTATGCCTTTGTGGCAGAATAAAAGCAGTGGGTGAGGCACAGCTGCTCTAGCCAGAGCGCAAGGAAGTGAAGTCACACTTTGACACAGGGACGTGTGTGCTTATCCTTCTATCATTCAAGAAAGATAACTCTCAGAAAAGCAACAGAAGAACCATGCTGTGGAAGAAGCAAGAACCTTTGATATCTAGGTCAAGCAGACAGATGGCATTGTGAGGTGAGGGAGACTGAGAGTAGGACACACAAACACACACACCAGGAGATAGGATGAAATGACCCAAAGTGAAAGGGCTGGTGAACAACAGGCAGCCCTAACATTAATGTGAGCTAAGACATGAAAGAGGAGGTCAGTTTATTGGATATCCATCATTATCTTCCTGCTCAGCCACCTTCCCCTGGTAACAGAACACTTCTTTTCTGCAGCAAACCCAATCCACAAGCAGATCCCACCCCCTTGTCCTAGGGTGTAGGGAACATATGTCCCAGGCTTGCATATGCAGTGTGCCCTGTATGCCCCTGGCCTGATGACTGGTTCCAGCTGGGTGGGTACTGACCTAAATACACATGGTCAGAATCCTCCACAGCAGTGCCTGCCAGCCTGCGATGTACATTTGCCTCACCCGGGGATCTTTTAAAAATGGAAATTCTGACCTAGTAGGGAGAGGGCAGGCTTGAGATTCTGGATTTCTAATAAGGTCTCCGGTGATGCTAACGCTGCTGGTCCAGTGTCACAATTTCAAATATCAATGCTCTTCAGGAACTTTCTGCCAGCGGCGTCAGCAGAGAGGAACTGCTCTTCTTTCAGAGTAGCTAGACTGTGATTCTAGGGGCTGGTGGCTTTTCTACAAGCTACAGTTTGGCTTGTTCTATGTTTCTGTCACTCATGTCTTTGTGTGTCATTAGATTACACACTCAAAGAAAAGAGGCTGTTTGTTTATCACTCCCAAAATGGTGTCATTGGTGTTTTACATACAACGATGCATAATCAATGTTCTCCTGCAACCGATTGGAAAGAAATTTTTAATCCTTCCCATGAAGGAGGTGGAGAAGGTATTTTAATGAAGTGGTCAGGGATGTGAAGGAGGAGGATCAGTGACTCGCTACCACCCTCCAAACACCCAGAGACAGCCCTTCACGTTGACCTCAGGCAGCTAGGACACACTGATGTCACTCACAATCCCTCACGCTGGTCATTAGGGAGAATCACAAGCCAATGCCCCTGAAGTGCAAAAAACCCCAAATATAGGATTAAAGGAACTACAGAAAAATATTATTTATCTTGGTTACAGATTTATTCAGTGCTTCCCGGATAGTCCTAACCTACACACTATGGTCTCTAACATGGCAACTACAAATGACATTGTCAATTTCTTTTAAAGACAAAGGAAGGAAATTTTATTTAAAAAAAAACAACTTCCAGAGACTAGGCAACAGTTTTGAACGACACTGGAAAATATTTTGGAAGTGTATCATTAAGTCGCTGTAATATCTTTCCATGTGCCCAGGACAGGAAAGTCTCCCTGATTCACTTCCCTTTTAGACAATAATCCAGAAGTATCCTCCTGACTGAAAGAGAATCCCAACTCCGAACTTCCTCATCTGGATTTAAGCAAGATTTTTTAAAGGGGAAAAAGCCTCCTCTTTCAACCAAATCCTGATTAAAAGTCTAGTGACTTTTAAGATCAGGCAATAATTTTCCTTCTTGACCAAGTTAAGTTTTATCCCTTTAAAAATGTCATCTTTAATACTAAAAATTAAAACAGAGAAAGTAACTAATTCAACCCATCTAATGACCTATTTACACACATGCACACAATTCCTAGACAGGAAACTCCCAAAAGGAGGAGCGCATGCATCATGATCCTAGATGCTGTTTATCTGTCAGGCCGCCCAGTGCCCGGGATGGGAGTGTTCTCTTCAACTGCACCCCTCCCGGAGAGGTAGCTCTCAGTTTTCCAGTTCCTCTGCCAGTGAGCTGGAAGTCCAGTTCAGGAGAGACGCATCAGAAAGCCTGACTGTAGGTGCATTTCTAAACTGTGTTCGACTCTGTATTCCATTTGTCTGATTTCTGTATCTTTTAATTGAATAAAAAATTAGAGCAGAGGAGAAAGGGTATGATTATCAATCACCATGTCAAACATCAAAAATTAACAGCTTCTATAGACATATAATCCTTATACAATTATTTCTAAATGATTTAATACAGCTTTTAGATTATAGGTATTTTTCCATTGCAAACAGAAAAAAGTATTTTCCTTTTGAGAATAATACAATCCTTCAATCTTGGCCATGGACTCAAAAATGAATCTATGCAGACATATTTATTGTGTGAATATGAAAAAGGATACTGATAATTTAATCCTTTTTGCTCTGACAAATATGTGCTCAACTATAGTGTCTTTCAGTAGTGAGAGTTTTCCAGTTTAATTAATTCTTTCCTCAACCTCTTCAATAAAGATTAGAACATATTAAACCATAGTTTTGAAGGTATTTCTATAAGAGATAAAGTAATAAAGACAGAGCATGAAGTTTTCTGGATAAATAATATAATACTGGAGTAAAGTTTAAAGAATCTAAATAACAGGTGTTAGCACATTTCTAAACTGTTTATTTTAAATTTAGGATGGATTTGGACAGAAACTGTACATTTACCAATTCAGGGTTAGTTTAAATTGCTGGCTCTCAGATACGGGAATACAATATTGTTGAGTTAAAGGAAATTCATATTCTTTAAGTACCAGACAAGTAGATGGCAGAGGTGATATGTAACAATAACTTGGAAAGCTAGTAGAAGTAGTGAAATATAACTACTGAGGGGCTGTAGGGTGAAAGAGACCCTATGGGCCACTGGAGCTGGGAGACACTGGAGTTCCAACTACATACAGTGAAGAGACCTCACTGAACTCTCTCTTGGGCTACACAGCTGAGGCCCCAAGAGAGGTTGTGCCTTAGGGGTAGGGCTACTCTGTGTCTGCAAACAATGTGAAGACATTCATGTTTCTGCATGATCCAGGTTTTCTAAGCAAGGGAAAATGGCATCTGATTAAATGGTGGTTATACAGAGTCTTCTGGAACGATACACACATTGATCTCCCAGAGCTACGTGTTTGCATGTCAAAAGGTAACAAAACCTGGAGCCATTTGTTTACATTCCAAAAGATACTGTCATCTCTCTCCCCACCTCCCCCTCTCTCCCCTCCTTTCTTCTTCTCTAGAGGGGCAGATGTTCAACTGTGCAAGTAGCTCCCTTTTAAGCTCCAAGATTAATAATTTTGAATTCCTCTCATGTACTACAAATACCCCACCCTGTCCATGTAGGGTGACATCTGCCCTCATCATATAACCCCCTGGGGAAAATGAAGCAAGGAAAACCAATGCCAGATCTGCAGAGAGTCCATCAGCCTCTGATCCAGAAACCTCATGTTTACTGTCAGGAACAAACAGATATAGATATAAAAACTTATTACTCTAGTTATAGAACAAGCATTAATTTAGACCTGCCCTTAAAAAGCCTAAAAATAAGCCTCAACACGATTAAGCTGCTTCTCCAGTAGGTTAACTATCTTACAGAACAAAACTCAACAGTCTCCAGAGAATATAAAGCAGAAACTCACAGACAACAGTAGGGTGGTCACCAGAGAGAAGGGAGGTGGGGGTACTAAAGGGTAAAGGGAGCCAAATATAGGGTGATCAAGGATGTGTCTTGACTTCGGGTGGTGGGCGCACAATGCAATACATAGATCACGTACCACAGAAATGGACACTTGAAACTGACATAATCTTATTAACCAATGTCACCCCAATGAACTTAATTTTAAAAAAACAAGAATTAAAAAAATAAACTCTTACTGTTATTTGAATAAAAGGCAAGAAACCCCATATTCTCAACAATATAATGTTCATAATGCTCAGAATACAATAAAAATTGCAGGACAAGTGAAACAAACAAAAAAGTACTATCAAAGAGAAAAAAAAGTGAGTAGAAGCAGTCCCAGAGATGATATGGATGTTGAAATTAGCAGACAATCAGTCAGATATTTCTACTCAAGTAGAGGGCTATCTTATCCGTGCCCCATGATTTAGGAGCTACCTAGAGCAAAGTCTCAAGTTTTTCTCCAAGAGGCAACTTTAAAGCCACTCAAATGTCCAAAAAGTACCCACTGAAATTTCCAATCACTGAAGACAGCCTTTGCTCTGGAAGGTCTTGTGACAGGTGTTACTAATAATCCAACTCTACCATAAAAGAATCTGAATTTGGCTTTGCCTTATTTACTTTTTAGCAGTTTATACCAGGAACAGCCATGATGAATTACCTGCAAACTGAATCCTCAGGCAATTAAATACGATAACATGTTGAATAAGGCTGTTAAGAATTAACCAAGCAGCCCTGACTGGTGTAGCTTAGTGGATTGAGCGCGGGCCTGTGAACCAAGAGATCACGGTTCGATTCCCAGTCAGGGCACATGCCTGGGTTGCAGGCCAGGTCCCAGCAGCGAATGCACAGGAAGCAACCATACATTGATGTTTCTCTCCCTCTCTCCTTCCCTTCCCCTCTGAAGATAAATAAATAAAATCTTCTTAAAAAAAAAAAGAATTAACCAAGCAAAATATAACCAGAGACACTGAAATTAAGAACAAACTGACAGTCACCAGATGGGAGTGGGGAGGGGATAATGGGAGGGAAGGGTTTTCAGGAACAACTATAAAGGACACAGGGACAAAACCAAGGGGGCGGTGTGTGGAAGCAGGGGAGGGAGGTGGGGATGGCTGGGGTGGGGGGGAGTGGTGGGGAGTAAATGTAGACAACTGTACTTGAACAACAGTAAAATAATTCTTTAAAAAAAGAATTATTTATGACTACTGAAAAACATCAGCTTTAAAGGTTGGCTTTATCTATTCATGAATGAAACAGTAATAATTTTGTGTTCACTATGTGCCAGATGTGACAGATCCTATAAGTTAAACACAACTTAACTGGACATATATAAAAACAGGTATTAGAGTATTCTAAGAAATATTGTAGAGGTCTTAGAAAAAGGAAATAATTCTACTTTTCCTGGGTTTGGATTACATCCTAAAGGATGAACAAAACTTCCTCCAATTGATCAAGCCTGAAAGTTCTGCAGGGGGGAGTACACATTTGGGTTCTGGGTCTGATTGATTTTGAGCTTGTTTACTTTTCTCCCTGAAATTAACTGAACAGTTTGTGCAGTCTTTTCAATATCTGTTCATTTGCCTTTGTTTTAATGTTTATGCTTAAATGTTTATGCATTGGGGATTTTTACTGTAAACTACTTCAAACCCTTTTGTAAGTTTAAGTATTTTCTATAATGTAAGTACAAGGAATAGTACTAGAGAAGCTACTTACATACCTTAAGTTTATTTTTATATGCATTTTGGGTTTAATCTTATACCTTAAATTTGTTTATGAATATATTTTGGATTTTCTTGTACATGTAGAAAAAAAGAAACTCACAGAACACGTATCGGTCTCAATTACCACACTTGTTCGTTTCTGAACCTAGAAACAACAACATCCAATATGATATGTAGTCAAGAGTAATTTTAAGGCTCAAAATTTCCCTTAGTAATATGCACCAAAAATTTTCCTGCAGCTTCTAGAAACTTCACATTAGGAAAACCCAAAAGGGCCTTTGATATAGCAATGCTTTTAGAAATGTTAACTCACTTCCACGAATAGCTATCGGCCTGTCAACTACGTGTGTGTGAACCCAGTCTGAGACGAGGTGTGTGAACGGCCTGCTCACGGGGCCTTTGTTTAATTTTAGTTCAACAATCTTTCCTTTAAAAACTCATACACATACATGTACGAATAAACTACCCTTATACTAACAAAACTGAACCAGTAAAAGTATCTGGGAAAAGTCCTGGGAAGTTTCTTCACAATGCTGTAACACAAATCCATGACAGCATTTGTATGTATTTTTGTATCTACAGAATTGATGTTTTAAATGGCTACACATGCTCTTAGAAAGGAGAATAATAAAATAAGTCATATAATAATAAAAAGTAACTGCCACCTGATAGATTTTCTTCTGCCGTGCTCTCCTCCAAAGGTAATACAAAAAGAATAAAAGACGACAGAGGTTCCCCAGTTTCCCCCACTGCCTTGTACCTTTGCCCTCTTTTCTCGTTCTTCACTATCTACCACCCCTGCCCTATGAACTCTGACTCCTCAGTAAACCACAAGGCTTGCAAAAACAGTCCTCAGGAAACACCATTCTGACTGGCTATTGATTGAGTCCTCAAACAAGAGGAATGAAAAAGAAACACCACCTAGCTGCGATGGAGGTTAACGTGGAAAACCGCATATGGCCAAACCACAAAGTCACATACTCAGCTTTCCAATATCCTATAAAAGACCTGGCCCTGCTTCAACTGGAGAGTCACCACCTGCTTTTCAGGTGCTCCCTGACAACACCTTTAAATGATGTTTCAACTTCTATTTGTGTCACTTAAATAATTTTCTCTTAGCAGTAAATTCTATACACAACTTAGTAAATTAGAAGATAGAAAGCAAATGTACTCATTCACTTTAAAATCCTATCTTAAAGCAAAATTTTATATAATTTATAACTACAAAACACTATGAAGATGTTTAATGTTAACAGTATAAAGAAGTTGGTTTCTAATGCTCCTTATCTACAGAACATGAATAGGATAAAGTTACAATTTTAAAGTTCTACTGTGTGATTGGCAGCAATGCTAGTTCCCTTAAATCAGAAGCAGATCTCCAAGGTCTCCACTAACACTGCCACTTGACAGTACATGTTATCATGGTGGTCAAATTCTATCTGTCCCTGTAGTCATTAATCTGTCTAGCATGAGATCAACAAATAATTGAGACTAACACACATAAACATAATGAAGGATAAAAACCACATGATCATATCTATAGATGCAGAAAAAGCATTTGATAAAATCCAGTACCCGTTTATGATACAAAAATTCTCAGCAAAGTGGGAATAGAGGGAACACACCCAATCATAAGAAAGGCCACATATGACACACCCACTGCAGCATCATAATCAATGGGCAAAAACTACAAGCATTCCCCTTAAGATTGGGAACAAAATGTCCGCTTTCACCTCTTATTCACATAGCACTGGAAGTCCTAGCCACGGCAATCAGACAAGAAGAAATAAAAAGCATCCAAATTGGAAAGGAAGGAGTAAAATTGTCATTATTTGCAGATGACATGGTACTATACATAGAGAACCTCAATATTCCACCAAGAAACTACGAGAACTGATAATTCAGAGAAGTAGCAGGATACAAAATAATATTCAGAAATCAGTTGCATTTTTATATGCCAATAATGAACTAACAGAAAAAAAATTAAGAAAACAATCCCATTCAAAATTGCTTCAAAAAGAATAAAATACCTAGGAATAAACCTAATCAAGGATGTAAAAGACCTGTACTCAGAAAATTTTAAGACACTGAAGAAAGAAATTGAAGAAGGTACAAATAAGTGGAAGCACATACTGTGTTCATGGATTGGAAGAATTAACATCATTAAAATGTCCGTGCTACCCAAAGCAATCTATAGATTCAATTCAATTCCTATCAAGATTCCAATGTTGTATTTCACAAAACTAGAACTGGCTATAACTAAAACTGGCAATAGTTGTGTTCCTCTGTTTTATTCCTTTAGTAAGAAGATTAGCATATTGTTGGTTATCTGTTAACTTGAGCCACAAAGGGGGGTGGTGGTGGTAGTAAAGCCATTTTAACAGTTTGTGGATACTAGAACTAAGGAAAACTAACTTCCTTCCAGCCAGAAGGACAGCAGCGACACTTCCAGTTCTAGGAATTATGATAGTAAAGCCCTGCAGCTCAACTGCCGGAACACTTCATGAAACAACCTGAGTTCACAACAAATATCAAGACATCCAGAAGGTCAGGAAAATAATTTCCCCCTTAAAATAGCAACACAGTACTATAAGAGACAATTGCAGAGCAGCCACAGTTTCTCCGATGTTCTGAAATAGAAATGGGTTCTTCTCTGGATACATAATTCATACAGGGGGACTTTTGTTTCTCCAGCTGAAATATGGCTTGAGAAAAATGCAAAGAGAATGACTTCCTGATAAAGGCACAATTGTGATCCATTTACAGTGAATTTTGAAAAGGGCCTGCAGGATAATATTTCCTTATAATGAAAGAAAAGTCAAACCCCAAAGCCTAGAGTCTAGTGACCTTTAGGCATACCGTAATTAATAAAAGAGGTCATTGGAGAGTTTGTAACAGCATTCCTTCCTCAAAAAAGAAAATGGAAACCTCATTTAAAACTTTCATGACATCAAAAAGAGAAAGCAGAGTCCAAAAAGCATTGTCTCACTAAGTGAAGGAAGGAGGTACGAGGGGTCCACACTGTCAGGGAGGAATATTTGATCCCTGACATTGTTTAGAATTTCCAGTGCACGGAGATCATAAAAAGCAAGCTTCTCCTTGGCAGTTCTGTTATTGTTTTTAAAGGCCATACAGATACTGCAGCTCCTTACTGCCTGGACCCTGGGACACATCACACTGCAATCATGGGAAGGTTCAGTTTCCATAGGTTTATCTTATCTCTGGAAGTTCTGAGCAAGATGGTTACTGACAAATCAGATTCACCTAGAAGCCAGAAGCAATTGCCAGGGGAATTGATTGTTTACCCTTAAACTTCACATGTCTAGGTATTAACATTGTCCAAATGACTTAGTATTGACATAGGAGACCCACTAAAGCAGCTTCTTAGACCGCACAGAATAACCTTTCCATCTGAGGGATTCAATTCTTTTTGAAAATTTTGATGTGATAGTAATATTTTTACTGAGAGCTCATACATGCTAGATGCTGGAAGAGACTGTAGTGCATAAAGCAGACATAATCCCCTGCCTTTGTCAAATTCACAGTCTAAAAGGGAGAACAGTTTAAAATACAACAAACTATGAACATTGCAATAATAGTGGAGATGCAGGAAGTTATGAAAGCATATACCAAGACCCCACAGTATTTTCAAACTTTTAAAACCCAATCCATAGTGAGAAATACATTTACATTATCACCTAGTTCCCACATATCTATAGTAAAATAATGTACACACAAGTGCATGCATAATACATCCACACATAATTAAAACTGAAAATCTTCCACAAAACAACATTTGTCCTTAACTATGTGACTAACTCTGATATTTTCTACTTGATGTTAGTTTTCTGGTCTTGATCCACTAAATTGATTTTAGGATCCCCATACAGGTTTTTACTTGAAGTCTGAAAAACAGAGGCCAGTGGTATTTTAAGTCAGCTGCATCATTTGCTAAAGATACAAATTCCTGAACCCCACTTAAATTTACTGAATTAGAATCCCTGAAAGATGGGTCCCAGAAAGCAGGCTGTCTGGAAGGTTCTTAGGTGTGTTAAAGTTTGAGAACCCTTGGTGTTATTTATTCTGAAATCTAGTGGAAGCTCAGGAGTTGCTCAGAGAGAGAGAGGTTAGAAAAATGTTATTGCCAGAAGCCACAGGAGATGCACAGAGTGGGCAATGGGGAGCATGACAGATATGTTTAAGGAAGTTCAGTGCCAGAGGAGTCTACGGCATAATGGGAAGGCAGTGAGGATGGAGAGGTAGACATGACTTCTTCTGCAAGCTCCCTCTTCTAGTCTCTTTCACACCACCTCAAGAATAATAATATGTGAGTATCCAGCCTTGTCAGGAAGGGAATTTTTACATGTTACAACATGGAGAAATTTGAGGACATTATGCTAATAAGCAAAATGAGCCTGTCACAAGAAGAGAAATACTGTATGCTTACACTAGATGAGGTACCTTGTGTAGTCCAGCTCATCAAAACAAAAAGTGGAATGGTGGTTGCCAGGGGCTTGGGGGAGGGAGGAATGGAGAATTGTATTTCAGTTTTGCAAGATGAAAATTCTAGAGATTCGCTGCACAACAATGTGAATGTATTTAGCACGACTGCACTATATATTTTTAAATGGTTAAGATGGTGCATTTGTGTGTATTTTACCACAACTTAAAAAAAGACTACATGAGACCAAGAGTCCTGAGCTTGACTAGTACTTGACTCCTTTCCAATGATAACGAATTCCCGTTAGTTCTACAGGCAATAACCATTCCCTTTTAGGCAATCAAGGCACTAGAATTATAAACCCTTCTTCCTTCTGTTTTTATTTTTTAAAAAAGCTTATAAAAACTGTCCACATTTGGAGAATGAAAGAAGAGAGAGACGGAAGAGAAGAATCAATTACAACTCAACCCTATAACTCTGCAACTGTCTCGGGGAAGAAGAAATGAAACAGATGAAGTACCCCAGTTTTTGGCTGCAGAGCATAAACTGCCTCCAGGGCGTAGCATATACTTTGTCCTTGATAAATATTTTTGTTTAAAAAGCTGTTCCTTTTTAAACAAAAAGATGAAGGGAACTCTTACATAAAACAGTAATCTGTAAGTTAGCAAGTATTCTCATTTTGGGGTATCATAACTCAATGGTTCCCAAATCCAGCATTCAATTGCCCATTAGAATCCTCTGAAAAACCTTAGAAAAGTCCAGATGCCTGGCCCACTGCAAATCTCCTGGGGCAGATTATCCAGCAGTGAACCAGTGTCTACCATTTATCTTCAAACCTTCCAAAGATATCTTCATATGTATCCTATTTGGGGAAATCACTCAAAGGAAGGACAGTTACAAGAAAGGCTGCCTGAGCACCTACCCTACAGGGGTGTCCAACCTGTGACCCGCAGGCCACATGCAGGCCAGGATGGTTATGAATGTGGCCCAACACAACATCATAAATTTACTTAAAACATTATGAGATTTTTGTGTGTGTGTGAGTAGGTGTTGCAATGTATTTAATGTGCGGCCCAAGACAACTTCTTCCAGTGTGACCCAGCGAAGCCAAAAGGCTGGACACCCCTGATTCTCTCACCCTCTCCAATATCTTTGAAATGACTGAATATAAAAGTATGAAATATGCATAGCAGTACAAAAAATCAGGAAGAGTTCCACCAGCAGACCAGAACACTAAGGAATTTCTGGAAGATATAAAGCAGGTAGAATTAGTAAAACCCAAAATTGCTAAAGAGCCTCAACCGAACAGGATCATTACGTTGTAAGTTGATAAGTGTTGCCGCCAGAGCCTCATAATGGTCCCCATATCAGAGGCAGTAAGTGTTGGCAGCAGAGACGGGTCAGCTGCCCAGTAATTACTGAAGGGTTTGGAAACAATATGCTAGCCTCTCACTCTCAAGAGCGGCCTGAAAATGAAGAGAGAACAAGGGCAGTGTTCTGGGCAAGTTCTGGTGGCAGCGATGCCCCATTCCCAGAAGGCAAGTTTCTGTGAACATCCGAAAGGGAAATCCAACGGGGTAGATAACCCCCTCCTCCCCACCCTACATCCTCTGCAGACACAGATCCTGTACTCACAACGTGCATTCACAGTGATTTTTTAAAATTTAAGCTGAGGAAGCAACTCCATCTAGACTCTCATTTATAAATAAAACTACCATCCCAAAATCATGGATGTAAAAAAACAAAAAAAGAAGAAGCATTTTTGTTTTGTTTAGAAAACAAATACAGGTATTAACTCCAAGGGAAAAAAGTAAATTCTAAAAATCAAAGAAACCTTTCATTCATAAAAGAAGGACAAACCACTAGAAAAAAAATACAATCACTACTTGGAAATTAAAAGCATGAGAGCCAAAAAAACAAAATGAATCAACCGGACAACCAATACCCAAGAAGAAGTGAATAATGGAATTTAACAGATTATCTTGATTAACCACAAAATATCTCTCTAGAGGTGAGCATTGTAAAATGTATTTTGGCAGGCCCCTGCAGCATTCTTTGGGCTGCAGGAAGGTCCAGGGTTAGCATGAGGGGGGTGGGGGGAAGTTAACAGGACACGACAAGGATCTCACTGCAGTTCCCCGGAAAGCAAACCTAGCTAGTCCACCCTGAGCCTCTCCATCAACTCTGCCCAGGTGTGCCCTGTACCTTTAACGTCCAGGTACCCTTTACTTTACTAAGGCCAGCGCTGCACTTAGAGCTCAGCTCAGGGACCATCCACCTCTGGGAAGACTTCCTTCACTTCCAGGCTGATTTACATTTTCTAATATCCCTGCATGTCACCACGACTAAGCTTAACTCACTGAATTATATAATTACCTATTTGTGTCTCTATATACCTCATGATCTGAAGGGTAAGTTAACCAGAAGCACTAATTCTATTCGGATACACAGACATGAATATTTGTCATTCATTCTCTAAGTATATCTTGCATGTCTCATGGTAGAACTAAATGCACTGTTCTAATATCTTCAGGAAAACACACAAAAAGTGTTCTGTCCGCAAAGCTCGCCATTCAACCCATGTTGTAATTCCCTGAATTCAATAGGGTACCATCACATTTTAGGACTTCCTGAATTGCCACCTGAAAGATAATTATTAGGTAATTATTATTACCTAATAATTTATGCAAGTAGTCATTTAAGAATCCAGTAACTTAGTTAAAACCAAGAAGCCCTAGTACATAATAACATTCAAAGCATTTTCGTCTCCCCAAAATGGAGATATGTTTGGGTATTTTCATTTGTGAAACACTACCCGAGAATTTTCCAGGAAACCCAAAAGATGCCGACTTGCAGCTTTACCCTGCTGTTTCTACTCTTCTGGATCCCTGATACCTCTGGGCCACTGCACTGTACGAGGGGGGACCCCCCCAAAATGGAATTTGCTTATAAAATGGAATGTATTTATTCCGACATGTTTAAACTTCCGTCACCTTCAAAGTACTCTCCATTTGATGCAGTACACCTATCCAGATGTTTTTTTCCACAGCTCAGAGCAGTTTTTGAACTCATCGATTTTGATGCCTTTTAGTGTTTCTGCCATTTTTTGTTTCACCTCTTCCACATGGGCAAAACATTTCCCTTTTTTCATTGGGGGAAATAACAAAAAAAAAGTCACTCAGGGTGAGATCGGGTGGATAGGGAGGGTAGGGCACGGGAGTCCTGCTATTCTTGGTCAAAAACTGCTGAACAGCTTGTGTGGGCAGGTGCGCTGGTAAATCACCTATCATGAAATGGGTAAACACGTTGAAAGAGTCTTCCAAAAAAATTCACTGAAGCCAAACAGCCTCTCACAACACCACCAGCTGGCACACTGATACAGATGGGTTCCTAGAACACTCACTCACCTAGCAGGGGAAGCCTGTACTACAAGGGGCCTGCCCTCCAGAAGATAATTCCAGGGCTCTTTTAGGGGTTCCCCTTTGTAAAAGCAGGCAAGTCTATTGTGCCAGGACTACAGCTGGGCACTTGGGCCCTGAAAAGATACTAGAGGTATCACTACAGATCATCTAATGGCCCAGCTATCTGAAATATTTGTGTCCTAAGTAAACTTTACAGAAATATTTTCAACGCTTCAACTCTGATTTTTTCCCCCTCAGACCCACTATATTCACTACATTCTATCTCCTGGGCCATGTGCATTAACAGGAACAAAGCAGAAAATGTACTTAGCTTCAATGTACATCGGCTGGAAGCAGCAGAGGAAAGCAAAGGGCTAGGCCCATGCTCAAACACAGAGAAAGCAATTAGGAAGAAAACGAAAGCCTTGAAATTGTTGACTCACTTCTATTGCAATTTCTTGCAAAATCATGCAAGAAATTGTTAAAGAAAGTTATAAATATTCATCCCATTAATCATATCTTTATTTCAATATAGATATGGGTGGGTGAAACTCATTTATAGGTTGGTAAGAAAATTCCCTAAATACAAGCAATTAAAACCAACTCCCCAGAAACCCAGTGTTACAAGCAGGGGCCTGCTACCGACACACACAGCACGCACCAGCTTCTGAGAAAAGAATAAGCTTTTATTTGCAAGTCAGCTGACTCCTCCTAGGAGACAGGAGGCAGGCTCCAATCTGCCTCCCCAATCCAGGGACTGGGGCCGAATTAGGTGGCGTCAGCGCCAGGTGTTCCTGGACAACGGACCCTTCGCTTCTGAAAGGGTTTCAAGTGCTCAGGTTCTGACCCTATCCCAGTCCTTTGGTTCTGTGGGGGGAGCAGCTGAAGGTGCACAAGTGTTCCTTGTGAGTGGTATTCACAAGTGTTACTTGTAAACTTTGGTTCCAGGTCTTTCTAAAAACAGGACAGCACCATTTTAAGCTGCTTCTGCAGTGACACCAGGAGTTCAGGGATCCTGGGGACGTGAAACATCATAACCCCTACTCCCAAATTTATCTCTCTCTTTAAATTACTCCCCATAAACCAGACAAGAAAAATAGTAATGAGTTCCACCATAGGTTGGGAGAATCTAAGGGTTTATAGCACCTTAAAAGTTAATATTGTGAGACACGAGAAACAACATATTGTGAGAATGAGAAATTATCCTCTCAAAACAGTTGTTAATTGTCTTTAGGTAGAAATTCCCTAAAGAAAACTGAGTATCCCTTACACTGACTGCCACTGAAAAATAAATCCTACCTCCTCAGCAAGAAGGCAGCTAGAAGAGCATTCAACATAAAATGAAAAAAAAAAAAGAGAAAAAATACTCCAGAAAACTTTAATGCTTTTTCCACAGAAGAAAAAGAGAGATTCAGGGTATTTTCTTTGAAATAATACCTATTTGCAAAGTTTGCCATCTGGATCTCATCTCTAACCTTTAGATATACAGCACAATGATATGGGTGACCCTAGTCTGATGGGGGGAAAGTTTTCAAACAGAAAGTGCATAAAAACCAAACTGATTATTCAGTTTTGAATAATCAGAAGCACAGAGCTAGAGGCCTGGAAGAGACATGCTCTAAACTCTTTTATACTTCATTCTTACCATGTTATAAAAGCAGGTTTAAAGCACAGCCTTGAAGGAAAACTAAAAAACTTAGGGGTAGTTTGTTATAAAGCTTAGTTCAAACTAAGTGGCTAGGGGGAAAGAGAAGGAAGAAATTAGGGAAGGAATAGAGGTCCCCCCACACTAAAAGTCTGACAGCGTGTCTCAGCTCCAGTTCTGAAATCTGCCACATTGACACTGAGTAAGACTTTATCATGACACAAAGGACAATATGCTTCAAATCTTTGTAACAACATTTATACATTTATATATTTAATATTCCATCTCTTAGCAGCATGAGTTCTGCATAGGGATACCAAGTTGGAAGTTATAGCCTAATTAGTAAGTGTCTCTGAGCCTGCTACATCAAAACTGTTTAGCAGCTACACAGATTGTAGATAATTTATGATATTCTAATTCGACAGACTAGTGCAGTAAATGTCAAACAAAGAACAGCAAAACGTATACTGAAATTTCCACGTTTTTCAACACAGCATCTCTAAAGTACAATTAAATAAAAAGCACGTTATACTAATTTCATCGTTTTAGTATTAGAAGCACTAATACATAATACACATCAGAGCTTTGCTTTTTCCACCAAGAACTCTGTCACAGACAGCCCTATCATTTTCCAATTTAAAATCTCACATGTCAATAAATTCTCCAAGGCACTTACAATCTTATTTTAAAGCACTAAACCCGCACAATCAAGCTATTAGTAAATGACAAGTTGGGAGTTTCCACTTACTTAGCTATGTTGTTGAAGCTGAGAAAGAGACGCTGGAGGCAGGGCAAATTATCCACATCCCTCTAGAAGGAAACAGAAAGCAAAAATTTATCAGCTGACAGCAAAAGAAATATTATACATGTCTTCTTGCTCAGCTGTTGAAGTACATAGTCATTTCTATTTACTGCAACCTTGCTAGACCACTGATTTCTACTGGACGCTGAGCTCCATTCTTCTCCACTGCAGATTAAATGGGAGGCTTTCAGTACATCCGCAGAACAAGCTGCACCACTCACAAGGTAAAAAGCTCGGAAGAGAACAGGGAGAGATGCTGCTGCTAGCCTCTTTTGGGAAAGAAGCCAAAATGCTTCTTCAGCATTTGAACTGTAGCACAAATGTAGTCTGAGCAAATGTTTGTTAAAAATCATTTTTAAAAGGGAGCTGTTCAAATGCTTTAAATTTTAAATTTATGCAATTAGATTTCCAAACAGTACTGAGAATTTCAAAGCCAATTTACCTCACTATTCTCAAACCCATGGAAATATGCCACTAGGTTACAAATAAACTAAAACACAAACAGTCCCCCCTGTAAAACTAAAAGCAGATCATAGTAAGTGTCACTGAAGGACACCTTAAGGGCAATTCCAACTTAAGCAAGAACTGGAGGTTCTTGTCATAGAAAGCTACCCTGTTCTGTTTAGGTACAGCACACCAAAGCAAACCTCTACCATCTATTTAAAAGTAGTTATATTCAGCAAATTTTGAAATCTTTGGCCATATGATTTTTTTAAATCACAAAATACAAATAAAGCTACCTAGTTTCATTAAGTGAAAAGACACAAACCTTCTGAGAAGTATGACATACTGGAGTAAGAGAATCTTAAGAGGAAGCTTAGTCTACAACCTCATTACTCACATGAGAAAAGCAGACAGCTGAGGTTGCTGCAGGGACAGGGTGGAGTGGGGAGGAAGGTGACCCAGAGTTATAAACTATCCTAGAGTCTGAGGCAGGACAAGGTTCCAATTATCGTGGCTACTATTACTCTGCTCTTTAAAACACTGCACACTGGCATTTCTCCCATAAAATGGCTGTTTTTTTAAGGGCAATATAATTACAATAATTTCTAGTTACATAAGTTTGAAGAATGGTAATATAGATGTATATATGTTACATATTATTGTTACATAAGTTTGAAGAATGCTAATATAAATGTATATATGTTACATATTATTATGACCAGTATTTAGGCCAAATCAAATCCAACCTTCTCTCAACCCCTTAGACCCTAAACAGTATGAAATGAACATAACTGCAGTGACCAATTCACTGGCTATGTATACCATTCATATGGCATTACCATTGAGGCCCAGCCCTGAAAAGTCTGTTCCATAGCTGTGAGTGATTTTTTAGGGTTCATCAACCATGGGCAAGGAATAACTCTGCGTAAAACAAGAAGGCAGCCAAAGTCCCCTCAGTGGGTGATAGGCTCCACATTTGACAAAGTTCTTGAATCAGCTCCACCAGCTATGTCTCTGATATTCCCAGAAACGAGAGGTGAGTGGGGTGGGGAAAGAGTGATAGGTTAGTGGGAGGGCTCATTTTATTCCAGGGCCCTGTTTTCCAAAGGAAATGGTAGCTTGCTTCCTATCTGCTCTCTAGAGGTGTGGAGTCCCACCTAATTGAAAAGCCTCTCAATCTTGGGGAATCTCTTCTCCCAGATTCTTCCTGTAATCTACCTGAGATATTTCTGAGCAAAAGCACTGTTTGCTGATGTCTAACTGGGAGAAACTGAGAAGCAGTAGCCTGGATCTCCTCTGAATTGAGACACCTTAAAAAAATACATGTGTCTCTTTGAGGTCCATCCTAACACCTTCAGAGACTACAGAAACCATTCAAGACATACATTTTTGCTAGTTATAAATATAAAGTCAAATTACATCAGGAGATAATTTGTGAGAAAGGTCTTTTTAATATTCATTTGATTAAATTATGTTTTATATTTATCTTCATTTATAAAACAAAATTTTAACAGAAGTCTGTATCAAATTTTCAAAATCAATAACTGTCATGACCTCATAGAGCTATGAAAAATATTCACAACAAATAAAAAAACTAAAAATCAGAATTGAATTAAATATACCTTATAACCACTTAAAAAGCAAAATAATTATACAATCTTTTTTGTTGTTCCAAATTTCATTTTTCACAGAAAATTATAACTTTTCTTTAATTTTTCTAGCAATTCTGAGGTATACTGTGTAATGAATCCCTAGCATTCTAATAGACATGCTATCCTGGTGGTATTTTGGGGGAATCAGCATTCAGCAATCTGCTTACCCAACAAGTACTACTATTTTGGAGTGATGGGGAAAGAAGAAGTGGGGTCTGAGGCTAATGCAGGAAAGCTAAATTCTCACAGCTTTGAGAAAAAGTCAGTATATTTATTTCATTGTCAAGCATTAAACCCTCCCAACCATTCTTTTCAGGAGATAATATCACAGGCAGAAAACTACTGCCAAGAAGCAATAATTGATGGGTGCATAGTCTCAAATTTATTATATTTAACAAAACACAATCCTGAGAATCACATTTGAAGCTTTTTTGAAGATTTAAAATCATTTTACATATTTAAAAATATAATCCTTTTAAGATATATTTAAATAAAATTACTGTGAGATTATTGAGAATTATTTTCTTTATTTTTCAAAAGTATAGTAACTTGCCATTTGATAAATACGCTTACCCTACTCTGCTCACTGTTTCCCACATCCCTAAACTTCAAAAAAGGACTAAGTGATTCAGCAATCTGACCATGTACATGACATCTATTATTGGAACTATTTTTAGAATGGCCTCCTGCAGAGGAATAAGGAAGAAGAAAGGCAGAGACAAGGCTTTGGCATGCATCACATAGGACAAAGATGACTATAATAAAATCACAGCTACTCTCACCTTGTTACTTATTCTTTCATATAAAAGAAGAGTAAAATCATATAAGGCTGCTTATTTTAATTTTGAGAACTGGAAACATATATATTAACAAAGCATTGAATAAGTTTGAAAAAACAAAAAAAGTAGTATTTTCATAGAAATTTATTAAATTAATTCCAAAATGACTACATGCTTCAGCCATCACTTTGTGACACAGACACATATTATATGAGGAATAGTATGTGTAAGTCATCACATCAATGACTCTAATCATATATTTAAATGCCAATGAAAAAAAGTCCGTTATCTTGCTCTGTTACCCAAAGGCATTAATATGCACATCTGCTTTTAATATTGGTGTACTACCCATTACATGGCAATAAATCTCAGGCCATCTAACTGCAAGTTACTCTTTCAGTCTGGTTTTCTCTATGCACTGCTGGAATTTCCCCACACAAAGAAAGAACAAAAGGCAATTAGAAATGACACCAGTAAGCACACACTGATACTCTGAGTACAGAAATTTCTAATATTAATAATCTAGAAGAGATAGATTTGATAGTTATGAAAAAAGAGAAGCTTCATAACCACAGGCCTTTCCACACTTAAATTTGTAGTTCAAAGTTACATCCCATGCATGACCTAACAAGACTCCTCATAAAAAGCGGTCCCTAGCATTAGTGCCCCTAGCACTCTTGGCAAAACTCTCTGAAAAGACACAAACTCAACTCAAACTTTGCAACATTCTGACTATCCAGAACTACTTAACCTGTGAAAAAAAATTAGCATGAGCAAGAGTCAGCAGAAACTTCAGGAAGCCAATGTAGAACCAGAATATCTATGTTTAAAATAATTATAGAGCCCAGACCACTGTGACTCAGTTGGACGTTGTTCTGCAAAGTGAAAAGCCACCAGTTCGATTCCTGTCAGTGCACATGCCTGGAACGTGGGCTGCAAGAGGCAACCATACGTGTTTCTCCCTCTCTTTCTCCTTCCCTTCCCCCTCTCTAAAAATAAATAAATAAAATCTTACAAATATATAAAAAGAAAAACTACTATAGAAATAAAAATCAAAACATGATAAAATATGATTACTGCAAATAAAGCAATCTGAATGTTCATAAAAAAAAAACCAAGCTGAACTTCTAGAAACAAAAAGTAATGGTCATGACTAAAAATTCAATGGATGGACTGAAAATCGGATTACACAAAACTGAGGAGACAGTTAATAGCACTAAAGAAGTAGTAAAGCCCTGGCTGGGGTAGCTCAGTGGATTGAGCACCAGCCTGTGAACCAAAAGGTCCTTGGTTCGATTCCTAGCCAGGTCTCATGCCTGGGTTGTGGGCCAGCTCCCCAGTTAGGGGCATGTGACAGGCGGCAGATTGATATTTCTCTTACAAAATGATGTTTCTCCCCCTCTCCTTCTCTTTCCCTTCCCCTTTCCCTAAAAATAAATAAATAAAAATTTTTAAAAGAAGTAATAAAAAATGCAAAAAAGTAGCACAGAGAAATGGGAATGATGGAAATTTTAAGAAACAAATAATAGAACAAGATGATCCACACTATGCTTACAGATGTTTCAAACGTAGAAAGAGAAAATAGGAGGAAGTAATATTTGAAATGCAAAAGGCTTAAATTTTCCCATAATTAATAGAAGATATGAACCTGTAGATTCAGGAAACACAAATACTAGGTATGCCAATAAAATTACCATACTTAATCATATCAATGGGAGACTTTGGCCAAGATAGAGGTATAGGTGGATATGCTTTGTTTCCTCAAAACCAAATGAAGGACACAACAAATTTTTTTAAAAAAACAGAATTGCCTGAAAATCAAACTGCATGGGAGTCCCACAACCAAGGAGTTAAGGAAGAAACATTCACCAGACTGGTACTCCAAGACAAAGAAATATGGCCCAAATGAAGGATCAAAACTCCAGAAAAACAACTAAGCAATGAGGAGATAGACAACCTATCAGATGCACAGTTCAAAACACTGGTAATCAGGATGCTCACAGAAACTGCTGAGTATGGACACAAAATAGAGGAAGAAGTAAAGGTTATGCAAAGTGAAATAAAATATATATATATATATATATATATACAGGGAACCAATAGTGAAGGGAAGGAAACTAGAACTCAAATCAATGATTTGGATAGAAGGAAGAAATAAACATTCAACCAGAAAAGAATGAAGACAAGAATTTAAAAACATGAAGAGAGGCTTAGAAACCTATGGGACAACCTTAAGCATTCCAACATTTGAATTATAGGGGTGCCAGAAGGAGAAGAGAAAGAATGAGAAATTGAAAACTTACTTGAAAAAAAATGCAGGAAAACTTCCCCAATCTGGCAAAGGAAATAGACTTCCAGGAAGTCCATGTAATTCAGAGAGTCACATAGAAGCTGGACCCAAGGAAGCACACACCAAGGCACATCATAACTACATTACCCAAGATTAAAGATAAGGAGAGAATCCTAGAAGCAGCAAGAGGAAAGGAGACAGTTACCTACAAAGAAGTTCCCATAAGACTGTCAGCTGATTTCTCAAAAGTCATCGTACAGGCAAGGAGGGACTGCAAAGAAGTATTCGAAGTCATGAAAGGCAAGGACCTATATCCAAGATTACTCTACCCAGCAAAACTATCATTTAGAAGGGAAGGGCAGATAAAGTGCTTCCCAGGTAGGTAAAGTTAAAGCAGTTCATCACCTAGCCCTTATTACATGACATGTTAAAGGGGCTTTTCTAAGAAAAAGAAGATGATAAAAACTATGAACAGTAAAATGACAACAAACTCACAACTATCAACAACTAAAACTAAAAAAACAAAACAAACTAAGCAAACAACTAGAACAGGAACAGAATCACAAAACTGGAGATCACATGGAGGGTCATCAGTGGGGAAGGAGGAGAGGAGAGAATGGGAAAAAAGGTACAGGGAATAAGAAGCATAAATGGTAGGTACAAAATAGATAGTGGGAGGTTAAGAATAGTATAGGAAATGGAGAAGCCAAAGAACTTATATGTATGACCCATGGAGATGAACTAAGGGGGAGGAATCCTGGTGGAAGGTGGGGTACAGGGCAGAGGGAAATAAAGAGGAGAAAAAAAATGAGACAACTGTAATAGTACATTTAATAAAATATACTTTAGAAAATCATATCTAAAATACCATCTTATAATTATTTTACATAACACTTGGGGAAAATTAACTTATAATTAACCAGTAATAAAATAATCTATCACTAAGAATTTATATATCATTATTACTGAAAAAGTTCTTATAGATTTACTGAACCATATGTTTTTAATCAAATATCATTGTTATACATATATAAAAATTAAGCAAAATAAATTCACTAAATAAATGAACTCCCAAAGTATCTCGACTTACTGTAAGGCAGTGTAGTTTTGGCAAAAGGGTAGACAAATAGATGGAATAGAAAAGAAGGTCCATAAAAAGACTCATTTGATTATAACAATTTCAACAAAGATATCCATTTAATTCAATGGGGAAAGCAATACGTTTTCAATAAAAGTTGATGGCACAAATAGATATCCCTACATGGGAAAAATGAACAATTACCTCTACCTCACACTGTACCTAAAATTTAATTAATGATGAATCACAGACCTAAAGTGAAAGGTAAAACTATGAAACATTTGGAAGAAAACATAGGAGAACATATTGTGATACATGGATAAGGCAAAGACTTTTTGGACAAAAGGCACTAATGATGAAAGGAAACAAACTGGCAGATTATACTTCACAAAAGTTTAAAACTTTGATCTAGCAAAAACATTGTTAAGAAAGCAAAAAGATAAGCCATGCAAAAATACATTCAATACAATTATCAAATAAAGAACCTGAATCTAGAATAAATATCTACTACAACTCAATGATAAAATGATAAATAATCCAAATTTTTTAATGGGCAAAAGACTTGCACTGATACATCACAAAAGGATATGTCAGAATAGCCAATAAATACATGAAAGATGCTCAACGTCACTAGTCATCAAGGAACTACACAATAAAACCATAATGAGAATCACAGAGTCACTAAAATTATAAAGACTGTCAATGTCAAACATTGGCAAGGATGCAGAGCAATTAGAACTCACATTTACTATTAGTGGGAGTATAATATGGGATAATCACTTCATGTGATTGGAATTTTCTAATAAATTTAGACATCCATCCCTTCTGGCTCACAATGACACTCCTATGTATTTACCTAAGAGAATGAGGGTCTATGTTCAGCAAAATGAATATATAAATAAAATACTATAAAAACATTTATAGCAGTGTTATTTGTTAGAATCAAAAATTGGAAATAACCAAGATGCCTGTAAACAGAAGAATGAAAAAGCAAATTGTATTATATTTAGACAGTAAATACAATTCAGCAATTAAAAAAACTACTGATAAATACAATAAAATGGATGAATATCAAAGCACTTGTTTAGTACACAATAGAGTACACACTTATACACACACACATACAAAGAGTTCAAAAACAGGCACAACTAATCCATGGAAATAGAAGTCAGGAAGGTTCGGGGGTAGGGGAAGACAGTATGAGTGGAAAGAGGCACAGGAAAACTTTCTGGAGTGATACAGAGTTTTCTCTCTTGATCTGGGTGGTAGTCACATGAAAATATTTACATATTTAAAAATAAACTGTATGGTTAAAATTTGTTCATTTTACTGTATCTCAATTATACCTCGATAAATTATGGAGAAAAAATCTGCACGTTTAGAGTCCACCTTCTGAAACACTATGTAACCAATAATGTCCATGCTGTTCAGACAGTATTGTCTTCTGTGCCATCAAACGCATTGGTGATGCAGCATATACTAAAAGTATGCTCTATTATTGTCTACAGGATTTCTTTCAAGCTGATCCCATTCTGTATGTTTTGATATTGATAAAAAAAAACACCAGTACTGTGGTCTAAATGTCTGTGTCTGTCTCCCCAAGTTCATATGTTGAAATCCAAATCCCCAAAGATGGTGGTATTAGAGGTGGGGACTTCAAGACATGCTTAAGTCAGGAGATGAAGCCTCATGAATGGGATTAGTGCCTTATAAAAAAGACCCTGCAGAGACCTGTAGCCTCTTCCACTATGTGAAGACAGTTAAAAGGTACCAGCTATGGACCAGGAAAAGGGCTCTTACCAGAATGCAATCATGCTACCGCCTTAATCTTGGACTTCTTAGACTCCAGAACTGTGAGAAATAAATTTCTGTTGTTTACAGGCTACCCAGTCAGTGGTATTTTGTTATAGCAGCATGAATGTGCTAACACACCACCATGAATTATTCAGACAGCCTCCCGTTGCTTTGAAATTTCTTAATCTATTCCAAGGAATTTGCTCAATTTCTCCTGCCTTCAGCTGCATTATTTGGCATGTGATAAACAAATTATCTGAGCCTATCTCAGTAACAGAATGTAACAGTCTCACCAAACTTGGTTATCTTCCTTTGAAAGTATTTCATTACTAATTAGCAAGAAAATGTGAAATTGCAGTCATTCCTCCAATAAAAAATCTTTACTAATATCAAATTTATAGCTTTGCTATTCTAGTTCCACATCATTTTTAATGGATTAAAGTTTCATTTCAATGCCAAATCATGATGTAATCCTTTAAATACATTTTGAACAGTGGTTAAATTCAAAATATGTACTAACAATTGAAATGACAATAGTATAAATAGTTATAACCAAATTCACGCATACTTAAGCAATGAAATTGCTGTAGCCTGTTCAATAGTGGTTTTAACATGCCACAGATTGGCCTTGGCACAGCAGCATTGTACTGTGCACTGAAAGCTTGCAGGTTCCATCCCCAGTCAGGCACATACCTCAGTTTTCTATTCAATCCCAGGGCGGGGCATGTGCAAGAGGCAGCCGATCAATGTTCCTCTCTCACATCAATTTTTCTACCTCTCTCCCTCCCTTCCTCTCTCCCTAAAAATCAATAAACATATCCTCAGGGGAGGATTAAAAAAAAGATGCCATAGATGGTAAGACATACCCAGATTTCAGAGTTGTTGAAATATGGGCAAAATGTGTCTTAAATTAGTGAAAATAATGTAGTTCGACATCCATACACAACATAGTGAGTCTGAGGGAATTAAAAAAGAAATCCTATACTCTTCAAAGCAACTAAAGGAAGACAAAGAAGACTGTCTACAATAATAGTAGTAGACAGTTTAATTACAATAATAGAAGACCAAAGACAATGGAATAAGAGCTTCAAACATCTGGGAGAAAAATAACTGTCAACCTTGTCAAACCACAAATGATTACAAGCAAAATAAACACATTATTAGACAAAAACTGAGAGAGTTTATTACCACCAAAGTCATCTTAAAGGACCTTTATCTAAATTATATATTTTGGAAGAAGTGGTAAGCCCAAACCAACACATGGGTAAGTCCAAATAAGCATGACTGAAAATACCAGCAATTGAAACATCTAATTTTGAGAGTAAAAACATAAAAGGAAAATACTAGGCAACAAAAACATGTAAACTGGGATGGGTTTACTGGATTAAATGATCCTAGGGTCCTTATTTGAGAAAATGGTATGGATGTGTATTAACTAACTTGTATAATTTAAGTCACAGGTATATTTTCAAATGTTAGGAATAACCATTGAAGTGAGTAAGAAAGAATAGTGAAAATGCCATTAACCTGAAATGAGGCATAAGAGCAAATAAGCAGAGGAAAAGCAGGACAAATAGAAAGCATGAGAAATACTGAAGTGATAAATCTAAATATATCAGTGATTGCAATTAGTATAATAGACCAAATTCTCTGCTTAGAAATTATATTCTCAGATTCTAAGAGAAGGAGTTACATCTTCAATTTTTTTAACAATGTCTTGTTATCATTTAGGAAATCTGACTAACAGGTAGTGGGAATTCTTTATACCATTGGAACATTTTCTGAAATTATGTAAAAATTAAAAAATTGTAAAAGGTTAAGGAATAAAAGAGATACACCAGGAAAAAGGAACCAAAAGAAAGCTGGTATTAACAATATACTAAGTAAATGTTAAGGCAAGAACTATTATTAGCTTCCTGATACATACCTACATATCTAGCACAGTGCCTGGTATATGGCCCCTGCTCATAAAACACTTGCTCAACGGAGGAGTGAGCAATAGAGATATATAATACACAATGATGAAAGGAGCAATTTCCCAGGAAGATGCATCAATTTTATGCTTATGTATACCTAAAAAGTAGCTTCCAATGCTGACCACATACTAGGCAAATAATAAGTATTGACTATAAACATTAACAAGGCAATAAAGCAAAGTTCAACAAACGTCAAAGAACCAATTACATATAATACACATCGACTGGTCATAATGCAATAAATAAGAAAAGAATGGCAAAAAAAGAAATCTGCATCAAAAACTTTAAATATACTTAACAGCACATGGGTCGACAAGAAATCATAATATAACTCAAAGTATTTAGAACTAATTGATAATAAAAACATTAAATTTTAAAACCTGTGGGAAGAAACTATAATGGTTCTTAGAGGGAAATTTATAGCCTTAAGAGCTTGTACTAGAAAATAAAAGACTGAAAACTAATGTATAAAGTAGCCAGCACAAAACTAGAAAGAAATAGAGGAAATAAGAGATAAGAACAAAAATCCACAGAATAATAAGTTATGAGAGAGGTTCAATAAAGCCAAAAGCTGGTTCTTTAAAACTACTACTAAAATAAACAACCCTCAGGTAATACTGATCCAGAATAAAGAGTGTATAAATAAGCATTATTAAAAGTGATAGAGGATATGACTACAAATAAAGCAGCTAGAAAAATAAAGTGAAATTTGATGAAAGAAAACATATCAAAACCAATGTCCACTATTACTACTGAGTTCAATAACTTAAAACTACACAGAATATTTAACAGATAAGTTCTATACATATTCAAGGAACACATCTTCTTTACCTCATATAAATTGAGAACTATAATAAGTAAGTAAGCAATAGGGAATCATAAAATATCGAGTACAGACTTCCGGCCAAGATGGAGGCATAGGTAGACGCACTGTGCCTCCTCACACAACCAAGATAGGGACAACAACAATATAGAAACAAAATAACAACCAGAACTGACAGAGAATTGAACTGTATGGAAGTCGGACACCCAAGGATTTAAAAATAGACACATTCATCCAGACCGGTAGGAGGGGCTGAGTTGGCCGGGCCAGGGACGCGGAGCAGAGAGCTGAGCACCCGGGGCAGCACGCAAGTCCACAGCAGGTAGACCCTGGGTGCACAAGCAGCGGTGGCTGGTGGGCCCCGGCCAGGGGGTGGCAACCAGCACACCCAGCAAGGCGGCCATTGTGAAGCAAGGCACTGTGTGCAACTCAGGGTCCCAGCACCAGGAAATAGAGCTTTGGGTCACTGAAAAGGAAGGTCCCGTGGGATGCACAGGCCCACCCACGCTGGAATTGGTGCCAGAGGGGCCCAGTTAGCTTGCGGAAAGTGGCGGAAGGGTCTGATGTCCTACAGAGAGCAGAGCAAGCACCATTGTTCCTTCTCGGACCCCGCCCCCACATACAGCATCACAACCCAGCAACTGGGGTGCCCCGCCCTGGTGAACTTCTAAGGCCCCACCCCTCACTACAGGAGCTCAACAAGACCAAAAAACAAAAACAAAAACAAAAACAAAAAACAGCAAAAAGATGGCTCAAACAGAAGAAGAATTGAAAGCCCCAGAACCCATCCTTTTAAGCGAACAAGAGATAGCCAACCTAGCAGATGCACAGTTCAAAGCACTGGTGATCAGGATACTCACAGAATTGGTTGATTTTGGTCAAAAATTAGATGAAAAAATGCAGGCTACAATAAGTTTAATGAAGAAAGATGCACAGGGAACCAATAGTGATGGAATGAAAGATGGGTCTCACATC
>CM052538.1:104414420-104473570 GCA_028533065.1 Trachops cirrhosus
AGTAAAATGACAGCAAACTCACTATTATTAACAACCACACCTGAAACAAAAACAAGAAGAAACTAAGCAAACAACTAGAACAGGAACAGAACCACAGAAATGGAGATCACATGGAGAGTTAGCACCAGGGGAGTGGGAGGAGGAGAGGGGGGGAAAGGTATGAAGAATAAGTAGCATAGATGGCAGGTAGAAAATAGACAGGGGGAGGGCAGGAATAGTATGGGAAATGTAGATGCTAAAGAACTTATGACACGTGGACATGAACTAAAGGGGGGAATGTGGGTGGGAGAGGGTGTTCAGGGTGGAGGGGAATGAAGGAGGATAATAGGACAACTGTAATAGCATAATCAATAAAATATATTAAAAAAATATCAAAGTAGGAAGCACCCACAATGTATTTTATGAAGCTAGTATGAACTTTATACCAGAAAAGAGCAATAAAAAGAAATTACAGGACAATCTCTTTTATTAACATGGATATAAATATAGGGGGAGGGTGGAAGCAAGGGAGGGAGGTGGATTTGGCTGGGGTTGGGGGGCAAGTGGTGGGGAGAAAATGCAGACAACTAATACTGAACAACAATAAAGTAATTTAAAAATAAATAAATAAAGGAAAAATAATCATTGTGAATATATAACAATGACATGCAATTTCTTTGAAAGCCAAATGTATGGAACAAAAATAGTCAGCAAATATTTACTGAAATGTATTAGGTGCTACGTTATGGATACAAAAATAAAGTGACCAGTATCAAAAAAATTAAATAAATAAATAAATATTGTAAATAAAATATTAACAAGGAAAATCAGGAATGTATATAAACCATACCCTATAATATACATAATGTCCAAAAATGCTAGAATAAGTTATCATTATAAAATCTTATAATATAGTTTACAAACTTAATTGTCAAATAAGAATCCATATGATCAATCTAAGAATTATAGAACAATCATTTCATAAAACCCAAGAAACATTCATAATATAAACTCTAAGCAAACTAAAAATAAAGAATACTTTTTTCCAGACTAATAAATGGCATTTACCAAATATAGATAGTGATGTATTCTCTTCAAAATAAAAAACAGAACCTGGCTGGTGTGGCTCAGTGGATTGAGCGCCACCCTGCGAACCCAAGGGGTGCCAGTGCAATTCCCAGTCTAGGGCACATGTCTAGGTTGTGGGCCAGGTTCCCCAGTAGGGGGCGCTCGAGAGGCAACCCTACACTGATGCTTCTTTCCCTCTCTTTCTCCCTCCCTTCTCTCTGTTTAAAAGTAAATAAATAAAATCTTTTTAAAAATTTTTAAAATAAATAAAAAACAAGACATTTTTACTTCTTTATCCAACTTTGTACTGGGGTTCGGTCAAACTGAAAGTTCAGTCAAACAAGAAACAAAATCTACAATGATTAGGGAAAAATTATCACTGTTTGCAAAAAATTATAATTGTCTAAATAAAAAACCTAAGATAATCTGCAGATATAGTATTAGAATTACTAAATGTTAGAGCAAGATTGCTAGATATTAGATCAATGAACCAAAATCAACTGTGGTTCCATATACTAGTAATAGTACAAAATCTATTTCTGACCAAAAGAAAATTATAGTAACAACAAAAACTATAAGTTATCTGGGAAGAAATCGAAACAAAATGGTCCTGACTTCTGGCCAAGATGGAGGTGTACGTAGACATGCTGTGCCTCCTCGCACAACCAAAAGATGGACAACAACAAATTTAAAAACAAAAAACAACCAAAACTGTCAGAAAATTGAACTGTATGGAAGTCTGAGAACCAGGGAGGAAAAGAAGAAACATTCATTTAAACGGGTAGGAAGGGCAGAGATGAGCAGCCAGGTGGAGAAAACTCATGACAAAGTGGTGGCTTGTGGACAGGGAGAGGCCACGGATTGTGGACTGGGTGCAGATAAACTGGGAGGGACAACTAGGGAGCGAGACAGACCAAGAGACCCAGAGTTTCAGTGCAGGGAAATAAAGCCTCAAACCTCTGAATGAAACACCTGTGGGGGTTGAGGCAGCAGAGGGAGGAACTCCCAGCCTCACAGGAGAGTTCACTGGAGAGAACAACAGGGTCCTAGAATGTACATAAGCCTGCCCACCCAGGAATCAGCACCAGAAGGGCCCAATTTGATTGTGGGTAGTAGGAGAAGTGACAGAAAACAGGCAAGCAGTGGAGCAAGCACCATTGTTCCCTCTCAGACTCCTCCCCCATATACAGTGTCACGATGCAGCAATGTGGTTTGTCCTGCCTTGGTGACACCTAAGGCTCCGCCCCTTACTACGTAACAGACATGCTGAGACAAAAAGATATGGCCCAAATGAAAGAACAGATCAAAGCACCAGAAAAAATACAACTAAGTGATGAAGGATTGTCAACCTATCAGATGCACAGTTCAAAACACTGGTTATCAGGGTGCTCACAGAATTGGTTGAATATGGTCACAAATTAGATGAAAAAATGAAGGCTATGCTAAGTGAAATAAAAGAAAATGTACAGGGAACCCACAGTGATGGGAGGGAAACTGGGACTCAAATCAACAGTGTGGACCAGAAGGAAGAAAGAAACATTCAACCAGAAAAGAATGAAGAAACAATTTGAAAAAATGAGCAGAGCCTTAGGAACCTCTAGGACATCTTTAAATGTTCCAACATCTGAATCATAGGGGTGCCAGAAGGAGAAGAGGAATACCAACAAATTGAAAACTTATTTGAAAAAATAATGAAGGAGAAATTCCCCAATCGGGCAAAGGAAATAGACTTCCAGGAAGTCCACATAGCTCAGAGAGTGCCAAAGAAGCTGGACCCAAGGAAGCACACACCAAGGCACATCATAACTACATTACCCAAGATTAAAGATAAGGAGAGAATGTTAGAAGCAGCAAGAGTAAAGGAGACAGTTACCTACAAAGGAGTGCCCAGCAGACTGTCAGCTGATTTCTCAAAAGAAATCTTGAGGGCAAGAAGGGGCTGGAAAGAAGTATTCCAAGTCATGAAAGGCGAGGACCTATATCCAAGATTACTCTATCCAACAAAGCTTTCATTTGGAATGGAAGGGCAGATAAAGTGCTTCCCAGCTAAGGTCAAGTTAAAGGAGTTCATCATCACCAAGCCCTTATTATACAAAATGTTAAAGGACTTAATCTAAGAAAAAGAAGATCAAAAATATGAACAGTAAAATGACAACAAACTCACAGTTATTAACAACCACACCTAAAACAAAAACAAACTAAGCAAACAACTAGAACAGGATCAGAATTACAGAAATGAAGATCACATGGAGGGTTATCAGCTGGGAGTCAGAGAGGGAGAGAGGGGAAAAGGTACAGAGAATAAGTAGCATAAATGGTAGGTAGAAAATAGACAGGGGTAGGTTAAGAATAGTACAGAAAATGTAGAAGCCAAAGAACTTATAGATATGGCTCATGGACATAAACTAAAGGGGGGAATGAGGGTGGGAGGAGGTGTGGAGGGGAGTGAAGGGGGGAAAATGGAACAAGTGTAACAGCATCATCAATAAAATATATAGATAAAAAAATCTAAACAAAATGAAACAAAAAACAAGCAAGTTTTCTACGTAGAAAAGCATAAAACCATAATGAGACATAAATGAACTGAGAGATGTACTGTCTTAACATTATGTCATTCATATTAATGACATGTTCACATTATGATATTGAAAGCTCAACATCATAAAAAAGTAATTGTTTTCAAATTCAAAGATATTCCAAACAGACCAGTAGGATTATGCATGAAACTTTACCTGCTATTTCTAGAATGTATACAGAAGAGGAAAGGACCAAGATGATTTTTTAAAATAAGGAATAAAAGAAGGCAGCTTGGGAAAGGAAGGAAAGGGAACATTGGGGGCCTTGTTCTACTAGCTCCTAGAACATAATAGAAAGTTACAATTATCAAGAGAGTTTGTTATACTGAAACATGGATATATATCAGTTAACCAGGCCAGGGAGGTCAGGCACCAACCATTCATATGTAGATATTATTTTGGTAAAGGGAAACACTACCAAGGAAAGAGGGAACGATAGAAAAAAATAACTTTTAAATAAATGAGGAAAAATGAAATTGGATTTCAACTTCACATTACAGCTAAAAATCACCTCCAAATAGGTGAAACACCTGCATGTGAAAAACAACTTTCAAACTTTTGTTAGACAATATAGAAAAATATCTTTATGTCTGCAGCTTATAAAGGAATGATTTTTCAAACAGACAAAAACCCAAAACAATAAAGAAACCTTTTGATGATTTTTACTATTGTTCCTCAAAATACAGCAAAACCAAAAGAAATTTGTGTCTTTATCAACTGGGAAAGGGAAAAAATAGTGTTATTACAATGGTCAAAAAATAGAGCTATTTAGAATACAGGCAATCTCAATATCAAAAAAGAAAACAAGATGAAAGGCATTCAACCTCACTGGAAATTCAAAATAAAACTTCAACACAATACAATTTCATAGTTAAAAGACTGGCAAAAATAAAAAGGTCTGACAGCATCTAGTGTCACCAAAGATGTGAAGTTAAAGGAATTCTCAGGTTATGCTGATGGGAATGTAATTTGGTATCACCACCTTGGGAAAAACTTGGGGATATCTGATAAAGAGAAATAATGTGCATAATCCTGGCACACAGCAAGCTTCTCCCAAGTATCCACCATTGAGCATTGTTGTTCAAATGCAGGTTGCAACCAATTTTTCATTGTTCAAGAAATCAATTCAGTAGGTTGACACCAGCATCGTTTTTTAAGACCAATATTTTTTAATCAGATACAACAGAATTAAATAGGATATACTGGAACAAATTACAGTAAGGGTAGGTATAGTTTCACAAAAATGCTTTACATTATTCATAATGTACTCATATAAATATGTATTTAATAATTGGGTTTCTGTATAAATCTTATTACCATAGATTATAACAAAAAATGCCTGAAAGTCACTGACCTAGAGAAATTATTATAATATATGCATAAAAGACATGTAAAAAAGTTATTCATGCCACTCTTAATAACAAAAATAAGAAATATTACTGTCCATAAATAGAAAAATGAATATTTAGTTATAATTATATGAAGTAACACTATATTACAATGAAAATTAGTGACCCAGATCTATAGGTAACAACATACATAAATCTCAAAGTGTAATGTTAATAAAAGCAACTTACAGAAGATATGTGCAGGATACAAGATGGCAGAGGAGTAAGTGGAAGCTACACTAACCTTCTCCCAGAACCAATCTGGAATTAGAACTAAAGTGTAAAGAAATCCTCCTGAATAATCAACTGGACACTAGCTGAAAAGAAGCCTTATAACCACTGACAAATAGAACAAATCACTTTACCACAACATGACTGTCAGGGACAGTGGGGAGGCATGAGAGGGCTGGCTGGGTTCCCTCAGTGGGCAGCTGGAGTTCCAGAGGGATATTACACGAGCTGGGTGGTTCCCCTTGAGAAGTGTGGGGTCTAAACCATAAGCTGGGCTCCCCAGCCTAAAGCACCAGAGCTGGGAAAGGAACCCAGATAACATCCACCTGTGAAAAGCAGTCAGGTTTCTGTCTGCTGGGGAGAAATGGCTGGAGACACAGAAAACCTCAAAAAGGGCCAATGCACAAAATTCTGTTTGCAGCCACTTACCCTGGGCTCTGGTAAAAGAAGGGCAGAGTGGACTAGACACACATGAGTCTGGGGCTGGTGGCTCTGGAGACAGAACTGAAGGAAGAGCTGCCAGGATCTCTGTGCTGAGTCATTCCCCATACTACAGGAGCCAACTTTCTGAGGCAGAGCACTCCCCTCCAAGAGGCATCAGCCTGAGGGAAAGCAATAGCCCTGCGCACAGGAATTACTCTGCCCCAATCTGTGGAGGTTAAGCTAGGCTGCTGAGTACAGCTTGAGGCTATATCACTAATTAACAATTAAGGCAGATCTCTGGCAGCTTCAAGGCTGTAGTTCACCCTCCCATAAGCCCAGTGCTGATAAAACCTGGCCTTGGTGTGCAGCCTGATTCTTTCTGCACACAGGCCCATCAGAGGCAGCCACAAGCTGTGCATTGCTGATAGCTCCAAACAGGCTGTCCAGGGCCAGTCACAATCAGCATCTGACAAAGGTCTGTTCCAGAGTCTTTGCAGATCTACCTAATACACAGAAACAAACACAAGAGGCAGCCAAAATGGGAAAAGAAACAGACCCCAAATTAAAGAACAAGAGAATTCTGCAGGAGAAGAACTAGATGAAATGGAGGCAAGCAACTTATTGGATAGAGAGTTTAGAGTAATGATTACAAGGATATTCAAAAGCATGAAAGGAGACATAGAATCCACAAAAAAGGACAAGTAAGAAATAAAGAATGCAATATCTGAAAAAAATTATACACTGCAAGGAATAAACAGTAGCTTAGATGAAGCAAAGGATCAAATCAGTGATTTGGAAGACAAGGTAGAAAAAAACACCCAGGCAGAACATGAAAAAGAAAAAAAGAATTTTAATAAATGAAGAGAGCTTAAGAAACATTTTGGACAACATGAATCATAACATCTGCATCATGGGAATACCAGAAGAAGGAATAAGCAAGGTATTGAGAATCTATTTGAAGATATAATGACCAAAAACTTCCCTAATTTAGTGAAAGAAAAAAACACACAAGTACAGGAAGCACAGAGAGTCCCAAACATGTTGGCCCAAAGAGGCCTACACCAAGACGCATCATAATTAAAATGACAAGGCTTATAGACAAGGAGAGAATCCTAAAAGCCATAAGAGAAAAGAACATAGTTACCTACAAGGGAGCACCAACCAGACTGTCATCTGATTTCTCAACAGAAACATTTCAGGCCACAAGGAAGTGGTGTGAAATAGTCAAGATGATGAAAAGCAAGGAACTACAACCAAGGCTACTCTCTACCTAGCAGGGCTACTATTTAAAATCCAAGGAGAAACAAGGAGCTTCCTAGACAGGAAAAAGTGAAGTGTTTGTTAACACCAAACCAGTACTGTAACACATGCTAAAGTGCTTATTTAAGAAGAAAAAGAGAAAGAAAAAAAAAAACAGGAAAACATTTTACCTAACAATAAAATGGCAGTAAGTATGCATCTATCAATAAATGTAAATGTATCCCCTTAAATGTAAATGGTTTATGAGACAAAGGAGGACATAACATAATAAAAAAGGGAACATCCAACAACAGGATATAATTCTAGTAAACATTTACACATCCAACACAGAAGCTCCTAAATATGTGAAGCAAATCCTGAAGAACATAAAGGGAGAAATTTACAGAAATACATTCATAGTCATGGATTTTAACAAACCACTGACATCAATGGATAGATCTTCCCAACAGAAAATCAACAAGGAGACAATGGCCTTAAACGACACACTAGAGTGATGGATCTAATTGATATCATCAGAGCATTTCACCCCAGAGCAGCAGAATATACAGACTTTTCAAGTACACATGGAACATTTTCTAGGATAGACCACATGTTAGAACACAAAACAAGTCTCAAAAAATTTAATAAGTTTGAAACCAAATTAAGCGTCTTCTCTGACCACAATACTATGAAACTAGAAATCAATCACAAGAACACTGAAAAGCACACAAAGACATTGAAGCTAAAAAAGTGTTATTAAATAATGAATGGATCAACAATGATATCAAAGAAATAATCAAAAAATACCTTGAAACAAATGAAAATGAAGATGCAATAATCAAAATCTGTGGGGCACTGGGAAATCAATCCTAAGAGGGAAATTCATAGCATTACAGGTCTATCTCTAAAAACAAGAAAAAGCTCAAATAAACAATCTAATCTCACACTTAAAGGAACCTGAAAAAGAACAACAAACAAAGCCCAAAGTGAGTAGAAGGAAGGAAATAATAAAAACAAGAGCAGAAATGAAATAGAGTCTAAAAAAAAAAAAACCATGCAAAAAATCAATGAATATTAAGAGCTGGTTCTTTGAAAAGATAAACAATATTGACAAACCTCTAACCAGACTCATTAAGAAAAAAAAGAGAGGACCCAAATAAATAAAATCAGAAATGAAAGAGGAGAAATAACTGACACCAAAGAAATACAAAGGATTGTAAGAGAATATTGTGAAAAACTATATTCCAAGAACTGGACAACATGGATGAAATGGATAAATTCCTAGAAACATACAGTCTTCAAAAACTAAATCAGGAAGAATCAGAGATTCTGAATTGGCACATTACACCTAGTGAAATTGAAGCAATAATCAAAAAACTCCCAACAAACAAATTTTACCAAACATTCCAAGAAGAACTAACACCTCTCCTTCTCAATCTATTTCAAAAAAATTACAGAGGAGGGAAGGCTCTCAAGCTCATTTTACAAGGTCAGAATTATCCTAATTTCAAAACCAGAAAAAGACACTAGAAAGAAAGAATATTATTGGCCAACATCCCTGATGAACATAGATGCTAAAATCCTCGACAAAATTTTAGCAAACTTAATCCAGCAGTGCATTTAAAAGATCATATGCCATGATTAAGTGGGATTTATCCTGGGAATGCAAGTTTGGAACAACCTTCATAAATCAATAAATGTGATTCACCACATTAACAAAATGAAGGATAAAAACCACATGACAATGTCAATAGATGCAGAAAAAGCATTTGATAAAATCGAGCACCCATTTATGATAAAAAAAAAAAACTCTCAGCAAAGTGGGAATAGGAAGAACATACCCAAACATAAGAAAGGCCATATATGACAAACCCACTGCTAGCATCATACTCAACAGGGAAAAACTACAAGTGTTCCCCCTAAAGCTGGAAACAAGACAGAGATGTTTGCTTTCACCTCTCTTATTCAACACAGAAGTAGTGAAAGTCCTAGCCATAGCATTCAGACAAGAAGAAGAAATAAAAGGCATCCAAATTAGAAAGGAAGAGGTAAAACTGTCTTTATTTGCAGATGACATGACACTGTACATAAAAAAACCCAAAGATTCTACCTAGAAACCACTAGAACTGATAAATGAATTCAGGGAAATAGCAGGATACAAAATTAGTATCCAGAAATCAGTTGCATTTTTATATGCCAATAATGAACTAACAAAAAAGGAAATTAAGGAGACAATCCCATTCACAGTTGCTTTAAAAAGAATAAAATACCTAAGAATAAACCTAACCAGGGATTAAAAGACCTCTACTCAAAAACCTGTAAGACACTGAAGAAGATGCAAATAAGTGGAAGCACATACTGTGTTCATGGATTGGAAGAATTAACATCATTAAAATGCCCATGCTATTCAAACCAATCTATAGATTCAATGCAATGCTTATCAAGATTCTAATGTCATATTTCACAGAACTAGAACAAGTATTTCAGAAATTTATTTGGAACCACAAAAGGCCCTGCATAGCAATAGTGATCCTGAGAAAGAAGAAGAAAGTTGGAGGAATCTCATTATTTAATATTAAACTACACTATAAGGCCATGGTAATCAAAACAGCATGGCACTGGCATAAAAACAGACACAAAGAGCAGAATGGAGCAGAATGGAGAGTCCAGAAATAAACCCACACCTGTAGAGTCAATTAATATTCAACTGAGTAAGCAAGCACATACAATAGCCTAAAGACCTTTTATTCAATGAACAGTGTTGGGAAAACTGGTGCAGAAAATTGGAATTAGACCATGTTCTTACACCACACAAAAGAATACATTTTAAATGGATTAAAGACTTAAATGTTAGACCCTAAACCATAAAAATCCTATAAGAAAACATAGGCAGCAAAATCTCAGACAATGCTCATATAAGTATTTTATCAGATATATCTTCCCAGGCAAGGGAAACAGAAGAAAAAAATAAATAAATGGGGCTATATCAAACTAAAAAGTTTTTACACAGCAAAAGAAATCACCAAAAAAAAACCCAAACTAAAAAGATAACCCACAGAATGGGAAAACATATTTGCCAATACATCTCTTAAGGGGTTAATACTCAAAATTTACAAAGAACTTACAAAACTCAACACCAAAGAAACAAACAACCCAGTTAAAAAATGGGCAAAGGACCTGAATAAACACTTCTTCAAGGAGGACATACAGATAGATGGCCAATAGACATATGAAAAGATACTCAACATCACTAATCATCAGAAAAATGCAAATTAAAACCATAATGACATATCACTTCACACCTGTCAGAATGACCATCATCAATAAATCAACGAACAACAAGTGCTGGCGAGGATGTGGAGAAACGGGAACCTTTTGAACTGTTGGTGGGAATGCAGACTGGTACGGCCACTGTGGAAAGCAGTATGGAGATACCTGATAAAATTAAAAATGGACTGCCTTTTGATCCAGTGATTCCACTTCTGGGAATACATATGAAGGAACCCAAAACATTAATTCAAAAGAAAATAAGCGCCCCTATGTTCATTGCAGTGTTACTTAAAATTGCCAAGATATGGACACAGCCCAAGTAGATGAGTGGATAAAACAATTATGGGGCATTTACACAAAAGAACACTACTTGACTGTAAAAAAGAGGAAAATTTTACCCTTTGTGACAGCATGGATGGACCTGGATAACATTATGCTAGGTGAAATAAGCCTGTCAGAGAAAGACAGATACCATACGATTGCACTTATATGAAGAATCTAACGAACAAACTGAACTAACAAGCAAAATAGGGACAGACTCCTATATAGCGAATAGGATGACAGCTATTTGGGGGGAAGTGAGGGGGTGCAGGGATTGGGCAAAAAAAGAAAAAGACTCATGGACTTGGGCAACAGTGTAGTGATTAATGGGCTGAAGAGGATATAAGGAAATTAAATGTTAAAAAGAAGATATATACAGTATGATGATACCATTCAGAGAACATTTAAAAGTATGCAAAACAATTACTTCATATTGTTTAGGGGTGAAAACATACGGGGAAAAAACAGACATGCCTGGGAATACACACCAAATTCAGACTGTGATACTTCTGCAAAGGAGGGAGGGAATGTGTGAGGGGAGGGTTACAGAGAAGGCCTCAATTATATTGAAACATTTATATTTATTAAGTTTTTTGGTGGATACAAATTCTTTTGGGAATGCCTGAAATGTTTTATGATCTTTTTAAAAGGGAAAGATATTAAGTAAACTAAAAAGACATGTGTTTTAAATTTTATAAAATTTCTGAGAAAAAGATCAATGAATTTAACTACAATAAACAAAGAATAACTTTTCTATATCAAAAAATGAGAATGTTTCTTATTAGATGGTGAAAAAGGTAGTATATTTGTTTCATGTCCTTCCCAAGATTCAATGGGTCAAGCAAACACAAAACAAAACAAAATAACCACAATGAGTAAATCCATGGAAATGATAAAAACAAGAATTATCATTAAAGATCAACACCTGATAAATTTCAGGGAGCCAGAAAGCAGACAGGATGGATTCGGACATAACCCTGAACAGAGAAAACTGCAGCTCAGAACTGGAAAGAGAGATGCTGCGTTGCAAAGGCTGCAATCCGCTGGGGCACAATGCCATTCTCCTCCATGCTTGGAGACAGGAGTGACCTGTGGTAGATTGTGACTAGTCAAGTGGACGTGTAATTAAAGGTCTGTCTACTCAACAGCTATTCCTGGAATACCAACACACCCACTCCACCCCCAGCCCACCCCTACCCCAGTACACACACACAGCCACATACAGAGCAGCTGGCTGAGGAAAGCCTCAGCTGGAGACTCAGGAGCTGTGTCTAAACGAAACAGAGAATCTGTCCAGGAAGGATGGAGAGTGTGGGTGTTTTGTCTGCGGAGATGGTTAATAACTGTTACAGTGGGGGCAGAGGGAAAAAGGAATGGCAGTTCTCCTGGCACAAAGGATACTAAAGTCCTTCTACCAACAACAGCAATAGTCTTTCTAATTTTGGCAATTCCAGAGTAAGACTGCCTTTTCTCTTCTACTCACTCAAAAGAAAAGTCTGCCAGTGTGTGAGATTCAACAACTCACAAATCTAGTGATCATTCTAGGGGAGATGTTATGTTGAAAAGACCTATTCAGCTGCAAAAAAGACCTAGCCACTACTTAACGTGATCTTCATTTAAGAATTACCAGCCACTGAAAAAAATAAAAACCGTGAAAGAAAATAAAAAAGCAAAAATAATTAAGTGTGATAACTAACCCTGGAGAAAAGAAGAGATAATGAAAAAGAAAGAAAGAAATCCTAAGACTTAAAGGTCTCGTGGTTTTTTAGATTAGAAAAATAATGCTTTGAAAAAGAAAAAATAAAAGTTGGATAAAGTTCATTTATCCTTACATGTACACTCACAATTTCCTGTAAATTAATATGCATAATACTCATTATGATGACAATGATGCCATACACATGTTTTCAACTTTTAGAAATTACTATAATTTCACTTTCACTAAGATATTCACTGCTGCCTAGGCTGTAACAGTAATGATTAGACATGACATTAAGAAACTCAGTAAGCAATTTCCTGGATATGCATAATGCACTTTCCAAGAGAAAGACAAAATATAGGCCAGAAAATGCTAGGGCCAACAGGTTTCTGTATCCTACTATACCAAAACTTTCTGGATTCTTCCCATACATAGCCAATATCTTGAGGACAGATTAAGTCCAGCCTGAGCAGTTCCTAGAGACTCAGCAATGTAACAGACAAACTCAATCTGCCTGTCTTGGAAGATCAGCCATTCCCAGTATTTAAATCCAATCTGGGGAGGACAGAATCCATGTTCTGGAGAAGGCCCCCTGAAATTATTTCAAGAGATATGAGCATTATGTGGCTCAGATCTTCCGGGAAAACTTTAAAATGAAATCAGTCTGTACAATGAGGCCTAGAGATGAGACATCATCTGTCCCCAGCTTTTTCAAGTATACCACTTATGGTATGTTTAATTATTTATGAAGAAACTCAATGTCTTGAAAAAGTTAAGTTAGATTGTGCCTTTGAAAGTGCTTACATGGTATCCATAGAGAACCTAACATAGTTTTTCTATTTCATGTAAACAAACTTGTTAAAAGGACAAATAATATTTTTATTAATCATCAGAAGTCTGCTTGGCCTGTACCATATCATACAGCTGAAAGCCATATTTCTAGGGCTCTTCCCATATGCCCAATACAAAATACCTGAGTGTTAGCTGTTACTTAGTTGTTGAACCTGAATAAAACTATACATCTGACAAAGTTTATCTTCAGAGTTCCAGGCTTACCTTTCTGCAGTTTTTGTCCCAACAGTGCTAACCTTTTCCTCCTGCTCACATGCCCATTCTCTTCCATCTTTAGGTCTTTTTTCAGAGTCATCGAGCCAAAAAGGACCCCAGAAATAATCTAGCCCAACGTCTTTATTTTAGAGAAAAGTAAGCTGAGGCTGACAGTTAAAGTGATCTACCCAAGGTCACACAGGTAATGAGAGATGAAGCTAAGACGAGAACTAGACCTCTGATACCCTAGGCAACGTTCTTTCTACTACACGAAGCTGCCTATTCAAAAATTGCAAAGGATATGATGTTTATGCATGTCTGCATAGTCCTAAACCTCCTAAGTTTTTCCTCCTTGGCGCAATAATTCAACAACTCTCGATCACTAATAACCTTCTTCCTATTAATTCTACACTCAGGACAAAACAGGAAATGATTCAGTATACATTTACACAAGCTACTTCATTTACTGATAATATGTCTATTCTGTTTTTAATTTTATATTTACCTTTTTAAATGGAAAACACTCCAATACTTCGCAAATCAAAAAATTATAAAACTTAATGATTATATCCACAATTTAAATTCAGGAAAAAAATCAGCATTACCCTAGTTGCTTACTTTGCATAAAGCAATGCTGTAACATTTATTTCATTTCCTTAAAAGAAAAGCCAGGAAACACACATCGATTCCATTTCAATACTCACCACAAAAGTGATTTGATTGTGTCGCAGGTTAAGTTCAGTTAGTGAGTTCAGCCCATTAAGGTTATCAACGTGACTTAAAAGGTTCCTGGCAAGGTTTAAAACTCTCAAATCACATAAGTGATTGACATTTTCGATTTTGGTAATCTGTTAAAAATGAGGAAGGGATGATTAGCAGGCACAAATCTCAGACATGTATGTTACAATAACCCCAAAATAAAATATGTAGCCATTGGACTAAGGGACAAGTTTATATGAAGACATTTAAAAACCTATTTCTCATCTCAGTGACATCAGAGGAATGGTGGTATTAGAGATCCCCTTGGTCTCTCCCCTCTAAATTTCAACAGTTTGAACAGCTATAATTCAACAACGGATTGCCTGCTCCAAGTACAAACAAGTCTAAGAGATTCACACATTGAAACATCTAAGGGTGGGCAAGTGGGAGTGAACCGAACTGGGGAGATAAGAAAGGAAAAGAGCTCGAAGGAGCCATAGACACAGCCCTGCATCCCACGCTCACTGTGGGGCTTAGCCTGAGAGAAGAGCAATAGGGTTATGGATGGCATTTCCTTCAGCTGGAAGGAAAAAAGAGATTTAGAGAGCATTCCTGAAGAAATGGGCAGTATGAAATGGGCACTATGTTACTCCAGTGACCTACAGTAACACAGCACAGAGATGCAGCCGTGGTTGGCCACAAAGTCCAGCCAACTTCCTTTAACCTCCCAGAGCTCACCTCCCCTACCCCTTCATGTCCAGTTGCAGAGCACAATACATTAACTGCAAACCTGAGAACGAGTGCTACAGAAACACTTTCCCTGAGCCACAGGAGAACTCCTAATCCCCGGATCTAGTGGAGGCACTGAGGTGTGTCACAGAGGTCCAGGTCATCCTTGCTGGAAGGACAAAGCAACAAAGGAGGCATCCAGGTTCCCCCAGCTCACCCTACCACCACACACCAAAGCTGCAGTGCTGACAGCGTATGGCTGCAGGGAACAGCACTGGGATGTCACGGATTTGAAGCCCTATCACCTACCAGGTTCCCCTGCTGGGTTGGTTCCCTGGGACCAGGTGACCGCTTCACAAGGGAGGCGTCCATCTTCCCAAGGAACACAAGCCACTTTCTACCAATCTGCAGAGATCTGAAATGCGAGAGAAGTGCAAGAGAGCTAAAACAAACAAAACCTTCTGACTCAGTACTACCTACTGGAAAACAATAGAAAGACCTCTTTTCTATCTATTAGAGAAGTTCCACTCCCACATAGATGCTAGACAGAAAAAGAATCCATCAAATACTATGAATTAAACCAAGGTAATAAGGCAGCTCAGAAAGAAAATGAAAATTTTCCAGAAAATAAACTTAAAGACATAGAAATATGTGATTTAAACGACAAAGGATTCAAGACTGCAGTTCTGAAAAATGCAAGAAAACCTGAGATGCAAGCAAACACAGACGCAGTTTAATGAACTCTGAAACCAAATCAATGAGCAAAAAGAATAGTTTACAAAAACCCTGAAATTTAATAAAGAACCAAATAGAAATTCTGGAAGTGAAGAACTCAATAAAAGAAATCAAGAATGAACTAGTGAGCACAGGAAATACAGCTGACCAGGTGGGAAAGAAATCTAGAAATGACACAAAGGGAAGAAGAGAAACACTTGAGCATCAAAAAATTAAAGAACTCTATGGGAACTATCTGACTCCATCAGAAAGTGCAATGTAAGGATAACAGGCAAACCAGAAGACGAAGAAAGGGAGAAGGAAACAGCTTGTTTAAATAAATAGTTGATGAGAACTTCCCAAACATATGGAAAGAGCTAGATCCTTGAATCCAAGAAGCAAAAAGAACACCTAATTACCTCAATCCAAAACAACCTTCTCCAAGGCACACTATATTAGAATGGCCAAAAATTAATGACAAAGGAAGAATTGTCAAGGTAGCCAGGGAAACGAAGAAAGTAACCTAAAAAGGAAAGTGAGTATACTAGGTTATCAGTGGACTTCTCAGCAGAAACTCCATAGGTTGGAAGAGAGAAATTACAAGCCAAGAATAACATACCCAGCAAAGTTATTCTTTAAATATGAAGGAGAAATAAAGACATTCCCGGGAAAGTCTTTATTACAGATACTGAGGGAATTCATCACCAGAAAACCTCCGCTGCAGAAAATACTCAAGGGGGTTATTCTACTTGAAACAAAGAACAAAAGGTCACAAAACTATAAGTAAGATCACCAACAAACTTACAGCATAACAGGGATAATTTGTGACAACAAAACATAAAAGAAGAAGAGAGAAAAAGTCTGAATTTGCAAAGGAGGATGGGGATCAGAGCATTCAAAAGAAAAAGGAATACTGTATATACGCATATAAAACTTTCTTTTTTATAAACATAATGGTAACCACATACAAAAGAACAAAAACTGAGACATATAACTTCAAAAAAAAATGAAACAGAGAAAGTTCCAACAAACAAAAGCAAGACAGAAACACAGAGGTAAAGAACCAATGGAGGCACAGAACTACCAGAAAACAAAGGATAAAATGGCTACAGGAAATCCTCATACATCAATAATTACCCTAAATGTAAATGGACCAAATTCACCTCTAAAGAAGCACAGAGTAGCAGACTGGGTTTAAAAAAAGAAAAAAAAACCACACACAAGCCATATTCTGCCTTCAGTAGACACATTTAAACCACAAAGACAAAGACAGACTCAAAGTGAAAGGGTAAAAAATGAGTCTCCAAGCAAATAGCATCCACAGAAAAGCAGGTATAGCCATGCTTATATTTGACAGAATAAATTTCAAGATAACACAGGTAACAAGAGAAAAAGATGGACATTTTATAAGGATAAAGGGGACACTACATCAAGAAGACCTGACACTTCTCAATATATATGCATCCAATCAGGGAGCACCAAAATATATAAAGCAACTACTAAGAAAACTAAAAGGAGAAACTGACAAAACACAATCAGAGTAGGGGAAATAAATACTCCATTGACAGCTCTAGACAGACCATCCAAACAGAAAATCAATAAAGAAATACTGTCCTTAAATGACACATTAGACCACAAGGACACAGCTGACATTTACAGAGCCTTTCTTCCCAGAACATTAGATTATACTTTTTTCTCCAGTGCATGTGGAACATTTGCAAGGATACACCACGTGTGTAGTCACAAAACTAGCCTCAACAAATTCAAGATTGAAATCGTACCAAGAATATTCTCTGATAACAATGCTTTGAAACTAGAAGTCAAATACAAAAAGAAAATTAAAAAAAACAACTCTGTGGTGATTAAACAACATACTACTAAAAATGACTGGATCAAAGGAGAAATAAAAGTTGAGATCAAAGATATATAGAGACAAATGAGAATGACAATATGACGTATCAAAACTTCTGGGATGCAGTGAAAGCAGTAATAAGAGGGAATTTTATGCCATTACAGACCTAGCTCAGGAAACAAGAGAAATTTCAACTAAACAATCTAACATTACATCTCAAAGAACTAGAAAATGAAAAACAGAAGCAACCCAAAGTCAGCAGAGTAAAGGAAAAATAAAATTTAGAGGAGAACTGAATGAAATAGAGAACGAAAAGACTATACAAAAATTTAATAAAACAAAGAGCTGGCTCTTTGAAAAGATTAATAAAATTGACAAGCCCCTTACTAGACTAAGGAAAAATGAGAAAAGCCTCACATAAACACAATCGGAAATGAAAGAGGGTAAGTTCCCACAGACATCACAGATATACAAAGGATCATACTGGAGTACTATGAAGGATTATATGCCATGAAATTCAATAACTTAGAAGAAATGGAAGAGCCTCTAGAAATATATAACCTTCCTAAACTGAATCATGAAGAAACTGAAAATCTAAATAGACTGATAAACAGTGAAGAAATTGAAACAACCATCAAAAACCTCCCCCAAAAATAAAAGTCCAGGACCAGATGGCTTCACTAGTAAATTCTACCAAACACTCAATGAATGTTTGATACCTATCCTTCTCAAACTCTTCCAAAAAATTGAAGAAGAGGCAATGTGTCCTGCTTTTTATGTGATAAACATAACCCTGATACCAAGACCTGGCAATGATGAAGGTAAAAAAGAAAACTACAAACCAATATCTCTGATGAATACAGATGCAAAAGTCCTAAGCAAAACGCTAGCAAATGAAATACAACAATACATTAAAAAATAATACATCACAATCAAGTGGGGTTCATTCCAGGGGCATAAGGATGGTTCAACATATGCAAACCAATAAATGTAATACACACATTAACAAAACAAAGAATAAAAATCATACGATCTTATCAACAGATGCAGAAAAAGCATCTGATAAGATACAACATCCATTTATGATTAACACACTCAATAAAAATAGTTACAGAAAACAGTATCTCAACATAATAAAGGTCATGTATTACTAAACCTCAGCCAATATCATACTCAATGGTCAAAAACCAAAAGCTTTTCCTCTAAAATCAGGAACAAGACAAATCTGCCCACCCTCACCACTCTTACTCCACATAGTTCTGGAAGTCCTAGCCAGAGCAGTCAGGCAAGAGAAAGAAATAAAGGCATCCAAATTGAGAATGAAGAGTAAAGTGTTGATTTTTGCAGTTGACTTGATTCTTTATATAGAACACCCTAAAGACTGCACCAAAAAACTAGAAAAAGTAAACAAATATGGTGAAGTTGCAGGATTTGTACGAAATCAGTGTACAAAAATCCACTGCATTCCTGTATATTAACAATGAAACTTCAGAAAAAGAAATGAAAAAAATTCCTTTTGCAATTTCAACAAAAATAAAATACCAAGGAATAAACTTAACAAAGGATGTGAAGGACCTGTATACAGGAAACTACAAAGCATTACTAAAAGAGACTGAAAAAGGCACAGTGAAATGGGAACATATTCCACATTCATGGCTTGGAAGAATCAACACAGTTAAAATGTCCATATTGCCCAAAGCAATATACAGATTTAATGCAAACTCCATCAAAATCCCAATGGCATTTTTAAAAGAAACAGAAAAATCGCAAGACTTATACGGAACCACAAAAGACCCCAAATAGCCAAAGCAATCCTCAGAAAAAAAAAACGAAGCTGATGGTATCACACTACCTGACTTCAAATTATGCTACAGAACAATGATAATCAAAACAGCACAGTATTGGCAGAAAAACAGACCACAGACGAAAGAAACAAAATTGAGAGCCTAGAAATAAACCCACATATATATGGGCAAATAATTTTTAACAATGGAGCCAAAAACATACAATGAAGAAAAGAAAGCCTCTTCAAACAAATGGTGCTGGGAAAATTAGAAAGCTACATGCAAAAGAATAAAGCTAGACTACAATTTGTCCCCACATACAAAAATTAATTCAAAATAAATCAAAGAACTAAATATAAGAACTGAAACAATAAAATACATAGAAGAAAACATACATACTAAACTTATGGACCACGGTTGTAGAAAACATTTTATGAATTTGACCCCAAAGACAAGGGAAGTAACGGCAAAAATAAATGAATGGGACCATATCAAACTAAAAGCTTCTGCACAACAAAAGAAACTGCCAACAAGATAAAAAGGCAACCAAACCAATGGGAGAAGATATTTGCAAACAATGGCTCTGACAAGGGGTTAATATCCAAAATACATTTTTAAAAATCTTAACACCAAACAAATGGATAATTAAAAAATGGATAGAGAACATGAACAGACACCTCTCCCAAGAAGATATACAACCAGTCAAGAAATGTAGGCAAAGATGCTCAACTTCACTAGCTAGTAGGGAAATGCAAGTCAAAAATACAATGAGATACCACCTCATACCTGTTAGAATGGCTATTATCAACAAGACAAGTAATAACAACGGTTGAAGGTGTTGTGGAGAAAAGGGAACCCTCCTTCACTGCTAGTGGGAATGTAAACTGGTACAGCCACTATGGAAAACAGTATGGAGGTTCCTCAAAAAATTAAGAATAGAGTTACCATATGACCCAACAATCTTTCTTCTGGGTATCTACCCCCAAAATTGAAAACATTTATTCGCAAAGACATATGCACTCCGATGTCCACTGCAGCATTATACAAGGTAACCAAGACATGGAGACAACCAAAGTCTCCTGTGATAGATGATCGGATAAAGAAGATGGGGTACATACATACTATGGAGTACTACCTGCCATAAGAAAAGATGAAATACTGTCATTTGCAACAACATGAATGGACCTTGAGAATATTATGTTAAGGAAAATTAGTCAGGAAAAGCTAAGAACCATATGATTTCACTCATATGTGGGATATAAAACAGAAACTCGCAGACACAGACAACAGTAGGGTGGTTACCAGAGAGAAGGGATGTGGGGGTTGCTACTAAAGGGTAAAGGGGGCCAAATATAGGGTGACAGAAGATGATGTGACTTTAGGTGGTAGGCACACAATGAAATATACAGATCATGTTTCACAGAAATGTAGACTTGAAACCTACATAACCTTATTATCCAATCTCATCCCAATAAATCTAATTAAAAAAAATAAAGCTGGCTTCAGTTAAAAAAATAAAAGTCTATTTCTAATTTCTTCTGTTGTAGATAATATGAAGTCATTTAACTTGAGAAAATTAACGAAAGGAACACAGAAAATATTTGAAGTCAATTTTATCAAATAATAAGTCCATCATTTGGGGCATCTCTAAGTGCCTAACACTGTGCCTGGTCCCATGAAGGTGACAAGAAGTATATGTACTAGCCGCCAAATAGAAACTTACTGTGAGCCCACAGCATTAGCTCACAATGTTTTGACCCAGGAAGACCGCCCTCTGAAAGAAAAAGCAAGAAAAAAATGATACCAAGTTCCCTTGCTAATTTCATTGATACTGAAGCATCCTGAGAGCAGTCAAGAGTCTGGAAAGGATTCAACTAAGTAGGATCCCCAGTGGAGGGTGAGGGCAGATACTCTTTATTAGTGGAAGTGTTTAGGAGAGGAAACAATGTCTAGCCAGGATGAAATCAGTGGACACTAACTGTTTAGATTAGACCAAGAGGGTCAGAGTCACAGAGTATGCACCTGCACAGAAGCACGGGACTGCCGCAGAGGCGTTCGTTCCAGCTGCCCAGACTCCACCCATGAGGTGGTGAGAGCGCAACATGATTTGAAGCCACTCTGTGGTAGAATCTATCGCAAGCACAGCACAATGGGTTGAGGCTGGGCATGACACACAAGTAAGCAGGGGTCCTTGTGGGGACTTTATCAGTCTTTCAATGTAACATCGTTCAAAAACAATGAGTCCTGTACATAACACTTTTCTTCAGAACATTAAAAAACAAATTTCACAATCACTAGAGATTAATTTTCTCATCTGTACTGCCATCACAGCATTATTTAAAATTTTTATTTAATACTTCAAAGCAGACATTAGCTAAAAAAATTTTTCAACTTATAATGCAATTTCTATGTTGTTATTTCTCTTACATTTAAGAAATATAACCTAGATTCCATACAGGTTTGAGAAGAAAGCCATATATGGTTATGTTAAATTCAATAATTAAAGGTAACATTCAATCATGCTTTAAAATTTGTTTAAGATTGTTGGTCTAGCTAACATACAATGAAAATAGACAAAATTATAAAAGAAGAAACAAAGTTATCACAGTATTTGCAGGTGACAGAACCAAATAATAAAACTCAGACAAAAATAAATATGTGACAGAATTAGGAATCAATAAAATCAGCAAAATAGACACTGTAGAAAATCAGTTAATGTCAGCATAAGCTTGAGATATTATCCTAAGATGCTAAGAAAAAAATAGAGATAGGAAGAATTAAATATGAGAATATGGAAGACAGACAACATAGATGTAACAAACATAATTGAGAAAGTAATATTTAAATATATAAAACTATTCTGAATTCAAGAGAGAGATAAATATAGAGAATGAAGGGGTGTAGTTGTTGTGTGACCTGCATAGGGTGCCTTCCCCCTTCTGCCATTAATCCTAGGGTGCTCCTTTTAGTCTGTTACTCATTAGAGTCATGCACAAAGTCACAAGCATAGAGTCAATGACTGAAACTTCAGGCAATGGGTGTTACAGAGCGACAGCATAGTTGTTCACTAGTTAATAAACTCCACAGAAAGAAGAGATGATAGGAATGTAAAAATGCCCAGTTACGGGTCACACTGATCAGAGAGAGGGTCCCAAGACAGACAATAGAGCTTCTTTTTTTTAAAAACATATTTTATTGACTATGTTATTACAGTTGTCCCATTCCTTTTTTCCCCATTATCCCCTCTGCCTGGTACCCACATTCCCTCCAGCATTCCCCCCTCCTAGTTCATGTCCATATAAGTTCTTTGGCTTCTCCATTTCCCATACTATTCTTAACCACCCCCTGTCTATTTTGTACCTACCAATTATGCTTTTTATTCCCTGTACCTTTCCCCCATTCTCTCCCCTCCCCCTCCCCCCCATAACCCTCCATGTGATCTCCATTTATGTGATTCTGATCCTGTTCTACTTGTTTGCTTAGTTTGTTTTTGTTTTTTAGGTTCAGTCGTTGATAGTTGTGAGTTTGTCACTTCACTCTTCATAGTTTTGATCTTTTTTTTCTTAGATAAGTCCCTTTAACATTTCACATAATAAGGGCTTGGTGATGATGAACTCCTTTAACTTGACCTTAGCTGGGAAGCACTTTATCTGCCCTTCCAAGAGCTCAACAGTCCAGTCTTTGTTTTTGAATAAGAGTAACCCAGACCGCTCTGTCTGTATAAAAACCACCTTCCTACTCAGCAATACCAAAAGGGTAAATGCTTTCAGGCAAGCGAGCGACGAAAGAGCAAGCTCTCCCTGAAGGAAAAGATGTCACCGAAAGAAGAGATTCTTCCTGAAGCATATTGGTGTCTGTGTTAAAGAAGACGTCTACCAAGAGAACAAATTCTAGTAGAACAGACAAAATCTAGGTCAGAAATTGAGAGTCAAACTCTCAATCCCTTTGCATTCTTCACTTCTCACATATAATCACTGCTAAATCTTTATGTTTCTACCTTTTAAATATTTATCAGTCTGCCCCCTTATCATGTCCCTACTGCTACTACTTTAGACCAAGCCATTATCACTTCTCACCAAGATGACTAGATAAGACTGTCAAACTACAGAAATGGAGAACACATGGAGGGTTAGCAACACGGGAGTGGGAAGAGGAGAGTGGGGGAAAGATACGAAGAATAAGTAGCAATGAAGGTAGATAGAAAATAGACAGGGGGAGGGCAAGAATAGTTTGGGAAACGTAGAAGCAAAGAACTTATGACACATGGACTGAAGTAAAGGGGGGGAATGTGGGTGGGAGAAGGTGTGCATGGTGGAGGGGAATGAAGGGGAGATAATGGGACAACTGTAATAGTATAATCAATAAAATATATTAAAAAAAAAAAAAGAGTGTCGACTGTTCTGTCTCCAGTCTCAGCTCCCTCCGTCTTGTTCCATTCCCCAGTCTAGTTCTCCTCAGAACATTTTCACATCCATAAATCAAATACATTTTCACAAGTACACTGAGTATCATTTTTATTTCCAACAGAATTATTTTCAAAAGACAAAAATTATACATGTCATTTTCTTTCAGTTTAACTACCTGATGCTATTTTTTATAGAGCTGGACATTGTTTCATCTTGAATAGTTTATCTTCCAACTTTTTAAAAACCTAAGGTCACCAAGACTGTTTTCTGCTTCAAAATACTCCAAACTTTTATTGGATTTAGATATTTTGAAACAAAACAGAGATTTTCATTTAAAACTTCCTTCTTCTTCTTATAGATCCTTGAGAAATAATTTGTGTGGTTTGGATGTTTAATATTAATACACAGACTATCCTAAACATATGCTGAAATTGTAAGAAACATAACACAGGTCATCTAACAAGGAATAGAAAATTTTTCATCCACATAATGGCTGGTAAAGAATTCCTAGACATAATGTACGGGTGAAATGATACATTACTCATCAGGTACTCTTACAGATCTTGGGCAATGCCCATGAACTGTTAAAACCACATATTTATTTCTCATATATACATTTTTAAATAAACTTAACAAAATATTGCTACCATAAAATGTTTCACTTGTAGCCAAGGATAGTTTTTAAAATAGTGGGCTACAGTGGTGGTCCCCAACTTTTCTGGCACCAGAGACTGGTTTCATGGAAGACAATTTTTCCACACACGAGGGCGTGGGGAGGATGGCTTTATAGTCTGTCACCATGCAGCCTAACTATCACTTGCCACTCACTGATAGGGTTTTGATGTGAGTCTGCAAGCATCTGATTTATTATGGTCTCTGTGCAGTCAAACCTCTCTGCTAATGATAGTCTGTATTTGCAGCCACTCCCCAGTGCTAGCATCACTGTCTCAGCTCCACCTCAGACCATCAGGCATTAGATTCTCTTAAGGAGCATGTAACCTAGCTCCCTCACATGCTCGGTTCACAGTAGGGTTTGCACTCCTATGAGAATCTAATGCCGCCTGATCTGACAGGAGGTAGGCATGGGGAGTGGCTGTAAATACGAATGAAGCTTCTTTAGATTGCGCACCATTCACCTCCTGCTGTGCAGCCCAGACTGAACTGGTATGGGTCCACGACCCAGGAGATGGGGACCCCCAGACACAAGATAAAAGAGCTCTGGCCTCTACCTACCTCTCCTACCTTACCTTATCTTTCAAAGTTCCTCAACACCTGCTATAATCTCAAACAGTAAAAAAAAAATACCATTTTGCTTTTAGTCTCAGTTCTTTTGCATGTTACTTTCTTCTACTTACAAAACTCTTTAATTCCTCTGCCCCTTCCCCACCATCTAACTGGGTAACTTCCCTTCTACCAGAGGGACACTAACCAGCCTGCAGAGCAGGCTACCAGCACCGTGCTGTAAGGTACACACTCAGACAGACACTCTGATGTGGCTGTACAAGATTAGAACCTGGGAAGAATCTACATTTATCAAGGTTTTTTAAAATTACATTAGCTTTTTACCAAAATGATGGGGACTAACAGCCGTCAGAAAGCCTAGAGAGATCATACTGAGGTTTGCGCTTCCTTGACTGCAAATGGCAGTGGTAGATCTCGTTCATGAACAGGCAGGTTCTCCTGGATCATCCCAGAACGTATGCTTACCACCTCAGGAAAGGCTTCATCTTCTGCTCAGGTATCTAATCTAAGCAAATACTCACATTTCAAAGATTAAAATTTAAATGGAAGAGCAAAGGCTTAACACAAGGCCAAGATGCTCTGGGAGATGAGAACAAGGAGGGGAACACAGCAAACCAGATAGAGAAGTTACACAGACATGGGGGTAGACAACTGACTGCCTTAATAGAAGAATAATGAGCCCAGACCACACGGTTATCAGGAAAATGTAAATTGAAACCACAAGGAGACACTATAAAAATTTAATGGGCAAAAATTAAGAAGCCTGACAATTCCAAATGCTGAAAAGGATGTGAAGTAACAGGATCTTTATGTAGTACTAGTGGGAGTATAAGCTGGCACAACCACTTTGGAAATCAGTTTGGCATTATCTTTTAAAGTCAGACATTTAAATAACCTAACCCATCAATTTCACTTCTAGAGCTAAACTATAGCGCACATATGGTATATGGAAGAAGCATGTACAAGAACATTCTTATAAGTACAATTCCCAATAGGAAACAAAACAGAAAAAAAGGAAACAACACAAATGTCTATTAATAATAAACTGGATAAACAAGTTTTGTTTAACCACATCATGGAACATACAACAGTGAAAATGAATAAATTACAGCTACTCAATCAAAGAGATGAATTCCAGCCCTGGCTGGTGTGGCTCAATGGACTGTGTGCTGACCTGCAAAACAAAGGGTCACTGGTTCGATTCCCAGTCAGGGCCCATGCCTGGGTTGCAGGCCAGGTCCCCAGTGTGGGGTGCACAAAAGGCAACCACACATTGATGTTTCTCTCCCTCTTTTTCTCCCTCCCATCCCCTCCATCTAAAATAAATAAATAAATAAAATCTTTAAAAATAAGATGAATTCCAGTAATATTGTATCTGAAAAGCAAAAACTAGATGACAACACTGATACCTTTTTTTAAATTAAAAGACAATGCTACTAAGTTATAATATTATTTAGGCATACATATATGTAATAAAACCAACTAAAAATAACTCATAAAGGAATGATAAATGTGAAATCCAAAATAGTGGTTATTTGAAAATAAAGGAGGAACACCTGAGTAGAAGAAAATCAGTAGTCATGTTCTAGTTCTTGGGTGGGGACTGGGTAATGTGTATTTTAAAAATAAGTTAATAAAAAACAAAATAAGGAACAAAATTATCATAATTATAAGAACTGTGAATGCTTTATGTGTCATTTACTGTGAGAAATCATCAAATCTTATATAAATAGGCTTAATATTTCAGTTAAACACTAAAGTAACTCTTAAAAAATTCAACATAAGTCTTAAAACTTTTACAGTGTCAAAATCTCTGGACTTTTATTCAAAGAAGAAAGAAATAAAAGATCTTTATAATACCTGATTTCCATGAAGGTCCAAGACATCTAAATTTTTTAGATTCTCCAGATTTGAGATTTTCTTGATTCTGAAAATCAGAGTAAGAACAGAAATGTGGTTGTATCATAAGTATTGTAAATCAAAATATGTTAAGGCACAATTCATTTTAATTTATTGTCTATCAATTAAATATAGACACAGATATAGCTATATGTCTATATAAATATATAAATTATACATAACTATATTAAATAAAAACATATTTCCATTAATTTAATTATATTGTTAAATAATTAGTCCCACTAAAGGACATGTCCTTTCACTTAAAAGTCATATCTTTAGAAGATAGCAATCTTCTTCTAAAAATCTTAGGCAAGGTACTTATTCAAAGCACTTCCCTTCACCTCAGAACATGACCCAAACTTCTTACCTCAGTCCTCAAGGTCCTAACCCATCTGGCTGCTGACCTCCTCCAGCCTTATCTCCTCCCTAGCTTAGGCTCATCTGTTCGTTCTGCTCTAGCCTCACAAATTCGTTTCTGCTTGGGGTGTTCACCCTTGCTATTGCTTCTTCCTTAATGTTTTTTCCCCAGGATTTCACAATTCACACCTTCACATAATCCAGGTCTCGCCTCAAATATCTTCTCAGAATGACCTTTCCAGATGACCCTATTAAAAATATCTCCCCTTTCCCATCCCCACTACTCTTTCCTTTGCTGGCTTTAATTGACTTCCATGTGCTTATCCTTGCCTAAATTTATATTACTCATGTGTTTCCTTTTTTACACTCTCCTTCTAACCAAAATGTGAGTTTCAAGAGGTCATAAACTTTGATATGTCCTCTACTTTATCTCGAGGACTCATGACAGTACCTGGCACCAAGTAGGCATGCAGAAAGTATCTGTTGAATGAATGAATGAAGACAGAACTAAAAGGATGAGTGTTATGTACAGGGGTATTCATAATAGGACTCTTTACCACAGAGTCCTGAACACTGCCTAAATGCTTTCTACTGGACTCACTCAGTTTCTGAATATTTATTTGGAAGTTTTGATTTGCCATCTTTTGAAAAACTGAAATGTTGCTACAAATTAAAAAGCACAACCTGCCTGGTGTGCACAGCTCAGTGGATTGAGTATGGGACTGTGAACCAAAGGGTCACTGGTTCAATTCCCAGTCAGGGCACATGCCTGGGTTGCAGGCCAGGTCCCCAGTAAAGGGGCATGCAAGAGGCAACCACACATTGATGTTTCTCTCCCTTTCTTTCTCCCTCCTTTCCCCTCTCTCTAAAAGTAAATAAATAAAATCTTAATAAAATAAAATAAAAAGCACAGAATTTTATTTCTAAAATACCCCAACCTCTGTGTGTATCAGAATCATCTGGGACATCATGATAAAATATAGCTTGCTGAGCCCCACCTGCAAAGTTTCCAGGTTAGGATCCAAAAATTTGCATTTCTAATAAGTTCTTGGGCCATGCTGATGCTGCTGGTCCAGGGATCCCATTTTGAGAAGTAATGTCCTAAAACACAGACCTTCTTCTTATCAAATCTCAACTCCCCCTCATATGAGCTTTGTGAGGGTGAACTCACCTACCTAACTGAAAATATTAAAGCCTATTCTAGAGGAAATAATCAGAGATGCAGACGAAGATGAATGGACAAGAATATTCATCACAGCGTTATCACAGAAAAAAGTATACAATGTAAATGTCTAACAAAAAGGAAAATATTAAATTCCTACATATATATATACAGATTATGAAGCTCTTAAAAATTACGTTTTCAAAGAATATTTAATGACATGGGCAAACATAAGTAATAAAATATAAATATGCAAGCGAAAAACACAGTACAATATAAAAACAATTTTGTGCAACTATGAATGTGAATGTAGAAAAAAGGGCACCACTCAGTGTTGCTAACTGTATCTTGAAAAGAAGGCAAAGGGATGACTGCATGTCCTTTCAATGTCACTTCAGAGCACTGCCAATAAGCCCACCTAAAGCTCTTACCCTTTGCGATGGCATGGATGGAACTGAGAGCATCATGCTAAGCGAAATAAGCCAGGCGGTGAAAGACAAATACCATATGACCTCACCTTTAAGTGGAACCTAATCAACAAAACAAACAAGCGAGCAAAATATAACCAGAGACATGGAAATAAAGAACAAACTGACAGTAACCAGCGGTGAGGGGGGATGATGAGGGAAAGGGTTTTCAGGAACAACTATAAAGGACGCATGGACAAAACCAAGGGCAGATGGAATCAGGGGAGGAAGGGGGGATGGATGGGGTCAGGGGAGGGATGGGGGGTAAATGCAGACAACTGTACTTGAACAACAATAAAATAATTTTTAAAAAAATCCTACCTAAGAATCATCTGACTGTTTACTCCAGATCAGAGCCCAAATTCTGTAAAGTTATATACTAACTTGTAGGAAACTGATGATGCAATGTTTCTGTTGCTTTGTAGAACATTAACCTGTTTTATAACTTAACAATATTAATCTCCATTTTCATTAGTTTCTCTTATCCTCTTTTGAACCACCTTTGTCATCCTACTGGTTTCCTCCTTAATGATTTAATTAAAAATTGGCCTGGAGTTAATATCTATTTGAGAATTATACTTTTAACATTTTGGAAATTATACACAAGGGATGGAGATTGTCCCAGCCCAAATATCTCTGATTTGGAGGAGTAATGTAATCTGCTTGAGTGTCAACCAGAAACTCTGGGCACATTTAAAGCATTTCTGTCACAGAAACCTAAATGTACAACACGTCTTCCATCTTCCCCCAGAACTCTACCAAGGCCTCACATGCTGTTAAGCTGTCCAATAAAACACTCCCTATCTGTTGTGATTTCAAGCATTCTCTCAGCTCTGACACCTAGTGACTTTGTGACTCTGACTTCAGATTCTGATTGCCCAGGTGAATAGGAAGAAAAATAGGCAAGTCAGTCAGTTAAACTCAAAAACAACTAAACATCTTGCTGTCTTGTTCTCATGAATTGTCTTTGCCAGGCTCTCTCCCCACCTCCAGGACCTGAAATGACATTAAAACAGAATTCTGAAGAATTCAGAGGTAGATAAAGGTATCAGTTAACCTAGGAAGCCACGGTTAGATTAGGTACTGATGAAGAATTTACAGAATTATAGTCAGTTCCCAAAGAGTTGAAGATTTTTACATTAACACAATGTGACCTGAAGGTTATTTTTTTAACTTCTCCCATTAAACAAAACTAGAAAAGGACAAGGTTCACCTACCACTTCAGTTGCTGCAGACTCTAGGGATGTATGCCAGCCTGTCTCTGCAGGCCACATTATGTTACTGATGGCAGGATCTGTGTGAAGGCTAGGCTTCGGGTGTCAGAGACAAATCTGTAAGTGGGAACCTTCGAATAATCAAAGGGAAAGGCATATGGAATCCCAGGACCTGGCAGAAAGTTTTATATATAGTCCTTGGTGATGAGAAGAAAATGCAGGGAAGTTCTGTTCATTAGCCTGTGATCATGACAGCACCAGAAGATCTCATAAGGATAAACAGGGGCTTCAGAAAGCAGAAGAGTGAGCCAGCAAGAATTTCAATAGCAAAGTCACACAGAGGGGTGGCAAGTTAGTTACTAGCAATGTGAACTTCACATACAGCATCTGAGCAGGGTCTTTCTGGCTTATCAGCAGAAATATTTGTTGGAGCTGCTTGAACTTAGAGGCATCTGGTTGCCCTAGATTTTCATATATGGTTCCAATGCCTTGGACTAAACGACTGTGCAGTGCTTCCCAATGTGGAGGGAGAAAACTTTATGGACTTTTGAGCAACAAGGGGCAACAAGTCACCCAAGACGAACAAGAGGACACCGCGCGGCAGAGGTGCATCTCTCTTCTCCAGCAGTCCTCAGCCAGGCTTGCCTAATGATCACTAAAGAACTGCTCAGGATAGATCTGTATCTTTTTTAAATGTTTTTATTGTTGTTCTTAGATTTGTATCTTTAACACTCAGAGGTCCCTTCCTGTGACAAAGTGAGTTGACTAAAGAGGATTAGGCATTCGTTTTAGGGATCAGATTTTCATTGTACTAATACTTGTGAAATAATGCAATTTGGGAGAATGTCAAAAGTTGTCTTATGACTCATTTTCTTTTTTACTCAAGAACACTCACAGTTCTAGAACTTGAAAAACTGCTACTTTTTCTTTATGGGGAAAAAATTAAGTAAAATATGACCCAAAGCATCCAAACAAAAGGATAGAGGAGTAGAAAGAGGAAGAAGAGACTGCATTAGCTGCTTTGACTTGACAACGGTGAGGTTATAGAAGAGGGCAGCAGGCCCCAGACAGCTGGAGGAGCAGGGAGACCTTTAAAAAGGTAAAAATGTCCAACACACTGGTGTCTTTGGGGAACGGGAAAAGAGAGTAGATTGAGAAATGATTTAAAACATTAGGAGCCAGGAGTAGCTCTAGATACTATGTTTAAAACTAAAAAAGGAGATTTCAAACGTCACTGGAAAACACCTTACTGAAGGACTACAAGGAGCACCTAAAGGCAATGGTACTAAAGAATAAATGGAAGCCAGAGAAAGAAATCAGGAAGTCCAAGGTTGAGAACTAGTAAAGAAATCTCTGGAGGAGATAACAGCACCTTTAGAAGGGAATGGCTTAAACATATGAAAAATTTACTCCTCACTTTCCTCAGTGAATTGTTCTGGTGGCATACTCCTACTGTATATAGACTGTACACCTCCAACCTTGCAAAAACTACCTTTCATCGCCATTTCTCCAACTGTGAAATAAGACAGCCAATCTCTGAGGTCGCTTCAAACTCTAATAGTCCATAATCCTATAATTCTCCCAAATTCCCTAATGGTACTATAATGTTTAGATCAACACTTGACCCAATAGTAAGTGACAGACTTCCAATGGGAACTTTCAAGAAACCACAGAGAACAGATTAGACTCTGGAACTCTGGGACATGATCTTGGGAATATTATCTTATATTACCATTGGGTAGTAAAAATAAAGAGGTAATTGAAGATCCATGTTGTGGGGTAAAAAAGATGGAGGGAATGGAACCAAGCTTGGGTATAATGCTGTATCTAAACTTTATCATTTGATAATATAAAAACCATTTTGAATTTTGCCAAACAGCTCTTCTTTCTAGGCATTGCAAAAGCTATCCAGTGAAGCAGAATATAAAGAAAAGTCACAAATGAATCTCAAGGAAATCAGTCATGAATCGTGTATCTGCACCACAAAATACACCCTCAATAAGAACTGGGGACATTCACACAGCATGTGATCTTAAATGGATACTGAAAATACAACCTGAACAAGAATCAATCAGTAATTTGACAATCATAGAATATCAAGTTTCTACCCTCAATTAAGCACTAAGAAGAATCACTAGTGAAATACATATGCCTAAAGTGAATACGCATGCTTAAAATATGGCCTAAGAAAACATAAAGGCCAAATCTACTATCTACTTCCACATAAGCTATGGCACTGGAAAGCAATGCACACTCAATAAATGTTACTTGCTTTAACTAACTGTCAGACTGAATCTCACAAAAGAAAAGATAACTGAATCTTAATCCATTCAAAAAATCGTTCAAGAGGACTTCTGGCCAAGATGGAGGTGTAGGTAGACACACTGTGCCTCCTCACACAACCAAAAAAGGATAACAACCAATTTAAAAATGAAAACAACCAGAACTGACAGAAAAATCAAACTATATGGAAGTCCTACAACCAAGGAATTAAAAAAGAAACATTCATCCAGATCGGTAGGATGGGTGGAGATGGACAGCCCAGCAAAGAAAACTTGTGGCAAGGTGGCAGCTGACGGAGCAGGCAGCCCCACATTTGTGTGTAGATAAACCAGAAGGAACAACTGGGGAATGAGACAGACCACGGGACCCAGAGTTTCAGTGCAGGGGAAATAAAGCCTCAAAACCTCTTGACTGAAAAAATCTGTGGGAGTTGAGGTGGCAGGAGAAACCCCAGCCTCACAGGAGAGTTCACTGGAGAGACCCACAGGGTCCCAGATTGTCACAAAGTCACCCACCTGGGAATCAGCACCAGAAGGGCCCAATTTGTTTGTGGGTAGCAGGGGAAGTGACTGAAAACCAGCAGAGAGCTGAGCAAGCGGCACTGTTCCCTCTCGGACCCCTCCCCCACATACAGCACAACATGGTAAAGTAGGTTGCCTCACCCTGGCAAATACCTAAGGCTCCACCCTTACTACATAATAGGCAGGCTGAGAAAAAAAAATATGGCCCAAATGAAAGAACAGATCAAATCCCCAGAAGAAATACAACTAAGTTACAAAGAGATAGCCGACCTATCAGTTGTAGAGTTCAAAACACAGGTAATCAGGATGCTCGCAGAATTGGTTGAGTATGGTTACAAAATAGAGGAAAAAGTGAAGGCTATGAAAAGTGAAATAAAGGAAAATGTACAGGAAATCAACAGTGACAAGAAGGAAACCGGGACTCAAACAACGTTTTGGATCAGAAAGAAGAAAGAAACGTTCAACCAAGGCATAATGAAGAAACAAGAATTCAAAAAAAATGAGGAGAGGCTTAGGAACCTACAGGACAACCTTAAACATTCCAACATCCAAATCATAGGAGTGCCAGAGAGGAAGAACAAGAAATTGAAAACTTATTTGAAAACATAATGAAGAAGAATTTCCCCAATCTGGCAAAGGAAACAGACTTCCAGGAAGTCCAGGAAGCTCAGAGTGTCCAAACGAAGTTGGATCCAAGGAAGTACACACCAAAGCACATCATAATTACATTAGCCAAGATTAAAGATAAGGAGAGAATTTTAAAAGCAGCAAGAAAAAAGGAGACAGTTACCTACAAAGGAGTGCCCATAAAGCTATCAGCTGATTTCTCAAAAGAAACCTTATAGGCATGAAGGGGCTGGAAAGAAGTACTCCAAGTCATGAAAGGCAAGGACCTACATCCAAGATTGCTCTATCCAGCAAAGCTACCATTTAGAATGGAAGGGCAGAAAAAGTACTTCCCAGAGAAGGTCAAGTTAAAGGAGTTCATCATCACCAAGCCCTTATTATATGAAATGTTAAAGAGACTTATCTAAGAAAAAGAAGATGATCAAAAATATGAACAGTAAAATGACAACAAACTCACAACTATCAACAACTGAACCTAAAAAGAAAACAAACTATGCAAACAACTAGAGTAGGAACAGAATCACAGAAATGGAGATCACATGGAAGGTTATCAGCAGGGAAGGGGAGGAGGGAATGGGGGAAAAGGTACAGGGAATAAGTAGCACAGATGGTAGATAGAAAATAGACAGGGGGAAGTTAAGACTAGTATAAGAAATGTAGAAGCCAAAGAACTTAAATGTGTGACCCATGGACATGAACTAAGCGGGGCAGGGAGGGATTGAGGGTGGGAGGGGCTGTGCAGAGGGGAGGTGAATAAAGGGAAAATGGGACAACTGTGATAGCATAATCAATAAAATATATTTTAAAAATCTTTCAAAACATTTAGTCTAGTACGTTTTTAACTATTTTTTAATTCTGAGTTGCCATCTAAACACGACAGGACTCAACACTAGCCCGAAATAAAATAAACAAAAACTGCCCCACAAAGATTACCTGTTTTTCCCCAACAAGAGGACACGGAGAGATCTTAGAGTAGAAAGCCCACTAATTTCTTCAATCTGGTTATCATATAAGTCCAAGAATATTAGCCTCCGTAGATTAGAAATGTTTTGGATTCGAGTTATAAAATTGTGTTGGAAGTTCAACAAACGAAGGTGTTCTTCTCCATCGATAATAGGACATACAGTCAGCTTTTGCCTAAGAAACATTTAAAAAGTTAGTAAGAATCTGAATTGGCAACCTGCCTCCTCATACAAATATTATTAGTATCGTTGTGCTCCCATGTTATAAGGAGAAAAAGATAAATAGAACCACTTCTTGCCTCCACCAACTAAGCATCTTAGATCAAATTGTAAATCATTCCTATAAAAGCCAATATACTTTGACAATAGTAATTATTAAAATGAAGTCTAAGCTCTCATTATATTAAAAAAATTCCAATATAAATTGTTTCACATAAAATTGACTTAATATCAGAACACACTCTATGTAAATGCCTTATGCAATAGAGGTTTATGATGGTTTAAAGAACCACATCACATAACCAGAGAAACGTCCTTGCCATCCATCAATCGACTGATAGAAAGACTGCCCAGGTAACTAAGTCATCAGGAAAAAACAAAAAACATTAAAAAGGGTGTCTCATAGAACTGTAGACTCTTGAGCTGGATGATACCAGGAAGAGCAAGAAATTCTGTCATCTACAGTTCACTTTGATAAAGCAATTTCATCCTTTATTGCACATTTCTGCAGACACGTAAGATTTTAAGTATATGTTTACATGTTCCACGCTAACTCTGAACTTGGCAGAATATTTAAAATACTATTGGGTAGGATGAAACTGTACCAATATATGTCTTAAGCTATATTTAAGACAGTAAACCTCCATTATACAAAAAGTTATAATGTACTACATGTGAAGTTATTATGTGCACGGCCCTTTAAGAATCGGACAGCATGGATGAAACTGGAGAGTACTATGCTAAGTGAAATAAGCCAGGCAGTGAAAGACAAATACCTTATGATCTCACCTTTAAGTGGAACCTAATCAACAAAACAAACATGCAAGCAAAATATAACCAGAGACATTGAAATAAAGAACAAAATGACAGGAACTAGAGGGCAGCGGGGAAGGGGGATAATGGGGGAAGGAAGGTAAAGAGTTGTCAGGGAACATGTATAAAGGACCCATGGACAAAGCCAAAGGGGGGCAGGACTGAGTGGGAGGTGGTGTGGGTGAGGCAGGGGAAGTCATGGCGGGAAAATGGGTACTTGAACAACAATAAAAAAAAATAAATAAAAATAAAATAAATAAATAAAAAATAAAGAATTCTAAGGTAATTAAATGATCAGATAGAAATTATTCTACTCTGAGATTTTCAACAGTCTTCAAGGAAAATGTAGTTCTATTGATCAAAGTGTGAACAACTCTAATAGGAAAATTAATTAGAAATATTTCCTTTCAGCAAAAATCAAGTTAATGGAACCTTTAAAGCAAATAAATCAGAGTACTATAAGCATAAGTGAAACTCTACTAGTGATCGGAATCCTCCACACAAAAAGAAAAAATTGATTAACACCAGGTAATAACTGAATGGTAATGGTTAACAAAGACATGGTGTTTAAGAATACAGACCCTGAGGGGGAGATTGAGAATAGTATGGGAAATGGAGAAGCCAAGGAACTTATTTGTATGACCCATGGACATGAACTAAGGGGGGGGAATGCTGGTGGGAGGGGTGGTACAGGGTGGAGGGGAATGCAGGGGAAAAAAACCTGGGACCACTGTAATAGCATAATCAATAAAATATATTACAAATAAATAAATAAAAATATAGACCCTGAAGAAATTGGTTTAAAATTGAAAAAAGAAAACAAATACTAGGTAGTAATTTAATTCTTTTAATGTGTTTAGTATTTAGAATTTATTTCATGCACTCAATTATACTACCTCATTTGGTACTTCTGTTTTATAAATTATAAGTATTCTAATTTAAAATTTATAACTTTGTGCACCAGTTTAGCAAAAAACATATGTCTCATTTTTCCTGCTTCAGTCTTCCTTTGTTTCTCAGTTAAATTTACTGATACCCCAGCTTCTAGTTCATCCTAATTCTTGAGTCAGTATCACTAAAATAGAAACACACACACAAACTTTCACCCACCTCTTACATAAGCCTCTGCAACTTGAAATGAAATAATCATTTTCTCAGATTTCAAATCCAGTGACTAAGTCCCTACTCTAAGGCTCACCTGCATGCCCCTTAACCCTGTAAGTCCCTGTCATCCAGCAGCAAGCAAACACACACACTGGGTTATTACCCAGTGGTCTCCAGGAGCGCCTGTTATGCCTACAAAATCGCTGAGTTACTACACCTACTACCCCATCACTGAGGTGTCTATTGGATTATGCTTTTGCCTCTGGTTTTCTACTTGGTGCTGCTAAGCTGCATGCCTGGTACTCCAGGCCTACCCTAACTTCCAGAACAGTCAGAGCCTAGCTCTTTCATGCATTTCTTCCCAGAGCTGGATTCTACTCTCAATCCCTTAGTCTCTGGACTAAGAAATCGCACAGTAGTGCAGATCTCCCTTTAAAAATCACTGCTGTTACCCATGGCTCTCAAATAATGATCCCCAAGTACCTTGCTGCTAGCCCAGCTTTCGTGACTGCACGTCCTAGTACTGATCAGGCCTGGTACTAATTAGGCCTATGACATCTTTGTGATCCTGCCATTGCAAAACCAGTCTTTGAAGCTGAATCAATTCCCTTGGGCCTGACTTTCCTAGATAAACAAGTGTCCAGCTGATCAAAGTTTGCTTTTTTACCCCAGCGGCCCACGTGCCGAAGACCAGCTTGGCAACTGCCGAGTCACACCAAGCTACAACACAAATGCCTAACTTATGTCACTACCTTAAAAATACTGGCTCCTGTCAGTCTCAAGTAACATGAAACTAAAGGGCTGGGGCACTATTTTTGTCTGGATTTTTAAAGACTGAACTGACATTAAAAATTACCACAAAATCCATCAAAACATAAAAATGATATTATGAAAGTTGTGTTAGATAGCATTAGAATTTCAAAAAGCAACAATACCGCAAAGATGTCATAAGAGTAACCGCCCTCAAATGTTACTTTGCTACAAAACAACATGCCACACCCTCCAGAGAGCTTTCTCCCAAATACAAATGCTCTGTGACTTCCGCTGTCAGGGGTGCCCTGCTAAGCTAAGAAGTCTGCTTAACAATCTGCGGTCAGACACGCACTGCTAAGGCAGGGTTCAGATCCTGCACCCACCCTCCTACTGCAGATAACTTCCTGGGCTTAAAGATAGGGATCAAGTCCTAAATATATTCACTCATCCAAAAAAACCTTATTGAGAGGGTCTTTTGTCCCAAGCTCTGTTCTAGGTGCTGAGGATACAGAACTGAAAAAAACTCCAGGTGTCTGTGGAACTTATATTCTAGTAGGAGAAAACAAATAATAAACTTGGTAAGAAAAATATTTAATATGTTAGAAGGTGTTAAGTGCTAAGAAGAAAAATGAAGCAGAGAAGGGAGCTGCCAGGGTGGAAGGGCTTGCAGTTTGGAGAGGGTGGCCAGGGAAGGTCATCCCTGAGATAAAGACGTGCGAGTAAAAACCTAAAGGAGGAAAGGAAATGAGCCCACACATATGTGAGGACAGTAAGTGCAAAAGCCCTGAAATGTAAGCTTGGTGTATTCGAGGAGGCAGAGAGAGTGAAGGAGAGGGTAGGAGGCGGTGAACCCAGTGAGGTGACAGGGGATTCCACTGAACAGGGCCCAGAAGCCTGTGTGAGGACTACGTCGCAAAGCTTTTCTACCCTAAAGTCCATTTTCACTGGTCATCTTCTAGAGTTACTTAGTATTCTTTTTGAGTATAGTCAAGCTTTTCACATTGTGTAGATATATAATTCCTTCCCATATTCCTCAAAGGATAAATATAAAATCGGTAACAGTGGTAGGAGAGATGAATAGTTGGAGAACAAGACGAGGGAGACTTTGTACCTTTCAAATCTCATACCAAGTCTATATGTTATCTAGTCAATAAATTAAAATAAAATAAATTGTCCTCACCTTTCTAGGGTCAACCTGTCTGAGTAAAGAATTTTCTCTTCAGAAGAGCGCTGGAGAATGGGAAATGATGGCATTGATGAGCTCACCAAATTAATATGATCACCTATTGAAAATGACAAATTACCTGATTAAGAAAAACCTTTAAAATCTCAAAACTAAAGTCACCTTATATTTGGAGAACTTTGGTACCTACAAATATCTTTTCTAGAAAGTATAGTTTCCATAGCTCCCCATATTTGCAATTAACTACTAAACTTGAGTTTGTTTCTTTCCTCCTCAAACCTAAACTATGTGAACTGTGTATGCCAAGTAATCTAGTGCTATCTTTATCCCTTTATAATGCTGACACCTAGTACTAAATTTGAACTCTCTTATAACTGAGATGATAGTCCCTCATTACCAGGTACATTGGGGCCAGCACTATGACAGCCCTGCCGGATTCTGGACTTGGAAGGTATCTGAATGGAAGAATCTCCAAATGCTGAAAAGGAGCTCATGGCAGTTTTCATGTCCAGCCCATATAGTTCTGTCACGTTTGTTGTGGATGAGATGCATGATGATTTATTACGAGGCGAAGGGCTTATTACTCTTCCATCTCCTTCAAAATATCAAAAAGTTTATCACAAAGCTACACAATACATGACTTTGCGACAGGAAATACAGAAAAAGTAGTTTTGATAGCAAATGTAAACCTCACATCATCACTTTTTTTGGTATGCTCAGCTACTATCATAGAGAATACCGCAGGACCAAAGTGGATGTCAACAACTCCTATACACTTACAGTGATGAGACTGAGGGTAGACGACACCCCATGACATTTATAGGTTCTTGGTTAGATGTTGTCTCTCCCATTAGGTAGCTTTCAATCTAGTGGGCAAACCCATATGAAATTAACAAACTATATAAAACATGCACAAAATGCAGAATAAAAAATAATACCTAATGAAATACTCACACATAAATGTGTCTCATTATTTTTCACTTAAACAAGGTAGTTACAGATGGGTTTGGGGGAAGGTGGATATTAAAGACCTAAAAGAATGTAGGATAGTCAAGAAGAAATGCTGGGAAGTAACAGAAATGAGGTAAGATTTGAGTAATGGATCAAAGGTGACAGTATGACACCAGAGGAATTCTACCATATTTTCTTCAATGAAAAGAAAATTTCCTGAAAGCAGCAATTGATGTTGAGGGGAGCAATAAGCAGTAAAATAGAAACTAGGATTACCACAAAATTCTGCTGCTTAAACTGACCAATAAGGAAAAAAGATAAAACCAAGTGTAGGAAGTTAATATACCCTTTGGGAGGCCATCAGACAACATGATGGCAGCTTAAAATTAAGTTCCATATAGACTGTATTAAAGAGCTAGAAAGCAATGGTATTTGCTAGTTTCTTCAGGTGTGAAAGGGATAAACCAAAGAATCATGCACCTAGCTTCTTGAACAAAATAATCAGTGCTCACACCCCACTTTTCTGAATATCATCAAATATCACAGGCATTCAGAATTGACATCATGTTCATCAATGAAATGGTCTGGTGACATGACCAACTACTAGCAGGGTACCCAAGCAACCGTCATTTAGTAAACTGATTTGGAAATAAAAACAAACTAAAACTAGTCTAAGAATTAACTGATTAAGGACTAACTGGTCAGGTAAAGGAAAAACTCCAAACAATAGCCAACCTTGATTTCTCTTACTAGCATCAGAATTAGATTTTTAAAGTTCTTTTGTAAAGACTTCAAGCCAATCCTCAATTTAAGATGCAGATTTAAACTTTGTAAGAATTGTGATGTAGAGACAGTAATTGAGCAGTAAATTTTATTTACATTCAGTGAATAAAATAATTTTACCTTCACACTGTTCCACTCCTATCATAATCACTATTCACATGAACTGACTATCACAATCGGTGTGATATGTTTCTTACAATAAATAGCAAGAGACGAGAATGATGGAATAGCAAAGCCTTAAAATCCACAAACAAGATCCTCTAAATGATAGGGAATCAGAGTGATCTGTAGTTGAAGCATCCACTTAAATATGTGGATATATAAACACCAATATATGTATATATGGATATCAAAAATCCACATATATATGTGGGATGTTTCATCCTACATATAAACTGTATTAGTATGTGACAAAATTTTAATTGAAATACTTCCTGTTATTGTTTATTTCATATATCACTATTTAATTTACCAGATATGTAGCCCTTCTATTCCCAATTAAATGTACAAGCTACTTGAGAGACAGACCTCATTTTGTATTCTTTATACTCATTTAAGAATCTAAATTCAGTAGGAAATCAGTAAATTAACTGACTTTCCAATTTACTAAGGGTTAATAGGAAATCTATTTTGTATATAGTATTACTGTTAAAATAAGAAATTCTTACATTTTAGTGTAAAATTGTTGAATGAATTCTTTCATAATTAGAATCTCACAGTTGTTTAGAGGCGTAAGGTCAACATTGGTAAGAATTTCACTTTATTTCACCCTAAATACATGGATGGATGGATGGACGGACGGACGGACGGACGGACGGACGGACAGACAAAGGGACGAAAGGATGGGTGAGCCGATGGGTGGATGAATAGAGGGGTGGGTGGCTAGGGGACTGGCTGACTGATACAGTACATGGTCATATGTGTGTGTCCGTCCATTCAGCCTTCTCTTTGTGAGTGTGCAGTAGCCAGAATCCAGATTCTAGATTTCCCAGTGATTTGCCATGATCTTAAAAGTTAAGCATTGCCTCTTCCTCTCTATATACACCCCTTAGAATTCTTAATTAAGGGATTTGATCAATTAAGGTTTATTTAATTGAGATTTTATTTTATAGTCGTCCCTAAAATATGTCTTACAAAATTTCAAGGATACAGGGGTTAACTCTTAACAGTATTCTAAAAAGCCTAAAAGAAATCATATACCAAGTATTTGAAAAACCAGCCTAACTAAAACATAGTTTCTTTACTTAGGGCTGAGAGTACATTTGGTTAATTTATGCTGAACAACATGAAGGTAACTGACACCATCAACCCCCATGCAGTTGAAAATAGAACTTCTGACTCCCCCAAACCTTCAATCATCCCTTGGTGTCCATGGGGATTGGTTCAGGACCCCACCCCTGCAGATAGCAAAATGCATGGATGCTCCAATTCCTTATATAAAATGGCACAGAACAATGCACACAGCTGACCCTCAGCATCAGCAGACTCCTCACCATGGACAGAAAATACTGTTTTTCATCCAGGGTTGGCTGAATCCATGAATGCACAACCCAGGGATACAATGTGCCCACTGCATATTTTTTGAAAAAACTCTATGTATAAGTGGATCCACACAGCTCAAACCGGTATTGTTCAAGGACCAACTATATATAAGTTCAATTAATTTTGAAAAGTAGAGAAAAAATGGGGTGAAATCAGTTAATATGATTAGGTATCAGGATATAGTTTATTAAATGGAGATCCCCAAACTTTTCCTGATATAGTGCTACTAATAATTATTCCAAAGTTTTATGCTTTTGGAGGTAGAATTGTGAGCAAAAATCAAGAAGATAGCTACATACTATGTGGATTTCTTTTCATGAAACTGCCTGACACTATGGAGAAGGCACATTTGGAAAAAAACAAGTACAAATGAGTAGTTTGTCACAGAAAATGATTTTGAATGAAACCTTTTAATAAAAAATAAATAGGTTTATTTTCCCTAAAGAATTAATTTGTGTTTTATGGGTCATTATTTACACATAAGACTTTATTCATCTCTCGGATTCACAAAATTCAGTGCCTCCATACTGTTTCCTCATTAGCAAACATCTAGGAATACTTTATGATTTAGATAAATTTACACAGCCAGGCATCCACAAACCTGCATACCAACTTCCTCCTCTAACTCGAGAATAGCTTGGGAAAAGTATTTAATTTTGACTCATAATTTGAAAAATAATTTAAGATAGTGTTATGAAAAATGTGAAGGAAATTCATAATGCTAACATAAAAAAAACCCTACTGGAGATTTTCCAGGTTCTTTATAGCTATCACTTTGTGCCTAACCCATTGTCTGGCACATAACACACTCACTAAACATGTGTTCAGCTGAACCAGAGAAAGCAAGGCAGATGTTTCCTGCACTGTGGAGCTGGGGTTAGGTTGATGGCATGCCCAGCAGTCGACCAAGGCAAGAGTGTAGGATACAGGACAGAGAAAAATCATGTCAGATTAGAAGGACCCATGATTAAGCCCCAAAAGTAATGAAACAAAAAAGGAAACTAATCAAATATTCATGCGGCAATGAGGTGAACAAAAAGAGGCCTACACCGATCAGCCCTCTCATACAGAATCCTAGGAGGTGGGGATGGTACTGTACATAAGGATCCGGTAGTGCACATTACAATGGCAACAGTAGTCAGCAACCGACTAAAAACCCAACCGTATTGTACTAAAGGAAATTTCTCCTAAATTGAAAAGTGCATTTCAGAAATACAACCAGATCATATAAGACAGTATTTTTCAAAGTGTGATCCATAAACCACATCCTTCAGAATCCCTTGAATCATTTATTAAAACTTCATTTAAATAAATCAGGGTGGGGAAGGGGAAAAGGGCAAGGGGAGCACTAAAAATCTGCATTTCTAACAAGATCTCGGGTGATGCACCCTAAAATTTAAGGCCCTTGATATAAAATATCTATAATTATATGCATTTTAAGGGAGGTTATTTCTTTTCCACTCCTAAGTTTCTACTCTTCCTATTGTTTTATTTCCTAAAGATCTGTGTGCCCAAACTCTTACCTTCACTAATTAGCCATTTTTCCTAGTTCTAATACAGTATTTGGAAGATTCTTTCCTATTCTCTTATACATAGCCCACCCCACCCCCAAACTAAAATACAGTATCTTTTCTGTGTTGGAAATAATCTACTATACTGTGGACATAAAATCAATCCTGATTTAAACAAATACCAAACCAATTTGGTAACCAATTTACCATTTCATTTTTAATTCAAGTCTATTTGGATCTATAAAGTCAATATTACTAAACAATATTCAAAGAAGATAAACCATATCTGATCTCTACTCACTGATAATACCTTGCCTACTTGAGTAGTTTCTTTCAAGGTCATGTTGTAAGAGTCGGCCAGGGAAGGATGCTGTTTCTTTATTTAGCCTTAATTCAACCTAAAAAAATTATTTTAAAAAAATTGGATAAGAACATAACAATTAGTAATAAAGATAATCATAAAATAACATACAATACCTGGCACATGCTACAACATACTGATGAACCTTCAGAACATCATGCTAAGTGAAAGAATACAGACACAAAATGCCACACATTGCACAATTCCATTTATGAAATATCAAGAATAAAAAATACAGAGAGACAGAAAGCAGATTTGTGGCTTCTAGTTGGTTGGGGTAGGAGACATGGGGAGTGCCTGCTTAATGGGTATACTAAGGTCTGGAAGTAGACAGTAGTGATGGCTGCACAACATTGTCAGTGTATTTAATACCGCTGATTTGTACAATTTAAAGTGATTAAAATGATAAATTTTATGTTATGTGTATTTTAACACACACACAGAATCAGAGTCAATTCCATGAGATCAGATGTAACCATGCTCCAGTCTGAGGCACTTTCAATTCTCCATACCCTCAACACAAATACAACAATTAAAAGAATCATTTTCTCAAAAGCAAAAGCAAAAACATACAAAAACTAAATTCTGTTGGAAAAATCAGTTTTATCATTGGAATTCCTTTAAGAGTCCAATTATAAAAAGATAGTATACCTAAACCTTCTAAGAAAGGATTTCTCTTTTAAATTATTTGATAGAACTGAAAAAAATAAAATCAACCTCTCAAGATTAGCCACAAAAAAACCTAAATGAGTGTTTTTGAAAATTATGATGTTTTTGATTCATCCATAACCATTATAATAGCATTTGCATTGTCTTATGAATTATATGAACTAAAGGTATTTTCTCAAAACCTATGTCCACACAAGGGAAAATGAACTGTTTAGAAAGAATATGGATAAGGCACATCATTCCTAGAAACACACTGTAATGCCAGAATCAGATTTGTCCAGTGAAATCAATTAACAAAGCTTTGGAGGGGATCTACTATGACCAATTATAATAAAGAATATTTTTATTTAATCTAGCTAATTGCTCTTTATTCAAGATGATCAAATGGTCTAGTTCATGAGTGTTTGTTTTCATATCTAGAACGTAGTGAAATGCTGCCTCCTTGACTTGTGTCCTTCTCCCCATTCTCCTCATGCCCCTATTCACCTGTCTCTTGCTGTTTTCTGTAGTCTGCCCTTCACTTTCGAGTTCCTCAAGGGACATCTACTAAACAGTTTCTTTATTCATTCTTTAAAAAGTAAATTGGGATGGTTTGAGATGTACAACTTTGTTAAAGGAGAAAAATTATATTGTCTTGAGACAATTGTGAGGGAAGTGAATATGGAGTGCTGAGGTGTGACAAGAAGGAAAAACACATGTACCTCAAAAATCAAATGAGAAGCCAGAGATTATGGAAATACCAGAGATATGGGAAAATTATTCGGGAAAAACAAGAATCTCCTCTTCATATCTTAACTTCTAAATAGCATTAAGCCTAATTTATTTCCACTACTAATCTATTTTTCTTCCTTTATTTTAACTGAAATGTACAGATATGTTACCCCAACTTATTACATTTTATCCAGGACAAGATTCCATTAGTAGTAGGACACACCACCATTTTACCCATTACTTAGAAAGAAAATACTTTCCCAAATGAATGACAGTGACAATGTGCCATCAATTTTAGAAAGGACTCTGATTTAAGAAATGTCTAAATGTTTCAAAAAAATCTTACCTCTTGCAATTGGTGAAATAAGATTCAGTTTTTAAAAGAGGTTTGTTTTGTTTTGTTTTACTTTATGTAGGAAGAAAGGAAAATTATGTTTAAATTGGAGACTAAAATAAATGTACTTAAAATTTCCAGTTCAGAGTACACTTTAAATCATGCTGCTATTTCTTACTTTGTTTTTTTCAGGAACAGATGATGTTTGAATAACCAGATGAAGCCCACAGTTCACCTGCAACATAAAAATAAAACCATAAAATATATTCTCAACTTAAACATACACATATACTCCTCCCCAAAACGGTACAAATAAAGATATAACAAACAGAATGCTTGCTTTTTGTTTGTTTCTGGCATTTGATCATGTTCTGAGAATGTGCTGAAAACAATATAATCACAATTAAAAATTAAAGCTTTCACTGTGATTTATTTTCTAAAATGTCTGCAGCAATTTAACCCTCTACTTAGCACCGCAAGATTTTGACACCTGACATCTCAGGCTTAAGCAAATATCTTAATGGAACAGATGAAGGAGAAGGGGGTGTCTGTTAATAATAAATTATTTTCTTAATTTAAAAAAAAAACTGACTAGTTAAAGGAATGTAAGTGAACCTTAGCCTTTCACAGTAGCCCAGCTCCACCTTCTGGGAAATCCAGATCTGGGACAAGACTTCGAATACCCATCAAACAAAATTAATGCCCTCAAAGTGCCTTGGCTCATTCCACGAATCTCAAGCCTCCGTCACACAATAGCTTAAGCAGGCTCAGCAGTCGTGGGCCCAACAATACATCACCTAGGACAAAGACGCCAGCCAGAAAGGACGATACGAATGTAAAGAAAGGGCAAGTAAAAGACCCAACCTACGTTGTTCGTAGCCCGGCCAGAAACTGAGCGGTATTTCCCAGGAATCATGGCAGCAGACAGTCCAGAATCTGTTAGAAATGACGCTACAGCAGAGATTCAAACAGACCAAAATGGGTCAAGTACCAGGCAACCCGCTAAGGGGTCACCATGGAAACAGCGATTTCCGGTCTGGTCCTCTCCCAAATCAACTAGCCAAAACAGCCTTTAGAGCGTCTAGTAATGTTTGTGGGAGCTGGGACCAGGCTGGCCCCGTCGGTAGCTAAGACAACCACCACTTCCGGTCCGTGTCTATTTACCGCCCACCTTAGCTCTGTCCCCGCGAAATTTGTATCCTTCTGCGGGTGTCTGTCTGCTTTCGGTGGAGGACTGCCGGAGGAGGAGGAAGATATCCAACAGCCAGGTACGCCCCCCACTTGGGGCCCCAATTCAGCCCTTCTGGTGGCCGCAGATACAGAAGGAAACGGGCGGGGGCTGGACGCGGCACCTACCGCGCGCGCGGGGAGCAGCAGGCCCCGCCTCCCCCGCAACAAAGGCCGCCTCGGAGCTAAGCCCGGGGCTTGGGCGCCCGAAGCAGCCTCACCACCAAGTCCGGCAAGTCGCTGTTGCTCTTCCCTAAGGACCAAGCCCTGTGGCTGCTGTGAGACAGCTTCCTGTGGGGCCGCCGCGCCGACTGGTACGGGCGCAGTGACCGCTTGGTGATTGGTTCTGGGCAGTTTTGACGTCTCTTTGGTGATCCAGAAGAACCTGCGCTTCTCCCAGCACCTGAGGCTCGTGGCGGGCACCATGCCCATTCTGCACCAGGTGTCCTCCCTAGCACCTGAGGGGGAACGAGAGGGAGACCATACGGGCGACCCCGAAAAAGGAAGAGAGCCGCAGGCAGTCAGGCATTCAGAGGCAGCCCAGCATCCAGCCTCCGGCACGCTCCCCGTAACAAGGAAGGGGACTGTGGCTCTTTTTACTGATACCTTAGGAAAGGCTTCGTTGTAAAAGTCACCCCAAAGGTTTCTGCTGTAAAATTGGGAATGTGCTTCATAGGTGATCACCAGGATCCTATTTAGCATTAACACTTTGGAATTGCAGTTCCTTATACCTACTGCTCCCCCAAAACCCACACAATTGTCCTTCAGATTATAAAGTCGCCCACACCTCCGCTTGAGAGTTTTTAAATACGAGTTTTATTTGAGCAAATCTCAAGGAATGAAGTGCTTGAAACTCTCTGCTAAACAGTACGCAAGACACAAGCTCGAGGAAATGTCAGTTATTCATGTCAAAATGGGAAAAGGGAATTGCTGGTAAATAATCCCTTCGCACTGTTAAACTTTCTTTGCCACTAGCTGCCTTTCAGTTAAATGATCCTAGTAAGCTGAATTTCCCCCATCTTGCCTGCATCTGCTTGCTGCCTATCCTTATGAGCATTGATTACACTCACTTTGCATCTGGTCCCTACCATCTTCCCCATTTCCCATCTTAAAGATTTCCCAGCCTTTGAGAATAAAATTATGACTCAATTGGATCTAAATGTCATTCATTTCTACAAATGGGAAGAGTTCACCCAAATCTGTCTTTTGTGTCTGATGGGTACTAGACTTAAGAGGTGACCACTTCATAAGTTATATAGATGTGGAATCACTATATTGTACAACTAAAAGCAATATAACATTGTATGTCAACTGTAATTTTAATTTTTTAAACAAGGTCACCTGTAAGTGACATTTGGCTTTGAATATACAGAAGTGTTCACAGAATTTTAGAGCTGAAGGAAACCTTAGTGCTCATCTAGTCCAAATTCACAATTTGCATGGGGAAGCCATTTCAGGAGGCTAATGATTTCCTCAAAGGCCTATAATCCTTGCTCTAGGTTTGATTACCAGACCAAAACTCTATGCAATACCAACCTGCTCCTACATTGCAGTGGTTGCTTAAGACCCTTTAATGGCATCCTATAATTGTTGGGTTGGCCAAAAATTTGTGTTTTTTTTTCCATAAAATGGCTCTACTAGCTCTTAGTTGTCTTTAACTTCATTTGAAATAATTTTATTAGATTGCATTGTGACAGCTGTCATATCAATGTGCATTAAAAAAACATCAAAATTAGTGAATTTTTAATGTATTTTATTGATTATGCTATTACAGTTGTCCCATTATCCCCCCTTCATTCCCCTCCACCCTGATCACCCTCTCCCACCCACATTCCCCCCTTTAGTTCATGTCCATGTGTCATAAGTTCTTTAGCTTCTACATTCTCCATGCTATTCTTACCCTCCCCCTGTCTATTTTCTATCTACCATCCATTCTACTTATTCTCTGTACCTTTCCCCCCTCTCTCCTCCTCCCACTCCCCTGTTGCTAACCCTCCACGTGATCTCCATTTCTGTGGTTCTGTTCCTCTTCTAGTTATTTGCTTAATTTTTTGTTTTAGCTTCAGTTGTTGATAGTTGTGAGCTTGTTGTCATTTTACTGTTCATGTTTTTGATCATCTTCTTTTTCTTAGGTAAGTCCCTTTAACATTTCATACAACAAGGGCTTGGTGATGATGAACTCCTTTAACTTGACCATTTTGGGGAGGCACTTTATCTGCCCTTCCATTCTAAATGAGAGCTTTACTAGATCAAGCAGTCTTGGATGTAGGTCCTTGCCTTTCATGACTTTGAATACTTCTTGCCAGCCCCTTCTTGCCTGTAAGGTTTCTTTTGAGAAATCAGCTAATGGTCTTGTGGGCACTCCTCTTTAGGTAACTGTCTCCTTTTCTCTTGCTACTTTTAAGATTCTCTCCTTATCTTTAATCTTGGGTGCAGGGTAAGTGGAGGTAGTCTGGCTTCCTCACCCAGGTGTCTGGGTAACTAAGGGAAGCTGTGTTCCCATAGCCTTGGAGGGGCCTGATAAGTAGTGTTCTCATAGCCTTGACAAGTTTGATAAACTGTTCTTATAACATCAAGTGAGCTTGCATGCGCAGAATTATGTTATGCTATGTAATATTCTGGCATCTTGAGGGCTTTGTTCTCTAGTACTTAAACAGGTAGGGACCCCTTGCTGGGTGCAATGGAGACACTCACAAGGGGACAGGTGCCATGCTGGGGAGCAAGGGCCACAACGTGTGACACACAAGGAGACATGCAGCTTTCAGCATGTGTGGCTCCCCCACCCATGAATAAAGGCATGCCAGACATCCCAGCGGCTCTGTGAATATTATTCTGTCTGTGTGAATACCATGGACCTGCCTGGCCTTGAACAGTCACAACACATTGGGTAATGTAATTATGATGTGCCTTGGTGTGTGCTTCCTTGGGTCCAAATTCTTTGGGACACTGAGCTATGTGGACTTCCTGGAAGTCTATTTCCTTTTCCAGATTGGGGAAGTTCTCCTTCATTATTCATTCAAATAAGTTTTCGATGTCTTGCTCTTCCTCTTCTCCTTCTGGCCCCCCTGTGATTCAGATGTTGATACGTTTAAAGTTGCCCCATTGGTTCCTAAGACTCTCCTCATTTTTTTGAATTCCTGTTTCTTCATTCTGTTCTGGTTGAATGTTTATTTCTTCCTTCTGGTCAAATCATTGATTTGAGTCCCATTTTCCTTCCCATCACTGTTGGTTCCCTGTACATTTTCCTTCATTTTACTTTTCATAGTGTAGGTTAAATGGAGGCAGTCTGGCTACCTCACCCAGGTGCCTTGGTAACTAAGGGAAACAGTTGTCCCATAACCTTGAATGGGCCTGATAAGTAGTGTTCTCATAGCTTTGAAACTGGGTCTGGTAAACTGTCCCCATAGCCTTGAGTGGGCTCCCATGTGTAGTATGAAGCTCTGTTGTATAAGATCTGTTGGCACTCTTCCGGCTTCGTTTGTCTCTAGTACTTAAGAAGGTAGGGACCCCCCCCCCCAGTGCCATGACATGTGCCACTCAAGGGGACAGATGGCATGCAGTGTGCCATGCAGAGACATGCAGGGGGACACACAGCTTGCTGCATGGGTGGCTCGCCCACCCTTGAATGAAGGCATGTCAGACATTTCAGCGGCTCCGTGAATATTCTTCCACCTGCCCTAATTATGTGAACCCGCCTGGCCTTCAGCAGTCACAACACACATAGCCTTCACTTCTTCCTCTATTTTCAGACCATACTTAACCATTTCTGTGAGCATGCCGATTACCAGTGTTTTGAACTCTGCATCTGATAGGTTGGCTATCTCTTCATCACTTAGTTCTATTTTTGGAGCTGTGATCTGTTCTTTCATTTGGACCATATTTTTTTGTCTCAGCGGGCCTGATAGATTCTGAGTCTTAGGTGTTTGCCAGGGCAGAGCCACCCACTTCACTGCATTGTGGAGCTGTATGTGGGAGAGGGGCCTTGAGAGGGAAAAATGCCACTTACTCAGCTTTCAATCACTTCCCCCACTACCCACAAGCAAATTGGACCCTTCTGGTGCTGATTCCTGGGTGGGTAGGCTTGTGTAGATTCTAGGACCCTGTGGGTCTCTCCAATGAACTCTCCTATGAGGCTGGGAGTTTCTCCTGCTGCCTCAACCCCCACAGGTTTTTTTAGTCAGATTTTGAGGCTTTATTTCCCCATGCTGGAAACCTGGGTTGCATGGTCTGTCTCGCTCCCCAGTTGTTCCTCCCAGTTTATCCACATTCAAATGTGGAACCATCGGCTCTACCATCTGCCACCTTATTGCAAGTCCTCTCCACCCCGGCTGCCCATCTCCACCCCTCCTACCAGTCTGGGTGAATGTTTCTTCTTTAACTCCTTGGTTGTCGGACTTCCCTACAGTTTGATTTTCTGGCAGTTCTGGTTATTTTTTGTTTTTGAATTTGTCATTGTCCTTATTCTGGTTGTGTGAGGAGGCAAAGTATATCTACCTACTGCATAAATATTTTAAGTTAATTTCTTTTATTGCCACATATGTTTAATGGGGGAAGTTGGATTTACCTCAACACCTCTCTTGTCATTCTTCATTTATTTATTATTTATTAAACCTACTTTGTGCCAGACAGCTATGCAAGACACTTGGCTACACTGGCAAATAAGACAGAGAAAGATTCTGTCCTCTTGCCACTTACCTTTTAGTGGGAATCCAGACAATGAGCCAGACATTGAATGAGTAACTTGAGATAGTGATTAGTGGTCTAAAGAAAATAAAGCAGAGTAAGATGTTAGAGCATAATTGGGGTGGGTAAGAGGGTTTGCTCTTTCACATAGGTTAATCAGAAAAGGCCTCTCTGAGGAGGTGATATGTGATCAGAGACCTGAATGGTCAGAAGGATCAACCATGTAAGTATCTGAGGGAAGGGCATTCCAGATGTTAGGAACAGCAGGTGCTCCAGTATTTAGGAAGAGCATAAAGCTAGGGTAGCTGAAGATAATGAACTAGGCAGAGAATGATAAGAGATAACATTGGAGTGGCTTATAGAACTAGACCATGTAAGGCGTTTGAGGTCCAATCAAGAATATTTATTTTACTCTAGGTTTAAATTGTATTTTAAATGTATCCTATGGATGCTTTATCTGCTGGTATTTATTTTTTATACTTAAACTTAATTGGATACCATTGGGCTTTAGGTGAAAGAAAACAGACATCTTAAGAGTATGTGAATATACATTTACATGATGGAATACTATGCAGCAGAAAGAAAGAAGGAGCTCCTACCCTTTGTAAGAGCATGGATGGAGCTGGAAAGCATTATGCTGAGTGAAATAAGCCAGGTGGTGAAAGACAAAAACCATGTGATCTCACCTATAAGTGGAACATAATCAAGAAAACAAATAGGCAAGCAAAATATAACCAGAGACTTGGAAATTAAGAACAAACTGACAGTAACCAGAGGGGAGGTGGGAGGGGCTAATCGTAGGAAAGGGGAAAGGGTTTTCAGGAACATGTATAAAGGACACATGTACAAAATCAAAAAGGGGTAGGATCAAGGGTGGGGGGTGGGGTGGCTGGGGTGGGGAATGGGGGAGAATAGAGACAACTGTACTAGAATGACAATAAAAAAAAAGAGTATGAATGTAAAGCTTGTTCCATTAAAAATATTCTCTGGGAATTCTGGAAAGATGATGGTGGTAATAGTGTCATTTTCTTCTTTTTCTTTTTCAATTACAGTGAACATTCAATATTACGTTACATTGGTTTCAGGTGCACAGCATAGTGTTTAAACATCTGTATAATTTATGGAGTGATCCATCCCCCATATGTCTACTACCCACCTGGCACCATATATAATTATTACAATATTATTGTAATATGCTGTACTTTACATCCCTGTGACTATTTTGTAACTCGTGGGTAGTTTTTGCCAACTTGTACTTCTTAATGCCTTCACTTTTTTTGCCCAGCCCCCTCCCCTCTGGCAACCATCATTCCGTTTTCTGTATCTATGAGTCTGTTTCAATTTTGTGTGTTTATTTTGTTCTTTAGATTCCACATATAAGTGAAATAACATGTTACTTCTCTTTCTCTGACTTATTTCACTTAGCATAATACTGTTTATTTCAGCCATGTTTTTGCAAATGGTAAGATTTCATTCTTTTTTTAAATGACTGAATCATATTCCATTGTATATGTACCACATTTTCTTTACCCATTCATCTGTTGATGGAGACTTACGTTCCTTCCACTTCTTGGCTGTTGTAAATAATGCTGCAATAAACATAGTGGTGTATATATCTTTTTGAATTAGTATTTTGAAATTCTCTGGATAAATACCCAAAAGTGGAATTGCTGTGTCATGTGGTAGTTCTATTTTTTTTATCTTCACCCAAGAATATATTTATTGATTTTAGAGAGAAAAAGGGGGAACAGGGAAAGAAACATCAAACGCTTGCCTCCCATATGAACCCTGACCAGGGACTGAAGCCACAACCTAGGTATGTGCCCTGACTGGAAATCGAATCTGCAACTTATTGGTGTTTGGGATGATGCCCCAACCAACTGAGTCACCCAGACAGGGTGAGGTAGCTCTATTTTTAATTTTTTGAGGATCCTCCATACTGTTTTCAATTGTGGCTGCACCAATCTGCATTCCCAACAATAGTGCATGAGGGGTCCCTTTTCTCCACGTTCTCACCAACACTTGTTTTTGGATTTATTGAGGATAGCCATTCTGACAAGTATGAGGTGATATCTTCTTTGTCTCTTATAGCCTTTGTAGTTTTTCTTTGATGATTAGTGACATTGACCATCTTTTTATATGTCTCTTGCCCACCCATACATCCTTTTTAAAGAATTGTCTATTTAGGTCCTCTGCTAATTTTTTATTTGGATTACTAGTTGTTTTGGTGTTGAGTTGTATGAATTTATAACTTTTGGTTATTAACCCCTTATTAGATGTATCATTGGCAAATATCTTCTTCCAGTCAGTAAGGTGTCTTTGTTTTTTGATTTTTTTCCCTTTGCTGTGCAAAAACATTTAGTTTGATGTACTGCCATTTGTTCTTTCTTTTATTTTCCTTGCTTTAGGATATATATCAGAAAAGTGCACTTGAAAAGAATGTATATTCTGCTTTTGAGTAAAATGCTCAAAAAATGTTAATTAAAGCCATCTGGTGTAACATGTCATTTAAGGCTGCTGTTTCTTTGTTGATTTTCTGTCTGGAAGATCTATCCATTGATGTGAACGGGGTGTTAAAATCCTCTCCTATGACTGTATTACTGTTGATCTCTCCTTCTATGTCCATCAGGATTTGCTTTGTATGTTTAGGTGCTCCTATGTTAGGTGCTTAAATGTTTATGAGGATTATATTCTCTTGTTGGATCAATCCCTTAATCATTACATAATGCCCTTCTTTGTCTCATATTATAGCCTTTGTTTTAAAGTCTATTTTGTCTGATATAAGCATTGCTACCCCACCTTTTATTTGGTTTCCATTTGCATGAAATATTTTTTCCATCCCTTTACTTTCAGTGTGTGTGTCTTTCGATCTGAAGTGGGTCTCTTGTAGACAGCATATGGATCTTTTTCTTATTCATTGAGCTATGCTGTGTCTTGATTGAACATTTAATCCATTTACATTTAAAGTGATTGTTGATAGTTATGTACTTATTGCCATTTTATTATTCATAATTATATTTTATTTTTTCTTTATTCTTCTTAAAGAAGTATCTTTAACTTTTCTTGTAATACTGGTTTAGTGGTGTTGAACTCAGCTAGCTTTTTCTGGTCCGGGAGATATCTTTTTTCTTTTTTAATGTCCCCAAGAAAACAGAAGTTCCTATTCTGTTGGTGGTAAGAAAACTTATATAATATTATCACTCCCATGGTTAACACATATAAATTGGGGAAAAAATATACTGAACAACTTTGAGGGAGCATCAGAAACAGAGGGTCAACCTTGAAAGCAGTGACTGTGGTGGACGAGTGGGCTTTTCTGCACCTTTCCACCTGGATGCACTCCCATTCCATGCCATGAAGGACAGCTAGAACTCAAGCAGAGAGCTGAATTTTTACTGGCCTGTGAAGCCAGGAGTGAAAATAAGGCTGCCAGAATGAAAAGTGATGGGGCAAATCATGGAAAAGTGGAAGTCACTTCAGAGGAACTCCAAAATCTGTTTATAAACTCCACCCAAAACTTTGACTAATCACCGAGCTACACATGTGTTGTGTGGAGAGATGTAAGGGACCCAGCAGAAGCAGCAGTTGGAAGTATTAGTTTAGCTGCTACCCATCATAGTGGAAATAGAATTTAGAGTTTGAATCCAGCAAAGCTAACTGGCTGTTAGAACAAAACCCATCACTCTTTGGAAGAAGATAGCAGAATTCATCTTCCAAAATGTCTAGTATAAAAATTAAAAATTACTAGTTATGTGGGGAAATTGAAAAATATGACCCATAAACGAGACAAAAAGGAATCAAAAGAAACCAACCCCAAGGTGATCAGAAGTTGGAGTTAGCAGGAAGGAACCTCAAAGGAGCTATTATAAGTATGTTCAAAATGGAAAATGGACCAATAGGGAATGAAGAGGTGAAGAATCTCAGAAAAAAAAAGGAAACTGAAAAATGAGCCAAATGGAAATTCTAGAACTGAAAAAAAAGAAAAGCTATCAAAACTGACACAAAACACAGAAAATCTGAATACATAGTTTTATATTCATTAAAAATTGAATTTGTAATTATTCTTTCACAAAGAAAATTCTAGGCCCAAATAACTTCACTTACAAATTGTATCAAACACATTTAAAAATGGCAATGATACACAGCTGTTTTAAGACAAAAGGACTAGGGAACATTTTCCATATCATGTTATGAGTTGAGCATTATCCTATTACCAAAACTATGCAAAGACATTATCGGAAAAGAAATTACAAACCAATATCCCTTGTGAAAGTAGATACAAATATCTTCAAAAACTATTAGCAAACATATTCTGCAATATATTAGAAGAATAATACATCATGTCCAAGTATAGTTTCACTCAGTAATGCAAGGTTGACTTTAAATTCAAAAATCAATGAATGCATTTCACCACATTAAAAGCAGAAAGGAGACAAATCTTATATTCATCTCATTAGATTTAGAAAGAACAGTTGACAAAAATCAATGTCCATTCATGATAAGAATTCTCAGAAAAATAGGAATAGAAGGGGACTTACTTTCTCAACCTGATAAATTGCAACCAGAAAGTATATTCCAATTATATCATAGTTAATATTCAAGGGCTAAAAGCTTTCTACCTAAGATTAAGAACAAAGTAAGGGTGTCCATTCTTCCATACTTCTATTCAACATTGCACTGGAAATCCTAATGAGTGTAATAAAGACAAAAAGTGCATAGAAGTTTAAAAGGAAGATATAAAACTGTCATTTTTAATAGATAACATGATCATGTACACAGAATGCCTATGGAATCTACAAAATCTCCTAGAACCAGTAAGCAAGCTTAGTAAAGTCAACGTAGAAAAATCAACTGTATTTTTATTACTAGAAAGGAAGAATTGGAAAGTGAAATAAAAAGCAATACCATTTACAATAAAGAAATGCAAAGGATTTAGAATAACCAAGTGTTAGTGAAAAAAGAACAACTGGAACTCACACATGGTTGATGGGAATGTGATATGAGATAACCACTTTGGAAAACAGTTTGGAAAACTGTGTGAAAATAGGAGACCCACATCATTCAACCAAGCAATTCTACTCCTAGGCATTTATCCAAAAGAAATTAAAATATAAAAGGTCTGTCTGGAAAAAGTGCAGCCATTGTTAATATAACAAGAACAGTTTGCACGACATCGATGTAACCTGGCAGCCAAGGAGAGTGGACTGGGATGCACATGTGTGAACAATGATGACTTCACTGTACTGGTCAGTGGGGGTGGTAGATGCCATTGAGTGAGCATGTGTACTGTGTGGCCATTGCATTCAAAATCACTGAGTGAGCAGAGCAATGAATCTTCATCAAATTTTGCATTAAGCTTGATTGTTTCTCTGTAGAAACTATTCAGATGATTCAGAAGGCCACAGCTATGGGCAGCTGATGACTGGCAGCTTCATCATGACAATACCCTGCTCATGTATCAAGTCTCGTGCAGAGTTTTTTGGCAAAACATTAAATCACCCAGGTGACTCAGTCCCTCTACAGCCCTTTGGTACCCTGTGACTTCTGGCTTTTCCCAAATCTAAAATCATCTTTAAAAGGAAAAAGATTTCAGACGATGGATGAGATTCAGGAAAATACAACAGGGCAGCAGATTGCCATTGGAAGAACTGTGTGAGGTCCCAAGGTGCCTACTTGGAAGGGGATTGAGGTGTCATTGTCCTGTGTACAATATTTCTTTTACCTTGTATCTTTTTCAATAAATGTCTCAATTTTTTCATAGTACATGGCTCGATACCTTCTGGATAGCCCTCGATGTCCACACAAAGACTTTTACACAAATGTTCATAAGAGCCAAAACCTGAAAACAACTGAAATATTCATCAACAGGTGAATGAATAAGCAAGTAATATTGTGGACATGCAGTTGAAACTAATACCAAATTTAGAAAAATAGTTTTAAAAAAACAGTACAATCCTCTCAGCAATAAAACAGAACAAATATTTATGAAACAACGTGAATGAGTCTTTAATCCATTATGCTGAGTGAAAAAATCCAGACTTGAATAGGAGTACATACTCCATATTTTCTTTTTTTCCCCATATTTTCATTTGCATAAAATTCTGGAAAAGAGAAAACTAATCTATAGTAACAAAGAAAATCAGTGGTTGCCTTGGGCTGGGGCAGGGAACATGATCTGTAGAGGGGCAGAAGAAAATGTTGCAGGTGATGGAAATGTTTTATGTCCAGATGTAGTGGTGGTTACATTTGTGCATACAGTTGTAGTTGCATGTAAATTACACCTTTATACAGCTGAGTAAAGCAAAAGGCAAAACATGCTGATTGTCAAATGACCAGTACAAATGATAAATTCTACAGTTTTTTAAGGTAAGCTTCACAGAAGAGGCAAAGTTGTAATGGCTCTTTAAGGAGAGATAGGATATAGATGTGCTAAATTTAAAAAAAAGGAACTGAAGGCAAAGAAAAAGTCAACACAGGCATGAATGCAGAAAGAGCAGAGAGTGAGTGTGAGTGGGTTAGAGGGATGGTGGTATCATTAGATCAAAGGCAGAGATTCTTACAAGGGAATTGTGGGTGTTTTAGATGGAGGAGGAGGAGAAACCTAGAGGAGAATGCTGCCACAGCCAGGAGATTGGTCTTTTGTTTTTGGACACTAAATGAACTTTTGAGATTTGGGGGCAGGAACATACGCTAGACAAATGAATCTGGCATATGGTGCAGGGAGAATTGGAAAGGAGAGGATTGTTAGGGTTCAGATCATAGACTTTTGCAGTAGTCCTGACTTGGCAAGATAGAACATTGAACTAGAGTAGGGAAACATAAAAAACGAGAGAGAGCCCACAACCCGGCATACCAAGGGGCCACCCCACTCTGCACCCTCCACGCAGCTTTACTTTGACTTGTCTCCACATGTGGCTCTGCCATTCTCGCTGCACCAGGAGTGACTCATCTGCTTCCTCATCAAACAGTTCCTCCTCCTTTCCACTGCCTGGGACCAAAGGAGCAGCTTGAACCCACGACATCACCGAGGGTTCAAGGATTCTGGAATAACCTGTCACTCCTACTACCAATGGGGCAACAACAGTATTCAGCACCTGATGGACACTGAAGAAATGTCAGCTCCTAGGAAAGCTGCAGTGTTTATTAGTCAGTGTTGAAGATGGACTTTCATAAAAACAGCCTATCCAGAAATGTTTTTAAATCCTGAAAAATTTGTGTTCTGAAGAGAAACTAATTTGTAACTGAGGTTAAAATTAAATTGCTTCTCTTCCGGGCAAGATGGAGGCATAGGTAGGCGCACTGTGCCTCCTCGCACAACCAAGATAGGGACAACAACAATATAGAAACAAAATAACAACCACAACTGACAGAGAATTGAACTGTATGGAAGTCGGACACCCAAGAAGTTAAATTAGACACGTCCATCCAGACCGGTAGGAGGGGCGGAGTAGGGCTGGGCAAGGGATGCAGAGCAGAGAGCAGAGCAACTGGGGCAGCACACAACACCACAGTGGGCAGACCCTGGGGGCACAAGCGGCGGTGGCTGGCGGCCCCAACTGGGGGCTGGTGGCGACCAGCAGACCCAGTGAGGCAGCCATTGTGAAGCAAGGCACTGCGCCCAACTCAGGGTCCCAGTGCCGGGAAATAGAGCTTTGGGGCACTGATTGAAAAGGAAGGTCCCGCGGGGTGCACAGGCCCACCCACACGGGAATTGGCACCAGAGGGGCCCAGTTTGCTTGTGGAAAGTGGCGGAAGGGTCTGAGGTCCTACAGAGAGCAGAGCAAGCGCCATTGTTCCTTCTCGGACCCCGCCCCCACATACAGCATCACAACCCAGCTACTGGGGTGCCCCGCCCTGGTGAACAACTAAGGCCCTGCCCCTCACTACAAGTGCTGGACAAGACAAAAAAAAAAAAAACCCAAAGAGATGGCTCAAACAAAAGAAGAATTGAAAGCCCCAGAACCCATCCTTTTAAGCAAACAAGAGATAGCCAACCTATCAGATGCACAGTTCAAAGCACTGGTGATCAGGATACTCAGAGATTTGGTTGATTTTGGTCACAAACTAGATGAAAAAAGGAATGCTACAATAAGTGAAATGAAGAAAAATGCACAGGGAACCAATAGTGATGGAATGAAAGATGG
>CM052538.1:104474070-104585546 GCA_028533065.1 Trachops cirrhosus
GAAAACCCTCCATATGATGTACATTTGTCTGGTTCTGTTCCTGTTCTAGTTGTTTGCTTAGTTTTTGTTTCTGTTTTTTTTAGGTTCGGTTGTTGATAGCTGTGAGTTTGTTGTCATTTTACTATTCATATTTTTGATCTTCTATTTCTTGGATAAGTCCCTTTAACATTTCATATAATAAGGGCTCAGTAATGATGAACTCCTCCTCACATGGGACACAATACTTTAGGTGCCTCGTTAGAGCAGTAGGTAGCACGTCAGTCTCATAACTTTACCTTATGTGAGAAAAACTTTATCTGTCCTTCCATTCTAAATGATAGCTTTGCTGGGTAGAGTAATCTTGGATGTAGGTCCTTGCCTTTCATGACTTCAAATACTTCTTCCCAGCCCCTTCTTGCCTGTAAGGTTTATTTTGAGAAATCAGCTGATAGCCTTATGGGCACTCCTTTGTACGTAAGTGTCTCCTTTCCTCTTGCTGCTTTTAAGATTCTCTCTTTATCTTTAATCTTGGGTAACTTAACGATGATGTGCCTTGGGGTGTTCCTATTTGGGTCCAATTTCTTTGGGATTCTCTGGGCTTCCTGGACTTCTTGGAACTCTATTTCCTTTGCCAGATTGGGGAAGTTCTCCTTCATTATTTGTTCAAATAAGTTTTCAACTTCTTGCTCTTGTTCTTCTCCTTCTGGCACCCCTATCATTCTGATGTTAGGGCATTTAAAGTTGTCCCAGAGTTTCCTAAGCTCCTCTTCATTTCTTTAAATTATTGTTTCTTCATTTTGTTCCAGTTGCATGTTTATTTCTTCCTTTTGTTCCAAATCATTGATTTCAGTCCTGGTTTCCTTCCCTTCACTGTTGGTTCCCTGTATATTTTCCTTTATTTCACTTTGTATAGCCTGCATTTGTTCCTTCATTTTGCAACCAAGCTCAATTAGTTCTGTGAGCCTCCTGATTACCAGTGTTTTGAACTCTGCATCAGATAGGTTGGCTATCTCCTCATCACTTAGCCCTTTTTCTGGAGTTTTGGTCTATTCTTTCATTTGAGCCATATTTCTTTGTCTCAGTGCTCCTGTTATGTTGTATGTATTCACTGGGGCGAGGCAACCCTCTTTGCTGCATTGTGTTCCTGTCTGTGGGGGAGGGGTTAGAGAGGGAACAAAGCTTGCTCTGCTCTAGCCCCCATTTCCAATGAACTCTGTAGTGTGAGACTGGGAGTTTCTCCCACCATGGCAACCCCCACAGTAGTTTACAGCTAGCTTTGTGTCTTTAGTTTCCTGTTCAGCCAGGCCTGCCTCACCCTCACAGTCCACCACCTTGTCAAGTGTCCTCTCCACACCAGCTGCCCATCTCTGCCCCACCTACCGGTCTGGGTGAATGTTTCCTTAACTCCTTGGTTGTCAAAGCTCTATGCAGTTTGATTTTCTGGCACTTCTGGTTGTTTATTATTTTTAAATTGGTGTTATCCTTCTTTTCCTTATGAGGGGAAGCAAAGCATTTCTATATACGCCTTCATCTTGGCCAGAATTCAGCTTAATAAAAAATTTGATGCAGATTCATTGCTGTACTTGCTCAGTCACTTTGAATGCAATAGTCACACAGTACACATGCTCACAAAATGGCATCTACCACCCCCACTGACTATTACAGTGAAGTCATCTTTGTTCACACACGCACATTCCAGTCCACTCTCCTTGGCTGCCAGGTTATGTCAATGTGGTGCAAATCATTCTCATTTTATTAACAATTGCTGGACTATTTCTGGACAGACCTTGTATATATAATTTGTTTGATGTACTATATAAGTAGTGTCAACCAATGGTCATTGGCACCAATTCAACACCAAAAGGAATAGCCAATTTGGGTGCGATGAAGAAGAAAACTTTATTCAGTGCAAATAGCTCAACAGTGCTACAGTCCAGCTGTGAAAATAGTAGAGCTGTGGAAGAGTTGTGGGGCCAGGTGTCCCTAGGACCCTGTCCAGGTAGCTCTGCTCCTCATGGGTCTGCTTCACTTTGTTCTGGCAAGACCTGGAGACATCATTGTTTCAGCTCAGCCAGGGAGATGCAGTCTTCTTCCTTCAGTGGAAAAGGAAAGTGCCATCTTTGAACCAGAGGAGAGCTGGCATATATGAACAGAAGTCTCTGCCCCCAAACCCTGATTGTTCCATCCTCATGCAAATTAAGACTCCAAATCCTCACAGTTTGATTGGTCCAAAGGCACTCTCCTGATTGGTTAGAATAGAGCTACTCTGATTGATCACAGCTGTGCAGCTCTGATTGGATGAGGAAAGCCTCAATCCTATTGGTTAAAATAGGGTTCCAGGAAACCTTTATAAGGGCTGGTTCAGATGGCTGAAACACAGTGCAGGCAGGCAGTTTAGCAAAGAGGCCACTCCCTGAAGTGCAGTTTGTGTGAGAGGCGCCTGTGCAGAAATGGCTGCTAGGCTTCTGCTTTTTAAATTTGAGCCCTGTTAGCCACCAGGAGCCCTTCTTAGTAGGTGTCTTTCCCCACCACCCCAAGGTTCATAGTAGCTCTGTGCCTTGGGCTTTTCATGTACATGTGTATTATGTGCATTTCCTATCATCACTAAAATTTTTCTCTAAGTTCTTTGATGGTGGCACAATATTCCATTGTATAGGTATTATTATAATTTATGAACTATTGGATAGTTATTGATTTCCAAGTGTCTACCATTTGAAGTAAAGCTTCAAGAAATATTTGTGTATCTTAATCTTTGTGCATATTTCTAATTATTCCCTTAGAGATACATAGATGGTGGAATTACTAGGTTAATGTCTATAAATATTTATTGACTGCCAATAAGTTTTCTAGAAAGTTTGTACCAAAGTATCCTCCCACCAGCTATGATTAAATGTGGTTAACTCATTTTAGCACCAATTCTTTCCTGTTTATTAACAAAACAAGGTATGAGACTGAACACTGCCGCTATACACAGCTGTGTACAGTTTCTGCGTATCCCATTTATCGTGTTCATTTTCTCACTTTGGTTGTCCAAAGTTTAAAACTGAGATTTTCAAAATATGCCCCACCCTCAACCAGTAGCATCAGCATTACTTGGGAACTTACTAGAAATGCAAAATCTTGTACTTTGTCCTAGACCTAGTGAATCAGAAACTGTGGGGATAGGAGCAAGTCTGAGTTTTAACAGTCTCCCAGGTGCTTCTAAGCCCACTAAAGTTGGAGAGCCCCCAGATGAAAGCATTGAAGAGTTCTTTTGAAGCCCTCCCAAATATTTCCCTACTTTGATGGTCTGAATACCATTTTCTGGGCTCTGACCATTGATAAGAAACAATGTGATGTAGGATAAAGGCAGTGGGTCCCAATTGTAACTCCTAGATGACTCCCTGCAGGGTGTGTATCCAAACATGTGACAGTCAAGGTGAACATTTTTCTTTGTCACTTAGCCCAAATATGACACTAGAGGGAAATTTTAAGCTAATTTACCCCAGATGTTCCATGGTTATGCAAGAGTGCAAAGCAAAACATGTTTTCTCCACTGAATAAAACACATTATAAGCAGCTGTGGCTGGAGATTGCAAAATGAAAAATCTGGCCATCCTCCAGGCTATCTGCACTCTTCCTCCTCCCCCAGGAATGAAAGATAATCAGCCAAAGAGACAGGAAACACACAATACTCTCAAGTTCACGACTAATACTAAGAAATAAAGCTGCTGGAACATCTGGAATGCATCAGAATGGAGGTAACAGAGAGCAAGAGTATGGAGGACCTTACCCCAATTAGAAGGGCTCTGAGAGGCATGACCCTAATACTCATCTGAAAGCAATGCATGCCAGGACTTCAGACAGTGAGGTAGGTGCTGGAGAGAAGATGGGGTAGCCAACACGTATTTCCAGGGTCCTTCCATAGCGTGGCAGCAATGACTGTGTTGTTCATCTGGATTAATAATGCCCCCACTTCTGAGGCTGTTTAGGCCTGTTCCATTGCATCTCCAGAAGAATGCAGTGTGCTCTCGTGGGGAGGCTGTAGATGTGGAGTCAGACAGTGCGGGTATAATAAATGTTCATGCTCTGCCACGTCCCAGCCATATAACCTTTAGCAAGTCATTTAATTTTGCTAAACCTCAGTTTCCCCAAACAATACTTCATTGGGATTGCGGCTAGGATGACATGAAGTCACATGGCCAGCGAACAGTGATTGCATCATGACTGGTCATCCCTTTTATCCCCTTTACAACCCTTTGTTGTCTTCTCAGTACCTCTGTCCCCGCCCCCAGTGTGAGGGACACATAAAAAGCACTTTCTTGATGCTCAGGATTAAAAAAACCAAAATCTCATTGTGTATTTCAAAATTTCTTCACAATTAAAAAATTCTTATCTTCCCTAAATGTTCTTGTAAATCAAGTCTTTCTTTGGTACTTCATAGTGACCTGAACACCTCTGTCTTTGGTGAGCATCTATCTCAACAAGGTATGTCTGTCACAAAACCAACCCTTTTTTACTTAGCCTGGGTCCCAACCAGGTCTCCCTCTAGGGAGGGAGAAAAGAATGGGAGAGCAAGCACGGAGACATGGTGTCTGCCTCTCAGACCTTACCAGTCCTGAGAGTGGTGTCTGCCTCTCAGACCTTACCCGTCCTGGGCGCTGGGCCCTTCGAGACTGCAGGCGGGATCAGCTTCCAGATGAATTATCTACAATGAGGCACCCAATGCTAGTTCAAGTCTGTCACCGAATCCCCACTCCAGAAGACTTCCCAAAAGCCAGACTTGACCTTGAGCCAACCTGAAGTTCAGGCCAGGTCCAGAATTACACGGCACATCAGCTGCCTCCCCAACCCCAGCCCAGCCCCTCCTTTTTGGCCTTTCAGTGACCAGTTATTTAATAGCCCTGAGGGGTTGAAATCTGGAGAATGGGACAAGATGGAATTATTATTTTAAATTTAAGATAATGTAGAATTATTATTTTGATTTCTACCTGATTTAATTGAATTTTCTCACAGTGTGACTGATTTCCTTAGGAGCCTGGTACATGGGCCAGTGCTGCTCAGCCAATGGCCTAACTGTCTCCAGATTCCCAGTTATGCCTTACCCTGATCTATCCCCTCATTGCATGAAGCCTCTGAGGACTTAAAAGCTAAGGTCTAAATTTGATCTTGAAGATCATTTAAAATTCCAGAGTCTCACCTGCATGGCCAGGACAATTGCACAGGATACCTATTAAGATTTGCATGCCAGCAGTATAACCTATTAATAGTCGTTGATTAGAGGTATGAAGATTACCAACCAGGTCTACAGTGTCACTGTTTAAATTTTTTTTACCTCAACATTCAGAAAATAAGTGCTAAATTCTACTTTATGCATTCAATTCTGAAATACTTTGCCATCATTCAATTTTTCTTTAATCAATAAATATTTAATAAACATTTGATATGTGGGAGAACTATGGAGATACAGTGGGATTAGAGAATTAAAAAAGACACACACATCCCTGCCTTCATGGAGTTTACTATCTACTAGGAAATGTAGACAATAAGCAGAGTCAAAAATATGATGAGTGTTGCAAAAGTGTAACCACAGGACGCTATGACAGTGTCTCTCAATCAAGTACAGCCATGTGATGTTGGGTAACTATCATTTTTAGGGTTTTACCCTGTGTTGAGGGTGTCAAACTCATTTTCACCGGGGGCCACATCAAGCTTGCAGTTGCCTTCAGAGGGCCAAATGTAATTTTAGGACTGTAGTTAAATGTAGTTACATTTATATGTAACTACTCCTTAACTGTTAAGGAGTGAAATTACGTTTGGTCCTGTGAAGGCAACCAGGAGGCTGATGTGGCCACCGGTGAAAATGAGTTTGCCACCCCTGCCCTACGCCTTCCAACCACTCAAGTAAATATCCCATTCTGTGCCTCCATTTCTGAGGGCAACCAGCGTGTCATGGTTTATCCAGGACTTTCTTGATTTGGGCACTAAACTTCCCCTGGTCAGAGAAAACCTTCAATCCTGAGGAGACCAGAATGGATTGGTTAAACTTTTTGCCTGAGGGAAAGTTGGAAGCAGAGTTCTTTGGCTTTTGTTTCCAAACCCTGAGTTTTAGGATAACTGACATAAATCCTTAAAAAATGCCAACATCATGAAGCAGCAATGACAATGACATAAAAGGTGGAGATGCTCTAAATTAACATAGGCTCAAAGGATATAAAGAGACAGTGCAATGTGTGGTGCTTGATTGGATCCTGTTTTTTATTTCTAAGCAAAAAAAAATGATTGGAATGGAACATTTGGGGAATTCAAATGTAAACTAGATATTAGATGATTTTGTGGAACTACAGATAATTTTGTTAGATGTGGCTATGGTGTTGTGGTTATGTAGGTGAAAACCCTTATTTGAAAAGACTTAGAGGTGAGAAAACAGTGATGGAAAAATTTTAACAATTTTTAATTCAGTAGAGTTTACAAGGATGCTCATTTTATTATTTCTGTATTCATGAAAATAATACAAATTTAAGAAAGAAATCAACAACCACTGAGCAGAATAGGGTTTGAGATAATGGCAACTTATCCCTGAACCAGAAACTGATTCCTCCAGAATGGAAGGAAGCAAGAGAAAAAAGGAGGAAAATGATTGCATATCAGTGGTGATGGTTCCAGGCACGTGGGATCACAGAGAGCCTAGCAAAGATCCCCTTGCCCCAAACTTGGCATTGGAACAGCCAAGAGAGCCCCTGACATGTCAGCAGAGAGATTCCTGGGTGAACTGGTCACCAGATGCCTGGAATTTCGGTCCAAGTCCAAGTTACTGGTTGAGGCCAAACTAAAGTGAGATTCAATTTCCATCACCTCAGAGAGTTACATTTTCTCCTCATCTGAGTTTATGGACTGCATTTAATGTCCTACACACTAAACCGTCCATCAGAAAGGTCCACTTAAGTGAGTGACACTTTGGCTGCAACCTGAAAGATGAGTGAGAGTTGGCTAAGTGAAAGTGGAGAATTTCAAGCATTCCAAACAGTGCATTCAAAGGGAAGGAAGCTAAAGAGAGGGGCGCCTTAGAGCAAACTGAGAGAAGGTCCATGTGGCTGGTGCAGAGAGAGTGAAGGTGACATGAGCTGAGGGCGAAAGGTGGGCAGGGACCAGAACATGCTAGACAAACCGAGCAGAGGAAATGACCCTCACTTCCTCCCCTCAGGAACTTCAGGGTCCTTTCCTCTCAACACCCTTCCCCATCCCAGTGCCCATGCCTCAGGGCCTCTCCTAGTGCTTGGTCTGGGCTGGTCTGGACTACAAATCAGAAGTTATTCTGCTTAGGCACCAAGTTCTTTCTGCAACAAGGATGACGAATGAAGAGAAGTCTGTTACCCATGTTGTTAGGGCTCCTGCCACCAGTCCCCTCTCACCCACTAATGCCATTTGTATCTGATCCTAGCCACCTCCAAACACTGCCCAAGTATCTGTGGGCGTATCCTAGGGTGTCTCACATGTGTTTCCAGACAAGCCTAGCTAGTCCCCACATGGTACCTGCAGGTTGTCCTTGGCTTGCTGCCCCAGCAACTCTCTGTTAGACAGTGTCTTCTTCGCTGAGCACAGTTGTGCCCACTGGGCACCACAGGCCCCTGGTGCAACTGAGGAAGAGTGCAGGATGTGCCAAAATTGTGAGCTGTTGTTTTGTGCAGTGGCAAAGAATGCCTCCCCTTTGCATGTACACTCAATTAATGGTGTCCCAAAGTCACGTTCCTTCTGCCCAAATGGTTTATATGGGTTCCAGGGAAACACCATTCAGTGCACCCCCCTCCCAGCTTTCCCGGGGACTCAGATACAGAACCACAGGATGAAAACAGGAGTTGGGTCTTGGGGCTTTGGCCCACAAACAAACACGTGTCAGACATGGAGCTGTCGCCCAAATCACTCCTTTCTAACAGTGGAAGCTTTGTTAGTGGGTCAGGCTTGTGGTGCCTGGCTCCTACTTCCCTGAGAAGACTTTTCTCCTGGGAGGGGCTTCAGTCCCTCCTGTAGAGATCTCTGGGTCTGTTCGCTGGCTTTCTGAATGTGCCAGACACATCTGAACTCCAGCAGGGGTCAGAGCTTGGGCTCCTGGGACCACACTTTTTACCTATATCTCCCACTAGCTCAGGATACTTGAGGAAGGGATGGGGTCTTATTCACTCTTATTCTTTGAAAGGTAGCATGGGCCTGGCATGCAGGAGATGCTCAATTTATTTTCATTTGAAAGACCATCCCATACCTTAGGCCAACAGTCACCAAACTTCAGCTTGATGGAAACCACTTGGGATATTGTTAAAACACAGATTTTTAGGTCCTGTCCTCAGAGATCAGATCATTAGGTCTGAGGTGAGGGTCCAGGAACCTGTATTTTAATAAGATCCCAGGTAATTCTGATGCAGATGGTTCTTTATTCTCCCTTTGCCTCTATCTCAGGCAGGCTTGAACTAGGGATGCCACTGGCCCTTCAGCTCCTTTCTGAGAGTTAGAAATAGGCATCTCCTCCCCTTTTAGTTGCACCAAGTCCAAGGCCAGGGTGACAACTTGGTGAGAAGAGTTTAGGCTATAATTTCAGATCCCCTTTCCCTCTGCCAAGCATCCTTGTGCTGTGCAGACCTTGCATACAATTTGCAGCAGCCTGTTTTGCAGCCTGTTCCTGCTAAGAAATGGTGCAACTGAGAAATTCATCTTTAAGTCACCCAATCTCTCAGTAAATTCCAAGAAGATACTAGGGTTGAACTCTTCTAGTTACTTGCTCCTGGATACCAAGTGAGCCAGTACCACTCTCTGGACCTGTTGGGAAGGGTCTGGAGAATATGAGCTTGAATGATCTGACACAGAGATTTTCAACCTTTACTGCATGTCGGAATCACTTTGGGAACTTTGAAAGATGCTAATGCCTGGGTCTCACACAGAGAACTTAACTGAGTCAGGGTGCAGCCTGGGCATCAGAATTTATAAGAGCTCCCCAGGTGATTCTACTGTGCAAAATCTCTGACCCAATAGCACCCTCACCCTGTGTGTCTGCCTAGGAATGGAGGACCAGGGATGGGCTCACCTTTCTGACTGGAGAGTGGAGCGGGCTCTCTTGCTCTGTGTGGTCCACCTTAGTGCAAGTTCTTCAGGATTTTCTTCAATAAATGAATAAGAATCTTTGTGCTTCTTGGCATTTTGGCTGGTCACCTTTATCCCTGAAATTTCTGAACGCTCTCCTAGACCTAGCCCTCTTCTAACTTCCCTCCTCCCAAATAAAACCCACTGGTTTGCACTGTGTGAACACTCCCCATCAGTTTGGTAAACTAGTTTTCCACAAGGGGCAGACAAAGCTTAAGTATTCTCTCTGAAGTATGTGCCAACACAATTTGTTAATATGCCACAAAGAATTTATATTATAACAGTGAAGGGTAATTTTTAAATGATAGGAGCTCAAGTTGGTATATTGTTACTTTTTTGGAAACTTCAAAATTAGGGGTGTGGGAGATAGCAGCCTTTTTGGAAGTCCCCACTGTTTCGGCCACTTGCAGCAATGGTTGGCCTTCCACTGATAATGTCAGCAACGTTATTCTTGCAAAGGATTAGAAGGAAGAATACAGAGTCCAGATGGCCCATTAGAACATGAGTTCCTAGAAAGAGAGCATATTCTATTCCTTTTTGAATCCTGCATCATTCTCAGCGCATAATTGGATACTTTTGTCATGCAATAGATGTTATTGAGTTGTCGAATTTTAAAAATTAAAATCCAACACCAATTTACTGAGTGGCTAGTTTGTCCTGGGCCCTGAACTAAGTGTTTTCATAGGTTATTTCATTCAAATTTATTAACCCTGAGGTTTTAGTTAAGATAGAGGCTAAGCTGCTATAAGAATGATATCTCAAAATACAGGATGAAACAGGTGTGAGTTTCTTTTTTCTCCAATGACGTTCCAGATGATGGTCCACTAAATAAGACCAAAGGCTGTTTGTTGTCTGTGCCATCTTTAACACGTGACTTCCATCCTCGGGTTCAATTGGCTGCTCTGGCCAAGAGGTAGAGGTAGAGGAAAAAGGCCAGGAAGAACATCCAAGTTTCCAGAATCATAATCCAGAGGTGGATTGTTCACATTTTGCTCCCATGTTATTGGTCAGAATTTAGTCATATGGTTATAACAACATGCAAAGCGTGCTTGGAAATGTAATCCGAAATTAGATGGCTATATATTCATTTAAAACTGGTGACTGATATTATTAAACAAGAAGAAATGCACACTGATAGAAAGTCTTATAAAATACCTCATACTTACAGACTAGTACCTTATACTCATTGAAGCCAAAAGTAAACTATAAGAAGATATGGATTTCCTGCCTGGAGACGTCCTCTGTTTTGTCAACGTGTTCAGAATTAAATTGACTCTGAGAGGTACCCTAACTTATAGGAGTTTGACATACAGACACAAGAAATACCAATTTCTTAATTTCCAATGAAAGAAAATACATATCAGTAACTAGTATGTTTGTGTTCCCCATTCAAGTGTTTCCTGGTATGCAGCCCTTAAAGACCACATCACAGTATACACTAGCACTTACCAAGCATCTAATCTGGGTCGGAGGCTGTGCTAGACATCCTCCACAAATGATGCAGTTTGATCTACATCCCCAACTTGATGCGGTAAAGACAGTTTGGACCATTTTAGGTAAGAAAAACAGCAGAGAGCTTACGTAGCTAAGATGTGGTGAGGCTGTTGTCCGAATCCAGGTCCATTCGATTCTAGATCCAGTGCTTTTCCCACTACACTCTACTGCTGTTGTGGAAGCTTTTCTAGTAAGCTTCGGGATGTCCTTGGTCATGTTTTCACTGGCTGCGCCTCTTGGCGCAGATTTCTGCTGTAGCGTTTGTTGCAGGTGTTATTGTGGAACACTATCGTTCCGGCCCCCTCCACCTCCCAGTACTTATGGACCGTGTGTGTCTTCGTCACTTTACAAAACCGAGGCCAGCACCAGACCCAGTATTTGCTACATGCTTAAACAAGTGATTAAATGAGTAAATAAAATTTTCTCTTCACCTACAGTTAAAACCAGACCCTTTCCTGAGCCTCTACCCCATGTTATCGTATTGTCAATTCTTGGCAACACTTAGCCCACCCTCATTTTCACTACGTTAGTATCTTATTTTAAGTTCTTAGTTTCCAGCTCTAATACCGGGGCACTCAAACATATTTTCAGTTGAGTACAAAAGAACCTGACTTCAATCTATCCTGATGCCTTGTCAACATGTTTCCTTTAGTTTCATTGTCAGAAGCAATGAAAAAAGCTATTTCCTATGTTAAGTTTAGTATAAAAATGAGCTCTCAAGCTTCCAGGGAAACAGACTGGTGCCAGTTCCAGACTGAGGTCATAATTTTGTTGAAAGAAGCTTTGCTAGTCATCTCAATGCTGATGCAAACTCCCTGCAATGATGCTCGACACAGGCCCGGGTGGGACTGACTTCATTCTCCGCCCACGGCTCTGTGAAGAAAGGAGCTGGAAACCAGAAGGGGTCCTTTAAAAGGACTGGTTCCTTCACCAGGGACACCAATGATGGGGTGTATGGGTAGGACTACTCGAATCAAATGTGAAGTTGCCTTAAAAATTCCATCAAATTTTGCATTTGATTCCACAATATACTCCAAATTGTGTGTGTATATCTATATATCTCTATGTATTTCTATCTCTATCTCTATATCCATCTCCCTACATCTCTATCTACATCTCCCTACATCTCTATCTACTATATCTCTATCTATGTATCTATATCCATATCTATACCTATATCTATATAATCTTTCCTCTCAGTGGAGCCCTGCAATAAAGGGGCTTTGCACACTTGGGGTTACTCATTCCCTCATAGGAGGACCTTAGGGTTCAATGAGATCTGATATCCTTTCTAATTCAAAATTCTTTTATGAAGAGTCAGGAGTAAATAACATTAGAATCAGTATAGGCAAATATATTTGAACTTAAAGGCATATAAATTCAATTTATTTTTCAAAACTCCAACCAAATAAAATACTTCTGTGATCAGATTCATTCACCAACAGCAAATTCTCAAACTACGGGGGCCTAGGAGTCTGCATTCTCAGAAAAGTCCTCAGAGGACTTGTTACCAGGCAATTGGAAACCCTGGTAACGCACGAACTCTTCATAAACTGTGAAATCGGTGCATGTGTGAGTCATTGTTGTGGGCAAGGGCAGTGATCCTCGCTGTGTTTGCCACACAGGCTGGGTTACACGAAATGATACGCATTGCTTTGTGAAATTCATAAACTAAAGTTACCGGATCTGGAGGCATGGAAGGGGCTGCAAGTCTCTCTCTTCTTGATCCTCACAGCAGGGAGGGGACCAGATGGGTATCGGTTCTATAAGCTCTACAGCCCAGGAGAAAGGCCCAGCTGATACAGAAAAGTGACCTATCCTCTCCACTTTTTGCCCCTTAGTAGCTCAGAACCTGGGCCCTGAGCTATGCTGGTGTGGAGCTTCCAAGGTCTCTCTCTTCCCTCACTTATTCATTCCAAGGCCTCTTTTATCAGGAGAGAGAGCTGACAAAGAAAGGGATAGGGTTGCAGTTGAACCTTAAAAATAGGGGCTGTTCTTCCTGCACCTCTCCTGGCCCCAGGCCAGACACCCAGGGCCCATGCATGGTGTTCTTTTACAAGGTCGCACTGCTTTCCAAGAGACCCCATTTCTTGAATCTCTCCTGACTTGATTCCCTATATCAAAATGTGTTGGTGGTGGGTGTTGTTCTTTTGGAGTCCTAGTTTGGCAAATTGATGTGATAAATTATATTTAAGGTACTATATTAAGAGCCTCCTGAAAGCAGATTTGGGTTTTATTCGTTTCTATGCCTTTGTTCCTAGTTTCTGGGTCACATTTGAAGGGTTGAGATGGAACACATTTAAAGTTAAATGTGGAAAGGTGGCAGGGTTTTCAAACGCGCTGCCATTTCAATAGCTCCCTTTATTCATTCAACAAATATTTGAATGCTGACTTATATGAAGGACATATTCTAAGAACAGTGGCTTTCAAACTTGAGTGAACTTCAGCATGACTTAGAAGTCTCGTTAAGAGACAAAGTTCTGAATCATAGATTCTGATTCGTCTGGATCGGCCCTGAGAATTTGCATTTTTAACCAGTTTCCACGTAAAGCTGGCGCTGCTGGTCTAGGGGCCACACTTTGAGAACCACTGGCATAGGTCACGGTGGGCACCAAGCCGCTGACCCCGCAGGACGCGCAGTTTAGGGCGGTTATGCCAAAGGGACCAACGGTGGAGGTTGCAGTCCTCTCGGCAGGTCAGTGGCCTCAGTGGCCGAGACCCGCAGGAGGCTGCTGCTAGTGCCTGCCACCCCTAGCGTCATCTACAAACTGAGAAGTCGGACGCACTGCGCCCCTCCCTGGGGCAGCCGCGAAAGGAACGGGCTAGAACCCGGAGCCCAGGCTCCTCCTCTCGGGTTTGGAGTCTTCGAGCGGAGGGTGAGCACTGGAGGCCTCGGGGGTCCAGGCATTCGTTCCAGGACAGGCCTCCCCGGGAGGAGAGCTGAGGAAGTCGCCCTCCCTCTTCACCGCCCGCCTGCGCTGCTTTCCAGTCAGCGTCCGGGGCGGTGGCGGCTGCGGCGCGGGGCGGGGCGCCGCGACCCCTGTCCCTCCCAGGCCACCCCTGCCCTCAAGGTCGCAGAAGCCGTCTCCTAGCTGGCTCGGCCTTGAGGCGCGGGGATCCAGCAGCGCCGCATCCCGGCCGGCCCGCGAGCCATGGCCCAGCCCGGCGACGAGGCTCTGCCCGGGCCTGAGACCGCGGTGCAGATCCGCGTAGCCATCCAGGAGGCCGAGGATGCCGAGGAGCTGGAGGACGGGGAGGAGAGCGCGGAGGCGCGGGGCGCGGGAGATCCGACTCAGTATCTCAGCCCGGGTTGGGGCAGTGCCAGCGAGGAGGAGCCGAGTCGCGGGCACAGGTAGGCGCGGCAGCGTGCCAGGTCAGAATGGGAGCTGCGGACTAGGGTCCTGGCGCACGGGGGTTTGGCGATAACTCGGTGGGCACAGGGGTTTGAATCAGCCCGCCCCCGGGGACGGAGCTCTGGGCCGTCGCTGGGTGTCAGAACAGGTTTGTGGAGGTTGTTGGAGCCCCCTTGGTGCGCGGCTCTGTAAACCACACCAAGGCTCCCTCCCGGGGCTGGCGGCGGGGGTCTGAGGTGTCTGCTCATGACCATGCTCTGGGGTCCTGGAGGAAGTCCCTCTCGGGCCGTCCTCGCCCTGCCAGCTCCAGGAGCTTCTCCCTCCCTGAGCTCGCTCAAAGACCCTCTAGGAAGCTCAGCCCAGCTCGGTCCTAACCCTAGAGGCACACCGCCCTCCCCGACCGTTTCCCAGTGGTTCCAGCAAGCCCTCACTGCCCTCTCTGCTTATCCGTCCAAATGGCTTCCCTCAGTCTCTGGGTGCGGGCCGGCCAGGCGCAGCTGACACTTGCTGCCATGGGATCCCAGGAGGGGTGATGTAATGGTGTGGAGAGCTCTCTTGCCCTGAATCGGAATCAGTTTAGGGCTTGCTGCCTGCATCCTCCCTTGCTGGGGGATTCCCGTTTTCACCCAGCCTTCCCCACCTGACATCTATGCTTGCATCATCATCTTGTGCCTTGGGGTTGGGTTCCTGGCTGATGGGTGGTCTGGAGGTGGTGTGGCACAAGAAATCACCTGTCCAACCTTGCCTCTGGGCCCTGAGCTTTGTCATTAGCTGATGATCTTAGTCTTGTGTCCAACTAATGCTTAGGCCTTTGAGGACTGGTTTTTTTGTTCTTGCTGTTGAAAGGAGGTACAATATGGATTACCCATAGAAATGAGAATAGGGCAATGGCAGAACTTGCACAATCTGGGAAATACCAACATGCACTTACTAAGAACCCTCTTCTGGGACTCTGTGCACATGCTTTTAGCTGTCAGGGCTCTGTAGGGTTATTCTGTGGCAGGCATATATATCCTTCATTGGGAGAATAGTCAACTGAAAGGCGTAAGGAGGCTAAGGCCAAACCCATTCCCTATCACTGGCTGACCCTTTCCTAGTGGAGAAAGTCTGGATTTAGGGGCCCAGAGATTCAGAACAGTTCAGTGGAGACGGACGAATTCCAGGAGGAAAGTCTAGCCCAACAATATAGATCAGGAGAGCTGGGTCACAGCAGATGGTACAGTAGATCCATCAGCACTGTGTATACTGTGAAGTCTCATTCATTCATTCAGCTGTGCTGAGTACTGTGAATATAAAAATTATGACTCCATCGCCACTGGCATTTTGCAGTCTAGAGGAGAAGGCAGTCACCTAGTCAAATAATTTCAGAGACCATGTATAATAGCCCCGAGTGGTTTATTCTTCTGACTTTTTTTGCCTGTGACTGGCAAAAAGCTGTCCCCTATCTTGGGGTTAATTTTTTGGGTTTTTTTTTTTTAAGTTTCAGTTTATTCTCATTAAAGAGAGAGGCGGGTAGGGAGAGAGAGAGAGAGAAAGAGAGAAAAATACCAGTCAGCTGTCTCCTGCATGCCCCAGGTGGGGACTGAGCCTCAACCTAGGCAGGTGCTGTGACTGGTAATCAAACTGGTGACCTTTCAGCTACAGGAGGATGCTCCAACCAACTGAGCTACACAGACCAGGGCCTGGGGCTAAGTTCTGAGATAGTACTATTAGCAGAGATTAAAGCCCTCCTTATTTCTTGGGCCTGGAAAAATCCCCTATTAGACTTTGGAGAACAGGATCCTTGGTTCTGGTAGGCTTCCTGCCCTCATCCTCAACGCTGTCCTTTCAGAGCCACCCTTTTCTCCCAGCGCCAGGGGCTTGAGTCTCATGGAGCATTCAGTCAGAAGCGTTTCCTGCTGCCCACTGGGGCTCCTCAGGGTAGTGGATCTAACAGAGCCCAGCAGGCAGACAACCAGAGCACAGGAGATATAGCCAAGAACAAGATCCACACTGTCCCTGGTTTGGGCCCGGCCTGGCACAGGAGCAGCTGCCACACTGAGAGAGCACTCTGAGCTCCCAGAGCCCGCAGGAGACAGCCCCAGTTCCTAAATCTGTTCCGGGAGGTGTGGCACCCACCCACATCTTCCCTCAGCCCATTGCCTCCTTTCCGCCTGTCCAGCAGTTCACGCTCCCACCCAACCGACCCCTCCTGGAACATGGGGCCTAAATGCCTTTGAAGTCACACCTCTAGGTGCCTCTGATTGGTTGATTTCTAGTCAGCCCCAAAACTTCACTGCCTCTTTCCGGACCACCCCATCCCTGGATTTGTTTCCTCTTCTTTGTGTTGCTGTACCCCTCTGTCTGTTTTATGCACTTACCCACAATTTTAATTCTAGATTCTGTCCCTCTGACCAGAATACGAGCTCCGTGAATTCAGAGGACACATTTGCTTGCCCTGTTCTCATTGTATGCTCAGCACCTGGCACGGACGGAGTGCTTTCTAAATATTTGCTGAATGAATGCATGCCTCTGTCATCACACTCACTCTGTGGAGCTGAAATGTTTGTATTTCTCCTCCACTAGACAGTGAGATCCTTGAAGGCTGTGATCTTGCCTGAAGCCTCTGCATATCTCCTGTACCTAGCCCAGTACCTGGCTTATCCCTGGGGGACAAGGGAAAAGTGAAAGAAAGGAAAAATCTTTGTAACCTCCAAATATTCATTAGCCTTCTCCTCACAGCTTGATCACTATTTTATTTTAACATAAAAATTTCAAACATAAATGTGAACGAATAGGACAGTTGTAAATATTTTGCCATATTTATTTGATGGATATACAGTGTAAATGGTTTTTCCTGAAGCACTTAAAAATATCTGGTACATAAGATCTATACCCTACATATGTTATTTTACAACTCTTAATAATGCCATTCTCTTATAAAACCATGATACTATTATTGCAACTCAGAAAAGGAACAATTTCCTAATATAATCCCTAAAATACTCTAATAGTCACATTCCATATTTAGGATTCCCCCAGTTGGTCCATATTGTCTTTCATAGCTGTTTATTTTTCCCTTTAACCAGAATCCAGTCCAGTTTGAGGCATTTGCCTGTAATGTCTCTTGAGAATATTTTAATTTAGAACATTACCATTTTTTTCTTTTTTAACGCTTTTCTGTTTTGGAACTAAGAGACCAAATGTCTTATTGAATGTTTCACAGTTCGAATTGTTCTAGTTATGTTCTCATCATCTAGTTTAACTTTCTCCTTTGTGCCATGTATTCCCTGTAAACTGGAAGTTAGGGCTAAAGGCTTGATTAGATTCAGATTAAACATTTTGGCAAGAACACTTCATAAGCAATGCTATGGAGTTTTCATTGCATCACCTTAGACAGCATCCACCGTTAGCGATGCTAAATTTAGTCTCTTGGTTAAGGTGGTCTCTCCATTGCAATGAACAAGTAATAGGCGGCCTTCCTGTGGATATTCTTCTACCAAAGATTTTCCCCTAGTGGTTTTAGCGTTCATTGATGATCCTTGCTTTAGTCAGTTTATTGGGCATTACAAATTGGTGATTTCCTAATTTTATCAACTATAGTACATTTATTAGCTAGCATTTTGCTGTAAAAGAGAGTTTTGCTTCATCACCTGGGATGGAACAAGAATTTCCCACCAAGAGGCAAGCAGAAACAATTAATTATTTCCTCTTTCTTTGAGTACTTCCTTGTTTTCTGATACTAGATATTCTAGGCCTAATTTGTGTATCTCTTATTTCAGTCATGGGACCCAGCTATTTCCACAGGAACCCCTGGTTTTTCAACTACTAGTGGAAAGGTATTTAGAATCCAAGTCTTGGATTAAGAGTGCTGATTTCTACTGGGGCATTGTTGCTTTTAGGACCTTTCAACGAACAGAACTAGGAAAGGTATTTTTTAAAAATTTATATTGCTAATTCAAACTTAATATTACAGGTTTTGCTCTACTTCTTTTATTTTTATACTGAAAATCTTGATTTCCAATAACATTAACCTATTTACTTGTTTGCTTTGTCTTACAACGTATAAAATGACTTAAAATCATAATACTGAATATTAGTATAAATAATAAACCACTGAGCACGACTGCTTTTCATTTAGCAAAAGAAGCAGCTGGGTTTCCTTCTCTCCATGATGTTTAGGAACATTGCTCCAGCTGTCATTTACCTGTTCTGATGGTGATAACGAAAGCCTCCTTTTATCAGTGCCAGCTTGTGCCAGACGTGGAGCTAAGTACTTTGTATACCTCATCTCTGCTCCACGTCACAAAGTATTATTTAGTCTGCAGAGACATTCACAAGTTGTACCCTTTTCCCAGGCACTGAGAAACATATCAGGACATCATGTCAGAGACAGGTCATGAGCTCTAATAAACATATAAGAATGTGTGTCCATACGAACACAGGATGTGGCCTCTGCTAGTGGCATCCAAAGTAAAGTTGTTCCCAAGATGCCTTTTCCAAAGTTGGAAACATACTTGTATATTTTCAATCTGTCTCCATGAAGAACCTTTATCTTTTGATTCTGCTCTCATGTTTTTTTTGTATCCTCACCCGAGGATATGTTTTTTTATTTTAGAGAGAGAGGTGGGGGGAGGGGGAGAGAGGGACAGGGGGAAAGAGAGAGAGAGAGAGAGAGAGAGAGAGAATCGATTGGAGAGAGAAACACTGATCAGTTGTCTTCCATACCCGCCCTGACTGGGAATCAAACCTGCAACCTTTTTGTGTACAGGATGACGTTCCAACCAACTGAGCCCCCTGGCCAGGGGGGCTGTCCTCAAGTTTTTATATTGCATCATCAATTTGGTTGCCTTTTTGGATTCATTATCGTTTTCTGGAGGCAAAGCAAAAGAAACTTCACACAGATGGGACTAAACCCTAGTGTTTTTCATAAATGATATTTTCTCAATATCCTTCTTGTTGCTGTCCAGCATTTTCCTGGTCTTGGTGGCCAAAGTGCCATATTAGACCATCTGCAAGGATAGATGAGTCCAGGAAATCTTTTCTGTGTGCAAAGCCACTGTGAGGGAGCTCATTACTCCACCATTTTAGTTTGGATAGTTTCCCTCTGTAAGGTATCATTTGATTAATCACTCAATTAGCATATCCAAATTAGCTTGAGATTTTATGATAAAAGTCTTAGAGCTTTTATGCTGCACTTGTTTCTCCAAATTATTTACAAATATGATAGAAATTTCAATACTGGCTTGTGGAGCCCAGTCATCTGTTTTGAAATGTGCCCCCTTATTTCCACCTTGTTTCCATTTCCAGCAGGTTTACAACTGCAACAAAAAAGTGTATTACCACTCCCAAGTGCAATGCTTTATTTAAAATTAAACACTAATGTAAACATAAAACTTTTTCGAAGTCCTCTTGAAAGGCCACTAACAAGGTATTCACCAGTAACCATACTTTTTGTCTCAAAGAATCCTCATAGGCATGATTTGCCCTCACAGAAGTGATTTGCTTTACATTGTACTCTTTAAAAATGGTGGTACTCTTTAAAATTCCTACTGTGTGCAAGGCTCTGGGTTGATGCTAGAGTGAAAGAAACCAATATGAATCCTACTCTCCAGGCACTTAGGGTCCAGGGCATCAAGAGATGTGCACACCAGTAGTTCTGATACAAGTACAGACAAATGTTAGTTGAAAGTTGAAGTGATTTCCTTCTTGGGAGAACTGCATTTGAGATGGACGTCGAGGTGTAGCTAGGAGGTGGGAATAGCATGCTGAAAGGCATGGAGTCCAGAAACCTGTGACCCTTACAAGGAACTATAAGTCTTTTATTTGCTTGTAGCAAAGGATCTGATAAGAAATATATAGAAATAAGTTTGAGAGCTGGTTATGGCCAGATTCTAAATGAATCTCAATAAAAAGCTAAGGACTTTGGGTTTTATTTAATGTAAAGTAGAAAACATTATTGTTGTTTTTACATCATAATTAGACCAGTGACATAGCTGTTCTTCTAAACATGTGATAAGGCACAGAGTGGAAGAGGCTTAACCCAAAATACAGCTGGAGTGGGGAAAGGGGTGAGGGCAGGTGGCAGGAGGTGGGCAGACAGAACCCTGGAAAGCCTGTGGTTGGGAAATATGTGAAGGATGCTGATATCTGAGAAGTCATTTAAATTCTTCCTGTAGAACAATTGCCCAGTTCCTCTGCCTGACACTGAAAAGTAGAGGACAGCATACTGTTTATTTCCAAGGGGGAAAAGAAGAAACAAGATTATTTTCTAAAGGAAATCAAATGAACTAACTGGTGGTCTAGGGCTGCTGAAGTAAAGCCAGTACCTGCAGTATAAAGCTTTCTCCATAGAAAGCCCTTAAGTAATGATTCCCTGCCTGTTCCACTAAAGTAAAGTTGGCGTGCCCTACTCATGCATATACAGCCACCTAAGAAGAAAACCAGTAAGAGTATACAGCTCACCCTGGCTGACATGGCTCAGTGGATTGAGTGCCAGCCTGTGAGCCAAAGGGTCACTGGTTTGATTCCCAGTCAGGGCACATGTCTGGGTTGTGGCCCAGGTGATCAGGGTCAGCCTCCACAGTGACCAGTCACGCTGACAATACGCACCCTTGATGTGAGGTGCTGAAAATGGAAATTACTGCTGTGGTCCTCTCCAAATACACACTCCCAGTCTAATCATGAGAAAATACCAGACAAGCCTCAAAGAGGGACCCTCCACAACTTACCCGAACAGCCATCTTCCACACTGTCAAGGTCATCACAAACAAGGAGAGTCTTCGAAACTGTCACAGCCCAGAGGTGCCTGGGGAGACTTGATGGCTAAATGTAACACAGTGTCCCAGAGGGGATCCTGCCACAGAAAAAGGACATTAGGTCAAAACCAAGGCAATCTGAATAAAGAATGAACCTTAGCTAATAATAATGTAGCAATATTCATTAAATGTACATTAGTAATGTAAACTATTAATAATAGAAGCAGCCTGCTGTGGGGTATATGGGAACTCTACTATTTTCACAATTTGTCTATAAATCTAAAACTATTCCAAGATAAGTTTATTTTAAAAATGTTATAAAGAAAAAGATGACTGGTTTACCAGTCACATGAAGAAAATCAATGACATGAAAGTTAAATAGAAAAACTGACTCCCGAGGATACAGAGGTGACATTTTTGGAAACAAAAAGACTAAAAATATAAACTCCAGGTAGTACCCTGAGAAGGAACTTAAAATATTGCACCCAAAAAACAAGAATGAGGTGCTTTTAAAAAGGAAAAGTCTGAAGATATAGAAGAGTTCTTGGAGAATAAGTAAATAATTACTGAAATTAAAACACTTACTAGGAAAGGTTGGAAGATAAAGACAAAGAGATCTCTTACCATGTAAATCAAAGACGAAGGTGCAGACAGATGGCATGAGAGAAGAGAGAGGTAGAGGGTCAACCAAGGTGACCGGCCAGCCACCAGGATTTCCAAAAACAGAAGTGACCCCAGCGAACGCCTTGCCCTGCAGGGAGCCACGCTTACATAGGCACAAAAGGCATGACTGATGGGCTTTCACCTTTATCCATCTGTAGACAAAACATGGAAAAGCGGTTACAGAATAGAATGTAAATAGTATGAACCATGACAAAATGGAATACAGGTACACAGGACAGAATTTGGATGGCTGGAAATGGAAGGAGAGGTGGAGGGAAAGGTAGGGTAATAGGCACATCGTGTATGAGGAATTGAGAAATATTATTTAAGGTTCATAGAGTAAGAAACAATTTTAGGTGCATAATTTAAAAACACAACTAGAAACAATAAAAATAATATAAAAATTTTAAAATTGGAAGAAGAGGCTTTGGGAGATGAGCAACCCCAAGTCCCCCTCTTATATAATAGGACGTGAATAGAGAATGTCTGTGTTGACAAGTAAGAAATAGCACTGTGAGCAATTTTATTGACTTACAAGGGAACTGTCATAAGAACTAAATGATTTTATTGAGAAAGATTGCCTCTAGGGAGAAGAAGTGGAACAGGAAATTGTTGCTTGTATAAATTCTCTACTATTTTATTTTCATTTTCACTATGCATATGTATTTTTCTAATTTTTAAGATTTATTTCTGATAAGGTATTAATATTCTTCAAGGACAGTTGGAATGGAAAAGAGAACAGGTGGGAGACGCTGCAGAACAAAACCGACACTTGGCAACTGACTCGATGTGAGGGCAGAAGATACATCTTGGGTTTGAGCCTAAGTGCAGATAAGAGTGAATAGGCAAAGTAGTTGGTGGGACTCTTTGGGAGGGACAATATATGGTTTTTACAAGGCTGTTGTAATTGACAAAAAGTTGCCAATACTCATATTTGAAGGATATAAATGTTTTTAATGTTCATAAAGGATACAGGGGTTTTTTTAATTTTTTTTTTTACTTTTTAATCCTCACCTGAGGACATATTTATTGATTCTAGAGAAAGACAAAGGGAGAGAGGGAGAGAGAGAGGGTAAGAGAAACACTAATGCAAGAGAAACATCCATCAGTTGCCTCCATTACCCACCCAACCAGGGACAGAGCACGCAGTCTAGGCACGTGCCCTGACCGGGAATCGAACCCGTGACCTTTCCATGTACAGGATGTTGCTCCAGCCAACTGAGCCACACACCCAGTGCCAGGGTCTCTTTTCTTTAAAGGTTGTTGCATGAACCAGGAAACACTGCAGTGCTTCCAGATATAAAACAGGCCAACCTGTTCTTCCAGGATGCCCCTCTGGAGGAACACAGTTGCTGCTGAGAGCACCCATGCAAAGGGAGGGCCCCTGTTTGCAAGAAGCTCACCTCTGCACCAGCACAGGTGTTTTATACACCTCCCCAGGACTGCCCACCTATTCAGAATCCTGCCTCCCTGCCCATCCTCTCCCTGGGTGCAAGTAACTGATGCAGTTAGCCCCAAACACAGTATGAATTGTGTACTGTGAGACTGTGAAAGGAAGGTGAGCTTCCCAGACAGAATGTCTCTTGATAGGTCCAGGCTTCAGTCCTACCTGAGGCTGAGTTCTGCAGAAGGTGATAGTCTGATCCTAGACTTACTGCATTGGAAGCAGTATTGTGCTATATAAGTGGAACTGTTAGGCATGTAGGTAGGAATTGAGGGGTGGGGCTCAGGAGTGGGAGGAGGACAGAGGCATGGGGGGAAAGGCCGATTTGAATTGGATGAGCAACCAGGGGCAGAAGTGTAGAGGCTGCCAAAGGATAAAGAGTCAAGGAGAGATCCTTGGGGAATACATACATTCGGGAATGGGAGAACAAAGAGGAGACAGAGGGGGCAATTAAAGGGATGAGAAGAATTAGAAAAGAACAAGTCATTTAAGCCCAAGGGGGCTCAGCAGTCCACCATCCTGCCACAAAGCAAGAGGACCAGGGTGGAGAAAGGCCACATGGACACGGCAGACAGGGTTTTTGGTGGATGTCCAGACTCAGAACAGGCTTGAGGTTGGGAAAGCAAGGCTCAAAGGAGGTCTGGGCAAGTCTGATTGGATGAACTCTATTTTCTCAGTCAAGCCCCCAAAGGATCACCCACAGGGAGTAAGGTCTTCCCATGGGAGACCTGGGGAAGGACAGGAGGCTCTAGAATGGCCACTGGAGAGACTGGAAACCTGAATTGCCTTTCTTCCATTATGTTTTGTTTACCAGCACAGTTTTTATAAGAGCATCAACTGCTCTTGTTTGGGAGTAGGATTTACTGGTTTGTAGGTCCTCTCAATGGGCTGGTCACCTCTGGTATACTAGCCACTTAGAGTAACTTAGGCCATTTGCTAATACCCCTGAGTCTACCCAGAATTCTTCATTGGTCATCATCACACATCTCACCTCATCCCGTGTCAGTGGCACTTAGAATTTCCTGTGCATTTGTAGTTATTTTATCTTGTATAATTAGCCTATCTGTTTTAACTACTACTTGGTACATACATTTTCTCTAATAAAGTGAAAATTTGTTCTGTCCATCTTGCATCTCCTTTTTGATCCCACTGACTGGGCCACTGCCATTTTTCTTCAGCACGTTTGGAAGACCTCCTTTCTCATTGCAGTGTTACTACCCTAAAATTCGACTATGAGCAACAGAAAGTGAATAAACAAATAGGATATTACCTTTCTCATGTAATTAGGAATATTCAGGTAGGTAGTTACAGGAATTGGTTCAGCAACTCAGTAACGTCAATAACTCAGACGAAGCCGACTCTTTTGGTCTTTTCCTTACGGCAGTAAAATGGGTGCTAAACTCCAATCACCACATCCATGCATCAAACAGAAAAAGCGGAAGGGGCAGGGCCAAAAAATGTGCACTTGTGTGTCATTGGCCATAACGTGACAAATGGCTACTGCCTGTAAGAGAAGCTAGGAAAGTGTATATTTGGTTTTTTAATAACCTCTGGGTGTCCCACCTGTGGCCTGCCGGCCACATGAAACCCAGGATGGCTGTGATTGTGGCCCAACACAAAATCATAACTTTACTTAAAACATTATGAGATTTCTTTGTTTTTGTTAGTGTTTGTGTATTGAATGTGTGGCCCAAGACAACTCTTTTCCTTCTGGTGTGGCGCAGAGACGCCAAAAGGTTGGATACCACTGAATTGTAAAGGAAAGCAAGTGGGGAAGATTCTGCTGTTAGACGCTGGGTGAGTCAGACTCAGGTCTGTCACAGCTGCCCCTTACCGACTTCTAGAATAGTCAGCTTATCTGGTGTTTAAGTTGTATTTGACCTGTTATACCTAGGGGTTGCCTTAATATATTCCCTTGTTTATCACTCCATTTTTAAAAGACATTTTTTAAAAAAGGATATTTTTAAGGTTAGTCTCCCAGGCAGTTTTTTTTTCTTCATACACATTTGTCTTGGGACATTAGGAAGGTATTTTAGAGAACCACTTCCAGACTTTCTACAGGCAAATAACTAAACTCTTCATTTTTAAAATGAACCAATGCCTATTTTTATGCTAATTCTAATTTCTGAACTTGAAAAATTGTGAAATGGATTTAGTTTTTCTTCTCCTGACAGAATATCCCGTTTTTATTCTCATTTTGACTCTTCCACGGTTGCTTTCATTGTGAGAGCCAGTGAAAACTCAGAGCGAAGGACAGCTTTAAACGGTCCCAGTAATGGGTTACAGTTCTTTTACTTTCGGTCCCACCCCCCTTTTTTCATTGGTTGGTTATTTAAGAACTTAATTCTGATCCAAGGGAAATGTTAACTGTTTGCTTCTTTGTAAGGAAATATAATGTGCATGTAAACACTCATGCTTCTTTGTGTTGAAGGCCTCTTTTAAAAAAAATTAATTGTAAAATACACATAACAAAATTTATCATTTTAACCCTTTTTAAGTGGCATTCAATGCATTCACATTGTGCAACCGTCAGCACCTTCCGTCTCCAGAACTTTTTTCTTTTCCACCAGCAACTGTGTCCATTAATCAGTAACTCCCACCAACCCATCCCCCTCCCCCTGTTCACCACCACTCTACTTTCTGTCTCTATGAATTTGATTATTCTGGGGATCTCCTGTAAGTGATATCATACAGTATTTGTGACAGGCCTATTTCACTTAGCATAACGTCCTCAAGGTTCATCCGTGTTGTAGCAGGTGTCAGAATGTTCTTTTTGAGGCTGCAATATATTTCACTGTATATACATACCACATCTTGTTAATTCATTTATCCATCAGTGGACTCTTGAGTTGCTTCACCTTTTGGCTGTGCACTTTCTGAGCCCTTTTGAGAGGCAGGCGAGTCCTCCCGGCAGAGCAGAGTGTGCTGCGGCTGTGGGTCGCCGAGGTGTGTGTATCTGCCAGGAGGAGCGCTGTCTGCTCAGGACATGTCCGAGCCAGCTCTGGGTCTGCTGGTCATGTTATTAGACGTCAAGCTACCATAGAGGAAAGCAGTTATTTTTTTTTCTGGAAGTAATTTTAACTAATTCTTTTCACTGTGTAATTTGCAATACATAATTTGGTAATACATATACAAAAGAGAATCACCTTTGATAGCTCCTAATAATGGTGTTCACTGTGATGTAGATAATCACAGGTTCCCTAATTAAGTATGGCTTTGAAGTTTTTAACAATCTCTTTGTGAAAGGTTGGCCTTCCTAAAGAAGTGTTCCCCAGGATTTCTTTGGCTTGTTCTCATGTCCCAATATTCTCGGGAGGGGGAAGTCCATCCAGGCAGAGCTGGGTGTGGGTTTGTTTTATTTAGGAGGCCCCGGTGAACGGGATTATTCTCCGGATTCGATGACAGGGTCCCACTCAACAAAACCTGGAAGATAGCATGTGTTCTGGCTTTGGAGACACAAAGTTTGAGCTTGAATCCTAGACCTGCCTCTTTTGAACGCGCAAATGAGCTTGTGTCACTGGGCTCTAAGGGTATGCCAGGAACTCTTCTGGATGTTGCTTGTCTTAATTCCTTTAATCTGCACAACCAGCCTGTGACGATCAGGACCCCCAATTCAGGGATAGTGGACTGTGGTGTGGCTGTGGGGTTCCTGGCCATAGTGGGCGCAGTTAATAAATGGTGGTGTCAGACTTCAAACTTTGGCAGTCTAACTCTAGAACTGGAACTCTTAGCTACTCCACTAACTGTCCTGTAGAAATCGGATCTGTGGGGTGGAAGTGAGGAGGGAAGAATACAAAGTGTTTGTGAAAACCATGGGACGGCAGAGCAGCACATAAAGGTTAGTCGAGGGTGTTTTAATGATCCTCCCACCTTTTTAAAAACAAAAGTGTGCTTTCTTAGCTCTTTGGAAGCAAAATCTATTTCCGTGTGGCCATGTGACCAGCACCTCTGAGGAGTCCAGTTCGGGTGTGACCCAGTGCAGTTTCCAGGGGCTGCTGTAAACAAACACCACAAACCAGAGGTCCCAGAGCAACAAAAATTGATGGCCTCACAGCTCTGGAGTCCAGATGCCCACAGTGCAGGTGTCAAGGGGCCTGCTCCCTCTCAAGGTGCGGTGGAAGGATCTGCTGTGGCCCCTCTCCTCACTTCTGGCCGTTTGCAGGCAGCCTCTGTTGTTCCCCGCCTTCCACACCCTCTGCCTTCGCCTTCACGCGGCATTCTCCCTGTGCGCATGCGTCCAGATCCCCTTTTCTAGACACCGGCGGTATTAGATCAGGGACCTTCCTACTTGCGTGCGGCCCCATCTTCGACTAATGGCATCTATAACACCCTTTCCAAATAAGCTCGCATTCTGGGACTTGAACTTGAGAGTTCAGGGTGGGGGGAAACAGTTCAGCTCGTAACACCCAGTGTGTCCTTCTGATCTCAGCGGCGCCACGACGAGTGGGGGAGAGAATGAGCGTGAGGACTTGGAGCAGGAGTGGAAGCCCCCAGATGAGGAGTTAATCAAGAAGTTGGTGGATCAGATCGAATTCTACTTTTCTGATGAAAATCTGGAGAAGGACGCCTTCCTGCTGAAGCACGTGAGGAGGAACAAGCTGGGATATGTGAGCGTCAAACTACTTACGTCGTTCAAAAAGGTGAGGCTTCCTTGTCAGAGCTGCCTGCAGGATTTCAAGGGTGTTTTGGGTTATAGGTCTAAATATTTTTTACCCTTTTGAAACCAAATGACTAGTGATTTTTTACTTCCTCTCATGGGTGAAAAGAGAAAAACAATCAAGAGAAGGGATTTAGAATTATTACTAGAAATACTGTCCCACACTCGTAAAAGGTCCTGAGTGTTGGGACATACCTCAGCAATAGTCTTGTGAGATGCCTACTAGGCCTAGAGTTATATGTAATGCAAGTGTTTTGTTTGTCAAGTTGAGTAAATAAAAGGAGGAAGGAGTGCTCAGAACTCCGGGAGATGGTTCTCCTCCAGGACTTCAGCAGCCGTGGCTGGGCAATGCCGGCATCCTTGTTGGGGGTGGGGTGTGGGATACCTACCTGTGGCTGCTGTCTGGGCAGCAGACCGCGCGATCCCGCTGTGTGCACATCTGGCAGCTGGACTGTTTGGCGGCTTCTCGGAGAGCCTGCAGACCAGTTGGCCTAAGAACTCTGCGTCTCTCAGGGGAAGTGTGTTTGTAGAATGAAAAGCATGATGCGCCTGTTGCGTAATGAGGTGTGTGATGAGTGGGTCGTGGCCTCGCTGTCAGGGAGCACCGGGAGAGCTTTCCCCCAGAACTCTTCCGGGCCTCACCTCCGGGGGCACTTTGCCCTCTTCTGCTGCTCTCTTTCCCTTATTCATTCATCAAACGTATTCATCCTCTATGCCAGTGTGGTGTTAGCCCAGGAATGCAAAGGAATTGGGCATCCCCCCACCTTTCCCAAGTCCACTGAAGGAGAGAGATCAGTGAAGGATTATAGTGTGCCCATCGACAGCACCACGAAAGAGAGAACAAAGCACTGCTGGGGGTGAGTTGATTAGAGCAACTAACCCTGCCTGGAGAGCTGAGGTCTTCCCAGAAGTGATGACATTCAAGTTGGGTCTTGGAAGATGATGCGTAGGAGTTTTCAAGACACAGGAGTGGGGAGGGCATTTCATGTTACAAAGGAAAAACCTGCTCTTCCTCTGTGTGTCTCCTTTATGTCACGCTGTTGCCTCAGTCACACTGCTGCAGCCATGTGTGAGGGGGAAGCCCCTCACCAGGCATTTCTGACGCCAGCTGGGTGCCCCACAGTCCGACTCAGCCCTGACACGATCTACCTGGAGACGGCATCAAACCTCAGGGGGTTAGGGCTCCGCCCCATGAGACTGCCACCACTTCAGACAACAGTCACGAGTAGTAGGTCCCAGGTTACCCACAGCTTCTATCCAAGTTGGCTGCAAGTCAGAGGCTCTTATGACCTCTTCCCCTTAGATTCAATTATTTGCTAAAGTAGCTCATAGAACTCAGGGAAACACATTTACCAGTTCATTAAAGGGCATAACAAAGGATACAGATGGACAGCCAGGTGAAGAGGGACATAAGCAAGGACTGGAAGGGTTCTCAGCACAGGAGCTTCTGCCCCAGTGGAGTTGGGGTGCACTGTCCGCTAGGTAGGTGGGTGTGTTCACCCACCTGCCAGCTTTCCAAGACCCCTACTACTGGGACTTTTTGGAGGCTTCTTCACATAGACATGATCAATTATTAACTTCATTTCCACCCTCTTTCCCCTCTCTGGAGGATGTGGGGGCTGGTGAAAGTTCAGGCCGCCGACCACAGCTTGCTCTTTCTGGTGACCAGCGCCATTCCAGGAGCCTTCAGAGGCCACTCAAGAGTCACCTCATCAGAACAAAATGCTCTTGTCCCTGAGGAATTTACAAAGGTTTTGGGAGCTCAGTGCCAGAAATGGGGGCAAAGACCAAATATATATATTTCTTCTTATAAATCACAATATCGCACATGTGCAGAGGGCAGTGAGCAAGCCCTCACATGCAAAGTGTATGTGGGGGACCCCAAAATGTTGCAGCTAGGGGAGTCACCTTACACACTTCTCTTTCCTCCCCAGGAACCCTAGGAGTCTCCCTGATTTTCTTTCCTTTTCAAGTTGTCACTTATGGGTCTATTTAGGAGGGGTCTTCTCTGTTGCACACCGGCTTCAGAGTGGACGCAGACTCCCCAGTCCCTCCGGAATGACAGCAGAGACCCTTTCTTTTTAAAGGGTTTCCTGGTAATCGAAATAGGAAACCTGTATGACAAAGGTAACAAACAGGGAAGTGACAGTTCCTGAAAATCTCACAAACTTCTTGTAGTAAAACAAGGCCCACAGCTCCTGGTTCCTGTCAGCTGGTGCCTGTCACCTCTTCTGAAGCTCGCAGGCACAGGCCTCCACACTCAGACTGAGACCCCCCACCAGTGGGCCTGGCCCCTGGCTCCTGGAGGGGTGGGGGGCTGCTGGAGGGCTGCTGGGTCCTTGCCAGAGTCCACTTTTCTCTTGACTGGATGTGCCCCACCCCTCAGCCTCTGCAGCCCTCTGAGGAAGGCAGCCCCCCTTCCCTGCCCCCACCCAGGCACACTTGGCTCAGGCTTCAGGCTCAGGCTTCAGGCTCAGGCTCAGGCAGTGGGTAGGCTGTCTCTCCCGAGTGCTCCTTCCCTGACTGGGCTTGGAGAAGGCCCCCATGTTCTGCCCCCAGAAGAACATCTGCTCAGCCCTCCCACAGCCTGGCACCAGTCTGCAGTCTTCACCCTTTCTGGATCCCGAACTGTGTCAGTTCAGCCGAAGTCCAGCCCTTTCCCCGCACCCGCTTCTCTCTGCCCTTAGTCTGTGTCATGGCGATCAGCACTTTGAGTCTCTGTGTGGGGGGCTGTGGTTCCCACACTCAAAGCCTAGATTTGGGTCGTATCATCTGGAGGCTGCAGGCTAGAGTGGACAGTGTCCTCTCTACCAGAGCGGCCTGTACGACTGCTGGTTCTGCCCAGGTTCTCCCCGCGCTGCCCTGGAAGGGAGCGCTCCCTTCTTGAGTCCTGGGGAGCACCTGGTTGGCCTCAGGGTTCCTCTGCAGAGCAACTGCCTTGGCCTGGCCTCAGAGAACTCGGGGTGATCTCGGAGTGATCTCACCATTGGTGGATCAGGCCACCACCCCACCCACCTCCCCCACCTCTACAGCATGACTCATTCTCCCTGGCACTCCCTTCAATGGAAGTGGGCCTCATGAAAATTACTGCTTTACGATATAAATATAGCTTTCACATACGACAACCTTGATACACACAATTTCCACTAAGTGAGGAGGGATCTATTTCCTCATGCTCCTTGAGGCCCAAGTTGGATTTAATTCCAAGTTGAAACAGGACACATTATTTCCAGGAGATATTGCAGTGAAACATGAAACACCTTTTGGAGCCTCCGGTGTAGCAAATACATAAATGCAGAAATACAACTTTGGAGAGGCATTGGAATGTTAAAGTCTCTGAGTCCTATCAAAATGATAGCATGTAACATTCGAAATAATGACAGCTTCTAATATTTATTGAGTAGTCACTGGGAGCCAGGCACTATTTTAAGTTTTGTGTGTGTGTGTGTGTCTAGATATGTATGCAGATATGTATGTATATATGAATTTATTCATTTAATCCTCAGGCCAGCCCTGTGGGGTAGGCATATTAACATCTCCATTACACAGACGAGGAAATCGAGGCACTGAGCAGCTGAGTAGGGCCTTGGCCCGGACCCTGCAGGTTTGACCTCTAAACTTATGCAGGATAGAGTATCTGCTGCACCATGGAAAGTTCTGTGGGACTGCACAGTTTTAAACTGTGCTGCCTCCCTTGACATTGTACGAAGTGTGTTTGTTCACTCACTCAGTCACTAGGTTTTGGAGTGCCTTTCCACACCAAGTATGATTCTAGATACCAGTGTTCCGGAGTAAGGAAAGGTGGGAAGGAGATTGCAGGGGACACAGGTGGACAGAGACGTGAGGCACCGTTTCAGATTTGCTTTGTGTTCTTCAGGTGAAACACCTCACACGGGACTGGAGAACCACAGCACATGCCTTGAAGTACTCAGTGACCCTCGAGTTGAATGAGGACCACCGGAAAGTGAGGAGGACCACCCCTGTCCCACTCTTCCCCAATGAGAACCTCCCCAGCAAGATGCTCCTGGTCTATGATCTCTACCTATCCCCCAGGCTGTGGGCCCTGGGCAGCCCTCAGAAGAACGGGAGGGTGCAGGAGAAGGTGATGGAACACCTGCTCAAGCTCTTCGGGACCTTTGGTGTCATCTCCTCAGTGCGGATCCTCAAACCCGGGAGAGAGCTGCCCCCTGATATCCGGAGGATCAGTAGCCGGTACAGCCAGGTGGGGACCCAAGAATGTGCCATCGTGGAATTCGAGGAGGTGGAAGCCGCCATCAAAGCCCATGAATTCATGATCATGGAATCTCAGGGCAAGGAGAACATGAAAGCTGTCCTGATCGGTATGAAGCCACCCAAAAAGAAACCTCCCAAAGACAAGAACCAGGATGAGGAACACACTGCCAGCATCCCCTGGAGCAAGTCCCTGAACAAGAGAGTTGAGGAGCTTCAGTACATGGGCGATGAGTCTTCCGCTAACAGCTCCTCCGACCCCGAGAGCAACCCCACATCCCCTATGGCTGGCCGGCGGCATGGGGTCGCCAGCAAGCTCAGCCCTTCTGGCCACCAGAATCTCTTTCTGAGTCCGAACGCCTCCCCGTGCTCAAGTCCTTGGAGCAGCCCCTTGGCTCAACGCAAAGGCATTTCCAGAAAGTCCCCACTGGCCGAGGAAGGCAAGCTGAACTCCAGCACCAGCCCCGAGGTCTTTCGCAAGTGCATGGACTACTCCTCTGACAGCAGTGTCACTCCCTCCGGCAGCCCCTGGGTCCGGAGGCGCCGCCAAGCGGAGATGGGGACACAGGAGAGGAGCCCCAGAGCGAGTCCCCTTTTGTCTCGGAAGATGCAGACTGCAGATGGGTTGCCTGTGGGCGTGCTGAGGTTGCCCAGAGGCCCTGACAACACCAGAGGATTCCATGCTGGACATGAGAGGAGTAGGGCCCACGTATAAATAAATGCCTTCTATTTTTGATACCAGCTCCATTACAAACTGCCTCTGTCTTCAAAGCTCTGACAAATACCTGGCATGATGTAGAATGAAATGAAGTCCCCTTTCAAAGATATTTGTATACATGTAAACCTCTTAATTTATATATTTGTAATGTATATGAACTGTCTGTCTGGTACGCTCTGGTTTTAAGACGGTTTTCTAGTTTGGGACGCCCCGCCCCTCCTCCCCGGCTTGCCCGCTGCTCCAACACCGCCCAGCCTGTGCGAAAGTCTCCGCCCTGTTCAGCTGTGGGGCGGGGCTCCCCAGGGAAGGTCTGGCAGGCTTCGGGGCTCTTCTCAGTGGTAGCTGCACCGTCCTCAGTCGGCTGTGCCAGGGCTTCCTCGGGGTACAGAGGAATTCTGTTGTGTAGTGGCAACTACCTAAAGCCCGTAGCATGGTGTCTCCCAGGACCTAATGTATGTTTCCTGTCAAGTGAATAAATAACAAAACACTCGACTGGTACTGCTGGCTCTGAAGTCATAGACTGCGCCTGACAAAAGCCTGCCCATCCAACACGGCTGTGGTTGGCGTGTCCTGAGGCCCTGGGGAGCTCAACTGAGACACATTTCTTGAATGTGCCCCAGGGCAACCCTGGGGCTCTCCCTGGGGCTCCAGGCAGCCTGAGGCGGGCAGAATTTGTGCAGATGTTAGAGCGCCACACCTCTCATCGGGCAGTGAGTCACGGAGCAGGAGAGAGCTCAATGCAGACCCAGGTCCTCGGTGTGTGCCTCGACCCACAGCGGTGACATTACCTGGGAACCTGTTAGAAATGCAAATGCTCGGGCCCACTGAATCAGAAACTGTGGGAGAAGGGCCTGGAATCTGGATTTTAACAAGCCCACCTGGTGATTCTGAGGACAAAGCTGTGGGACTACATGTCACACAGAGCAACTTCCATGTTCCAGACCCCACTGCCTAGTTCTGTGACCTTAGGACAGTTTCTAGCCCCACCCAGCCTCATTGTATCCCTGCAAAGTGCTTTGTCTTAATGTCAATGTCTGAAATGCAGTTGGCTCTCCATAAGTGGTAGCCCCTTTTCCTGGGGTTAATGTCCATTATCACCAGAAGCCACTTCGGTGTTGCAGAAAGAGCACTGGCCAAGATTTCAGTGTTGGCTTCTCCGTTTGCTAGTTGGAGAGATTTGGGGCAAGTCACTTCATGGGTTTTGTTAATAATTATTGAATACTGGTTAGGTGCCAGGAACCATGCTAAGAGTTTTCCATGCATTATCTCATTTAATTTTCCCAACAGTTGCACAAGAAAGGTTCAGGTGTCATCTCTGTTATACACCGGTAGAAACACATTATGTGGGGAAGTAACTGACCCGTCCAGGCAGGTGGAGCTGGCTTGAGCCCAGCGATGTGCCTCCAGAGCCCACCCTCTCACTGCTGGACGGGATCTAGCATCTCCAAACCTCACCATCCACATTAAAAATAAAACCCACAAAAGGTGTGCATATTTATTCAGCACCTCCTATGTGCTAGAAATTTTGCTAGAAACATTCTTTGGGTTTTCCTCTCAGTGCCCTGTGAGGTGTTATGCTCATTTTACCCAGGGAGCTGCTGGGGTGGGGTCGTGAAAGTGGGAAAAGACAATGTCTTTTAAATTACACAGCTCTACACCAGTTAACGGGTGATTCTTATCTGGTTAGTAAGATAGCATGTCCCTTTGAAGACCCAGAAGAATTCCTATTAATTGGTAAATGCCTCCAGGAATTACTCAGATCTGCCATTTCCACCACTGCCAGCTGTAGGTGGTGCAGTGGCCACCTGACCCTGGGCAGTGCCCGGCCCACTCAGGCCTCTCTGAGCTTCACTCCCTGACTCTGCCTCCACTTGCCCGCCTGCTCCTGGCCACGACCCTCTGGGTTTCACCAGCGCCTGGCCTGGTGACCTTCAGATTCTTCTACTCCTTTATGTACACAAACTATAGCTCTATTTTCAGATTCAATCCTGTGGGTCATAATTTCTTCTCTCACCTTTCTATGTGAATACAGATGAACTCGACCTTCTGTTTGTAACATTGCCCTGTATGACCTTATGTAGTAACCCTGAATTAACCCAGCATATATGGGCTCTAGCTTTTCCAATAAGTAACTGACCTTGAGCAAGTCACTTCTCTTTGTGATTCAGAGTTTCCCTGTCCAACCAGCGGATAATAATAAGATGCTAGTGAGCATCTTATTAAGGCCATGTATGTGCAAGTGCTTTGTGTACCGAAAAGCCCTTTGGAGATGTTAGTTGTCACCCTCTGCTCTTCTAGTGCTCTTGTGCTCACCCGCAGCCTCACATCAGAATCACCTAGAGAGCTCTTCAAAACTGCCTGCGTCTACCCTGAGACAGTCTGATTCAATTAGTTCTGAGTGAGGCCTGGGAATCAGTGGTTTTTAAACCTCCCTGGCAGGATCTAATGGGCAGCAATGTGAGAAGCACTGACCCGTTAAGAGTGAGGACACTCTGAACATTGAGGGGCCGTGGACACATCTATCCCCTGCTCCTCCTTCAGGACTCGGCCTTCGGAGACCTTGCAGACCTTTGCACCCAGAGACCCTGAGCACCTTGCTGAAGAACCTGATCTTTCTAAAGCTCTGGCCAACCCTTCAGCAGGAGCATGGGCTTCCTGTTTATTAGCAGAGCAGGACGTTCTTGAATAACTTGACTGGAAAACTCAGCCAACAGTGTTTTTACAGATGTTTCATTGTTTTTAATTAAAACCAGATTTTTCTCCATATCAGGACCCAAAACTTACTGGACATCTCCCCTTGAGGTGCTGGCAGAACATTCAAACTCCACACACACGTCCAGATGCCCTTTTCCAACCCCACCTTCCACACACACACACACACACACACACACACACACACACACCCCTGTGCCTCCTGACTTCCCGTCCCAGCCAGGGAGTCACCGTCCTCCATGTCCCCAGACTGGAAAAGGGACTGTATGGCATGTGTGAAGAATGCAGGTTTGGGGGTTTAATCACCAGAGCTCAAGTCCTAGTGACCTTTGGCAAGTGACTTAGCTTTTCTGTGCCTCTATTTCCTCTCCCCTACAAGGTGAATAATGGTATTCCTACTTCATGATTTGTGAGAATTCAGTGAGTTACTATCTAAAATGCTTACTGACTTGCACATGGCAGACACTCAGAGAATGTGAGGGCCTCATATTTATACCTTTTTCTTCACCATTCTCCACATTCAGTTGACAACTCAGAGCTGTTGGTTCTAGCTCTGGAATGTTTCTTACATGCTCCCTCCTCCCCAAGTCCTTATACCCTTCTCCCAAGACCTTCCAGTTTCTTGTCCCCTTTAACCTCCCTCATAATGCCCCCAAACCCATCTTACGTTGTGTTCGCATAACTTTCTTACTAAAAAAAAAAGGTGCTGGCCGCCCTTCCCTAAACACAGAATAAGGGCCAAACTGCCCAATCCCCCTGCTGTGTGTCTTCAGGGCAAGGCCCTCTGAACATGAGCTCAACTGATCCAGAAGCGTGTCCCTGCCTGCATTTCCTCTGCCATTGCATCACTCCAGGGTGTGCCTGGGCTGAAAAGGGCTCTGTTGGCTTTCTGCCACACAGGCTAAAACACATGAGAAAGGACTCTTTGAAGACACATTGGTCACCAATTACTTTTGACTACTTCCCCCAAAATGCGAACTCGCTTTTCCCAATAGTATTCAGCTGCACAGTCTATCCTGGTGAGTGGTAAAGAAGATGGCAAAGCACCCAGAACTAACGGCAATGCTCTAGGAAGAAAGGAGTGAGCATGAGGGAATGCTGACTTCTGGCTCCCAGCACCACCCGCAACCCTGGTGAGTGCCCACTCCCTAACAGAAATGTGATCCTGTAGGCCACAGCCTGAGTACTTCACCACAGGAAGCACCCTTCACAACGTTGGGCGATGGGCGATGAGCATGTGGATGGGTCAGTCCTTTGTGACATTACCAGAGCAGCAGGAGTCGGTCTGGGCCCTTGTTGCTCTGGAAGCAGAAACAAATGCAGTGGGGTCACGTCTGGGGTGTGCATGCAGCCCAACGGGGTAAGCTGAGTAACTTTCACCTGGACCAGTTTCCAGTTGAGCAGCTATCTGCACAACACTCCTGATTTGAAATCAGCTATGGGAAGAGCAGAAGCAAGCGAGACATGTGTCTTGTTACTGTACACAGACATTTAATTAAAATCCATAGGCATTTTATGCTATGGGGAAAAAAAATAGCAGGCTGAAGTGCTTTGGATGAAAGATGTAGCCTGAGTGATCCTTGCCCTTATCTGTAACTGGAATGTGCAGTAGGTTCAGACATGCTTTCTCAACAATGAGCTTAAAATTGACTCACCTTCAAAGATGAATTTGAGAAAGTCAATTTGTTAGAGCTTTTCAGAATGGTAGACCCTGGAGGCAAATTCCTCTCATTGGTTTGCTCTCTTTGCGCCCTCTAGTGTCCACCCTGTGACATAACCCTATCTAAACGGATTACAATTCGACACCTGCATAGAGTCCAATTTACACTTTCATGGTTGGGGAATAAGAAACAGTCTACGTGATCAAATGAAGATCACATGGAGGGTTAGCAACAAGGAAGTGGGAGGAGGAGGGTGGGGGAAAGTATGAAGAATAAGTAGCATAGAGGGTAGATAGAAAATAGGCGGGGAGGGCAAGAATAGAAGGGGAAATGTAGAAGCTAAAGAACTTATGACACATGGACATGAACTAAAGGGGGGGAGTGGGAGAGGGTGTTCAGGGTGGAGGGGAACGAAGGGGGGATAGTAGGACAAATGTAATAGCATTATCAATAAAATATATTAAAAAAAAAGAAACAGTCTAAATTCCAGCCTCGCTACTTGTCAGACTGTGAGTCCTGTCTCACCTCTCAAAGCTGTAAAATTATGGTATATACCTACATATCAGTGTTCTTGTAAGTTTTAATGGGGGTAATATATGGAAAATACTTCACACAATACTACCTTAAAGAAATCCTCAAAAAAAAAAAAACCGAAAAACACATGTCATCATTAAAACTTTCATCCATAAACTCATCCTGAGAAGTACAGGAAAGACATATTTAGCATACTAATCACTTCGCATTTTAGTCAATTACTCCTGCACAATTTCTTTGCTGGATTATGAGGTACTCGGGAAAGACCATGTATCTCAACCCATCTAACTAAGTGTGGCCCATAGCTGGAGATGAGGGAGTACGTGTTGCATGAATACTGAATAAAAACTCGTTTTCCTCACCCTTAAAATACAGTGAGTGCACTGTGCTATACAGACACTGTACTATAGTGTACAGTGTACAGTGTACTATACTATACAGCACACTACACTATACAGTGTGCTACACTACACTATACAGCGCGCTACACTGTACTATACAGTGCACTACACTACACTATACAGCGCACTACACTACACTATACAGTGCATTACACTATACTATACAGCACGATACACTACACTATACAGTGCGCTACACTACACTGTACTATACAGTGCACTGCACTACACTATACAGTGCACTACACTATGTATCTACTACACTATACAGCTCGCTACACTATACTATACAGTGTACTACACTGTACATCGCACTGCACTATGCATCGCACTACACAATACTATACAGCGCACTGCACTGAACAGCATACTACACTATACAGAGCAGTACACTATACAGCGCACTGCACTATGCATCGCACTACACAATACTATACAGCGCACTACACTATACAGCGCACTACACTAAATAGCTGACTGCACTGTACAGCACACTACACTATGCTGTGTACTTTGTACAGTGTACTATAAATTCAGTGATTCCAAACAGGTAAGCAGGCCCTCTCAGAGGCCACACATATTCCAATGGCTTTGTGACAACTCTTGTCTGAAACAATCTGGCCCTGGAGTACATTTGGAGTGTGTGTAACTTCCCGTCGCAATGTATGGAAAAGTATATTATGCATGATTAAGCCTGGGAGGGGGAATCCTGAATTCTGGTCCCCAAGGAATCTGAAAAGGAGTGTGGGAACCTAGGAGGATGGGAGGAACGAAGGGAGGCAGCTCACGTCTGCATTGAGAGGCCACTGATGATCCTAAGGCGGCACAGTAAGAAGCTAAACAAGGCCAAACAAGTTGAGCAATTTACAGCCGACCAATCAATCACAAGGTTGAATCTTCCCTAACCAAGGACACTTAGGAGCAAATGATTTATGTATTCCAGAATATTCCGAGATAGAACAGCCTTGGTTCCAGTCCCTCTTTGATAATATTCTTTAAAAATGAAACTAAGCAGGAAATAACCCTGACACCTCCATACACACATTTTGATGAGTCAGCATATTGAAGGACACACCTGGAAAGGTAATGCGTATTCTGTTAAGACCTCCCCTGAGAACTGCCCTAGGATTCCCACCAGCTTAAAAAAAGATGAAAAGCCTCAAGACAAAGGACCCATGATACACTCTTGCTAGAACACACCCGAACCTTGTGTCTCTGCTCTCTTTCTCCTGAACTCTAACAGAACCTGTGAGACTTGAAACTAGGGAAGCAGTGGGCAGCGGCAGCTCATGCCGGGCTCACCTCTGAACTCTCCAGGGCCTCTTTTTTCTCACTTCCCAGTGAGTGCACTTCTCTCTCAGTGAGTCCAGTTTCTCAGTGAGAGCCCCAACTAGGCTCTCCCCTATTGCTTTTTCTATCCTAACTCCTTCCTTGTTACACTGTCCCTAGCTTTAACAAACATACTCTAAAAATCACCTGGGCTCGGGTTGTGAGATCTTTTCTGCATGAAGTCAAGAACTCACACACTATAGGCCAAATGTAATTTCAACTCCTTAACAGTTAAGGAGCAGTTACATTTATATAGCCCTAAAATTATTTCGGCCCTTTGAAAGCAACTGTGAGGCTGATGTGGCCCCTGGTGAAAATGACTTTCACACCCCTGCTCTGAAGGGTCAACTCAATTAACAGGTACCCAGATGAATTCAATCACACAAATGTAATTGAGGCTCCAGTGCGGATGTCCAACCCATCGCCCACAGGCCACATGTGGACCAGGATGTCTGTGAATGCGGCCCAATACAAAATCGTAAATTTACTTAAAACCTCTTTTTTCCTCCCTCATCAGTTTTTGTTAGTGTTTGTGTATTTAATGTGTGGCCCAAGACATCTCTTTTTCCAGTGTGGCCCAGAGACTCCAAAATACTGGACACCCCTGCAAAATGTCATCTCAAATGGCCATAGGGCAGACTTCAGAGGGAGAACAAATATAAATAAATATTTTATTTATTTATTTTATTATCCTAAAGTGATTCTACTAATACCTTAAGTCTACAAACCCACAACAAAGAACAGAAAATAAATGAGAAAGACAGGTAGATTTGTTCTGTTTTTAAATACAAGAAACATTATGTTAGGAATTTCAACTGTTTTTACTTTTAAGGAGCTAAATTTTGGAACAGAAACTTGCTTATTCAGAAATTTACAGCTTCTTCAAAGATGGGGAAGCTGACTTTGACATTGAAACCTTACTAAAAACTGGTAATTGCAATAATTTAAGGAAGATGGGTTCTGTAAAACCCCAGAGTACTTTGAAATTAATAGCTTCACAATGGAACTTAACGGTAGGTCAAATGAAAGTGCTGGGCTTTGGAGTCTTTACAGATGGCAAATAAGCAGATTTCAGGGCTATGAAATAATTGTGAAGAACTCTTGGAGGGAATTCAATTCTGCATCCATCAAAATCTTACTGATCACCCAAAGAAAAAGAAGCTGGGCACCTCTGTGAGGAACTGGGATTCCTTTCAGAGAAAAAGTGAGGCCATACTGACATTTAATTCTTTAAATTACATAAAAATAAAATATCCATCAACTAAAACACATTACCTGTTTGAGAAATCATGTTAGATGTAAGATACTGATAAATTTCATTGTTTTAACTCTTTTCTTTGCTGGGTATAAAGAAATGAACAAGACTCAGGTACACCCTGCTCTCGTGGAAGAGGCCTGCAACACACTCATAAACAAGACAATATCAGATAATAGTTTAAAAGAAATAAAACAATGTAATAAGGTAGCAAGTGATAGCAGGTGGGGCTGAAAGGTTATTTTACTTATTTTTAATTTTATGATAAAAAATTTCAAGCTCACACAAAAGTAGAGAGTATAAGAAACTTTAATATGTTCCCCAGACTCAACAATTATCCATTTTTCCCACATTTACTTCATTAGAACTTTTCCTTCCTCCCTTCCTTCCTCCCTTCCTCCCTTCCTTCCTCCCTTCCTCCCTTCCTTCTTTCCTTCCTTCCTTCCTTGCTTCCTTCCTTCCTTCCTTCTGTTTTCTTTCCCCCTCACTGGAGGAATTTTTTTCATGGTTTCTAGAGAGAGAGGAAGGGGGAGAAAGAGAGATGGAAGGAAACAGTATGAGAGAGAGAAACATCAATTGGTTGCCTCTCGTACATGCCCTGACTGTATGTGCCCTGACTGGGAATCGAACCAGCAACCTTTCAATTTGTGGGACAATACCCAACTAACTGAGCTACACTGGCCCGGGCTGGTTTTTTTTTGTAATTTTGGGGGCAAATTTTCTGGATTTAATTGCCAAAATATTTAAAAACAGATCCTATTGTTTATTCAATTCACCCCTACATACATCAGTATGCATTTCTAATAATTATAGGCCAGAGAAGTATTTCTAAAACTTTTGCTTAAATTTATGATTTATTAAGTTATATTGTATAAATTATAAAATTATAAATTATATAACAATATAACTAGAGATTTATAGTAATTATAGTTATATAAATTATATAACACATTGTTTTTTTATAATGAACATTTACTTATTCATACAACAGCTATTCTTTTTTTTAATTATCTTTTACCTCCTCTTTTTTTTTAAGGATTTTATTTATTTATCTTTAGAGGGGAAGGGAAGGAGAGAGGGAGAGAAATATCAATGTATGGTTGCCTCTCATGGGTCCCCTGCTGGGAACTGGCCTGCAACCCAGGCATGTGCCCTGACTGGGAATCGAACCTCGATCTTTTGGTTCGCAGGCCCGCGCTCAATCTACTGGGCTACACCAGCCAGGGTTCTTTAACACATTGTTATAAATTATAAATTATAGAAGAATTACCAAACATAAAACATTAAGAATAAAATTATATAAACAGCTAAAATCTAATCACCTGAACTAATTAGCTGTTTTAATTTAGGTGCTTTTTCTTTGATCTTTTAGAAAACATTTTTATTACACTAGAACAGTTGAAAAGGGTGTGGCTTGCTAAAGCATCATAAAGTGAACACATTTGTGGACTTACCACTCTGGCACTCCAGGGGTTTTTCTTATTTACTGAAGAAGCTCATCATTGTCCCATGGTTTCTCACATACTGGATCCATTCAACATTTCTTCTATCCCTATGTTTTCTGTAAAATGATCATTTGATCTAGACTCTGCACCAGGTCAAGTTCAGGAATAGTGCACAACCGCAGCAGAGCCTGAAGCAAAGGAAAAACCAGTAATAGTGATCCTGCCATTACTTAAAATGTTAATATTTAGTTCATCATGAATTTTTCCATTAATTTTGATTTTTTAAAATACTGTATCAAAATGTTATTGTTCTGTGGCAAAGCAGTGGCTGGTGGATGGGGTGATCCCACATTCATATGCAGATAAGCCGGGAGGAACAACTGGGTAGCAAGATAGGCCATGCAACCCAGGGTTCCAGTGCAAGAAAATAAAGCCTCAAAACCTCTGGCTGTAAAAACCTGTGGGGGTTGTGGCAGTCGGAGAAACTGCCAGTCTCACAGGAGAGTCCATTGGAGGGGTCCACGGGATCCTAGAATGTACACAAACCCACCCATATGGGAACCAGCACCAGAGTAGCATGTGAAAGGGCACAATTCGCTGGTAAGAAGCAGGGGAAGTACTGAAAGGGGGATAAAAGGCATTGTTCCCTCTCTGACCCCTCCCCCACATACAGAACTACAATGCTGCAAAGTGGGTTGCCCCACCCTGGCAGAAACCTAAGGCTCCACCCCTTACAATGTAAAAGGTGTGCTGAGGCAAAGAAATATGGCCTAAATGAAAGAACAGATCAAAACTCCAGGAAAAGAATTAAGCAATAAGGAGATAATCAACCTATCAGATGCAAAATTCAAAACACTGGTAATCAGGAGCTCACAGAAATGATTGAGTATAGCCACAAATCAAAGGGAGAAGTGAAGGCTATGCAAAGTGAAATAAAGAAAGATATGCAGGGAACCAACAGTGATGGGAAGGAAAGATTAAAGATAAAGAGAGAATCTTAAAAGCAGCAAGAGAAAAGGAGACAGTTGCCTACAAAGTAGTTCCCATAACACTATCAGCTGATTTCTCAAAAGAAACCTTATAGACAAGAAGGGGCTGGAAAGAAGTATTCAAAATCATGAAAGGCAAGGACCTACATCCAAGATTACTCTATCCATCAAAGCTATCACTTAGAATGGAAGGGAAGATAAAGTGCTTCCCAAATAAGGTAAAGTTAAAGGAGTTCATCATCACCAGGACTTTACTATATGAAATGTTAAAGAGACAGCTAAGAAAAAGAAGATCAAAACCATGAACAGTAAAATGACAACAAACTCACAACTATCAACAACTGAACCTAAGCAAAAACAAACTAAGCAAACAACTAAAACAGGAACAGAATCACAGAAATGGAGATCACATGGAGGGTTATCAGTGGGGAGGGGGTTAGGGAAGAATGGGGGAAAATGTACAGTGAATAAGTAGCATAAGTGGTAGGTAGAAAATAGACAGGGGGAGGTCAAGAATGATAGAGGAAATGGAGAAGCCAAATAACTTATATGTACGACCCATGGACATGAAGCGGGGGAAATGCTGGAGGGAATGGGGGTATCTGGCAGAGAGAGATAATGGGGAGAAAAAATAGGACAACTGTAATAGCATAATCAATAAAATACACTTTAAAAAAAAAGAGTGGTCCGTGGAGGATGTTGGCTCTGACCATTACTGTTCAAAATTGTAGTAGATGCCCTAGCAAGTATAATTAGAGAAGATAGAAAATGCTTCAAAGAGTAGGAAGAAATAAAATGCCTCCATTATGGATGACATGTAGAAAATCCCTAGGAAGCTGCCAAAAAAAGCTTCTAGAACTAAGTGTGGAAATCAGGTCATGGAATAGGTCAACATCCAAAAATCAATCATTCTTCTAAACCTACAAATGATCAATTGATTGGAAACTGAAAGTAAAAAAATGTTACTGTTTGTAATGGCTCCAAAAAGAATATGATATACTTAGCTATAACTTTCATGAAATATGGGCAGGATGTAAATGGTGAGAGCTACAAATCACTGATAAAAGAAATCAAAGAAAATCTAAATAAACGAGGAGACATATTCTGCTCATGTATTAGAAGATTCTCTCTATAGTTAAAATATCAAGCTTACCCAACTGATCTGTAGATTAAAGGCAATCCCACACAAATCCCACTATGACTCTTTGTAGATGCAGGTAAACTCATTATAAAAGTTACATGTAAAAGGAAAGGAGCTAGAGTACCCAGAACAATTTTGAAAGAGAAGTTGTGAGACTCACACTTCCTGATTTTAATATATATTATAAAATAGAATGCAGTGATAAAAACAGGATGGTATGGACTAAAAAATAAACACATAGATAAGTGGAACAGCATAGAGACTCCAGAGATATATCCATAAAATATAGTCAATTTTAAAGTGTTTGATTGAGGTATAATTGACTTACAGCAAACTGCACATGTTGAAAGTATACAGATGATAAATTCTGACATAAGTATATGTCCATAAAACCAACACCTAAATCAAGATAGTAAACATATCCATTATCTCCAAAGTTTCCTTTTGTCTTTTGGTAATCCTGTCTTCTTACTCCTCTCCACCTACCTATTTTATCTCCTGGCAATCACTGGTATACTTTCTATCATTTATGTTAGTTTGCATTTCTTGAAACTTAATATTCATAGAACCATACAGAGGTACTTTGCTGTCTTGCTTCCTGAACTTGACATAATTATTTTGAGAATGATCCATCTTATAGCACGTATCAATAGTTTATTCTTTTTTTATTGCTGTGTAGTACTCTACTGTATCCATTTTGCTTACTATTCACTTGATCATGGTTGTGAAAATAAGAAAAAACCCTGGAGTGCCAGAGTAGTAAGTTCACAAATGTGTTCACTTTATGATACTTTACCAAGCCATACTCTTTCTCAACTGTTCTAGTATAATAAAAATGTTTTCTAAAAGATCAAAGAAAAAGCACCTAAATTAAAACAGTTAATTAGTTCAGGTGATTAGATTTTGGCTGTTTATATAATTTTATTCTTAATGTTTTATGATGTTTGGTAATTCTTTTATAATTTATAATTCAGGTTGTATCATGTTTTGGCTTTATACACAAAGGTGCCGTGAACATTCATTTATGAGTTTTTGGACATGTGTATGGACATATGTTTCCATTGCTCTTTGGTAAATCCCTAGGAGTAGAATGGTTGGATTAAGTGGTAACTGTATGTTTAATTTTAAAGAAACTGACCAACTGTTTTCAAACTGTTTGTACCATTTTATGTTCCCATCAGCAGTGTCTGGGAGTTCCAACTCTGACACACCTTCAGCAACGCTTAGTTTTAGCCAGTCTAAAAGGTGTGTAAGGATAACTCATTGTGGTTTTAATTTGTATTTGTCTAACACTGAAGATCTTTTCCTTAGTTGAAGATGCTTTCATGGGCATATTTGCCATTCATATGTCTTTTATGAAGTATCCGTTCAAAGTTTTGACAAAGATGTGAGAACAATTTGACAGATTGTCTTTCAACAGATGGTGGTAGAACAATTGAATATTCATATACAAAGCTTGAACCTCAACCTATACCTCACATCAAATGCAAAAACTAAATAAAAAACATTCACAGACCCAGACCCAATTGTGAAATTTTTAAAAGTAACACTCAAATTAAAAAATATGAGAAAAATCTTGTGCTATTGGATCACAAAACAAAATCCTTTAAAAAATTGATAAATTGGAATTCACTGAATTAACAACTTTTCCTCTGTGAAAGACACTAAAAGAATGAAAAAATAAACCACAGACTGGAAGAAAATATTTTCACATCACATATACAACAAAGGACTTGAATCCGGAATATGTATATATATACAAGTCACAATAAGAAAGCAAGCAACCTGATTTTTTTTAATGGGCAAAAGACTTGAACACATACCTCCCAAAGAAAATATACAGATGGCAAATACACATATGAACAGCTGTTCACATAACTAGTCATCAGGGAAATGCAAATTAAAAGTCAGAATAAGATATCATTACATACCTATTAGAATAGCTAATACAAAAAATTCTGACTTCTGGTCAAGATGGCAGCATAGCTAAACACTGCTTGCCTCCTCACACAACCACATCAAAATTACAACTAAAATATAGGACAACCATCACTCAGAACCATCCGAAATCGAGATGAATGGAAGTCTGACAACTACAGAATTAATGAAACTATATCCATCTAGATTGGTAGGAAGGGCAGAGATGTGGAATGGGCTGGTCCCACATCCACATGTGGTGAATAAAAATTTGGAAGGGATATCTCAGACGTGAGGAGTCCCAGCTCTAGACCAGGCCCCCAGCCCAGGGTTCCAATGCAGGAAGGTAAGTCCCTATAAGTTCTGGCTACAAAACCCAGCAAGGGTTGAGTTGATGGAAGAAACTTTAGGAATCCCAAGCAGTTTAAAGAATACACACAAGGACTTACTCAGACTAACTCCCTCTGAGCTCCAGAAGTGGGATAGCATCTTGAAATGCTCCAGTGGCATACAGGGAGGAACTGAAGTGTCTGGCATCAAGGCAAGAGCTGGGAGAGAGCTTTCTCCAAGACAGAAAGGCAAGCAGAGGTTATTGTCCCCTTTATGAACTCTCTCCCCACAGAACAGAGGGCTGTCAGGCTGGTGCCATATCTGAGACACCATCAACCTGGCTAACACTCTTTGCCAACCTGGAGATCCCCAGAAACTCTGTCCCACCCAACTTCTGGATCCACCTAAGCTCCTTTTCCATGTGAATGGCTAGTTTTGGTTCATGATTCACAACTTCCTAAATCCTATCAAACAAGCAACAGCAGGCCAGAGTAACCTCCCATTCCCTCATACCTCTTGCTAAGTATCCCCAGGCCCAACACTAGCAGCAGCCAGCCTAGATTCACAGCTTGGCTTCGCCTGGGAATCTCCAAGCCAAGTACAGGTAGCAGCATCTCAGATTGCTTTATAGCTCTTGCAGGGTGGCCCTGGGCAGAACACAGGTGGGGGCTGACCTTGGCCTGCACCACCCAGGAAACCCCAAGATCTGTGCACCCAATGGATAGCTATAGACCATGTCAGAGCATCACCAACCTGCCCCCACACAGCCAGTCCTCCATGGAGGATGGAGGTTTGTGGTGAGTGGTCACAGCCAGTCCTTGCAGCTGACTGGCCTGGGTAAATCCCTCCCATTGATCTCCCAACAGCAACCAGCACTCAATTACAAGAGGAGGATGTACTCAGCCCACACAAAGGGCACACCTCCAGTACCCAGCTTGGGTGATAGGGGAGGTTGTGCCACTGGACCCTACAAGATACCTACTATATTAGGCCACACTACCAAGACAGGGGGTCAAAGCAGCTCTACCTAATACATAGAAACAAACACAGGGAAGCTGCCAAAATGAGGAGACAAGGAAATATGGCTGTGTTGTGACCCTTCAAGATTGGACAGGTCCACGGTATTCTTGCAGATAGAATAATATTCATGGAGCTATTGGGATGACTGGCATGCCTTTATTCATGGGTTGGCGAGCCACATATACTACAAGTTGCATGTCTCCCTGCATGTCACACATCATGGCCCTTGCTCCCCAGCATGTCACTCATCATGGCATCTGTCCCCTTGAACATCTTCCATCATTGCCCCAGAAGGGAGTCCCTCCTTGTTTAAGTACTAGAGGGCAACAAAGCCAGCAAGATGCCAGAACATTACATAACATTAACATAATTCTGTGCATGCGAGCCCTCTTCGTGTTATGGGAACAGTTTATTGGACACAGTCTCAAGGCTATGAGAACACTATTTATCAGGTCCCTCCAGGGTTATGGGAACACTGCTTCCCTTAGTTACCCAGACACCTGGGTGAAGAAGCCAGACTGCCTGCACTTACACTACAATGGCCCAAATGAAAGAACAGATCAAAACTCCACAAAAAGACCTAAACAAAATGGAGATGATCAATCTATGAGATTCAGGGGTCAAAACACCAGCAATAAGGATGTTCAAGGAATGTAGTGAGGACTTCAATAGTACAAAAAAAGATCCAGTCAGAAACAAGGGATACACTCATTGAAATAAAGAACAATTTACAGGGAAAGAACAGTAGAGTGGATGAAGCCAAGATCCAAATCAATAATTTGGAACACAAGGAAGCAAAAAAAACCAACCCGTTAGAACAACAAGAAGAAAAAAGGATCCCCCCCCAAAAAAAGGGGGGATAGTGTAAGCAGCCTCTGGGACAACTTCAAGCATTTCAACATTTGCATCATAGGGGTGCAAGAAGGGAAGAGAAAGAGCAACAAGTTGCAAATCCATTGGAAAAAATGATGAAAGAAAACTTCACTGATTTTCTGAAGGAAATAGATATGCAATTCCAGGAAGCACAGAGAGTCCCCTTTAAGCCTGATGCAAAGAAGCCCACTCCAAGACACATCATAATTAAAATGCTAACATTTAAAGATAAAGAGGGAATAATTTTTTAAAAGATTTTATTTATTTATTTTTAGATGGAGGGAAAGGAAGGAGAAAGAGAGGGAATGAAATATCAATGTGTGGTTGCCTCTCACGCCCCTCTACTGGGGACCCAGTCTGCAACCCAGGCATGTGCCCTGACTGGGAATCAAACCAGTGACCCTTTGGCTTACAAGCCCACGTTCAATCCTCTGAGCTACAGCAGCCAGGGCAAAGGGGGACCTTAAAAGCATCAAGAGAAAAGCAATTAGTTATCTACAGGGGAGTTCCTATAAGACTTCGAGCTGATTTCTCAAAAGAAACTACATGCTAGAAGGGATTGGCAAGAAATAGGAAAAGCAGGGACCTACAGCCAAGGTTGCTCTATCCAGAGCAGAGATGTCATTTAGAGTCAAAGGGCAGATAAAGTGCTTTGCTAAAAGTAAAGCTAAAGGAGTTCATCATCACCAAGGCATTATTATATGAAACGTTAAAGGGACTTATTCAAGAAAAAGAAGATCAAAACTATGAACAATAAAATGGCAATAAAAACATCTATCAACAATTGAATCTAAAAAATGAAGCAAACAAGAAAAACAGAGACAGAATCATGGATATGGAGAAAGTTTTGATGGTGGCCACATAGGAGGGGTGTGGGGGAGAATGGGTGAAGAGGTGAGGGGATTAAGTACAAATAGGTAGTTACAGAAAAGCCATGTGGATGTAAAGCACAGTGTAGGAAGTGAAGTAGCCAAAGAACTTCTACACATGATCTATGGACATGAACAATGGTGCGGGGATTGCCTGAGGGAGTGGGGGTTGCTGGGTGGAGGGTGGCAAATGGGGAAAAATTGGGACAGCTGTAATAGCATAATCAATACAATATAATTTAATAAAAAAGAAAGTGAGGCCATGAGAAAGATAAGAAGAGAGACTAGGAGGCAGGAGAGACATTTAGATGATTGGCCCCAGGCAAAAATGGTCACCAATACCCATTCTCTCTCCGTCCTCTCTTTGCTATAGAATCTCCAAGTCCCAGCTGGTCTAACAGCTACCCAGAACACAGCTACATGCTCCCGTTCCCTTGCTGTAAGGTAGGGCTGTGTGATCAAGTTCCGGCCAATGGAATGAAAGCAGAAATGATGAATGACAGCTTCTGGGAACTTCCTTTAAGAAGCCTTGGCACACACACCTTTAGTTTCCTCTTCTATTCTAATGACTGATAAGGGGTCATGATGGCCAGAGTGAGAACGGCCATGTGAGGCTATGAGGTGACCACGTAAAGAAGAAAACAAAGAGAAATGACCGGATCCCTGAGGACTATGTGGAGCCAAGTCTACTATAGCAGCCTTGAAGTGCTTATTTATACACTTTCATGTGCTAAAGTGATAAACTTGGAGTTTAAAAAAATTCTGATAATATGAAGTGCTGACAAGGATAGGGGGCAGCTGGAACCTCGCACAAGACTGGTGGGAATGCAGTATGGTATCGGACAGGCACTCCACAGAACAGTTTGATATTTCCTTACGAAGTTAAATGTATAATTACTGTTTGACCCAGCAATCTCACCTGTGCGTATTATTGAGAAGTGAAAACATATGTTCACACAAAAACCAATACGCTAATGGTGAATAGCAGCATTATTCACAATTTCTCCAAAAATAAATTTTTAAAATATTCTTCCATGACTAAATGGATTTAAAAAGCTGTGGGACATCCACACAATGGAACACTACTCAGTAACGAAAAGGAATGGGTTGTTGTCATATAGAACAACGTGGATGACTCTGAAAAGCATCATACAAACTTCAGGGGAGAATGGGAAGGGTTTACAGGAACAAGTATAAAGGACACATGGACAAAAACTAGGGGGGTTGGAAATGGGAGGGAGGAGGGAAGGGATGGGTGGGTTGGCTGGAATGGGAGTAAAGGATAGAAACTGTACTTGAATAATGATTAAAAAATAAATTAAAAAAATAAATTAAAAAAGCATCATGCAAAGTGAAAGAAGCCAGTGTCAAAAGATTAGCTACTGTATGATTCACTTCAAGTGACTGTCTACAAAAGGTAAAACTATAGGAACAGATCCATGGGGGCTAGGCGTGGGGACAGGAACTGATTAAACTGGGCGGCAGGAGGGAATTCTTTTGGACATTGGAGTCATTTTGTGTCCCGTTTATGGTAGTGATTACAAGAATCTATTAAACCTCATAGGACTACACAACAACAAAAGTGAAGTCAATTGTACAAAAACTTTTAAAAAGTAGTAACAATGATTGATGGGTGATGGTTTCAACTGTCTGCAGACTGATTCATCCTTTGCAGTCTCCCACAGGCAATGTGCTTGGTGAATAACCCAAGGCCATGTGTTGGGAGCTGAGAGCAGGGGGAGGGGAGGGGGGAGGCACGGTGAAGTTGGGGAGGAGGGCAGGCAGCCCAGGTAGAGCCACAAAAACAGTGGGAAGGATTCTGTTCTTCTTCAAAGTCATCCTGGCTGTCAGGTGGAGAATGGATGTATAACAATGAATTATGGAAAAGGGCTTTTGCGGTTTTTTTTTAAAAATGATTACTTAAAGAGAAGAGTAATCATACCTTGAGAAGAGAGGTCCAAACAATTAGAACATTTTACTGAAACTGAGGATGGATAGGAACAAGAAATCAGTTTGCTTTTAAAATGCGGTGTGGTCTTGTGGTTAGAGAGAATTTCCTTGTCTGGCCAGCTTCAATGATGAAGGGGCAGGGCTTCTTCCAAAGTATTTTGTTGGCCTTCTGCCTCAGAATAAACAAATGTGGTGTCTCCAGGCTTTTCAGAGGGTCCTAGGCAGAGAATGACCTGATCCAGATCCCACACACTTTAGGGCCAGCTTCCTCCAGCTCACTGCTTGGGTCCTGTTGCTATAAACATGGCACTCAGGAGTCCTGGGCAAGTTTGAACAGCCCCAGGAACTACTTTCTGTGCCATCCCAATGCCTCCAGGACAAGGGGGCTCAATCACGGGGAACAGACCATCATGGGAAGGGCTAGCACCTCAGACCTCAGAAAATGAGGGTGGTCAAGGCTGTTGTGAGGTCTGTGAGTCACCACTTGAGGTGGTTTCTCATTTAATGCAGAAAAAAAAGATACTTGAGTGCTAACATAGGTCTCTGTTTGCTGAATCCTCTGGGAGCAAAAGTCCCAACCCAAACCCCCAAGTCTAGGTGATAAAATGGCTATATGGACATTAATTCTGTGTGTGTGTGCACACACACGAGAAAGAGAGAGAGAATTTTTTAAGTCTGAGTTCTAAGAATCATTGACATCTCCCTCTTCACTGTCCCAGGGTAGCCAATTCTCACTCAAAGAGTTCCTAAGCTCATTTGGTTCCTAAGGTGTTTCTGTACCTCTTTCCTGCTTTGTCTTCAGAGTCCTGGTCATGGGCAAATGTCTCCTCACCAAAAGCATTAGGCCTGCCCTCATTGGAACCACTTAGCATGGGAACTGCAGCCAAGCTCTGCGGCTCAATTTCAAGTTCCCTTGTAAATGAAAACCATTTGGTACACTTGGCCCATGCAGTTCTAAAGTCTGAGTATCCTGAAAACAAAAGGGAGAGTGCTGGTTCAGATATTTAACTCCCTGCCTACACAAACTTTGGTAATTACTCTACTAAAAACAGCAAAAATAGATTTCTAGAAAATTGAAATTAAATTCACCTTCAATCAGCACCACAAAACCCAATGAAAGAGAACAGGTTGGTGAGCTCCCCACAACATCCCTCCCGTGCCTTTGCATGTCTGGCGTCATTGATGTTCAGATGACCAGGGTCACAGTGACACCTGGGAAATGAGAAAACAAAAATGAGCCCTAACTGTGGTCGGGAGAGGAGGAGCCAAAGAGCCCCATAGCTGTGGGCACATTGGCAACCCTTGCCTTTCTCGGGGTCTCAGTCTCCTCATGTGGGAAGTAAAGGGTTAAGACTTCTCTATGTCTCCAAAACCTGTTACACCTGGACAATTATCACAGTGCTTAGACTTCCCAATTTTCACCCCAGTCTTAAATTTTTCACTTTGTCTTTACCATATATGTCCCCATGTCTATGCGAGGTCTCTGCCTGAATGTCCCGCTGCTACCCCAGACTAATGAAGTAAAAATTATTTCTCTAGCTCAGCCCTCTCAGTCACCCACCTTTCTCTTTCCCCTTCACCTCAGCAATGAAGGGGTATATGGCGTAACCCAAGATTTGCAAGCAGCCCAAGTGTCCATCAGTGGATGAGTAGATAAAACAACTATGGGAGATTTACACAATAGAATACTACTTGGCTGTAAAAAGCAAGAAAAAATTTAACCCTTTGCGTCAGTATGGATGGACCTGGAGAATATTATACTAAGTGAAAGGAGCCAGTCAGAGAAAGACAATTACCATATGATTTCTCTTCTAAGTGGAATGTAACAAATAAACTGGACTAGCAGGGAAAATAGAGACAGACTCACAGAGAGCACGCTGACAGCTCTGGGGGTAGGCTTTGGGAGTGGAGGGAGCGAGCAAAAAGAGAAAAAAGAGAAAGAGCTCATGAACACGGACAACAGTGCTGTGATTGTGGGGTGGGGAGGAGGCGGGTGGAGCTGGAAGAGGATATGGGGGGATAAAGGTAATGGGGGAAATGCACAAAAAAGGGGGGTATAGGCCAGAGTCAGTATTCTCATAGTTATATAAGGAAAACAGTAAGTGTGATTGTGGGGTGGTAGACTGGAGAGTCCATTACAATTCAAGTTTTGTCATTTAAAGAAAGGGAGGATATTTGGTGTAATCCAAATGACAGCATGCCCCTCCTTCTTAAGGGCCCCCTCCCTCTAAACTTGGGAGAGAAGTGGGGATTGTCATCTTCCCTCATGTCTGGGTTTTTCCGGCTTCTGTCCCTCTGAGCTTTGTTCTCCTCCTGGTGGCTCTGGGCTCTGTGGCCACGACTCAGGTCGACCGGGCAGGCCACCCAGCATCGCCACTTCCTGAGTCATGGGCTCTGTGCAGGGGAAGGCGGGCAACTGTTTGTCTTCCTCCTCACAAAGCTGTCAACCAAATGCAAATAAATGTATCAGATTTTACTAAAGACTGAAAAATTAAAGTTACAACATACAATAGAGAAAAATTTAAAGGGCCACCAGGTATCATTTTCCTTGGAAAACATCCCAGATGTCGGAAAATATCCAAGAAATTAAGTTTCACAGCAGAAACCTCTTTAGGTGAGTGCTCTCCCAAACCTAATCATGTCCCCTTGACCTTCCCTCCGCTTCCTCTTGGACAGCAGCCTTCAACCCGCTCCCCCATCCCGCCCTCCCTCCCACCCCACAGCTCTGGGGCGGACATTGCTGCTGAGTTTGAGAAACTCCGTCTCCCACCCATAGGCACTGGTCTGCCACACGAGAATCCCCTACCCTCACCAACTCCCCAGACTTTCATTCAGCCAAGTCTTAATTATTCCTCCCAGAATGCCTCCACAAATGATTCGAGATGGATCTGGGCTGTCCAAGTCCTTCTGAGCCAGATAAGCTATGTATGGGGAATGTGGGGGCCCCGATCTGGTCCTGTTTCAAGTGTCCCGCCTCTGTGAATTGAAAATGGACCTCTTTAATCTTCCGGATACCCATGGACTAAGAGTTGACACACTTTAATTTGTCAGTGACAAACTTTAATTCCCAGAGATAGCACAGACCTTAAGAAGAAAATAAAACAAACTCATTCAGCTCTAACTTCCCGTACTTTGCAAGGCTGCTCCTTGGAGTTTTACTTTACATTCTGACCGGAACATGTTCCTTTGCTCAGTCCTTCCCCCACCCGTTCTACTTGGATTGTGCTCCCACTGTCTGGACAAGAACCAGAAAGGAGTCTATCGGTCATACACCCTTTAACAGTAGCCTGTGGAGCTTCTCAAAGACCCCTGGAAACTTGGAAAATATTCCTTGTAACGTGAGAGACAGATGAAGTTCTTAGATGATGGGGCCATGCTGCTCCCCAGTTTTTGTCTGAGTGTGGGGCATGGGGAGAGGTGTGTGTGAATGTGAGGGAGATATTCCTCCAGTTAAAATAGCAATAAAGAGGGCAATGTGTGACCCATGCTTGCCAGTTTATCAGCATCTCCCAATCCTGGCCGCACGTTAGAATCTCCTGGAGAGCCTTACAGGTTCCAATGCCTCATCTATGAACTGTTAAATCAGACTCTCTGGGGGTGAGATCTGGCATCATTGTTTTTAAAAGCCTGTAGGACTCAGGGGTGTCCAACCTGTGGCCCACAGGCTGCGTCGAGCCCAAGATGGTTATGAGTGTGGCCCAACACAAAATAGTAAATCTACTTAAAACATTATGAAATATATGTTGCAATGTATTAAACGCAATGTATTTAAAGACAACTCTTCTTCCAGTGTGTCCCAGAGAGGTCAAAAGGCTGGACACCCCTGCTAGGTGACTCTAATGCGCAGCTCGTGCCGAGAGCCATTGATGAGAAGGACGGGGAATTACCACAGCTGGAAAGGGCCACATTTTGTTGTACCCGAAGTGAATTCTGCAGCCCCAGGCGTCCTTATTCCATCAGGCTCCTTCAGCACCACGATTCTGGGTGCAACCTCAGAGAGAGTGGGGAGTGAGGCAGTGGGATTCCCACGACGTGGCTGCTATGGAAGGTCTGGAGCGGCGGTTACCAGCATTCCCAGGGGCAGATTCCTACCACAGATGACTACAATTACCATGCAGTAGCGGACCCTCAACAAAACAGTGCTTACTGAAATAATGAATACAACCCCAGCGTGTAAATAGGCAGTTACCCTCTCCTACCACGCGATGGCGACACACCAAGCATCACTACAGAACAAAATCTTGACTGCCAAAATGAAAAGGGATGAGAACTTGAACCTGGAGATAAAAGATGTAGCATAGATGGAAGTTTTGTTGTTGTTGTTGTTGTTGTTGTTTTGGTTGTTGCTTTTTGGTCCTCTATCCTTTTATGTAAGTGGATCAACAAAACTGAAAGTGGTTTAAAAAAAAAGTCAGATACTTGGCCCAGCTCTCTCCTGGAAGGCTAAGCCATTTGGCTGACGTCTGTGTGCCTCTCGGGGAGGTAGGCCAGGGCTGAGCACTAAGTTATTTTATATATAAGGACAATAAGTAGCACCAATTTGGTTGCTCTGCCAATAAATCCTCTGCCAAGAAACATATTTCTAAGTCACGCTGGTCTCTGATTCTTCCTATCCACTATGGGGAATTTGGGGAAACAACTAATCCATGGAAACACAGAGTCAGTTATAGTGAGACCTGAGAACAACCTCTTTTAAAAAAAAGGCCTGGGCACCAGGAAAGGTGGGAGGGATTTCTTGTCCCTATGTTGGGTCCTAGGAGAAAAGGCAGAGTGACAGCTGATGAGCCGTTTTTGATTGATGGGCTGAGATCTAGGCTTTTGGCCCCAGTGTACCTTGGGAATCAGAGGTCCTACCCTGTCTTAGCTGTGTGCTGTCCCTGAAACCCTGGGCACGAGGAGATCAATCATTGCCAGAGAGGCAGGGTACCTACCTGCCCATCTGCCCCGTAGCACCTGGGCTGTCCCTAAGGCTGGTCACTTGACCCTAGAGGTAAGGAAGAGAGGACACACAGGGTGAGGATAGGATGCTTTGATGATGACCAAAGTATCTCTGAGCCACTTATCTTTTGACTGATCTCAGGAGAGGGACAGGGCAGATCTGGGCTTAATAACTATTTGGACTCCATGCGTTGGGCAAGATGCTTCTTATAATGATGGGCTTTAGTCCCATTCATAGGGAGTAACTCTGGACTAACCCACCTCTGCTCTCTTGGGCCCTGGGTATTTAGAACTGGATGCTGCTTAAGAGAAAATCATAAAGTCATAGTCCTTGGTGCCTCCTGGCCATCCTTTGCCATATCTCTAGAGAGCATCGTGTCCCTTCCCCATGGTGGCTATCTTCACCACTGCTCTCTAATTCCATCCTCAGTTCAACTCCCCTCTCGGCAGGCTGCTGTGCCTCCTAGGTCCCAGAGAACATTGAGAACTCTCGGCATGAAATCCCTCAGCTTCCAGGCTCCCTTCTACAAACTTATGTCTGCTGCTACCAACGTCAGAGAGTGGAGATGTCCCAGCCATAGAGACCAGAATCTCCTCACCTGTGTCCTGGATTCCACAGCCTTCCACCTCCCACCCAGCTTTCCTCTGGGTCTTTGTTCTACCAGTTTTCATCTCTCTCTCTCTCTCTCTCTCTCTCTCTCTCTCTCTCTCCTGTTTTTTTCCATGTACAAACTTCTTCATCAACAAAAGTGAAACAGAACAAACGTAAGCCTCTGTGACACTTACAGTAGCACATTTTCAAGCCTGCATCAGTTGCCTCATACCTAAGGGCTCAGCTTCAGATATGGGGCAGGTACAGAAACCCAGGGGATGAGAAAGAGGCAGAAGCCCCTTCCCCCCTTCTCTCCAGCCTGCCCCGCCAGTGGTCTGTTACCACTCAGAAGTGGAGCAATGGAAGTAACCCCAGGGCTCCAGCCGCAGGCTGCAGTGGAAATGCAACAATGGCCTTGAGGTCAGGTAGCTGACATCTGAGCTGGCATCAGAGTCTTCCGCAGGCTGTTGTGGCTGTGAGCAGTGACAGCCTCGGTTCTACTTTGCCCTGGGCTTCACCTCCTGCCAGATCTCACCTTTAGTCTCCAAGACAAGGCCAGAGTGGAAATGAGCCAGGCAGGAAGCCTGTCCTTTCTGCCGATGAAATGTGGGCAGGAGCAACAGTGGACAGAGCGCTCGTGAGTGAGTGAGTGGTGGGCAGTTCTGGGCCGAGATCAGACTGGGGGTCTGCATGGGTGTGGGCCCGTGCGGCCTGGGGATGGAATAAGTGACTGGGGCACAGGGCAAGGGCTGGGTTAATGTCCACGGCCCTGTCTGTGCTCACAATCTGGCCTAGGAAATTTTCCAGGCTGGCCCCTCCCGCAGGCCACTGATGTCTCCTCTCTTCAGATGCTGTTACAAGGCACTGACTCAAAGGCCTCCCGGGTGCCTACTCTTCATTTCTTCTAATCTTCACAGCAAAACAGCATTGTCTGAGTCCATCTTACGTGTCCAGAAATCTGCTAACTCTTCTGCACACATCATCTCATTTCATTCAATCTTCGCCAACTCCACAAAGTAAGCTTTACTATCTCTATCTCACAGTAGAAACCAAGACTTCGAGAAGTCAAGTCATTGGCCAAGTTCCCACAGCCAGCGAGTGATGGGGGTCATGATTTGAGCCCTGGCCTGTACAACTCCATGCCCTCTTGATCCTACTGCCCACATGTCTCTGGCAAGGATAAGTTTGTTTCAACACACTCAGGAACAAGAAAAATCCTTTTTAATTAAAAAAATTTTTACTGTTTCTAGAGAGTGGGGAAGGGAAGGAAAAGGAGAGGGAAAAAAACACCAATGTGAGAGAGAACCATCAATCAGTTGCCTCCTGCATGTGCCCCAACTGGGGACCAAACCTGCAAACCAGGCATGTGCCCCGACTGGGAATCGAACCTGTGACCTTTTGGTCTGCAGGACAACACCCAACCAACAGAGTCATTCTGGCCAGGGCAAGAAAAGTCCTTTTACCAATGTGGTGAGCCCTCACTTATTAGGGTCAGCAGGATGGCCAGAGTCAGTTATTACTGAGAACACTCTGTCTTAGCCCCGCCTCCCTAAAAAACAAAAGGTGAAGCTGATGGGAAACAGTCACTCCCAGGGCAGTGACAATGAGAGAAAGGGGAAGTGAAGTTGGTCAAAATTCACCCCATGGGGCATGTACTCCCCCATACTTATGGGTGTACCTGGGCCTTCTGGGCAGCAATGGGGCCGGCCTCAGTGGGTCCAGGTCGGGTTGGACACAGGTGCTAGAGCTGTTTCAGTCCCTCTGACAGCAGGGGCGTATTAAAGGTCGTGCCAAAGTCAGCACTCTGCCCAGGGCGGCTGAGACAGCCTGCTGTGTCAGGAGGAGGGCGGCAGGGCTGAGGAGGCTCTCGGTTGAGCAGGGCCAGGACAAGGGCATGGAGGGAAGCAAGTGGGCTCAAGTGTGTCTGACTTTCCATTTCCTTCAAGGTCAAGTCCATGTTCATTAGCTTGGCATCCAAGACTCTCCATGGGGTGGCCTCAGCCTATTTTTTCAACCTAGTCCACTGTACTGCCATGGTCCCCCTACAAGGTCCCCATCAGCCTACGGAGCTCCTGTGTATGGATAAGAAAAATGCACCTCTCCAAAAGGTCACAGCCTTGTGGGCTCTGGGTTTGGCTGGCAAAAAAATGTTCTGGTGAAAATTTGAAAAATAAAGCATTCTTTCTTCCTGGTCACCACTTGTGCCAGAGTGCACGGCTGGATGTTGATGTTCCCCTTGGCCACACAGCCACAGAGACCTGGCCAACCACACTAAATCCCCAGTGAGCAAACAAGCCCAGAGTGGCAGAGGCCTTCGGTCAGAGTCACACAGACCCAGACGCAGGCCTGAGAATTAGCTGCTGCTCTCTACTTCGCCCCCAGGGCCCAGCTGGGCAGCCAAGAGACTGCCCCTCCCCATCCCATACAGAAACCATTTCTGAAGTTCCTAGCATTGACCTCCTGCTAGTGCCCAGGGCTGTACCCCAGCTTTCCCTGCCCCACCCCCGTGACCTGCAAAGAATCGGCCCCTGGGGCATTTGCCAGTGACCTCATGGGGAACTGCTGCCTGCTGACTTCCTGTTTTTATATTCTTTTCTCCAATGCTGTTTTCTCTCATTTGTTGATCTTTGGTCAGTTTTGGTTCTCTTCCCCTAGTCCACCCTGCAAAAACAAAACTTGATTTTTTGTACTTATTTTAAAGCCATGTTGAGACAGGGAGATGTTATACTCCCTTTGTTCATTTGAGTGTTATTTCTTTCCCTCTTTATCTCCCCCCTCATTCCCCGTGGCTTATTTCCCAAACGATAGTCTTCAGATTCCACAGCTTAGAAGAAAATCTCAAAAGCTGTGTCTGCAAACACCAAGTATATTCAGGGTCTGTCTCTACTGGAGGTTCCCTGTCTCCTGGGCGCTGTGTCACTGAGGGGAAGCCACCTGCCAGCTTCCCCACTGTCACATCCTAGGTTCCCTGAAAAAGAAGACGCCGCAGCCCACACTTAAAGCCCACTCGAGCTCTCCACTTCTTCAGGAACAAGTTCAAACCCCTCCACGTGCAGCCGAGACTCCCCAAGGCAGCGCTCCAACCTTGCTCGTTGTCATTTCATCTGCTGCCACCCCGCCACCCCACTGCCTCTATCCAGCCCTGCTGCACTTCTTGTCTCTCCTGGAAATACTGGGGTCCTGCGTCTCCGCCCGCTGACGCTGCGGTTCCTCTCTTCCCTTTCTCTGCCCGGGGAAATCCTACATGGATATCTCAAACGTCACTTTCTTGGGGAAGCCTTCACCAGTGCCTCAAACCTGAACTTGTTATTCCTTCCTCTGTGTTCCTTTGTACTTTTTTCCTTATAAATACAGTGCATTTATATTTACTCTTAATGGTTCAGAACCTCACTTACATGCTCTCTCTGGTGCTATTTGACTCACTCTGTGCATTGCCTTCTTTTGTATTATTCTAGTCTCCTTTTCCCTTGCTGGATAGCCATGTGCATTTATATTTCTTTACTTTTCCTCTGGGGTTTATCTCTGGGATGAACGGCTTTCTCTCCTATTCTGTGTACGCATGGTGTGTGTGTGGCCTGTATGAATGTTTTACTAATTGTATTAAAATATGATTGAGTCACCAGGGCCGGGGGTGGGAGGGTGGACTGGGAAGGTTGGTCACTCACAGTGCTGATTTCCCACAGGAGGTTGTGGATCACTTAACAGGCTACCAGAACCTGGGGCAAGTGGGAGAGGAAATGCTCATATGTTCAGGGCATTGCTTATCAAAATACAGTTTGTGGACCACCTGCATCGGAATCACCTGAGCGAAGAGGGGGCTTGTTAAAAATTCAGGTTTCTGGGCCCCAACTCAAGCTTTATCAAGCCAGTCCCTGGAGGCAGTTCCACGAACCTGTATTTTAATAAACTAGCTGAGATTCTTCTGCACCAGAGTCGGAGAACCACTGACCCAGGTGCTTTGGGAGCGGGAGTTCACGCCACCAACACTGTCCTTGTCAAAGTCTCTGGTTGTCAAACCTCCTGAATGTCTACTTTAGTGGCTGCTTTTAGGCCTGATTCGTTTGCTCTTTTTGGTGCTATGTGGGGTGCTCCCACTGGAGCAGTCCTTTTCTGAAACCTGGCTCCTAACTCTCCAAATCACTCATCTCCGTACTCCTTACCCAGCTCCACTTTTTCCAAATGCCCCTCACTCTTGGGTCTTCTCCCAGGTCCTGACCTTGGTTCTGCCCTTGACATTCCACACCAGACCTGTGGCTTTCACCACCACCTATGGACACTGTGGGGTCTAAGCTGATGTTTCTAGCACAGGTGTTCTCCTTGGCCTCCATCCCACACCTACATTTCCCTCCTGAAGCTCCCACTGGGGTGGTTGCTTGGGGTGGTCCCCTGGGATGGTCCCAGGCATCCCAAATTGTACAGTTCTAAAACTGTGCTGTGTATCTTTCTTCTACATTTCCCATCTTTGTGGGAGGCACCAGCTTAGACACTGAACTGGACACCTGAGGATTGATCATCCACTCTTGTCACTCCCTAGCTGTGTCACCTTGGACATTACTTATCTCTCTGCCTTCACTTCCTCACATGAAATATTAGTATAATGGCAGTACCAGGCATTCTGGGTTTTGAGGATTAAATGAATTCAGGCATACAATTTGGGCTTGGAATAATACTGACATGGTGGGTGTGCTCAGTAAATGCCAGCTATTAGTAATAATGATGATGACACTAATGAATATTAGTTAACAATTGCTTTCTTATCCTGGTCTCCTCCTTCTCCCTCCCTGACTGCCCACCCAATAGGCAATTACAGTCCATTTTATTTCTTTAATACTCTCTTGCTCTGATGTCTGCCCTTTCTTCCCTAACACCTCTGCTCAGCCTTAGTCAGAGCACTCTTATTTCTTCCCTAGACTTGCCCAGGACTGGCTTCCCACCTGGATCTGGTCTCCTTTCTCACTTTTGAGCCTCCTTAAGGGCAGAACCCATGCCTTATTCCTCTTTGTGTCCTCTAGCTCCAACTGAGTGAATACGTATTCACAGAATAAATAGGCGAAATGATGGATGGGTGGGTGGGTGGGTGGTGGATGGGTGGGTGGATGGACATCAATACATTATGTAGAAATCTTTGAAAGGATAAAATGCCATGTAAATCAAGTGGTAATGGACAGTCAGGAACTTGGGGAAACAAACTCTTTTTAAGGTGAAATCCCCAGAAGTGCTTCTGAACAGAAAAGTAACAATGGCCTAATCAATTATATTAATGTATCAGAGGAAGCACGTCTCCCAGAAGAAATGGGTTTGGCAGAGATGTTAGAAGAAGAATCAATGTCCATTAGTGGTCAGTGTGCCTCAAATTCTTCCCAAGGGAGACACATGCTGGGCCTGAGGTCAGGGGTTACTGGAGAGAGGGCACTGTTGTCAGACAAAGAGTTTTTATCTGCCCTTTCTGATTCATGTAAAATATTCTTTCTGAACCTTTCTACTTCCTTTTTTTTTTATTCCATCCTCTTCATGGGACCGAAGCTTCTTAGTGACTAAGTTAGTCTAGGGAGCAGGTAAGACTGGTTGTATCCTTGGAAAGTCCTCAGATTTTATTTTGCTGTCAGTATCTCATGAATATGGCTCCTGTACATCTGTTCCCAAGAGCCCAGTCGGCTCTGGGTGTACCAACGACACTAAGCTTCTCGACCTATGAAGCCAAATACCAGACCTGCGACCACAGCAAGCCCACTGGGCACTGCCCCGTGCGAGCCTGGGGAGCCAACTAGAGTCCTCAGTTGTGGGATTCCTCAGTCACAGAACCGTGCTCCCCAGGGACACGAATAATGTCTGCTTGAGTTCACCGAAGGAGTTCTGCCCTCACTATCACTTTTCTGGGAAAATGTCACCTAACTCTTGGGAAAACCCTCTCACCAACTGGCCCATTTAACATTTAATGATTCTGCTTTTCTTACTCATTGACCTCTAATTGATAATATGGAAAAAGGATGGCAAATATAAGGCAACATGTTGCCACTATTTCTACCCATGTTCTCTGCATACAGTACTGATGAATTATGGCTTTCTTTTCCATTAACGTGACTTTTAAATTCTTTTCAACACAGCCTCCCAGGAAGAGCCTACCAATCAATTAAAGTTGACAGACAAAATGTAACATATTTGTCATTCTCGGACTAAAGGAGACTGTACATTTTTTTAAAAAGAAGCAGTATCTCAATTATCTATTACTGTATAACATGTCAACCCAAAATTCAGTGGCTTAAAACTACAATTACATTTTCCCATGATTCCATGGGCCAATAGCTTGGGCTGAGCTAGGCTGGGCGATTGGGCTGACTTTAGTGAGCTGTAGTCATCAGGTGGCTTGATGGGGCTGGAAGGGCTAAAATGACCTCACTCAGATGACTGGTAGTTGGAGTTGGCTGTTGACTATACCACAGTCTTCAGCAGGCTGGCCCAGGTGTCTACATACGAAGTACATGTTCTGAAGTGTATTTCAAGCCCCTGCTAAGGTCCTATTTACCAAAGCAAATGAGACAAACCCAGAGTCAATGTGAAAAGGGCCATACAAGGACATGGATGCACAAAGGCATGATTCATTTGTGGCCATTTCTATAACAGTATATTCCAGATCAGGTGCTATTTCATTGATCAGAACCTTCCTGAGTATCTATTAGCAGCCAGATACTATGCCTGGCACTGCGGATAAAATGACAAAGGAACTGGGAAGAACTTTGAATATTGGAAGTGCTCTACTTAGGTACAAAGAGGGAAGAATTGAAACCAGTGTCTGAATCACCGGATGATTCAGTGTGTATACAAGTGAGAAAGGAAGAAGGATGTTGAATTATTTATTTTCCATTTCTTGTATATTTGTGCAGCCTAAGTTGAACGGGTAACTCTATTGTTATCCATTGTGATGTGTCCCTTAAAGCTTTTCTTCAGACTCTGAAACATTCAAAATAATCACATAAGTGTATTCTTCATAACCACAAAGAGCTACTTGAGATTTTTTTCCCCCTAGAAACCTGGCCAACTCTGAGACTCAGGCCCACGCTTGCTAGCTCTGATTATTTCCTCCCTCCCCGCATTCCTGCCACCCACAGCTGCTCCAGTCCAGAGTGAAAGTTCAGAGGGCAAATACTTATGGTCCAAACAGCCTCTCCAGCAGTGATGGCAAAGAGACAACTCCACTTATGAAAGCAAACAATCATTCCTTCCATTTACACAGCTCTTGAAACTTCTTTTCAAAGTATATTCCCACCTTTCTCTCATTGGATTATCTCCAAACCCTTCGAGGTGGGCAGGGCAGATAACAGATGGGGAAACTGAGGCCCAGAGAGGAGAAGTAACTTCCCAGTGAGTGATAAGGCTGAAAGCAGAGCTCCAGCTTCCTGATTTCAGATCCTGGCTCATCCAGTAGACCATACTGCCACAGACAGAGCTGCGTGCTGTCCCCAGTTCTAGGAAGCCTGCTTTTAAAACTCTTCTGGGGTTTGCTATTCCCCACCTTACAGTTCCACTAATAACCATTTTAAACTTGCTCTATTTTGCATTCACTTGAAAAGAATGAGAGAAAACATCAAATATTTCCCTGGGTGCTGGTTTCTAAGTCTTTTGTTGTTAGAAGATAGTGGATTCTCTTTGAAATTCTCACTTCCAGCCCATAAATGAGCCAGTCAGCATCCTCCTGATGGAAAACAGAGGCCCAGAGCTGATTTTTTAGTCCTCACCTGAGGATATGCTTATTGATTTTAGAGAGTGAGGAAGGGAGGGAGAGAAACATCCATGTAAGAGAAACATTGATTGGTTGCCTCCTGCATGCACCCTGACCAGGGATTGAACCCACAATGTATGTACTGTGACCGGGAATTGAACCTGCATCCTTTTGGTGTATGGGACGACACTCCAACCAACTGAGCCACCTGGCCAGCGCAAGGCCCAGAGCTAATTTCTCTGTAAGTACCCAGTTTACCTCCTCTAAAAAAATGTGTTACAGGAGCAAATTTAAAGTTAATGTCAAAAAAGTCTTTGAGAGGATAAGCTACCACCTGAGAGGAGAATGCAATCTGAAGAAGTCCTGTGTATGAATGACAGGAGACTCCCAGCCTCCATGTTGCTGGGAGGTTTGAGGGGAGATGCAGTCACCTCCTTCTACCCTGACTCATCTTCCTTGAGAGATCTGATTTTCTGTATCACTACCCTGGAGCATGAGAACCTATTGGAAAGCTGGAACTAGAGCAAACATCTTGATCCTCATAGTTTAGGTCACAGAGAGTGAGAAATGGTGATGCTGTCCCACATTTCTTGCTCGTGGTAGGCATGACACTCTTTCTGTTTGAGAATGGCAGTGGCTTAGAGTCCTTTTTACTATAACCCTTGAGGCAGCTACCACCACTTGATTAGGCTGGCATGCTGGACAAAATCTCCCTGCCCACTCTATAGTCCCTGTTGATCCAAAGGCCTACAGAGAGGAGGCAGACATGCAGAATGTTCCAGGCATGTATGAGCTGGGCATTCCTGTCTCTTGGAGGCCTCTGTCTTCTAGACTTTAAATACAGTGGGGCATAGGCTTCTGATCAGATGGCAGAGAAGGTAAATTCACTACTCACCTCTTCCTATAACCACATGAAAATTACAACTAAATTAGAAAGCAACCATCATTGAAAACCACATGAGGTCTAGCTGAATAGAAGTCCTATAACTAAGGATATAACAGAAGAAGCCATGTGGTGACTGGTAGGAGGGGCAGAGATGGGAATAAGTTGGTCCCACATCCACACACAGTGGTTAAAAATCAGGAGGAATATCTGGGTTGTAGAGGTCTCCCTTGAAGAGTGAGTGGTCCCAACCCCACACCAGCTCCCCAGCTCAGGGTTCCAATATTAGGAAGAGAAGTTCCCATAACTTCTGATTGTGAAAACCAACCAGGAATGTGGCTAACTGAGACAAAGGGCTTCTGGAGTCCCAGGCATTCCTCTTAAAATGCCCACACACAGATTTACTGAGACTCACTTGCCCTGAGCTTCAGCACTGGGTCAGCAGCTTGAAAGGCACCAGGGACATATGGGGAAAACTGAATTGTCTGGCATCAGGGTGAGAGCTGGGGGGCAGCTTTCTCCCTGACAGAGGTGTTGGTAGAAGCCATTGTCCCACTGATGAGCACTCCCACTTCTGGCACAGGCGGATACCATATCTGAGTCTCCATAGACCTGGCTAACACTATTCACCTAGCCTTAGTGATTCTCTGAGACCCTGCCTCACCCAAATTTCAAGCCCTTGCAAGCCACTTCCAGTACCATTTCCATACAAAAGGCCTGTCTTGGCTCATGCTTTGGATTTTCCTAATAATTTCTCAAAGGCTCAAAAACCACAAACAAATAGCACCTGGACTCAGCATGCCTTCCTGAGCATCTCCAAGCCCAGGACAAGAGGTAACCATCTGCAGATAGCTGTGTAGCTCATACTGGGTGGCCTTGGGCAGGGCACAGGCAGCAGCTTACTTTTCCTGCACCTCCCAGAATGCCCCAGAGCACTGGCTTGGACAGCTTCAGATCATGTGGAAGTACTACCCAACCTTCTCCATGAGCAACACACTCAAGAGGTAGACTCATTAAGCACCAAAGCCTCACTGAAGTGAATCCTACTCCATGGGGCGGGCCCCTGCAGCTACTCTACTATTGTCTCAGCTAATCCTCAGAGCTGATGGACTTGGGGGTTTATCTTTCTCATTGATATGCCAACAGCAGTCAAGGCTCAACTAGGAGTTGAGTATGTAGGAGTATGCACACAGCCCACACCAGTGTATGGGGGAACAATGCACCTGGATCATTCCACTTGGGTGTCTAAGGAGGCTGTGCCACTGGGCCCCACAAGACACCTACTACATAAGGATGCTCTACCAAGACTGGGAGATGTAGGAGCTCTACCTAATACAAGGAAACAAGCACAGGGAAGCAGCCAAAATAAGGAGATAAAAACATGTCTCAATTGGAAAAAGAACTTAAACAAAAAAATCAACTCAGTGAGAACTTCAATAAAGAGATAGGAAGCATAAAATAGAGACAGAAACCTTAAAAAAGGGACCAGCCAGAAATGAATAACTGATATGAAGAATATACTAGAATAAATCAACAGTAGATTAGGTGAAGCAGAGGATCAAATCAGTGATTTAGAAGGTAGCAGAAAATATCCAATTAGAACAGTAAAAAGAAAATAGAATACACAAAAATGGGGATAGTTTAAGTGGCATCTGGGATAGCACCAAATGTACCAACATTCACATCAGTGGGGTGCCAGAAAGAGAGGGGGAGCAAGGAATTGAAAACTTATTTGAAAAAAATAATGTCAGAGAACTTCCACCTTGGCAAAAGAAATAGATACACAAGTCCAGGAAGCTCAGAGTCCCAAACAAGATGAATCCAAAGAGGCTCACACTGACATACATCACAATTAAAATGCTGAGGTTAAAGACAAAGAGAGAATCCTAAAGGCAGCAAGAGGAAAGCAGTTAGTTACCTACAAGGGAGCTCCCATAAGACTATTAGCTGATTTCTCAACAGAAACGTTGCAGGCCAGAAAGGATTGGCATGAAATGTTTAAAGTGATGAAAAGCAAAGACCTACAACCAAGATTACTCTCCAGCAAAGCTATTATTTTGAATCAAAGGAGAGATAAAGAACTTCCCATACAAGAAAGAGCTAAAGGAATTTATCATTACTAAATCAGAATTATAAAAATGTTAAAGGGTCATCTTTAAGAAGAAGAAAAAATAAAAGATATAAATAATGAAATGGCAATAACTACATCTCTATCAAAAATACTTTAAATATAAGTGTATTAAATGCTCCAGTCAAAAGACACAGAGGGGCTGTGTGGGTTTTAAAAAAACAATACCCATATTTATTTGTTGTCTACAAGGGACTCACTTCAGACTGAAGGACACACACAAATTAAAAGTAAAAGAATGGAAAAAGATATTTCATTAAAATCAAAACAACAAAGAAAGCTGGGGTAGCAATACTTTAAAACAAAGGCAGTAACAAAAGACACAAAATAACACAACACTTCCACTTCTGGTTATTTATTTGAAGAAATCAGAACATTAAATCAAAAAGACATAGGCATTCATATGTTCATTTCAGCATTATTTACAATAGCCAAGATATTGAAGTAATTTCAGTGTCTATCAATAGACAAATGGATAAAGAAGAAGTGGTACAAATGTACAATGGAATATGACTCAGCCATAAGAAGAATGAAATCTTGCCATTGGCAACTAGGTCTGACAACATGGATGGACCTAGTGGATGCTGAATGAAATAAGTCAGATGAAGAAAAACAAATACCTTATGATTTCACTTATATGTGACATCTAAAGAACAAAATAAACAAACAAGTGAAACAGAAACAGACTCATAGATACAGAGAACTTATTGATGGTTGCCAGATGGGAGGAAGGTTGGGAAGGATGGTTGAAAAAAGTGAAGGGATTAAATTGGTAGTTTCGGAACAGTCATGGGGATGTAAAGTTCAGCATAGGGAATATAGTCAATAATATTGTCATAACTATATATGGTGCCAGATGGGTACCAGATTTTTCAGGTGATCACTTTGTAAGTTATGTAATATCTAATCACTGGGTTTGACACCTGAAGCTAATATAGTATTGTACATTAACTGTAATTAAAAAATAAAAAATTCTTTTAAAAAATAGAGGGCTTAAAAAAACACAAGTGGTATGGACAACTATAAACGAGAGCTTGTTTCTATGGGAGAGGTGACTGAAAACCTTTGACACTGGCCATCGGCACATCAAAACTTGCCTTAGAGGGTTTTTTAAAGGCATTCACATAGCATCATTTATGGACAACTTGTCTATAATACTCAAAAAAGCAAAAAACAGTATCAAAAGTCACAAAAAGAATGCTCTGAACCATGTTACGAAACAAACTTATCGAATGAGTGAGGAAAACAGCAGAGCAGCGGAAGCAGAAAGGGACAGTGGAGCTCATCTGGTTTGGTGCCCCTGGTTAACTGATGAAGAAACAGGACCAGAGTAGGAAAGCAACTTCCTCAAAACCACACAGCACACTGGCAGAGCTGGAGCCCAGTCTCCTCACTCTCCTCCTCAAAGCAGGCCAACATGCTTTGAACTTCATTGCACACCCTCCCCTTACTTCAACACCCCCAATTTGTATTTCTCTATAACTCTATCTCCTGTCCCAGCACCCCTTCCCCATCCAGACACTACCTCCTTGGGTGCAGATTATTAGTAAACAGATTCAGCCACTAGGTGGCTGAATTTAAATGGTACAACAGGGCAGGGGGGAGCGGGGCGGGGCGAGCATGGTAGGTGGGAGGAGTCTTGCCCTGCTTTCTGATAAATAGGGCAACTTGTGTTTCTGTTCTGAGGCCTTTGAAATGTTCTCCAAAAGCACTCAGGGCAGAGATGTTAAGTGAGAAGTAAGCACTGCGTAATAATGGTCCAGGACATTCTTACAGAACTTCAAAAAACATTTATATACCAATTCACCTGGCCCAGGAGGAGAGAGAGGTGTAGACATGCAATGTCCAAGCATGCTAAAGACAGGTACTCACCAACAGGGCTGATGCATGCAGCGCGTGTTCCAGTTGTATCCCAGCCCTGAGGCTCCAGGACATAGGTAACTCTCCTAGATGACTTTGACTTGAGAGTCCTGGCTTTTACAAGAAGTTGTATTATAGTTGTGACTCCCATATTCACAGCTGGTGTTTGCAATGGTCAGAGGAATCTGGTGAGTCCCTTCCTCACCTTGCACAGAGCAAAGAGCACTGCACCTGAGCCAGCGGGCCTGGGCTCTGGCTCCGGGTGGTCCATTCCCCTGCCCCACCAGCTTTTACTGTTTGTGTAGTCTTTGCGCCAGTCTCTGGAGTTCATTTTCCTAACACATGAAAATCAAGGAACTGCAAGCAATTTGGCTTCTGGGAATGTATCCCCGCCAAAAAAGCATTAAGAATTCATGCAAATATTTAGCTGCATGGATGTTCATTACAACACTATTATTAACAGAGAAAAAGTTGTAATAACCTAAGTGTCCAGCAACAGGGGACTGGTTAAATAAACTTAGTACTTCAGGTAATAGGATGATACGAAGGCCTCAAAATGATATTGAGAAATGTATTAAAGCCGCAGAAAATGTCAGGTAAAAGAAGGAAAGAAATCACAAGATATATACAGGATTAACCCATTTTGTTTGAAGAAAGGTACATTTGTGTATATGTAATATATATGATATATATCATGTGTTTTATATTATGTATAATATATTCTGTTTATCACAAATATATATTTCCTTAGGAGGGTATTTTAATTATCTAAGATGGTGTTATTAGTGATTCTATAAAGTAGATGAGATTATGAATATTTTGCTATTTACTCTTTGTGCTTACCTATATATACTAGTTTTCCTGTAATGAACAGTGGTACTTTTTAATAAGAAAAGGCAATAAAAGAAACTTTATTTTGAAAAAATAAAATGGGGTTGACTATGATTATTGAAGTTCAATCACGCTAAAGAATTCTGTAAGGAAAAGCTGCTCCTTCTGAAATCCAGGTGAGGGGAGGAGCGGGAGGGCCTCGGCCCCACCCGGGGTGAGGGCTGAGAGCAGAGAGCTGTGAGCTGGGAAAGCAGCTCCTCCCTCCCCTGTGCGCTCCTGCGCTGCTCCTGCTGTAGGTACACTCTTAGCCCTGCTCCTGCGTGCTCCAGCTGGGAGTTACTCATCAAGAGCTTCCTGGCTTCATTTTGACTCACTCTTCAGACATCATTTAAAAGGAATTTCTGTTTAACCACAGTATCCAAAGGAAGAATCCTACTAAAACCTCATTTCAACTAAGTTTGAGCAGACAGATGACTTAAATTAGCTCCTCTGGCCTTTCAGAGGACAGCCCAAATCCCCAACTGTGGGAGTAGCAGCTGGGCCGATCAAACCCCGTTTTACACACGTACTCACACCAGCTGCATCTGGGGGCCTCCATTCTCCCCCTCTCCTCTGAATGCTGACTTTCCTTCGTTTATCTTTCCCCTGGGACCCACCCACGGGAAGGTCTTCCTCCCTCTCAACATTAAGAGGAGTGTCTGTGGGCTTCAACATTCACTTGGCTCGTGCTTTGGGAGCGCCTTGATGTGCTGTTATTTTCCCTTTTATGTTTAAGATCCCCTGGGGCACCCTTGACCCTTGTGGGCTAGTTATACTGGGCTCCAGCCTGGACTCCACTGTGTGCGACCACAGCAGTGCAGCAGGGTAGGGGTGGTGGGAAATGGGGGTTGGGGGCTTTTTCATATTTTTAAAGATAATATACAATTGTGGTTAAGACTAATATAGAAATATGTTAGAGGAAGTTCGATTGTGAGACAGATGGGAAAATATCGGCTCCCACTACCCCACCAGCCAATGGTGGAACTCTGCTGTGCCCAACCCTGCCACTAGACACTCCCTGACTTAGCCCTTAACCATCCCCCGCCTGCGACAACGCTCCCTCTGTGATTTCCTAAGTCCAGGGGCTGACTTCCCACAGATTGCTTCTGTTCCCAGCACCTGCAGTCCTTCTTGTCTTGTGTCTGTTTAACCCATGGCAACACAGAGGCTAGCCTCAGCCCTCCATCATTCCGAACAGCATCTCTGCAATAAGGAGCTAGGTAGCTCCCGTGCGGATCTCCTGGGCAAGCGCTGTTCCCAGGATTCCCCTTCCCACCCACCACACACTCTCCTACTGACTTTGAGGACCCTCTGTTCCTGCCCCCACATCTTTTCACTTTCCCGTTTCTTATAGGCAGCAGACTCACCCCTTCCTCTGAAGCCTGGGCTTTGTTCTTCTCTCTTCGGCTCTCATTCAACAACTCTGAACACCTACCATCCTTTAGGCAAGTTGTTCCTCCTCAGCATCAGTTCAAAGGTGAAGACTTGCCTCACCCTTCCCATCGTTTTCCTGGGCTCCCTAATGCAAGACCCCAGGAAGCACTTGATATACAGACTTTTACTTTACATCTAGCATTTTAAATCACAACCAGTGCTCTCTCCTCTTGCTAAACGGTGAACTTGGTGAGGGTCAGAACATGGTCTTCAATGTCTGTTTCTAGCTCCACTTCTTACTTATTTCTTTTTTAATATATTTTATTGATTATGCTATTACAGTTGTCCCATTGCCCCCCTCTTTATTCCTCTCTGCCCTGCCACCCCTCACACCCACATTCCCCCCATTTAGTTCATGTCCCTGGATCATACATATAAGTTCTTTGGCTTCTACATTTCCTATAGTATTCTTACCCTCCCCCTGTCTATTTTGTACTTACCATTTATGCTTCTTATTCTCTGTACATTTTCCTCCTCTTCCCCTCCCACTCTGCCGCTGATAAACCTCCATGTGATCTCCATTTCTGTGATTCTGTTCCTGTTCTAGTTGTTTGCTTAGTTTGTTTTTGTTTTTGTTATATTTAGGTTCAGTTGTTAATAGCTGTAAGTTTGTTGTCATTTTATTGTTCATAGTTTTGAACTTCTTTTTCTTAGATAAGTCCATTTAACATTTCATGTAATGGGGAAATCTTACAGGGAAGAAGGGGCTGGAAAGAAATATTCAAAATCATGAAAGGCAAGGACCTACATCCAAGATTGCTCTATCCAGCAAAGCTTTCATTTAGAATGGAAGGGCAGATATTACCTATTTCTTTAACAAGCATTTAAATAGACATTGAATGAACTTGTCCTGGGTGACACTGGAGATGAGACCGAGTGACACCTAACCATGGACTGGATGGTAGATTTGTGTCCCCAACCAAGAGGAAAGCCAGGAAAAGCCTGCGCTGGGCAGAAGGGAATTTGTCTGAGATAAGCGGGGCATGGGAGGGGAGGGAGAACTACTTGTTTCTTCCCGAAGGGGAGAAGTCCCTGTGAGCCTTCCTGGGCATGCTTCGTGAAACCCTCCCTATCTCACTCTTTGTCCTTCATTCAACACTGTGTATCCAGCATCCATGTCCTATGAGCAATGCTAAATGGGGAAACTGAGGCACAGGTCAAGCAGCTTGTCCAAGGCTCCTCAGCTAGTGAGTGGAAGAGCTGGAAAACAATGTGACTCTCATACTTCCTCTTGATGTGAAATGTTTGAGATGAAGGGAAGAACTCCTAGTTGTTTCCCAGGATTTTCCCAGCCTGCAATCTGCTGGAATCTGACCTCCCAGCAGCTGCAGTCTGCCAGCCTTTAGGGCAGCAGAGGGAAGCAGTGGAGCACACCCTAAAGTCCCCCTGTTCAGTTGGCTCCCTGCCCTGACTATCTCCTGCTGGTGGTGCACGGGCCAGGCATTTGTGGGGACAAGTGAGTGTGCCCTCAGTGCTCAGGACAAACAGTACAGCGATGGCTGTTTGGGACATTTGAAAGTGGTGTTAGCATTCAACAGCACAACCCAGATTGGGGTTCCCAAGACGTCCTAGGCAGCTGCCCCTTGGATCATTCTCCTTCCTCCTGCCACCTGTAGTCTAAATGTAGTGACAAGCACAGTAGAGCACCTTTTGACTGGGTCATGTTGGCAGGTTGCTGAGCTGCACCAACTCATCAGGGCCACCCTGGGGGTAGGGGGCGCACGGGAGTGCCATGATAATTGTCCTGGTATGATCTCCTGAACTGTGGGCTTTCTGAATTTTTTTGCTTTGGTTATATAAATAGCATATAATTTGGAAAAATGAAGAAAAATATAAAGAAGAAAATAACATTTGTATTCCTTCACTGAGAGGTTTTATTGTTAATATTTTGTTTAGTTGTGTTCATTTGTATTTGAACCATATTTTTATTTTGATAATAAAAGCTTATCAATAAAAATAGATGAACATGAGCAACAAAGGATTCCAGCATTCAGAAATATCACTGTTAACATTTTGCTGTATTGCTTTTCAATATTTTTCAATTTATATTTTGTCAGCCAGTTTTGTATCTCTATTTATCATTTTGTAAACTAACCAATCTCCAACTTGTTATTTCAAACTCTTTAAGACCATTTATTAACACAACATTTCACTGTTTTCGTAAACTATGACTTACTTAACCATTCCCTTATTCCAGGCATTTAATTTGCTTCCATTTTTTAATGATAAATTATATAATTTGATGGTGAACATCTTTATGACCGGATTTTAAATGTTTAGAAGTACTTCCTTAAGGTAGATTTCTGGAAGGAATTATAAGATAAAAGGGTATGAATATTTTGAAGCGTTGTGATTCTTCGTGCCAAAATGTTTATGCAAAGGAGCTGTGTCATCTTATCAGGGGTGTCAAACTCATTTTCACCGGGGGCCACATTAGCCTTGCTGTTGCCTCCAAAGGGCCGAATGTAATTTGAGGACTGTATAAATGTAACTACTCCTTAACTAGGGGCAAGGAGCTCGGCGCTGCTGCCAGGTAGAAACAAGGTGCCAGGCCGGATAAAACACGGTGGAGGGCCGGATTCGGCCCACGGGCCTTGTGTTTGCCGCCTGTGTCATACATGATCTCCCCCAGGCAGTGTGGTGAAGTGAATAAGGAGCATTTTTATGTGAGTGAAATCAAATTCAAAGAAAGACAGAAATTTGATTCACCGACAAATTTTAGCCTAAAGGGAAAGGTCAGAACCAGAGAGAGTGAAGTGTTACTTCTTTCAGAGTTGTTACTTTTGCAGAAGACTTATAGGAACGACAGCCTATTGGGACTTCTTCCAGATCAAATGGGGAAGTCATCTGCCTTCTCTCTGCTCTCTCCCTGAGCAACTCCCTGTGCATGTCCTCTGGGTCAGAGGGCTGAGCGGTGGTACCAGCCAGATCCCCTGGGGTCAGAGGTGGGGCTTGTCCCACCACAGCAACTATCCAAAAAGCAGAAACATGACAGTAGAGGAGACTTTACAGATTCTTTGCTCCAATCCCTTCTTTTCTGATCAAAGCCTAGAAAAAAAGTAAAGTGACTTGCCCAAGAAGTTGCGTAGGGCAAGTCTGTGGCCCATCTTGGACTAATGCCCACATCTCCACCCATGTCACATGACAAATAAAAACCATTGCACCTCATCTGAATGCACAGTCCTCATATACATGATTCCTGGTACACATGCATGCTTATACACATGTTTTGTTCATTTAGTTTTGAGGGTGTGGCAGATGTTCACGGTTGATGTAGTGCTTAGAAGACATTTTAAAAAAACCTGATCAAATAAGTTTCAGAGTCTCTTGACTGATTGGTATACATTCGTAGGGTGAATGGTTTCTCAAGTCTTTGGGAATAACCCGGATGCTTGTAAAGGAAGTTAATTAACCTGAGGATTCCTTCCACCTGTGCTCCAATTCATCTGCGTGCCTTCTGCTTTTGAAGTATCATGGCACTTCGTGGAGAGAATGGTGGCATGAAGGTATGAGTCTTGCAGCTTTTATCCTGTCAAATACATTGAAACACCTGAAATGAGTTGAACTGCTGATATGACCCATGGTTAAGAACTTATTACTCAAAGCTCAATTCAAATCCGATCTCTTTAAGGAAAAAAAAAATCCTTTGACTTATCTAGACTAAAGTGTTCACCTTCTTTTGTACATTTCAGCTGTCTATGCCAGCGATTTGAATAACCCTATTTGATTATGATAATTTTTAACTTAAAAAAGTGTTCATAGAACCCACATGACAGTAACTATTTTTTTAGTACCTATTCCAAAATTTCGTGATGACCAAAGCAAAGCATGAACTCCTAGGCTTTTAAGTGGCTCTATACTTTGCCAATCATAATATACATTTGAAAAATAAGTATATGCATCTTCTGGGATTGGCTGAGTCATCTTATAGATATAAGGATTTGTGATACTTAGAACAACTCATGGACAAGAAAGGATCCAAGGCCCGAAGTTTGTGACCCACTGGCCTATTGCATTTACTTACGGTGAATCACAGGTCAGGGCTACTTCTTATGGTGTCCCTTAACTCTTCAGGTTGGACTACATCCTTCATTCAGACTGAATCCTTCCTGAGGACAAGAACTTTTGCTTACATGCCTTTGTACAACCACAGTGCTAATGGACCAGTTGGTTAAGGATCATTAATTGAACACTAACAATATGCAGGACACTGTGCTTGAATCTGTGGAAGGTACAAAGTGTAAGGGCCAGTTCCTACCCTTGAGAGCGCACAGCCTGATTATAGAGACACAGCAAATTGGTGGATTTGCCTACAAGTCTATGGGCAAGAAACAGGTTAATGGATTGATGAATTAAGTCTCTGAGAGTAAGTCTTGAGAAATAAAGTAACAATTTATTGGCTAAGGTCTACAGGTTGTAGGATTAATTGTGAAATTAGCTGAAAGGCGTTCAAGTGTGCCAGCGAGCAGGGAAGCTCCGTAGAGGAGGGCTCTGAGTGTGAACCTGAAAGACGGTCAGGGCTTGGCTGCTTCTGTCAGACCTGGCAGAGGGTACCTGGATGAATGCATGAGTAAGAAATGCACTTTGGGCCATTTGTCCCCAGAGAGGTACAAAGTGAAACCCTCATTCTTTTAAAGAATAGTATTTTTTCTGAAACACACAGGAATCAATTTCTTGAAGGGAGCAGTGGGTGAAAAGGAGAGGTGCTTTCCTAGTTCCTTCCCCAACTCTTGGAATGTTATTACTGGGGTCCAGAATCATAACTACCAGTAGCAGAGCTGGGACTTGACCTCTGGGTGCTGGATTTCAAGCCTAGTATTCTTTCTACCTATCTTCTACGGCTGGAATTCCCTCTCCCTTAATGAACTTGTCTAAAGTGAGTTTGCCTGAGGCTAACCCTTCCCACCACCTTCCTAATTCTAATCACTACTGTTAGACTGGCCTTTCTTCTCTTGCTATGTAAACATGCCCTAATTAGAAATCAGAAGCAACTGCTGGGCCCAGGCCAATGCTTCAAAGAGACTGTATATTGGCACCTCATGTGCCAAAACCATCCTAGTAAAAGGAAAACCATTAATTACAAAATCCAAACCATTGCTCTGTGGGTTGTGGGACTCTCATGAACGTGGGTGGGTGACGGCGGTTGTTTAGGAGGCGTCCTCTCCACTGCCATTAGTTTGCAGCCACAACAAAGAGCTGCCTCCTCTGGATACTACAATTAGGTTGGGACCCTTCCAGAGAAGCTGCCACCATCTGGTGAATATTTGGGCAACCTGGGTGATCTGAAGGGTCGGTGGGTGGGCACTGGGATACACAGACATGTTTTCTGGCCAAAGATGCTCAAGGCTCAGGAACCTGGCAAGCAAATGCCCCTAGAAGTTACCCCCACCCCACCCCCCTGGCCATCTGTGGGCTGAAGTAGAGCTATTGGTTTAGCCCGTTCCATTGTGATGTAATCGGCAATTTCTTTGCTAAGGGGTCTTGGCCTCTCCTAACTGTGTGCTTTTCTAGTCTCTGTGATAACTTTCATCACCACTATCAAAGACTCCTGGCCCTTCCCCATTGAAGCCTTGCTCTCAGAGCCTTTAGTCATTAATCCATTCACTCCACTCCTATGTATCGCCCAGGGTTAATGTAGTGCAATCACTGCTTAAAATGACCAGTAGGTGATGTGACTTCCACCTCTAATTCCACTGCTCACTAGCTGTGACTCGGAAAAGACATTTCCTTTCCTGGTCCCTCTCCTGGTTTCTCTGGTTGGACCTCTTCAACTGTAAAGTAAGGAAGTTGGACAAAATGATCCCATTTCATTCCGTCTGTATTATTCAGGGTCCAGATAGGAGAAACCACACAGTACTTGGAATTAATAACAGAGAACTAACTACTCAGGGGTAACATGAACTCTGAAGAATATTGGAATAGCAGATAGAGCAGCCTAGGCCCTACCCTAGGGCTGAGGCAGAAGACTCAAGAGAGGGACAAATTCCCTCCATCCCCATCCCCAAGACTGAAATAAAGACCTTACAACCATGACTTAATGAATGGCACAAAAATTCTTGGAGGGCTTGCAGGCTGGGGCGGCAGTCTGGGAGTCATCCACTTGGGGCGCTGGAAAGAGTTGTTGAGAAGCTGCCCGCGGGGGTGCTGCTGGTCTCACTGGAAGCCAGCACGGATGCTTGTGGACTCCACAGAGGCTGCCTGTGGGGCGCTGCCGAAACTCACTTCAGGTGAGTGTGCCCCGCACCTTGTCCTCTGCCACAGAAAAACCACAGGGGTAAGATGCAAACAAAGCACACCAGAACTAGAAGATAACTCCCTTTCTCCTGCTGTCCTGCAGTACCCTCCAGACAAAGCTTAGCAATGCCACCAGGTCAAGAGGAATGGTTACAGATCCAGCTCTAGTTCTAGCACCACACACTGGCAATGAAGGGTAGATTTCGAGATGAGAAGCAACAGATCAGTAACTGACACATTATCATTCTATAACATATGGTTTTCGACTCACTCACTTTTAACATTAAAGTTAAAATAAGTAAATATGAAATAAATGAATCACTTGTATTGTACCTAGCCTAGACATGATCTTAGCCTATTCTTCTATGTCTCCCTCACCTCTGGTCCTCAAGAAGTAATGAATCATTTCAGAATGAACTGTGCCATAATCAGGTTTATATATGATTATAAACATGTCCATATTTTATATATAATTAGTAATTAGTTATTAGTTATCAGTAATACCTATGCCAAGGATAAAGGAGGGACTGAGCTTCCAGGGGAATGAATGAAAGATGTCAAATCTTTCAATACCTTTCCTAAGGACAGCAAATAACTCAGAGGAAAAATAAGATCCAGTGAAGTTAATTTCAAACCAGACATTATCAAGAACTAGGTGAGTGACAGAAAATGTGATAAAAGTTCATAGGAAGGAAAAAGATCCATAGGCTGAAATGCTCAAGGAAAGATTTGTGATAGCAGCCAAATCTGAGGAGAATGTTGAGTAACAGGCAGAAGTCATACATTAAGTACAAAGGGAAGTAGCCAAGATATGGCTACAGAATGCGAAATGGACTAACTGGTCTCTTGACCCCAAATTCGCTAGCCTAGCATTTGAACTGAGCCAGTCAGTGGCAAAGAATGTGTAATGCATCTAGGACAGATACCAGTGAGACCAGCAGAATCACTGAGCCTCTGAGTCAATGGATCCCTGACAGCCTCCTTCAAGAAAACACCATTATACAGTTTATCATTTAGATAAACCCGTGGTTCTCATATTAGAGGGCTGATAGGAGATCGTATCAGAGCATTTCCTAGTGTAGAGGATTTATTGCTCTTATATGCAACTTCTGCTCTGCATATTGTTTTGTTGAAATAGTGAAATACAATACCAAGAAAGAAGACAAATAAATGTCCCAAGTAAGTATGATCAACTGTGCAAATACAGCGTTGCTGTGTCGGGTGCCTTAAGTTTATTTATTCTCTCATGAATGAAGATTGAGCAGAGGTGTGGCTCAGAAGTGTTCCGAGTGTTTGGACAAGCTGTGCTTTGTGTGAGGATGACTAAAGGAAACTGGCTGTTGACCCCTGTCAATATCACTTGCACTTGATATTTACTGACATTTAGCCTCTGTGACCCTAGAGTTGGCTGGCCTGTTTCTCCACCCATCCTCTTAAAGCTGTTGTTCTTCAGGCTCTGTCCTAGGCTTGCGTCACTCTATACACCTCCTGGGCCTTTTAACCCATTGCTACGGCTAAAATTCTATTTACATATGCTGACAGCATTCGAGTTTTTATCTTTAGCTCCAGACTGGAATAGCCTCCCTGCTGATGGATGTGGATGCATTATAGGTGACTCTAGCTCCACACATGCCAAGCTGAGCAAACTTCCTTACCCTACAAACCTGCTGCTGCTCCTTTGTGCCCTTTTAGTAAAGGGCAACATTGTTTCACTCAGGATTGCAAGTTAGAGACCAGGAAGTCATCCTTAACTTTCCACTCCTTCACCTACCACCTCCAAATCGGTCATCAAAGCCTACTGATTATCCCTCCAAAATCTCTTAACTCCACCTCCTACTTTCCACTCCCCTCTAGTTCATATGCCAGAACCTCTAATCTGTACTACCACAGCCTTTTGAATGGTTTTTAATCATGCAAATAGTTTACTTACTAAAAAAATATGTTAAGAAGAATCCTGTCAGACCTAGGCTGAGGAAGTGTCCTCTGAGTTGGTTTTGGTTTGCTTCTGCCAGGGGTGTCAGTGGCTTAAGAACAATTTTTAATGCAGATTTCTTGGCTTCAAGCTCCCTACTCCATGTAATTAGGACAGTTTCAACCCCCTCAAATGACGTGAGGCCAGACATAGGCTTAAAAATCCATGTGGAGACTTCCTTGTCCACACCTGAAGACCAGGCCGACTTTGACACGTTTCCCCATGCGTTTCTGTGCTGGAGAATGGAGATCTTCCAGTGCACCCTTTCGTGGAAGACCCAGCTTTATGAGGAGGGTTTCCCAGTTCCAGCTCCTACTCTTTCATTTTCCCCCCAATATATTTGGTAGATGGCATACTACTTATTGTTATTTGTCATCATCAAAAAGGCTAGCAAAACTGGAAAACTTGTAATGTTGTAAAATAAAGTGCAATCTCATCTTTCGGTTAGAATTTAGATCTTTCCACGGTCATGCTTTGCCTTAATACAATGTGTTGTAATGATTCTACTAGTTAAAGGTCCTGTTCGCATAAAAGCAGCCGCATTGACGGTATCTTAAAGCACACAGATGAGATATGCGGAGGTACACTGAAGTCCACTAAGAAGCAGGGCATCTCCCTCACTAAGGGAGAGTCTGCCATTCCCTCAGGACCCGGCACTCATGGTATGACATGGTGCTCTGACAGAGGGAATACAGGGATGTCACCAGTGTAGGTCTACATAGTAAATGCTGGTAACACTTAATTTCTCTCTTATTTTTTTTAGAAAAAAATAAGTAGAAATAAAACTTTTAGTATTTTCTTTCCTTTCCTAAGGACTATCCTGTGTACTCTGTGGGGTTCTCACTCCACTTTGTAGATACCTGCTTTATAGGACAGTGGTACAGGTTGAGCTGTGTCCCCATTGATTTTGAACTTCCAGCCTCCAGAATTGTGACACAATATATTTCTGTTGTTTCCAGATACGAAGTTTGTGGTACTTGTTGTAGCAGCCCTAGGCAACTAATACAAAATGGGATCCAGAGAAAATCAAAGCAAGTTCAGAGAGGTAGCAGGAATGCCAGCAGGGCAAGGTGACTCAGGAAACTGGGCGGGTGAGAGCTCAGGAAAGAGGGTGTGGGCAATGGGTTTGAATGCATCCGGGCAAGCAGGAGGGTGTGAACATAGCTGAGGGAATGTGCTTTCAGAGAGGGGACCTTCAGGAGCACACACACCTGCTCTGAGGGAAGTAGAGGAAGATGCACCTGGAGGGCACGGTCTGCGAACGGCCCTGAACGCCCATTCCTTCTGCTCTCTTGGGCTTCCCTCTTCCAGCATCTGAATTTCTTCAGCGGCCTTCCGGCTGTTGCAGCCCTGTCTACATTGCTTTCCCTGAGATTTGCTTGTGACACGTGTCTGGGCTTCTGGATGCCTAATCTATGCCATGTTTCCCACTAAATTTTTTCCCACACAGGACCAGTTGCGTTCACTCTTCCTCGAATGCTTGAAATTCTACCACACTTTTGAGTCATCACTTTAGGGCCCTGTATATAAAGGTTTAATAAGTTGTTGAAGCTCTACTTAATAACACACTAAGCAGCTGTTGGAAAGATTGGCATTGTCAAATAAAAATACAAGGAATAGAAGTTTGTCTTTGGATGCTTCCATTTTCATATAAAAGAGTTGTATCTGCGTTGTTAGATTATGCATAATCCTGCTAGGTTAGACAGAAGGAGTGGCGAGGAAGACGACCTGACCCTGCTCCCTGAGAGGGTGTCCCATCTCGTTTGAAGGGATTAGATGTCATCTGTTGTGCCCAAAGAAGGGATTTCTCCTACAGCAGCTCACCAGAAAGAACTGGAGTGCTCAAATCTATTTATTCATTCTGTCGTTCAACAAATTTTACTTCAGCACCTACTTCATGCCCTGGGCTAAGGGCTCAGAATAGGGTGCAGAACAAAAGAGAAGTAGTTTCTGCTCTCAGAAAGACTATAGTCTTCTAGGGAATTCAGGCCTTTATAATGCAGTATGACCAATGTCAAAAGGAAAAATGCATGTTTTACATCTCTAATGCTTATTTATCTACATGTCAGTCACGGGGTGTGCTGGCAGAAAAATGACCTGGATAGATGTCCATGTCTTAGTCCTCAGAACCTGTGAATACGTTACCTTACATAATAGAAGGATCTTGCTGATGCGATTAAACTAAGGACCCTGAAATGGAGATGTTGTCCGGGATAGCCTGGTAGGCCCGATCTAATTACATGCCTCCTTACAATCAGAGAACCTTTTGCGTTGATTTCTGAGTCAGGGGGAGAGGTGACTATGGGGGTGACATCACAGAGGTGCAGACATGCTGGCGTTGAAATGGAGGAGAGGCTGTGAGCCAAGAAATGCAGGCAGCTTCTAGAAACTGGAAAAAGCAAAGAAACAGACACTCTGCTGACACCTTCACTTTAGCCCAGTGACCTGCGTCAGATTTCTAATTTAGAGAGCTCTGTTGTTTTAAGCCACTAAATTTGTGGTAATTTGTTACAGCAGCGATAGAAAACCAATATACCCTGTTAGCCTATGTGCATTAAAGTTGAATAAAACAAGGTCCCTGGCCTCATGAAACTCACAACTTATTGGGGGAGAGAGATATGTAAATAGTATAATAAAAGTGCAAAGATCGGAGTGCATACATGAAGCTATGTATATACAATTAATTTGGAGATATCTTATCAATCTCTGCCATCTAAGAAAAGCTTTTCTTGATTTTATTTTCTCCACCAGCTAATGCCCCATTTCCTCACCCCCCTTTGCACCAAAACTGCTAGATGGAATTACATTTATTGTAGTTTCTGATCTTTTCCTCCCATTTCCTCTTAAAGCCACTGCAGGCAGGCCGTTGTACCCACTACCTCATATCTCTTTGCCTGCGGTCCAGGTCACCAATAACCTCCGTGATGCTTAACCCAGTGGTGATTTTGGGTCCTCACAGGTACAACTAGTGAGCTACACTGACACAGCCAACCATGTCCTCTTCCTTGATATAATCCCTTTATTTGATTCTGGGGACTCCACTCTCTGGGCTTTCTTCTTTCCCTGCACGCCACTTCTCCCAGCGTATTAATAGTAGAGTGTCCCAGAGTTCAGTCTTTGGTCCCCTTTTCTTTATATTTCCTCTTTTGGTGATGTCATACAGTCTTGTACCAGCTGCCTGCTGATGACCCCCAAGTGTATCTCTCCATTCCAGACTTCTCTCTTGGACTCCAGTTGCGTACATCCAGCCTCCTACTTGCCATCACCACTTAAATGTGCACAATAATAGACATCCCGTACTAAACACATCCCATACTGAACTCCTGATCTTCCTAAGCCCTTCCCACAGCCTGCTCCACCCACAGCCTTCCTCACCTTAGTGGATGACAATTCTATCCTCCCAGGTACTCGATTCATAATTGACTCTCTGACATTTCACATCAACCCGTCAGGAATTTTTTATTGGCTCAGCCTTCAAAATATATCCAGAATCTGACCACTTCTCTGTTTCTACTATCCTGGTCTGGTTACCAATGACTCTTGTCTGGGCTGCTAAAAAACCCTGATATATTTTTTCCACGTGCCCCAGAGAACAGTCTTGAGCCCTTACAATATCCTACCAGGGACCTCGTGATCTAGGTCTCTGCTCCCCTTACATCTGTCAGGTCATCTCCGCCATCTCTTGCCCTTTCTCACTTTGTTCCCACCACACCGGCTTTCTGATCTTTGTACTTTAGGAACAGTGATTAATCTCAGCAAGTCTGAACAATGCCTGGAACTTAATGGGTACTCAATAAAAATTTAATGATGAATGAATACATTTTGTTTGTCAGTCACAGGATCACATGTTGCTTAATTTTCCCTTTCCAAATAATACTGTTTGCTACTTCTCTTGTTTTTTTGAGATATTTATCTAGAATCTCAATTTCAAATAAATGTTTATTTAAAATGACAAAAGAATTTAGTGTTCCTATAATACCAGGAGCATAAAAAAAAATCTAGCAATCACATCTAAAAGAAAATTTGATTCTGCCCTAAAGTTCTGTTTCAACCCTAGACTATAAACCATACATGAATCAGAAATGGAACTGGAAAGGCATAATTCTGAAAGTTCACATGACAATCAACCATGACTTTGTAAATGCACTACTTTGGTGAGTACTCATAATCTTAAACTTGAAACTAGAAGGTCAATGAAAACTTTGTTTAAGATGGCATTAAGCTAAATCTCTGTGTGTGAATTGTTTTCATACAGGAAAAAAAGTCATTTACATTATCCAATAAATCAACACCAACTTCTCATCCACTTACTTGAGTCTCAAGCTGTGTAACTACTGCTTAAGAACATAAGGCCTGGAATTGCACAGACATGTTGAAACATGGGAAGTGACCTCTCTGAATCTCTGTATGTGATTTTCTCTTATTCACTTAATTTTTTCAATAATTTGGGGAAAAAGGGAGAAAATACAGACACCTATTCTTAACCTTAATATCAAAAATACATTAGAATCAGTAGAATTCATGGCTAGATTTCCCTTTTTATTTTATTCTCTTGGCCCATAGGAAGGGGGCTATGATCTCAAACCAGCTGAAGTTCTGAGATCTCAAAGTTGTCCTTGGTGGACACACCTAAGGGAACAAGAGGTGTGGTGCCACCAGAAGGGGTCATTCTGGCTTATTCCTGTGGCATGCTGGAGCTCACCAACAAGAGTGAATTGGTAGTTTTTAAAGATTTTTTGTGAACTGGTTGACATCACATTGTTAACTTGAATTCTGTGGTGGAAGTATTTACACCACAGAAATTGGCAATTACCACAAACCAGGCATTCCCCACCACCTCCAAAAGCTAGCTGTTAAACACTTTACCGGTATACGGTAATCGAGTCTCTCCTTCAACAAACTTTGTTATGTCAACAGGGGTTTCTAAATTCCCATTTTTTACTTTTAGACTTTCTATCTGAAGTACTTTAACTTTCTATGTGAATCATTTACAGGTATATGTCATTTTATTTAAGTTTTGGTTTTATAGTTTTATTTTCCTATGGGCAAGTTATTCACAAGCATGAATACCTTATTAAACTCGGCTTTACATTTATTTACACAACTCCATTCATAACTACATGCTGACTCTGTCCTTCCATCTCATGAACAAATTCATGGTCTCTAATATTGCTGTAATTTAGCCTTTGTAAGCTTCAGCTTCATCATTTATGAAACTGGGATAATAATAGTACATGCTTCTCATTTAGTTGCTGGGAGTATTAAAATTAGACACGTAAAGAACTTAGCACAATGCTTGGCATATGGCAGTATCTCAATAAATTTTAGTTATTGTATAGTAATATCAGAACTTTGTACTATGGGCTACACACAGCAAAAGTGTGAGACACAGTGCTTCGGTATACAACTATTTTGACCAATCCCTATATAGTTTAGAAACACAAATTAAACAATGCTTGGTGTTTAGTGGTCTAGTTCTTGGGGGTGCCTATCTGAGCTGATCCCTTTGTGGGTAGAAAGATATAAATAAGAAATTATCTTCATGCTGTCAGAATAACACTGGGGATTTACTAGATCAGGTACACCAAATAGACATTTTAGAGTTGAAAGTCTGAAAAATATTGGCCAGTTATTACCTTCTTGTTTTTCCTGAAACTTTCAAAAGCCTTGTTTCCTCACTGTCCATCTTACTTTTAACTGATAATCATGATTCCTGAGAAAATAGAAGCAATCCAGATAAGACCTTCTTTTCTTTCCATAAATACACCAACCTGTATGTACCTGTACCTATACTTTTTGCCTTCCTTCCTGTTACTATAGATGATAAGAGCCCACGCTCCTATCTCAAGAATCACAACCCTTTCATCTGCTCAAATACCGTATTTTTAGGACTATAAGATGCACTAGACCATAAGGTGCACCTAGGTTTTAGAGGAGGAAAATAGGAAAAAAATTTTGAAGCAAAAAATGCCGTAAAATATTTAATAACATAAATAACATAGGCCACTGCCCCACCCCCCACACTGAGCCAGGCAAGCTACATTTGGACTATAAGACGCACCCCTGCTTCCTCCCAAATTGGGGGTGCGTCTTATAGTCTGAAAAATACAGTACTTAACTCTTTTAGATGTTCCCCTTCTCTGCTTCATCAGTCCCTCCCCCTCTGCTGGATCATACTCCTCCTAGCTTACAACAAATGTTAGTAGCACACAGTCTAAAATAAAAAGGTTTCTGACCTCTTGTCACCCTCCAGCTACTATCCCCATTTCTCTGCTCCCCTTTGCACCACATTGGTCAGAGTTTCCGTCCCATTTCTTTTCATTCTCTCTTGAACCTACTTTAGCCAGACATCTTGCCCCCAGATGGATGGAAACTGTTTTTCTAAGGCTATTAGTAACATTATGGTGCCCCACCCATAGTCACTCATCTGTCTTCATGCTTCATCCTTCAGCAGTATTTGGCAGAGATGAGCTTAGAAAACCCATCCTCCCTTGGCTGCTGCGGCACCACACTGGGTTCTGCCTGCTCTCTAGCCATTTCCTCTCAGTCTCCACATCCCTGTGTATTTTCTGAAAGTTGTGGTATCCACATCTGGGCCCTTGGCCCTCTTCTTCCATATAGGATCTCATTTTGTCCCATGGCCTTAAATTCCATTTATTTGCCCTTGAGTCCCAAATGTGTGTCTCCAGCCCCATGTCTCCAGTGAGTTTTCCTCTTGCTATTCAGGCCATCTTCTTAACATATCCCCACTTGGATGCTCAATGGGAACTTCAAACCAGAATGGCCACAGTAAAACTCTTGACTTGCCCTTCAAAACATAGCTCCCATAGTCATCCCTCATCAATAAATGTCACTACCATACATTTCATTGCTTAATGTCTCAATCTGCATCCAATCTACCAGCAAGTCAGTCCTATTTCTAGACAACATCCCAATCTTGTTCATGCCCTCCTACTCCCCATCTTTGTCATTTATGATCAATTCTCTCCTCAGAAGCAGAAAGATATTTTTGTATGTAAATAAGATCCCATTATGCCCTGCTTAATTAGGTTCCCATTAGGAAAACTTAACTAACTTCCTACTGGAACATGATCCAAAATCCTTACTTTGGCCCACAGACCCAACTTGTGCGGGCTCCAGACTACCTCTCCCAACTCATCTAGCTCATATTCTTCCCTCGCTCTGCTCCAGCCACACAGGCCTTCAATGTTTTCCTGAGACATGTCAAGTTGACCCTCCCCCCAGGGCCTTTGCATGCGCTGTTCGGCCTGCCTGGAGTGTTCTGCCACCACATCTGTACTTGGCAAGCACCCTCCTTTCTGTCATTCTGAACCAAGTTCAAAGTCTTTTCTCCAGAATACCTAGCTTGACCACCCAAACTACAGTAACCCCCACCCTCTTCTTCTTTAGAACATTACTCTTTTTATTTTCCTCATGTTCACTATCTGAATTTATTTATTTATTGCTCTCCCAAAATAAACCAATTTGACTTCATTTGTCACTTGTTTTTTTCTGTACTTTGTCTCCTGCCTCCCACTACTCTTGCTGGAATTAAATTCCTTGAGAGCAGACCCTTTGTCTATCTTGTTCCCTGTTGTTTTCCCAGCATTTACACATAAATTATATACAAATGTATTTACATATATATTTGCATACAAAATATTGACTTATAGCATATATTACATATGTCACGCAATCATTTGTGACAAACAGTAATTGCTGTATGAATGAATGAACATTGCAGACACATAACAGAGGTATTTCTAAATATTACAACAGTGAATGTAGTTGAGGGGCTTGTCTACTACACTGCTCCCTGTCCTACACGTAAAGCTGCACCACATGAGAAATTGATTTTAGAATGCAGCATTGGGAAAACTTCACCTCCCTTGAGAACTTGTTGTGTCTGTCCTTTTCCAGTGTTAAAGTTATCACTGATTGTTTCCATTTTTGTTTTACCTTTGGCTGTTTGGAAGCTGAGAGCCAAATTCCAAATTCGAGGAGGGCAATCACAGCTGTTCTATAACAGTAAACGAAAATTCTCCCTTGCTCAGGTTTGTTTCTTACTTTTGTTTCTTACTGTTATCAGAATCACAGCAGTGAAATTTGTTATGAGTTACTTCAATTTCTTTTATGGAGAGAAGTGTGATTTAAACAAAAGCGTTCACAGTGTTCAAATTCTGGCCTAGGCTGGATAGTGTAGACCTGGAGCAGCGTGACGCATGATGGGAGGTTTCCGGCTGTGTTTATGCGGTGGCATGAGCAGCCTTTATTGTTGCAGGTGATTTGCTGTGCTTCATATTAGGGATTCCCAGAGGTTACTTTGGTTAGGATTTAGTTGCCTAATGAGAGTCCAAGCTTCTGGGTGTTAGGGTTTTCCAGCTTATTTGGTTGACATATGACTTCGGAGCTATGAGCTGAAAAGTTGCTAGCTCATGAGAGTTTATGATTCTTTCAGAGCTCCATGTCTCAGTAGTAGAAGAAACATGCCTTCTAGTTTAGTCTTAAAATGCTATGCCTTGATCTTAGGCAAATTCATGGACTATACTCTTCTAAGATTTAAAGGAACAGTTCTTCATTGATGTTTAGGTTTAGGAACATTTTTGAAGTATATGGAGCATAACACATACTGCTTCTCCCTAGCATAGCACAATAAAAATGTAACTCTTTAGAAGTCCAGGATATGTTGGTATTTTAATTTATTAATTTTTAAATATATTTTGTTTGTGGCAACAGCATTCATAAAATAGCAACAGGAAAAGCAAACATTGATCCCTTATTATTGAATATCTTTTGATACTTGCACAAAATTGATATAGATGATGCAAAAATATATATGTGGTTAATCCATAAGGACATAATAGTGAACACATCTCTTTGATCTGTATGTTTTAAAAATAGCCCTGAAGCCTTATCCACAATGTGGAATAATGCCACTGTATGCAAGAATTGTACCTTAATTAAAATTTTTTCTCTCAAATAAGCATTGTAATTAAGGATTACTTAGCAATTTGACACAAGATTGTATTTTAACTTTTAATGATCATTTAAACATTGGTGCAAGTAGTTTTGAAGAAGGGGCTTGTATAAATTTTTTTATAAGCTATCTCTTCCAGGAAGCAAAAGTCTGAGTCTTTTGGTAACCAAACCCGATCATACACACATCATACATACATCCTGTATGATACCATGCAAGGAAATAATTTTTAAGATTAACCTTTAAAAATATACATTTTTCCCACACATACGAGTGTGGAGATCCCATATAGGGGTTTGATGTTTTTAATACAAAAATCAGGACTTACTTAAAGATGTATTAATTCATAAAGATATTATATGAAAAAATTCCAAATACTACATTAAAACATATAATATATAATCTTATATGATATCCAATATAATAGTATACATAATAAACTGTGTTTTTACATGTAACTTTATTAGAACATTTACATATCCAATATTTGGCCTATGACCTTCCCTTCAGTATAACTAAGCCACATAGTTAGTAGTAATTTTAACCTAAGTGACTGTAAGGTTATTGTTAAATGTGCATCATAATAAAGCTTGGGTCATTTACCTGGTGCATTTGAGCATTAGATTTACCTTGACTTATTCTGTCTGTACTGTTTTTTCATTAGGATAAACAGCAAAGATTGGCATGGAGTAACAGGTGGTATCATAGTCCTATAATTTACTGGCATTTAATTATTATATCAAAAGTATTTACTAACACCTTGCCAGAATTTTAAAAGGCCCCTGGAGATCTGTAAGGAAAAAACAATAAGGAGGACAAGTAAAACTACCATTCAAAATCTATAGAGATAGTCTTTATTTTCCACATTTCAATTCAAAAGCAAGAAACTTTTCTACTCAAATTATTCAACAGTGCTCAAGTCTTGAAAGTCTTTTTGCTCCTCGTTGGTGCATATCCTGGAGTCCTGCCTAAGATAAGAAAACTCCAAAGTCCAGGAAAGTTTGTTATGGAGTCAGAGAGTTACTGAACCCTGAACCAAATTCTTTGCATTTATCTGGGCTCCTGGATAAGCAGCCTGTTTTAAAAGAGGCAACCATGAGCTTCTGCCTTTGAACCACACTGACTCAAAACCATCGGTCTTCTCATTAAAGAAAAGCCAATGGTATTTCTGGAGCTTTGTGTAAGCAAGACCTGATAACAAAGGTTTATTTTCACCACATGAAATGAGTTCAGTTTTCTTGACATTAAACCTGAATTCAAAGAAATAATTGTGGGTATCTCAAATACTATTCTGTGTAAGATCAATTTTGCAAGCAAAGTCTAGTTTTGTTCCTGACCATGTCCCAGCTGTTTTGCTCCCTCTTTCATACTGAAACTAATGGCACACTTGGTGTGAATGGCTGTCTGTAAAGGGCCAAAGGCAGAGGGACAGACGGAAGGAAAGGAGAACTCTTTGGGAGATAACTGATAGAGTTATCAAGATGGAAACAGCAGAGCATAAAACAACCCTCAGTGGGGGAGATTGAAGAACTTTCTGTAAGAGGGAATTGGCATCTCTAGAAGTTTTAGTGCCAAGTAACCAAGAAAACTCACAAAAGTGTCTGTGGTTGTATGGAGCAGAAGCCACCTCCTCTTCCCACTTTTCTTCTTCCCACTCTAGTTTTCAAGGATGGAGTCATTAGAGAGCTTCCTGGAAATGCAGATGGTTTCACATTTAGTGTCAAAAATGACCCATGTTTTTTTAAAGCTTTCTTATGCAATGTGTTTTAGTTTTGATTGTGGTAAGAGAAAAGGGTGTGAGAACTGTCTCAGGCCTCTTATTCCTGGGGCTGCCATATGAGTTGCGGGTGTGGGTGCCCTTGCTCATGGCCTCGTGGCTACCTGTGGCTCTGCCATCTATCTGCCTTGGCATCTGAGCTGGGAGAGAATGACTGATGTCCTGAGCTCCTGCACGGAATTATTGACTGGCTTTGGTGGTCAGATTAACTGGAGCTACCAGGAATAGTAGGATGCTCTGAAAACGAAGAAGGAAGTCATTGGATATGGAATTCATACCTGAAAGTGGTCTGGAAGAGCTTCCTGTTTGAAAGGGATAATTTACAATTTTGTGTTAATTCTTCGTTCTCCTAAGGAATGCATTTGTCACCTTGTTGCTATTATCATCACATTGAAGATCTGAATAGTTAAATGGAACAATGTTATCAATGAATATCTCCGAAGGGGGCTTTCTTATCTGCTCCCGCTGGTCCCCAGGACATCCTCTGCCTCCTTGGTGTTCCTTCTCTCCGCTGTGCACTCACTGAAGCCCCCCACCGAACCTTGAGTACCCTCCCTTCATGCAAACTCATTTCCTGATTGTTTTCTTTTTCGAATACTAGCCACATCTACTATCCTGCCATACAGTTCAGTGAGCACTGTTCTCCAGCTGAGCTATCGGTTAGTTTTTTCCCCCAGTTAGAACACAAGTTCCTTGACAGCGGGAGCAAAGAATAGAGTTGGTAAGGAGACGAACTCTTACCTTTTGTATTATTTGAAGTTCGTTTACATTGTATGTGTGTAACTTATCAAAACAATCTTTAAAGTATAATTTCCCTTCCTGGTTTTATATTATAAAATATTAGACTTAAACAAAAAAATTTATATAGATTCAGAACAGTAACAAATAAAAACCTTTATAGGTCTGATAAGTGCCTTTTGTTCTGAAGGGAAGACAAATATAAATAATACTGATAATAGTCAACAAAATAAAACCAAACCTGTCTGGCTGAATGCTAATAATAGTGACTTTACTTCATGTAGGGGGCTTCCAGATCAACATGAAAAAAAGCCTTGCTGTGCATTCAAACCAGTGCTATTTACTTAGCTGCTCTCAGATGGGAATAAGTAGACATTAGCTATCAAGTTTCTAGCCTGGAAAAATTCATCAAGGCCACTGGACACAGACACCATGGGGACATCATGCAGACAGTTCATAAAAATAACTTGTCTAACATTTTTGGAAACTGATGAAAGCTGTATTTGTGGCTCTGTCTGTTGCTTTTGCTTTATCCAGTAACAACGGAAAAGGGCCAGTTACCCGGACTGTAAGAACTTGGACGTTGCAGCAGACACCCAGTATTCACAATAGGAGAAGTATTAATCATTACATGAGAATAAACAATGAGAATTCACTCCAATAACCAAAAATAACTCATGGATCTATTCAGAAGTAATTATTGAGCATCTAACATATGTTAAGACTTCTAGAGAATGCAAATATTATCAGTTTTCCCTGGTTTTAAGGAGTCCGAAGTCTAGTAGGAAAATGATGCTTGTTCAGAACAGATGCATTAGTATCATATGAGAGGTACCATTTAACTCTTCAGGGGCTTGGAGAGCTCACTTGCAGTTGACTGATCAGAGAAGGCTCTGTTAGAGAGGAGGGCACTTGAAATGAACATACAATTAGAAAAAAAATTCTCACTTAAAGTATTATACACACATAAAAGTATATGTATCATAAAGACTACAAGCTAACTGAATTTTCACAAACGGAACACACTATTTATGTAACCACATAGAATAGTTCAATACTCCAGAAGCCCCCCTTGTGCTTCTTCCTGCCATTCTTGGGAAGAGCAGAGTTTTGTTAGATGAATGTAGACAGAAAGAAAATTACTGGAGGAGGGATCAGCATGCATAAAGATGTGGACATTAAAAGGCAAGAGCTGTGGTTGAAGAATGGGCTGAAGAGTAATTTGGAGTGTCAGCTGGCAGATGGGGTTGCATCCATATTGTAGCCAGGTAAATTCCAGGTAAAAAAGTTGCATTTTGTTCATCAGCCACTGAAGGTCTGAACAAAAGAGGAATAAGATATTTGATGATGGTTGGTAATTTATCGGTAATGTGAGAGGTGAGACTGGAGGTTGGGTGACTGGTTGGGAAGGTATGAGATAATTTTGGCTCTGCAGTGGCAAGTGGGGATATAGAGTAACCACCCACAGACACTATAATGAACCAACAAAAATTGAATGGCTGTGAATCTTGAGGAAGGAGTAGAAGTCCAAGAAAATTTCCTTCTATAGAACTAATCAAAAGAAAATTGTTTACTATTTTGTCAAGCGATAACACAGCCTTTGGATGCTATCTGTCCAAGAGAATTCTAAAAACTTTCTTACAGTATTTGAATAAAACCTTGAGTTACTCTAAGGAGACTCCAAAGAAAGCAACTGACCTTTCCCACAGAGGAGTTCTTTGTTAGTCAGAAATGTGGATTGTTTGTCTTTTCATATGGGTGCATGCTAGAATAAACATTTTGGTGGGCAAAACTGACTCTAAGGAAGACTTTTGAAGATGTCAAGTTAACAACAACAACAAAAAACTATTGAGTGTTGCTCACCTGTTTGTTTGTTCTTTCTTTCTTTAAATTATTCTCATCCAGATTTCTGGATAGGATGAATTTCTGGATAGTATACTCTCATTGTATACTTTTACCTGTAATGTGTTTCTACAGGAAGCAAAAAAATTTTTTTGGAAATAAAGGCCATAGTATTTATTCTTTGACATCTTATAATCACTTTGGCTATGTGGGTCATTTTTTATTAAAGGCAGCCCCAGCCCGAGCATTCCATCTCTTTCCCTCCAAAGCAGTGGGTTCTTGACTGAACAAATAATTATTGAGCACTCAGTCTGTACTTTGATTTACTATAATGTCTTTCAAAGTCTTTCCTTAACTGTTTGCCCTTCTATACAACTGGCACTTTATTGCTAGAGGCTTTTTGTGGAGTCTTTGATACCTATGGTTGTTTCCAGGTACCGGGATGTGTGTAGTAAAACATCAGCAGATGGAAGGGAAGTTGCTCTTGAAAGCCAGTGTGTGTGTGTGTGTGCGGGTAACCTGAAGTCCTTTCTGGGACCAGATGGCAGGAAGGAAACTTGACTAACTTTACTTGGGAAGGAGCACGCGGGTGGGAAAAGGGTGGTCCTGTTAAGAGGAGAGCTGGCATTGCCTGGACCGCGTGCTCTCTGCAGACCTGAGGCTCCGCCTCCCAGGTAGGCAGGTGCCAGAGGTCTGCAGCCTGGCTCTGGCATTTCTACCCGCTACTAGCTACCCACCTCAGCCGCTCCCCTAGCTGAAGTTCCAAACTTTTCCTCCAGCAGGGAGAGGAAGGGTGTTATTAAGTTAGGAAGGGAAGTCCCTCCCTCTTCCAGGATTCCGATTGGCTGTAGCCAACCCTACCCCACGAGGGCCGCGGGCGGATTGGCTGCGGGAATACGGGGCGCCGCAACAGGCCCGGAGCCCTCGGCTGCAGGGGGCGGGGGGAGGGGGGGAGGAATGCCTAGGTGGTAGGTGGGGTGGGGACGCTTTCTCCTCCGCGAGCACTAGGTTCCCGAAGACTTTAAGGTTCGCCTGTGGAGCCAGGCGCGCTGCGCTCACCGGGAGTGGGACTGCCTTGACTTGGCCATGAAGAGCCTCAAGTCCCGCCTGAGGAGGCAGGACGCGCCCGGCCCCCAGTCCTCCGGCGCCGCCACGAGTGTGGTGAGTCCCGCAGCCCACACGCGTCCCGGGCTCCGGGCTCCCCTCCCGCCGAGTCCTCCCCTGCCCCGAAGTGCGCGTTCCTCTCGGCTTTCACTCAGTGCGCCCCGCTCCTTCGGCCCGGGCGACTCCACCCCCTTCAGGTCTGGGCTCCGCGTTGGCTTCGAGACCTTCCCCACCCACCGCCCTCCGGCCTCGCGGGGCCCCTCCCCCGCCCCTCTACCCCAAGTCCGGGAGCTCCTGGCGCTTCGGGATCAAATCGCCCCCTCCTCCACAATCCGGTGTTTCTGAGTTGTTCTTCACTCCGGCCCTTCCCCTGCGACCTGGGGGCTTGCCCCGCTCCCCACGTACACTCTGTCCCCGCCCGGCTCAGCGGGGTCCCTGGAGGGCGCCCCTCAGTCCCCCGGACTGCGGGCGGAGAGGGAAATTTGCATCCCGTACCCAGGTGGTCAGGGTAGCTGACCCGCCGCCCATCCCACCCGGACTCCGGACCTTCTGTGAGTCAAAAGACTCGGAGCTTTGAGCGCAGCAAGGCTGGGTGGATGTTTTGGTCTGGCCTCTGTTGCCTGTCACTGGTAAAGTTTGATTTCTGAGCGAAGCAAAAGGAATCGGGCTTAGTTGGAAACACAGAGCCCCAAATGGGTGGTAACTCTGGAAGTGGGGGTGAAATTGGGAAGGTGGTTATCCTGCTGCGCCGTGTCTCACCGGTGGGACAGACCTCCATTCGGTGTTGACGTGGAGCCTGCCCTCAGTGTGCACGCTAGGAAGTACTAGGGCCTCTTATTAGTTGGCAGGAGAACAGAAATCTTGAGAAACAGCCTGACTGCAGATGTTGGGATTTAGATAATTTGGTAAGTTAGAAGAATGGCTATATCATCAAAATTTTATATTACTGAAATAAACATTATTTTAAAGTCTCGAATAGTCAGACATAAAGGATATGTGCTCGAACTGCCCTGTTGCCCATTTGGAGCAATTAAAACGGACCTTTATACTTTACATAGATTTTACCGAATGATTGTATACTTTTTATGAGAATACTAATTAACCCGCTTTTGAGTTAAATCAGAATTGTACCTTTGTCTCCACCTATTTTTAGGATGATTTTCCTGGGATTTAAAGGAAATTGTGAAATTAGGCTCTTTCATTCCCAATTAAAAAAAGGGGGGGGGTAAGCTTCAGGTTGTATGTTTCATAATTTGATGTTGTTTGTTAAAGCATGATTTTGTTTTATTAATATAAGCACATAGAAGGAGAGATTACTTTATTTCACATTTAAAAATATTTCATTTATTTAGTTTCAGAGAGAGGGGAAGGGAGAGAGAAACATCAAGGAGCTAGAGAAACATGGGTTGGTTGCTTCTTACGTGCCCCCAACTGGGGACCTGGCCAGCAACCCAGGCGTGTACCCTGTCGGGGAATTGAACCAACAACTCTCCGTTTGCACACAGGTGCTCAATTCACTGAGTCACACCAACCAGGGCTGTTTCACATTATTTTTCAAAATAATTGGAAGAAATGGCATTTAGTGATGGCACAGGTCACTATAGTTGAGTTAAAGATTCAACTTATTTGTGGTACAGATTATGTTTTCAGCTTTAAAGATACACTTTTCCCATGAGAAGGGGATAAATGGTAATGGAAAAAATACAATGAAAAAGAAAACAAGATACACTTTTCTAGGTTTATTCACTGTATTTTTTTCCACTTAGTTTGCACTGAAGATTCACATCCCACGTGGAGGTTAATACACATTAATTTAATCTTTTTTTTCTTCTAGAGACGCAGAGTAGTTATTGGTATTTCCAGTATGCCAGTTTGCATTTTGTACACTTGGAACATGAAGCATCTCTTTGAGCTTAAATCTTTAGCAGTTGCTAAATTGAGCATTTTATTCTTCTTAAAATAACAACATTAAAAATAAAGAGAAATACATGGTATAAAAAAACAGAACCTATCTGATTAGAAAAAGTGAACACATCTCAGTTTAAGTTGAATATTAGAATAAGTTTTGTAAAGTATTAAATGAAAATAAATGAGTGTGATGATGAATAAAACCAGACCAAGCATTGAGAACAAAATTTTGCTGGCTGTTAGCTAATTCTGGCAGGAAAGGGAAAAGAAGAATGGACTTGTTAACTTACTAACAGGATAATTTCTGAAGATGCAACTTTACAGTGCCAGTCAGCAGTCTCCCTAAACAATAGTTTAAAATTGTAACAGAATTCACAATTTTAATTCAGATTTAAAAACAAAAAAAGAAGGAAAGAAAGAAAGAAACACCTTCCTTTGACTATCTCCCCTGGCTGCTACCCTCTCTGCTCCCTCCCTGGGCGGGAGCCCAGCTCCACACCATTACACTCGCTGTGCTTTTGCTTGGAAAGCCCTGCAAACTGTCTTTTGGTCCAGGCTCAATCAAGCCTTACCTTTCTACCTTTTCCCCTGACCCCACTCTACCCATCCATGCTCCCAAGGCAATTTATGCACACAACTGTTATGCCTCTGAACATCCTGTATTGTTAATTTATGCCTAGCTCTCCTAAAGGTTTTTTTTCAATTAAAACTGATTTACTTGACCGAGGTGAAGGATGTTAACCTTAAAATTCTTGAAGGCTATACCTTGATTTTTTTATTATAGAAACTTTAGAACATATACAAAATACAATAGCATCACAAAAGTAAATACAACAGTTACAACAATTGTTAACTCAGGACCAATCCTATTTCAACTGTATACCCTGTAATTTACCTGAAGTAAATTATTCTGAAGTAAATTATCACAGGTTATTTTGAAGTAAATCCCAGACTTCATATCATTTCATCTGTAAATAGTATATGTGTAAATGTTTCTCTGAAAGACAAAACATGCTATAAACATACTGACATCAATACGATTGCCACATTTAAATCTTTTAAAATAATAATTCTGTAATATCACAATGTATCCAGTTAGTGTTTCCATTTCCTCAATTGTCTTATAAACTTTTATTTTTTACAGTTATTTAATCAGGGTCTAAATGAAGCCTACCGTTACAATTGCTTAATGTCTCCTAAATTTCTTTTAATCTGTAGGTTTTCCTCCTTCTTACAGTTTTTTTTAATGAAGAAACCAGGCTATTTGTTCTTTAGAGTTTCCCAAGGTCAGAATTTTGTTCATTGCATCCCCCATTCCTGTATTTTCTGTAAAATGTTTGTTAGATCTAGAGGCATGTCCTTCTACCATCCCATCTTCATCTATTAGCTGGGATACAATAGCTTTTATAAAGGAGAAACTCCTCCTCATTGAATCTTTGGTTACCCTGAGAAAAAACACGATGTTTCATTTTTTCTCATGATTTTCTGAATATTAAAAGAACTTTAATTTTCCGAATATATAAATGTCGGGTTTCCCCGGCATTTTCTAAAAGTGATCTTTCTTTCTCTTCCTTTTTTTCTTTAAACTTTCTTTCTTTCTCATTATGAACTCATGGATTTAAATATTTCTGTCTATTGCTGTATTTATTATCTTTACTGGTGATCAAATTGTCAAGTGATAGCCTTTTTGCTTTTGTGTGCATATGTATGTTCATCCAGTATATTACCCTATTGTTTTTGGTTTTAGATATTTAGGAGGTCATTTAGGTGAAGTAGGTCCTGAGAATCCAAACTAAAAATTATCGGCTTACTGTCTGGAGATGTGTGTGTGTGTCTGTCTAAAAGGATACACATACTTTTTTAGTGGGGGCATGATATGTTTTAAAATTGACCTTATTGATAATGTTTTCAAAGTTTGACATTACCTCTGTAGTAAGTTTTTCCCTTCTAGGTGCACAAATATATATATTTTTAATCTTAGAGACTTTTGGTTATTTTCTTACCAGATTGTGACATAAAGAGAGAGGAAGGAGTGGAGTTGGGGGAGGACGTATCATCATGCTTACTAAACCAAAAATGCATGCGTGTAGTATTTCCTACGGCTTGTTGTTACTCCATGTTTTCTCACCTGCAGGGTGTTGACCCTGTGCAGGGGTTGGGGTGCTATGAAAATAAGTCTCCAGTGGGGAAGCCAGGTGGGTGTGGCTCTAGCGAGGCCAGCACATTCTGAGCTTTTCAGCTGTGCATGCGCATAGGTCACAAACACTCGCCGATTAGTGTTTTAATGGGAGATCTTTTTAATGAGAGGTTTTTTTTTAAATGGGAGATCTTGTTTATGATTCATCACTTTTTTTTAAATAAAGATTTTATTTATTTATTTTTAGAGAGAGGGGAAGGGAAGGAGAAAGACAGGGAGAGAAACATCAATGGTGTGGTTGCCTCTTGTGTGCCCCCAACTGGGGACCTGGCCTGCAACCCAGGCATGTGCCCTGACTGGGAATCAGAACAGCGACCCCTTGGTTCACAAGCCTGTGCTCCATCTACTGAGCTACACCAGCCAGGACTGATTCATCTCTTTTTTAAAAAATTAACTTTTCATATTTTAAAGAAGTACTTTATGATATATAAACGGCATTCATGACACTGGATAAGCAGACAAATATGGAAAAGGGAGTGTTTTCTCAGCTTTACAAAAGGCAAATTGTAGGCCAAAGAATACCCATTCACAGCATTTAAGTAGTCTGAAGGGTCAGGGTGATGTCTTAGTGTTAGTGTTATAGGATCAAGCTCTGCAGTCTAGGTGACTTCGGTTTGGATCTTGCTCCCACTAACCAGCTTTGTGACTCTGGGCAAATTACTTAAATATATTTGTTTCTGCATTTGAAAATGGGAAAGTAGTGAAGAACTCAATAAATGTTCTTATTATTACTAACTGAAAAACCTCCCCAGAAGTCACTTCGTTTTTGTCCTTTATAACCAGATGAGCTGCAGTCTTTCCTGATGATTTTTCTCTTTCCAATTGATACATACCCTTGGCTTTTGTATACCCTAGATTTTCACCGTATCATCTGCTCTAGCCTCCTGCCCCAAGAGAAGTAAAAAGTAGTTCTATTTTTCATTTATTAAGAAAAACCCAAACATTTCTTGAGGACTGAGCCTAAGTACTGGGGGATGAGAAGATAAGGAAGATAAGAGTATAAAAGTGTTATGGGCACTCTGTAAAGAGAAAGTAAGAACTGCTGTGACAGGTCAGTGTACAAGGTGCTGATTCAGTCTGCTGCTGAGGAGTCAGTGCAGGTGTTTTTGCAGGATGAGCTGCTGCTGCAGCCTCTTGAAAAATTGAAGTGAGATTCATACAACATAAAATTAATCATTTTAAAATGAGTAATTCAGTGGCATATAGTATATTCATAATGTTGTAAAACCACCATCTCTATCTAGTTCCAAAACGTTTTCATCACTCCAAAGGAAATTCTATGTCTATTAAGCAGTTACTTCCCAGCCGCTCCTTCCTCCAGCCCATGGCAACCACCAATCTGCAGGGTGCCTTCCTTAATCTGGGGCTAAAAAGAGGTGGGTTGGAATGACCGGGAAAGGATGAAGTTCCATTTAGAGGGAACAGCAAGAGCAAAGGCTTGCAGCTCAGAAATGTCATGGAGTTGTGGGGAAGGAATAGTTGGATTATCAGTTTGGTGAAGTCTAGAATAGGCAAGGGATTTGGATGGGAGATAGGCAGGAGAGGGGAGTGTGGGGCTAAATTTTGGGATGGCTTACAGTTTTCCTTGTTTTAAGAGTGTTGGACTTTGTCCTGTATATACAGAAATGGGGAATAACATGGTTAGGTGTGTTTTTTAGATGGGCTATTGCAGTAGCTCTGTTTGGGGTGGGATGCTGCTGCAATAGTAGAGGCAAAAATTATTGAGAACCTGAATCATTACAGTGTTGGAAGGATGGAGAGGAGGGCATGTGTTAGAGAGGCAGGAGTTACCTGAGACCCAGAGATGTTGTGACTTGCCAAAGTCACACAGTCAACAGACAAGTAAGTTGTCAGAGCCCTTGCCTGCCAGCCCTGAGTGATTCCCACTAAAGCCCCCGGGGCTTGATGTAGTGTATGGAACTCCCAGTCCCTGACTTGAGGTCATTGCGTTCTAAGAGAGAGAACACTGTCTCCATCTTCCTGTAGGCTAGCAACTTCATGTTGTTGTAAAGTGTACCTATAATCAATTTGGATGAACCCCTGATTGTCCTGATGATGGTGGTTGAAAATACTTTTGAAAGTTTAACTTACTATGCTAATGATCATTACAATCACAGATTTAGATTTTGAGCAGATACCTAACTTATTTTCTCCAACTTTGTATTGTGAAAAATTGAACCATACATAAAATGAGAAAGAATAGCACAATGAACTGAGGTCCGCCTGCTTACTACTTAGATCCCGAAGTTGACATTCTGCTGTGGCTGCCCTACATACATACGCACACATTTTGAATGAACCTTTTGGAGTGGCAGACATTACATTTTACCTTTAAATATTACAGCATCCTTCAGTTAAGGATAAGACATCTTTTTACTTTCTATAATACAATAGTGATGTTTTAAACTGTAGCTTGTATTTATTGGTGAGGAAACAAATGTTAACTTATGAGGATGAAACAGTTGGAAGAAATAATATTTTCTAGTTCCTCAGACTGCTGTGACTTATATTGTACATGATAATACTACCTTTCAGATATTACTTCAGTAATATTAATATATTATGTTGATGATTTTTGTCTCATTCATGGAACACTATGCTAATTGTTAATATTCTTTTAAAATGACTTACTTAAGCCCTGACTGGTGTGGCTCAGTGGTTTGGGCATTGTCCCTCGAAGTGATAGGTTGAGGGCTCCATTCCCCATCAGGGCACATGCCTAGGTTGCAGGTTGGTCCCTGGTAAAGGCGTGTAGTATGAGAGGCAACCGATCAGTGTCTCTCTTTTTCTCTCTCTTCCCTTCTCTCTAAAAATATGTAAATAAGGTCTTTTTTTTAAAGGAAGATTCTCAAGAGTTAAAAAATGACTTAACAATACATAGATATCAATATTTATTTAGAGAGGGAACTGTATGAAGAAGAGGAAGAAAAGGGGGTCCTAGTCGTCGTCTGAGCTGCAGAAATGATCTCTTTGAGGTGAGCATCTTTAGGGAAGAGGCAGAGTAAAGGGGTGGGGCAGGCAGGAGGCAGAGGCTGGGCGCAGGCCTGTGGCTGCAGCCTGTATGTGAGGACTTACATGCTGCTGGTCCTGTCACTAGGTTGAGCCAGGGGCCAGGACTTTGGTGTTGGCTCCTGTTGGGCATTTTTCTTACATTTCTCACTTCATGTTCCAGGCCCCACTGCTGCTCATATCCCTGCTGCAGGCTGATATTAAATGGTCTGGAACCTTAGAAGGGGCTGCTAGTAGACTGAGTCACCCACGTTTGTCTCTGTGCCAGTGAGGCCTACCCATCCGCATAGTGGTGTATGTACCACACTCTTGAGAAAAGCTCCATTGCAACATTCTGCTACTATGTAAATATTTTCTATGTGTGGATCAATTTTTTAAAACTTTGCTTTATAGCTAATTTGTTGAAGTTCTTAATTAAATAATTGTTTATTCAGTCATTTAAATTGGAGAATGTACATTTTTAAAAGTCAGCACATATTCTTTCAGTAGTGTTTGTCTGGTACTGTGTTGCCTAGTAATATAAACAAACTATTCAGTGTATACTGAAGATTATTTGAAGTTCATTTTTCTTCCTTTTCTCTAAATTTTAAAAATCACCTTGGAATTACATTAAACAAAATAACAATACTATTTTTAAATAGCATGTAAGTTGTTAAATATTCATTATAGCTCATATGAATGTAGAAATGATTTTGTCCAATATTTTAATTTGACTACTAAATAAATATTCTAGTTTAGAATATTAGATGCATGGCCATTTTTGTTTTCCTTTATTGGTTTATTTCTTTATAAAGTTGGTGATTATCTTTAACATTTTCTTTAACATTTAAGTATTATTTTATTTTTCCCTGTATAAATAAAAGGAAAATTGTGTTGCAATTTAAAAAGTACCACCTTTCATTTTTGTGTCAATACCATTGAAGTAGGCAAAATATGCAAAAAGATCAGGAATGACAAGATGTCAGAAAATCTGGTTTGCATTTAGGCACTTTCTCCTGAAAAACTCTGACTTTGTGCAGATCACTCTACCTCAGTGAGTTTCATTTCTTCCTCTAGGAAGATGGGGATAATACCACTTGCTTTTCAGACCTACCAGAGATTTTAGGTACTAAAAAGAATGAGAACATTTTAGAAGCTGTAGAACAGTATGAATAGTAATTGAAGCAATGATGGTTGTTGTTGCTTAAACCATTACATTTTTTAGGTGTGCCTAAAATTGCACTGTCCAGTTCTGAAAATATAGAAAATGTTTCCATTTTTATGAGGTGAAGAATAAAGTTTATTGTTTATATGTAGAATGAAAAGATATTCTGAATTGTAATTTGAATTGCTTGATTGCATGAATGGAGAACAAGAAGAGTACAACTTTTGTTTTTTACAAAGGAGTTTTGAGTTGATTAGCTAAATATAGCACAGTTGGGATGGAAAAATCCTTTGTAAGGTGACAAAATACGTGTTTTTTTTCCCAATGAATTTTTATCACAGAAGAAAGCAATGAATGAGGAAGAGTGTTTTGCAAGCTGTGGAAAACATTACGCTTGTGCATTTGATGAAGAGTTGAAGCTGTGGTTAGTGTTTTATAGTTACGGCTTTTATGAGCTTCTCATTCCATGGCATCATTCATTGCTTAATGTGCTCTTTCTACCTCCTGATTAATACCAATAGGCAGAATCCTCGCTTAATTATCTTTAGAGTTCTGTTGAGCGACACCGTGCCTACTTTTGTATCTGCCATTGTATGAGTTGTAATTTCTTCAAGACTAAAGATTTCAGCAAAATTCAGATCCACTGATATATGGCAGATTTGATTTTGTCTTAACACTCCCATTGCTTCCCTTCATTTTGTTCTGTGACTCCTAGGAGCTGTTACCCAGTCCCCTTGAAGAGTGCCCCACATTGGATCCAGTGTCAGCGTATTGCATGTTGGCAGGTTGTTGGTAGTTTTTAGCCCATTAGTAGCTGAGATTTAGAAAGAGTTATCTTCTTTGTCTAGGGGGTAAAGGTCCAAGACTAACAAACATTTATGCGCTCTTATACTTAAATTCAACAATATTTATTTATTGAATATTTATGAATAGAAAATTGGGTCCCCAAAAGGTGACAATTTTGCAAAAACATGTCTTTTTTTCTTTAACTAGGAGAAAGTTCAGTTCCTTTAAAAAAAAAGATTTCATTTATTTATATTTAGAAGGTGAGGGAGGGAGAAGGAGATGGAGAGAAACCAATTGGTTGCATCTGATGTCCCCGCAACCAGAGATGGCCTATAAACCAGGCATGTGCCCATGTGCCCTGACCAGGAATCGAACTGGCAAACTTTCGGTTTGCTGGACGACACCCAAACCACTAAGCCATACCAGTCAGAGCAGTTCCCTTTTTGATTTAGCTAACTTTTAAATTCATATAGTTTTATATTTTTTCCAAGTTTTGAAATAATTGTACATTTTATTTCTTTAATGTGTTTATTTAATTTTTAGCATTTTAGGATTGGAAAGGACCTTAAAATTTTTTAGTCCAGTGGCTAGATGACCTTTAAACTTTGTGACTGCCACCCACAGTTAAAAATATACAGTTTCTACTGTGATGTAGAGATGTGATAGGCAGAATTCTAAAAGTGCAACCTTCCCCACCCCCACATGTGATTTCCCACTCTAATCCCTAGGACTTTGAATATGATGAAAAAATATGCCCATGATTATGTTATGTTACTGGGTAAATGAGATTTTGTGGGTATAATTAAGGTTTTAAATCACTTGAGTTAGCCTAAAAAGGGAGATTGTCCAGGTGGACCTATTCTAAGTGCACGGACCCTTTATAAATAGAGTTTTCTCTGGCTTGCAGTGGAATGGGAAAAACCAGAGGGGTTTGAAGGAAGAAAGACTTGGGATGTTGTTGCTCGCTTGAAGATGGATGGAGCCATGTGAGAAGGAATGTGAGTGGCCTTAAGGAGCTGAGAGGGAGGCTCTGTGCCAATAGCCACCAAGAAAACAGGGACAAGATCTCAGTCCTACAGCTCCAGGGAACTAAATTCTACCAAGCATCTGAATGAGCCTGGAAGTGAATTCTTTCCAAGTAAGAGTCCAACCTGGCTGGCATCTTGATTTTGGCCTTGACAGACCCTAAATAAAGAACCCACTGCCGTGGCTGGTGTGGCACAGTGGATTGAGCACCAGCCTGTGAACCAAAGGGTCGCCAGTTTGATTCCCAGTCAGGGCACATGCCTAGGTTGCTGGCTGGGTCCCCAGCTGGGGGCATGTGAGAGGCAACTACACATTGATATTTCTTTCCCTCTTTCTCCCTCCCTTCCCCTCTCTCTAAAATACATAAATAAATAAAATTTTAAAAAAAGAACCCATACCACTCCATCTGGACTAATGACCTGCAAAACTGTGAACTAAGTATTGTTTTAAGCCTCTAAGTTTGTGATAATGTATTTTACACAGTAATAGAATATTAATATGCAAGACTGTTTCACATCCATATGAAGAAATTGTGTAGAAAAAAATGGAACTCTTACAAATGAAAAATAACCTGCATTTATATAGTCATATAAAATATTCACATGCATGGGAAAAAACCAACAGGGGATATACAAAGATGATCACAGTTGTGGATTATGAAATTTTTATTTTTAATTTCTTTGTTATGTTGTTACTTTTTATAGTTAAAATAGATTTATATTAATATAATTTATAATAATAGAAATTTAATTTAAACTAAGAACTTAATTTTATTTGGGAATTTATTACTGGAAGCATGCATATTCATAGTCCTGAAAGATTCCTGCTGGCAAGTGTTACACATGAAAAAACAAATGTTTTCCTTAAAATTGCTTAATTACTGAATATATCATTAAGATAATTGGTATCAAGAATCTGTAGGTAATAAATGAAAAACCCTATATTCCTTAACACTCACCAATTCACTAATTTGTTGAGGAAATAGCTTTTGCCATCCTGCATTGAGGAGAATGCTTAGGCCTGCATGTTTTTTGAAAAGAGGTTCTGTGTAGAGGTCTAGGAATGGCTATTGGAAAGATAGATTGGAAGTTGCTTATGTATGGCCTTTAAAATAAAGATGTCAAAGGACTTGTGCCTATTATTACTTGTTTTCAAGATACTTCAAGTAATTTAGCCTTCTTAAAGAGCTTATTGCAAGGGGTCCTGTACGTTTTATTAATCACAGTGAGGAAATAGAACAGCAGGCTTCCTAATTGCTTAGATCTAATTACATTCCTGCTGTGGAAGTGTTTTGATAGCTTGGGAAAGAGTGAGTCACAAAGGAGGAAGGAACTACATTCAGGACCCATTCTAAACACTTTTGGGTGTGGTGGTGTGTTAGAGTGTACTCTGAAGACCAATGAAGTATCTCATTGATGCTGTCATGTAGGGTAGGGTTTGTTGTTGGTGTTGACCTATAGGATAAAGTTTCCTTGTGTCTGCTCCTGACTGCTTAGCATATACCTTAAAGAGGACCATAAGTAGGGAAGGAATAGTATTGTGCTATGAAGAGGAAACCCTATCCTATAATCATTTTTATATGAAACTGAATTATTAAAATTAACATTCCTAACCATGTACTATACTATTGCTATTCAGTGTTCCTGGGTGATAACACTGATTCAGTTAAATAGCAATAATTGGAAAGATTGACTAAAATATAACATTTCCATTGAAAGTGTGAATACACACATTTAAAACTTGTAAACCATTTTTAAACACAAGGCCAACTTTATAAAGGACAAAGTTGTGGAGTTCCTAGAATGCCTATCTTTTCCACTGTCACAATTTAAAAACTTGCATGTGGTCCAGTTGTATATGTATAGTGACCCTTCCTTTCTGCTGGACTCCTCATTCACTGTTTGGTGCCATCACTTTAGCAGGCCAGATAGGCCCTATGGTTCTTTGAGGGGACACAGAGATGATGATGAGTAAGGTGTAAGTGTCGAGGCTTAGGATAGGACAGACTTTGGGGATGTGGAAATCTAAGTGCTGTTTTCTGCTGTGAAGTACATTTCTTGCTGGACTGGAGGTGGGATGAGAGCAGCTGGCTCTTGCTTCATATCCTGGTTCAGTGTCTGGCCCTGAGAGTGAGTCTTTCCCTAAATTTGGTGACCTAAGCACTTTACTCTTCTTACCCTGGTCCCAGCTGGGCTCATTGGTGCATCACTGGGTTAGCAAATCACCATATTTTGCAGTGTATAATGTGCACTTTTTGGTCTAAATTTTTGAGGGAAAAATAAGAATGCATATTATATGTGGGTATAATGATTTCATACTATGGGTATAATAAACCCATGTATAATGCACACAAAAACATGGGTACACATTATACATGGCAAAATATGGTACCCCAGTTTCTTTTCTCTGAAGGAGAAACTATTGTTTTTCACCCAGAGAATCCATAATGAGAGTCTTTGGCTGATATTATCACAGATTTGTACATTATTATAATATAGAAAATATTTAGTTTACAAAGATTCTCAAGATTTCTTATGCATCTGAAGTGATTTCATTTATATTAGCATTTCAAGAACATAAGTATTGTAGAAGCAGTTTAGATCAATCAATATTTCATGACTATGTCTCCTAGGTTTTCCAATATGTTTCCTAGTTTTCTTAATTGTCCAGAGAATATTCTCATTTGTTGTTTTCCTCCTTTTTTAAAATTAATGCTTTCTACTTTTGTAATTTATTACAGAGGTTTTCTGAGGTGTGTTTCACATTTATTATACTTATTAATCCTTACCTGAGGATATGTTTACTGATTTGAGAGAGAGAAAGAGACAGAGAGAGAGACATTGATGTGAGAGAAGAAGAAACATTGACTGGTTTCCTCCTATACATGACCTATCTGGGAATCGAACCCCAAACATTTTGATGTACTGGATAATGCTCCAACTAACTGAGCCATCTGTCAGGGCCAGTAATGATTTTAAAGCACCACAACTGTTCTGGATTTCACATCTGCTCATTATTAAACATTTTCCTCATCCTTAAAATTTAGAAAAATAATATGATGGATAAGAGATACCCCATACCTATCACAGAACCGGAGAATATCACTAGTCAATATTTGAGAACGAGTGAGTTGGAATGTGTTACACACAAAGCCTGGGGCTTCCACTAGCAAGAGCACGAGCTCTCGCACTGTCAGCCAGGAGGTTGCAAGCATAAACATTTATTAACTGTGATTTGAATAATCATCGCAATACACTTCTCTATTAAGGTGATAAGGTGATAATAAAGATATTGAACTTTAACTAAGCTCCACCTTTTCTCAAGTACAGGAAGTATTATTTGAAAGCATGTTGAATATGTCAACATTCTATTAAAATCAATACAAAATATTTTAATTCCAATTGTATAGTAAAATATAATTTTTAGAAGTTTGCTGTAAATAGGAGTAGTGTGCTTTATTTGACTATAAAAATACAATACTTAAAGAATATTAATTAATATGGAAACTACTTATTCATACCAATTCAGTTTTTTTCATATACAGCTACTTGACTGATATAAAGTATAATGTAAAACATTTAAATTTGCTTTTAAAAATTATTAAATATTTCTAAAACATGAATGCTAATTTAATTAACCAATTTAGAAATCTAGCAGTTAACTTCCAAACTTGAGACCAAGGGTGTCTCTCATAAAGGTATCTATGAGTACAATATTCATATTATTATCTCTGACATTAAATTCTAAATTCAGTTCAAAGTACTGGAAATAACAAAAATAGCAAAACTAAAATATTTGTTATCCATTCCTTAAACTTATTTCCTCTGATTATAGAAAATTAGAAATCTTTAGAAATTATCATTTAGAATGTAAAAATTTTCCATATTTACATATATGTGACATGTCAAGATATCCAAGAAATACCTGAATGTGAAAAAGCAAGTTGGAGGACAGTTTATTAGTCCAGTTTGTTAGTAGAGATTTTTTTTATTGGGAAATTTACAGCAAATTCTTCACCAAACTGTTAAAAATAGTTTTCTATGTTGAAGGGATACAGAAATATGGGGTTCTCAAACATTTGTGGACCATACTTTCAGAGATGGATTTCGAAGCTTGAGAGTGGTGTCAGTCTACGTTTTGAATAAACACATGCACCAGGTCATTTTGATGCAAATAGTTTCCTGCTATTATGCATGGTACAATTTCCTGCTATAGTCTCCTTCAAACAGAGAACTCCTTGAAGAAAAATTTTGAAATTAAAAAGATTTTAAAATCTGTGATAACTGTCCTAGCAAGTAGAAGTTCTAGGACAGTTTGAGGGTGCTCAGTAAGTAAAATTTTAAATATCAATACCTTATGTATATTTAGTGGTTTTAGTTTTTGAGAACAATTTCCCCATTATTTTTATTTTAGCCAATTTTCATTTCTCCTGTGAGCAGGACAAATGAAATGTATATAGTAGGAATTAAAAAATTTTCATCATGATAGAATATTTCAAATAATTTATAAATAGGTTGCCAATCTAAATTTTTCTGGTCTTTGGATGGTAAAGTTCAGAAAAATGTCTATTTAAGATAGAACCAACCTTCTGGTCAAGATGTAGGCGTAGGTGAACATGCTTTGCCTCCTAACACAACTATAGCAAAAATTACATCTAGACTACAAAACAAATATCACCCAGATCTGTCAGAAAATTGAACTATATGGAAATCCAACAACCAAGGATTTGAAGAAGCTACATTCATCCAGATGGCTAGGAGGGGCAGAGATAGGGGGTGGCATGGAGAGGCACGGAGATGAGGAACAGGTAGCCACATTAATATGAGGTGGCTAAAAATCAGAAGGGATACCTTGGGAGTAAGGGATACCTTGGGAGTGAGGGATCCCAGCCCCAGATCAGATGACCCAGCCCAGGGTTCCAGCACCAAGAAGATAAGTCTCCATAACTTTTGGCTGTAAAAACTAGTAGGGGTTGGAGTGGCAGAAGAAACTGAAGGATTCTCAGGAGACTCCTCCTAAAGGGCCCACAATAGTTTTAGGACTTAGGCAGACATTCCACCTCTGGATTCAGCACCAGGGCAATAGCTGGAAGGGCCCCACTGGCATTTGGGGAGAAAGTGAAGTGACTGGGAACAGGGTGAGTGCCGGGAGACAGCTTCCTCCTGGGCAAATCTCCAGAGGCCAAGCAGCATTGTCCGCTCCCTGAGCCCTCCCCGACACAGCCCAGAGCTGTGACATGGGTTGCCTTGGCGTTTACCTGATGCTCTGTCCCATCCAACTTACAGCTGTACTTTTCTACAGTAGGCCACACTACTAAGACAGGGGATCAGAGCAGGTCTACCTAATGACAGAAACAAACACAGGGGATTGCCAAATTGAGGAGACAAAGAAATATGGCCCAAGTGAAAGAACAGAACTCCAGAAAAAGAACTAAATGAAATGGAGATAACTTATCAGATGCAGAGTTCAAAACACTGCTTATCAGGATGCTCAAAGAAATCATTTTATGCAACAGCATTAAAAAAACCTAGGCAGAAATGAAGGTTACATTAAGTGAAATATTGAATAATCTACAGGAAACCAACAGTGGAGGGGATGAAACCAAGAGTCAAATCAACGATTTGGAACATAAGAAATAAGCATTCAGTCAGAACAGCAAGAAGAAAAAAGAATTAAAAAAAACAAGGACAGACCAAAGAGCCTCTGGGACATCTTCAAATGTAACAACTTCCGAATCATAGGGGTACCAGAAGTGGAAGAGGAAGAGCAAGAAATTGAAAACTTATTTGAAAAAATAGTGAAAGAAAACTTCCCTAATTTGGTGAAGGAAATAGACATACAAGTCCAGGAAGCTCAGAGAATTCTACAGAAGTTGGACCTAAAGAGGACCACATCAAGACACATCATAATTAAAATTCCAAGGTTAAAGATGAAGAGAGAATCTTGAAAGCAACAAGAGGAAAGCAGATATTTACCCACAAAGGAGTTCCCATAAGACTATCAGCTGATTTCTCAAAGAAACCTTGCAGGTAAGAAGGGTCTGGCAAGAAGTAATCAAAGTGATGAAAAGCAAGGACCTACAACCTAGATTGCAAAGCTACCATTTAGAATCAAAGGGCAGATAAAGTGCTTCCCAGACATGGTAAAACTAAAGGAGTTCATTATCGTCAGCCATTATTATATGAAATGTTAAAGGGAATACTATAAGAAAAAGAAGATCAAAACTATGTACATTAAAATGGCAATAAATTCACAACTATCAACAACTGAATTTAAACAGCAAAATACCCACATTTTTTGAACTATATGATGCACTTTTCCCCCCCAAATTTGGGAGGAATAATGGTTGTTAATGCCATTGTTGAGTTCTGTTTACATTTACATTGGTGAAATATTATGTTATATATGTTATTAAATATTTTACCACATTTTTTGCTTCAAAATTTTTTTTCCTATTTTCTTCCTCTAAAACCTAGGTGCATCTTATGGTCCAAAAAATGCAGTAAGCAAACAAGCAGAACAGAAACAATCATAGATACGGAGATCACTTGAATGGTTGTCATCTGGGAGAGGAAGGAGGGGGAGAATTTGGGGGAAAGGTTCAGGGATTAAGAAGTACAAATTTGTAGGTACAAAACAGATAGGGGATATTAAGAATAGTATAGGAAATGGAGAATCCAAAGAACTTATATGCATGACCCATGGACATAAACTAAGGGTGGGGATTGTTGGAGGGAATGGAGGTAGTGAGCAGAGGGGGGCAAAAGGGGAAAAATTGGGACAACTCTAATAGCATAATCAATAAAATATATTTAAAAAATAAAATAGAACCAACCAGAGTGCTTCATATTATTTCTATGTGATATGATATCAAATAATTTTAAAGTGTCCTATTTGTTTTGATTATGTACATTTTCTAGTTTTATACAATAATTATTTAATAATAAAATGAAGGAAAAACTTTATAGATACTGTGCTTTGTTAAGTAATATATTTATGATTTTTAGAAACATAAATCAAATATTTTTCTTTTATAGATTATTCCCCCTCAAAAAAAAAAAGTCAGGAAAGGGGAGGGAGACTTTCCCTTTTTACCCTTCTCTATACTGTTGGATCTTTCTAAAAACCATGCATATGTGTTCAATTCATAATCTAAAAAATAAAAGTCAGTCCTTAAGTAAAAGCTACCTGTTTTCCTAAACTTCTTCTATCTGAACCACAGCCTTATACTTAAAATGGAAGAAATTTGGAGTTTAAGATGGAAGCAAAAAGAACAACATTCACAGCTGAGTAGGAGAGTGGAAGGATGTAGATGGACAGGAGGTGAGCAGTGCGTTAGGCGGAGCTCTGATGGGCAGCTCCCCTTCTGCACTCTTCATGAGGTTCTTTTTTTTAAATATATTATATTGATTATGCTATTACAGTTGTCCTATTATCCCCCCTTCATTCCCCTCCACCCTGAATACCCTCTCCCACCCACATTCCCCCCTTTACTTCAGTCCATGTGTCATAAGTTCTTTGCTTCTACATT
>CM052538.1:104586046-104657653 GCA_028533065.1 Trachops cirrhosus
TTCCGATGTGGGTGGGCCTGTGCACCCCGTGGGACCTTCCTTTTCAGTCAGTGACCGAAAGCTGTATTTCCCGGTGCTGGGACCCTGAGTTGGGCACAGTGCCTTGCTTCAGAATGGCCGCCTCGCTGTGTCTGCCGGTCGCCACCCCCTGGCCAGGGCCCACCAGCCACCGCCGCTTGTGCGCCCAGGGTCTGCTAGGTCTGCCGGTCACCACCCCCTGGCCGGGGCCCACCAGCCACCGCTGCTTGTGCGCCCAGGGTCTGCTAGGTCTGCCGGTCACCACCCCCTGGCTGGGGCCCACCAGCCACTGCTGATTGTGCGCCCAGGGTCTGCCTGATGCAGACTTGCGCGCCACCCCGGGTGCTCAGTTCTCCACTCCCCGTCCCTTACCCGGCCGGACTCCGCCCCTCCTACCGGTCTGGATGAAAGTGTCTATTTTTAAATCCTTGGTTGTCCGACTTCCATAAACTTCAATTTTCTGTCAGTTCTGGTTGTTATTTTGTTTCTATATCGTTGTTGTCCCTGTCTTGGTTGTGTGAGGAGGCACAGTGCGTCTACCTATGCCTCCATCTTCGCCGGTAGTCGTCTCTTCATGAGGTTCTTACAACAAAATCCACTCCAGTGCCACCCTCTAGCTCCAGACTTTGTAGGGCTCAGCTCAATTGTGGTCCCATTACTTGATTTCTGTGAGATTTCCATAGTACCCCATTGTATAGCTTTATGATAAATGGTTTTTTTTTTAAGGCAACTCAAAGAATGCAAGTAAGGAAGTCTGACCAAAACAGTATTCATTGTAGAAAATTTGAAAATATGAAGAATTGAGGTCTTCTGTAATCCCACATTCCATAAGTTAACTTTTTATTTTCTCCCATTATTTTTCCGAATGTTTATTTCTTAAAATTGTCATGATTAATGTTTGCATGTATTTTCATTGTACTGAGCTCTGTGATCTTATTTCTAGTTCAGATGAAAATTAAAGCTAAGTGAAAGGAGATTAATTGGAGAAACTATTTAGTGGGTATGTACTTTTAAAACTTAAATTTTGGAGAGATTAATATCATGAAAAGAACAGCAAAGAATATGCTTTTAAGCTAATGAGAAAATCAATGGTGTTTACACTTTGTATTTACAATTTCCTCTGTGCTGTTCATATATTACATATCTTGTAGAAGTTAGAGTTAAAAGTTTTGTTAGGGGAGATCCAATTCTCTGTTGCCAGGGAGAGGGCTTTTGTCACCTTGATAAATTCACTTCAGGCTTAAGATGAAACAGCATTGATTGGATTCAGAGATGCTGAGTTACACGGAAAGTTCACTGAGGTATTAAATGTCATCTTATTAATGTATATAATGAGGACTAAATAGCTGGCTATTGGGCTGGATACTTCATCCAGTCTCTCCATACAGGGTAGCAAGTTTGTCAAGGAGCTAGCTTGATGGAGTTAGCATCAGATCAGTGGGAGTGAATAGCAGGACTCAGATGTTTCAGACTGTGGTGGTTTGATGACTTGGTGCCTGGATCCTCTTCCTTGGATTGTTCCTGTATGGTCAGTGTCAGAACTCCTGAAATGCACCTCTGCTCTCTTTCAGGAACAGTTATAGGTACTTCATTCTTGGCTCCTACTTCTTGGTTAAATAGGAAATATATTGTTTAGTCAGATCACAGCCCATCTAAGTCTGTGGACTGTGGTGGAATTTAAGAGATCTGTCACCAGAGATCCTCCCTAAGGTTCGAAGGACATTGTAAAAATTGACAGATTTCCGTTTCCAACCTGGAGGAGGATGTTTACCAGTTGTGGCTACTACTCCCTTGCACAAAGTTCCCTGTGGCAATGAAAATGACCCTGCTTTTCTCACATTACTGCCTCGTCCTTAGGAACCAGGAGGTCTGTGGACGTTCTCCTTGGTCAAAAGGAAAGTGCTAAGATTGATTTATCCATATTCACTATGGAAGTGGACACGTATAATGCTAAGTATTTCCCATTCCTGGACAGGATGATCCCCAAAGGGCTTGTTTCTATTCTATAGGAGATGTAGTTTAAAATTTAATTTCCTTTAAAATAACAAAGGAAAAATAAAATTTTAATTTTTTAATACAGCATGCAGCTTTTGGGGGAAATGACAGTTGCTTTTTTGAAATCATTGGATTTGCTACAAGTCTGCCAATAATGATAAAAATCTATCAAAAATCTTTAGATATCCTAGCAAATAAAGATTTGACTCTAAGAGATGTGTTGTAAACCTTGTTGCTTTTTTTTTTGGCTTGGTATAAGTGAGGAAAAGCTATTGAGGCCAAAATTTACTATGTACTTGGGAATGCTTACTATGTAAAAATGAGTTTATGCTCTTTAAGTTCACATGCTTTAAGGCAATCATAGGTATGCTTTGGTTTAAAGAAATGCAGTTTGCATACTTCCCAAAGAAACCATGAAGCATACCTTTTAGCTGCTTATCATTAGCTCTGCTAATTTATTTACCACAGATTTCCTGGAAAAACAGAACTCTACTACAGTATAAAACACTCAGTTTCAGACAAATTTTTGTTTGAATATTTGTTACAAAACCAAACCACACACACAATAAAATTTTTTAAACTTTAAATCAGAAGTGTTAAGAGGACTACCATGTACTTAGGTTTCTGTCCTAAATAAGGGTGTCCTAATTAAGGGTGTTTTTTTTTTGAAGAGCACAACTGTTTCAGTGAGTTTATGTTAAAGATATTTCTGTGTATGATTTTTTTATCAAACTTTATGAACACCAGCTAGCCTAATAAAGAGTACAAAGCAAAATATTTGTAATGTTATTTTATACTTATAGGTCACCTTGAACTGAAGTAGTCATGTTTAGAAATAATTCTTTAATTTCATATGTGTTAATTTCACTTTGCTCAGCCACTGAACAGATGCTTAAATGCCTACTCCATGTAGACAAGTGGCTAGATTATGAGGATACAGTGTTTTCAGTACTTCCCTGCTCTTGAGCAATTTGTGGATGGCCAAATGGAGGAGAAAGTATTACCATGCTAACACATTTAAAGATAAAGCTGCAGCTCTATGTAATAAGCTGTGCAAAGGAGAGGTATACCAGAATATGTCATAGAAAAGGCCTGACTTGGTCTGGGAAGTCAGAGAACATTTCCCTGAAAAAATTGAGCTAAGATCTAAAAAAAAGTTATTGTTGAGTAGCATAGGGGAAAGGCATGCTGTTCCTAGGCACCCTGTGAGGGAACGTGGTACTTTTGAAGAACTTCACTATGAAAAATGATTGGAGGGCTGGAGGGAGGGTAACCAACTTAAAGACAACACTTCAGAGGTCAGTAAGGGCTAGACTGTGAAGAATTTTAGAAGTCCTATTAACGATCTTGATCTTGAGCAATAGGAAGTTATTAAAAGAGTGTAAGTACAGTAAGTTTATATTTTAGAAGTTAACCTACTTGAGTTTAGTATCTCTATAGTAATTCTTTAGCAGTTATGTTATCTAACCACAACTCAGCATCTTGGTAGGGGTTTATTTTGTACTTTGTATCAGTGCTTTAGAGTATACCCAAGTATAAATATATTAACTCTATTCTTACAACTCATGAGGTAGTTGAGATTAGCTTTATTTTACAGATAAAGAAAATGAAGCTCAGAAGGATTAAGTAATTTGACCCAGGTCCTTAGCAAATAAGTGATCAAGCTGGGCGCTCAGTCCAGGTTTTTCTAATGCCAAATCCTTGCTGGCTAATAGGAATTCACTAAAGAATTGTCTACTGTGCACTTTCTGGCAAAATTGTACATCTTGTACAATTTTAGATGTACAGTTGTACCTAAAGATGTTTTTAGTGATAAATTAGTGCCTGAGTTTGGTTTTTCAAACCAAATTGAATTAAAAAAAGCTTCTCTTAGTTACCAGCAGAGGGAGCAACAAAGATTAATAAGCTTTGGAATTTTCCAAGTTGGGAATCTTCTTTCTTAAGTAATTCTGTTGAACTCATGTTAAGCATAATCATTAAGTGAAATATGTATGTACCCTGTAGTATGTTATTTTGATATAAAGTACATGTGTATCTAGGTGTTGAAAAGAAGTCTAGAAAGACGTGTAACAAAAGATGAAGTTACTGTTATCATTTAATGGTGGTTTTACTAGGTTGTCTTTTCCCACTTTTTTGAGTATTTGTTAGTCTTGTCTAATTTTTCTATTAATATTTATTATGTAATAAAAATATTTTTATTTGTAGTTTACATGAGCTGTGTAAGGGCTAGAAATGGTTTACAAACCTTTAAAAATATTTGTTGTTGTAGTCTAAAATGCATTAATATTAATAATTAATGCATCAGGAAATAACTGATTTGCTTAGGAAATCTTTTTCATATTGACAAGGTAAATTTAGGTCATCACTTATCTGAATCTTTAAAATTGTCAATCAGTATAGTTGAAATTTAAGAACATTTAGAAATAAAATTATATTGTTTTAGATTCTTGTTTGTTACATTAATAAGAACATTTTAGAGCATGAGAAAAATTCATTATGAACAGTATATTTAATAGGATTCAGACTTAGAACTGAATTCATGGTATCAGCTTTTTCTTGCACCTGTCTTGTAGAATTGGTAAATAGTATACAGTTATCACTTTTATAGAACTATTACTAAATAATCTGTACTTTGGTTGACAGCATGATACAGAAAAACAGTTGAAGAATTAGATAGTCTTCTTCAACTTAACTAACTTTAGGGGAATGCAAATCAAAACTATAATGAGGTAACACCTCACACCTGTTAGAATGGCTACTATCAACAAGACAGTTAATAACAAGTGTTGGAGAGATGTAGAGAAAAAGAAATCCTCATTTACTGCTGGTGGGAATGTAAACTGGAATAGCCACTTTGAAAAACAGCATGGAGGCTCCTCAAAAAATTAAGATTAGGGTTATCATATGACCCAGCAATCCCACTTCTGGTTATCTACCTGAAAAATTTGAAAACATTTGTTCACAAAGATATATGCACCCCTATGTTCATTGCAGCATTATTCACAGTGGCCAAGACATGGAGACAGTTAAAGTGTTTCGGGAGAAGACTGGATAAAGAAGATATGACATATATTGTATACAAGGTCTATCCAGAAAAAGTCCAGCCATTGTTAATCTAGTGAGAATGGTTTGCCCAACATCAGTGTAACCTGGCTAAGGAGAGTGGACAGGAATGCACATGTGTGAACAATGAAACTGTAGCTGCTGGTGAGTGAGCATGTGTACTGTGTGGCCATCACATTCAAAATGACTGAGTGAGGAGAGCAATGATCTGCATCCAATTTTGCATTAAGCTTGGACATTCCTCTGTGGAAACTATTCAGATGGTTCAGAAGGCCACAGCTATGGGCAACTGGTGATTGGCAGCTTCATCACAACAACATGGCTGCTCATGCATAATGTCTAGTGCAGAGGTTTTTTGGCAAAACATCAAATCACCCAGGTGACTCAGCCCCTCTACAGCCCAGATTTGGCACCCTGCAACTTCCAGCTTTTTCCAAAACTGAAATCACTTTTGTGATTTGAAAGGGAAGAGATTTCAGACAGGTGATGAGATTCAAGAAAATACATTGGGCAGCTGATGATGATTGGGAGGACTGTGTGAGGTGACCAGGTGCCTACTTTGAAAGGGAATGAGGTGTCATTGTCCTGTGTACAGTGTTTCTTGTATCATGTATCTTTTCAGTAAATGTCTCTATTTTTTGTACTACATGGCTGGGTACTTTCTGGACAGACTTCCTATGGAGTACTACACAGCCATAAGAAATGATGAACTACTTCCATTTGTGACAACATGGATGGACCTTGAGAATATTATGCTAAGCAAAATAAGTCAGTCAGAAAAAGCTAAGAACCATATAATTTCACCCTTATGTGGGATATAAAGCTGAAACTCAGAGACACAGAAAGATAACAGTATGGTAGTTACCAGAGGGAAGGGGGTGGGGAGAAGGTAGTGGGTAAAAGGGGCAAAATATATGGTGATGGAAGAAGATGATTTGACTTTGTTTGGGTGGTGGGCACATAATGCAATATAGAGATCATGTATCACAGAAATGTACACTTGAAACCTATATGACCCTATTACCAATGTTACTCCAGTAAATTTAATAAAAAAAGAATTAGATAGTCTTGGATTTGAATTTTAACTCTGTTACTCGGTAGCTATATTTAATGTTGGCAAGTTATTGAACTTTCCTAAGTTCTTGCTCTTTATGTGGAAAATGTAAATGGTAATGAAAGTCTTTTTGATTATAGTTGAGGACTATGTGAAGTGTGTGTGAAGTGTTTATTATTAACAGTAAATGTTAAAATATGAAGTTATAACCTTAGATTTATCTTTGCCACAGCATCACCTCTAACAACTAACCTGCTTAGTCCTCTGCAGGATCTTATTTACCCGTACCCATAGCTGCTGTGGAAATGTAGATCCTTTACCAACTGTGCTTATGTGTAACCATAGGCATCTCACGTTGTATTCAGTAACCAAAATAGTAGCTATGCATCACATAATTCCTCCCCCTTTTACCTTTTATTTCATTTGATTTCTGTATTAATCAGGTTTGCTGCAGAAACAAATAACCCTCAGATCTTGGTGGAGTATATCAGCATTACATTATATGTAGACTTCGGGCTGCCTTTGCAGAGTGGTTCTATTCCACATTGAAAAAAATATTGTATTTATTTTTAGAGGGGAAGGGAGGGAGAAGAAGAGGGAGAGAAGCATCGATCGTTTGCCTCTTACGCACCCTGACCAGGGACGGAACCCGCAACCCAGGGATGTGCCCTGACGGGGAATTGAACTGGTGACCTTTTGTTTTGTGGGATAGTGTCCAACCAACTAAGCGAGACCGGTCAGGGCTCCACATGTTTTTTTTTGAGACCCAGACTTAAGGAGCAGCCTTTATCTGGACCTGCTATTTGCATAATATTGAGGACCCAGGGCTGGCTGAAATTTGTGGTACCTCTGAAAGCTTCTCCTCATGTGTGGAGTGCTTCATGACTTCCAAAGCAAGTGACATGGCTCGGCTCAAAGTTAGTAAGGCACAGGGGGAAATAGTCTTCACACTGGAGGTGTAGCCAAGTTATAAATCAGTGGGTGGGGATGTATAAACAAACCTCTTCTGAGGATGGGGTGGTAAATAGTGAACAATAGTATAATCTACCACAATCTGTCCTTTTGATCAAAACTATTAACTTTTTCTCCCTTCTGCATACAAAATGCATTTTCTCAAGGAAAATACCTCAAGAATTTCAGTCACAGGCTTAAAGTCTAGAACCTCATTAGAATTTCCACCTTTATACATGTAGATTTTCTGTGATCCAAAGACCAGTTATCTTATATTATACCTTCCCTCTCTACAACATACAGTAATGGAGCAGAGATAGAATATCCGTAGTAAACATGCCTGTTAAGAAAGGAGAAGGATGGAGGCACATAGCAGTCACTGGTCCCTGGTACTTGTGAGAATCCTGCTGCATAAATGTATTGAGGGTTCATTTTCTTGGCATTAGGGGGACGTTCCTTAACGAGGCCCTGGTTTTGCTCCTGTGTGTAACTCCCAGTCCATTGTGTTCCGTGGCTCTTGGCTGTGCCCTCCATGGCGTGTTTCCTATAATATATCATCCTTTTCCACATTTGAAAAGAGGATTGGGGGGTATTCCCTTGGCTGGGGAATGAGGTTAAGGGTCGAGCAGCTTTCCTGGCCTGCCTGTTGCCAGTAGAAATCTGGGGCCAAGGATGATCTAGAAGAATAGCAGACCCTTAAGCTAGGAGTAGTTTTGGAAGTTGTCTTTTGTCTTTCATCTATCTGATGTGAGTCAGATCCACTTGCTAATAATTATATTCTCAACTGTCTGGGGTGTGCATTTTTCTCTAGACTTGTATACAGTTATCTTGAGCTTATTGGGCTTCTGTGGGACCACATCCTTAGTCTTTTCCTGTGGGGAATCCCCCTCCAAGTCACTTTGTTTCACCGGAAAGGGCTCAGTGGGTGAAGGGAAAACACTCGTTTCCTTTGCTCACTAGTCACTGAGCACTTTTGTACTGCAAGTGTGTGGGGGTTTTTCCACACCAAACAATTCTCTGCTGGCACAGACAGGGTGTCTTACAATTTAACTCAGTTCTGACACTACCCAGAGTTAGCTCAGACACCACAGGCTCAGAGCTCAGTCCCACAAGACGGCCTCTCTCCCACCTCAGACACCATTCACAAGTCAGTCTTGGTATTTACCAAGTTATCTAATTTTTTACACATAACAGTTTTAGTTACCACTATGATATGTGGTTTACCATTTTCCAATCTCCAATAACAATTTCTTTGCTGTCTGCCAGCTGGCTCCAAAGCTTACATCACAAAAAATTTTTTTTGGAGGTGGTAGTTGTTAACATTGCCCTCCACTTACGTACCAATTTCTGCAGTGTTCAGCTTTGTTGTAGTAATTGCTTGTGAATTTCAGGGGCTTCTTAAAATAAGAAAGTTATATTTCCTAATAACTTTATGTTGCAGACTGTGGGTCAGCCCTGTAGGAACAGCCTATGGCTCCCCTTCAGAACTGAGGGTGAAGGAACAGTCCTTCTATGAAGTATGCCAATCTCTTGATAAAGTACTGAAGCAAGAAAGACTGGCCCAAATTCAGATCACTGTTTCAAGTTTTTGCTCAGATGTGATGAACAATATATCACATCTGCTCACATTCTATCAGCAAAAGCATATCACAAGAATGACCCCAAAATTGATAACTTAGGGGTGTCCATTCTTTCCCTGTGAGATATACATGAGTCATGTGTTTACATACGGATATATGAGATTTGCCCAGAAAAAGTCCAGCCTTTGTTAACATAACAAGAATGGTTTGCCCGACATAGATGTCACCTGGCAGCCAAGGAGAGTGGACTGGAATGCACATGCGTGAACAATGATAACTTCACTGTACTGGAGAGTGGGGGTGGTAGGCGGCAGCTGAGTGAGCATGTGTACTGTGTGGCCTTCACATTCAAAATGACTGAGCTACTAGAGCAATGAATCTGCATCAAAATTTGTGTTGAGCTTAGACATTCCTCTGCAGAAACTATTCGGATGAATCAGAAGGGTGCAGCTATGGGCAACTGGTGATTGGCAGCTTCATCACAACAACATGGCTGCTCATGCATCTCATCTCATGCAGAGTTTTTTGGCAAAACATCAAATTGCCCAGGTGACTCAGCCCCTTTATAGCCCAAGTTTGGCACCCTGCAACTTCTGGTTTTTCCCAAAACTAAAATCACCTTTGAAAGGGAAGAGATTTCAGACAGGTGATGAGATTCAATAAAATACAATGGGACAGCTGATGATGATTTGGAGAACTGTGTGAGGTGACCAGGTGCCTACTTTGAAGGTGACTGAGGCATCCTTGTCCTATGTAGAGTGTTTCTTGTGTCTTATATCTTCTCGGTAAATTTCTCTATTTTTCATGGTGCATGGCTGGATACTTTCTGGGCAGACTGCACGGAGACACACATACATGTATTCATTGTCTTGCAAGGAAGTGGGGGAATGAATGATGTCAAATAATAATACAGTCTACCACAACTTTCTCACATAGTTTTGGATAATGCGTAAAGAAGTCAAAGTATATCCTTTTTAAATTTAAGGGCATATTACATTAAAGTACATATTAATAGGCCTATATATCTGCACCTGTGAGAGAGATATATACTTTAAGGAATTGCTTACTGTACATATTTGGGGCCTGGCAAACCTGAAATTTGTAAGGCAAATTGTTAGTCATGAGGCAGAATTGTTTCTTCTTTGGGAAACTTAAGGTTTTGCTCTTAAAGTCTTCAAGTGATTGGATGAGTCCTACTCACTTTATCAAGGTAATCTCCTTTATTTAAAGTCATATGATTTTAGATGTTAACCATATCTACAAAATGTCTTCATAGCAGTATCAAACTCACGTTTGATCAAAAAACCGGGTTCCATAGCTGAGCTAAGTTTACATAAAATTTCCCATCATGTATACATAGCATTATTTTGCAGATAGTAGGCTGTGAATACAGAGAGTACTTTTTAGTAAGTCTCATAGTGAGGCAGGGAATTTGCTTGATCACAACTACTAAACTAGGTGTATTTTGGCTGCAGATAATTAAGCACCTAAAACAAAGGTTGGCAAACTATGACCCACTGCCTGTTTTTATAGATGTAACTGTGTTGGAACATAGCCTTGCTTACTTTTTATATATATATATTTTTTTAAGCTTTATTTTATTTTAAAGATTTTATTTATTTTTAGAGAGGGGAAGGTGGGGGAGAAGGAGAGAGAGAGAAACATCAATGTGTGGTTGCCTCTCATGTGGTCCCCACTGGGGACCTGGCCTGCAACCCAGGCATGTGCCCTGATTGGGAATCGAACCTGCGATGCTTTGGTTCGCAGCCCGTGCTCAATCAATCCACTGAACTACGCCAGCCAGGGCTACTTTTTATATTTTTTGTTTATAGCTGTTTTCATTCTACAATGGCAGAGTAGTTACAACAGAGTTGAGTAGCTAAAATAGAGATCACATGACTTGCAAATCCTAAAATATTTATTTATCTAACCCTTTTCAGAAAATGTTTGCCAGCCCTTAAAGAATACATAGAAAAGGCACTTGTGGTTCTTACTCTGTCATGGTTCTGGCTTAGTGTTTCCATTTAAATATGAATGTATACTAATTAAATTTACAATAGCAATGTTTTATTGTTTAAAGCCATAAATTTTATTAGATTCATAAAAATTAATAATTTCATTTTTTATTGCATAGCTATTCAGATTTTCTTTTAGTCATAGTGAGTTCTGTTTTGGTGGATAAAAGATATATGAATATTATTAATTTTTAAATGAATACTTGTATATCTTTGGGAATGAAGAAAGTACTTTTTCTATAAAGTTTTATCAGCTTTCAGTTATTACAATTACAGATTTCAATGTATGTGTCTATTGTCCTTTGAGGCAGTAAAAAGTATATTTCTTTTTTTAGATAATGAATAAAATATGTAAACTTATTTCTCCATTTGATTGCTCTTGTATGTCTAGAAAATTGAATTAGACTATAAAATGTATTTGTTTTCAAACCAAAGAGTAAATTGCAGGTTCAGTTAATGGAGGGAGGCTAGGCTGTGGATTCAGACAGTCCTAAGTTTTAATTTAGTGGCTTAAAACAACAGCTATTTTATTTGGTGCTAACTTCATGGGTTAGCAGTTTGGTCTGGGCTCTGCTGTTGGTTGTTCCCCTGCTCTTGTTTGAGGTTACTCCTATGTCTCTGTCATCTGGTAGCTCCTCTGGGGTTGGGTGGTCTCAGATGGCCGCACTGTTATATCTGGCATTTTATGCTCGCTGGCACAGCCTGGTGGCTGGGTTCTTTCTCTTTCAAGATCTCTAATGTTTAGTTAACTAGCTTGTTCACTCTGTGCAGTGCAGCGCTGTCCCAAGAGGATGGTCACACCTCAGAAGTCCTCAGAAGTCCTACAAGATCACTTCTGTATTCTCTTTGTCAAAATAAGTTACAAGGCCATCCCAGATTTAACAGATGATGAAATAAATGCTGTCTTTTGGTAGCAGGTGTGGCAGAGTCACACTGCAAAGTGATGAACTTACAGGAGTGAAAGGAATTAATAGCAGCTTTGCAGTCCACCTCCATAAATTATTCTGTTTCTTTATGCCCCGTTGGAAAGTAGAAATAGTAATATGACTTGAAGAGTTCTTCTTATAGTTTAACAATTATGTATATAAAGTACTTAGAAGCATTTCTTAATTCTGAAATTGAATTCTGATTTTAATTTCTGTTTGTTATATACCTAACTGTCATAAGAGTATGAATTTTTTCTTGTTATTAATTTGGCCAAGTAGTTTTAACATATTAAGACTCACTGGAAGGAAATGTGTAAAACAGCTGTGTGAGGAGAGTCATGCATTTGTGCATACCTATTCTTCATTTAATAAATATAATTAACTTTCAGTATCTTTACAGAAACATACATTTTCCTCTAACCCTCTGTTTTTATATACATATCTTTATATTTCCCATTTAAAAATGTAAAAATAATTGGCTTGTAGTGTAAGGTTTGTTATCAGTTTAATTCTTAGAGTCTTTTGAGTTCCAGCAAACATATTTTTGTTTAGCTAGTTTTTTTTTCAAAGCCAAGAAAAAATAGAAAGTCAAAGGAACAAAAATATCTCTTACTTTTTTATTGTGGTCAAATCCCATCAGAGGCTCATTTATAAGCATATCTGTTTTTGCTTTGTCAGGAACATGGAAGGCTTCCTAAATCTGTTCTGTATTGAGGTGTGTGTGTGTGTGTCAGACATTGGCAAAAATGTTTGTTAAAATTCACGAAAAGTATTCTGTTCATTGGTGTATGATGTCGGGTGGGGTACGAATGTAACAGACCTGCCTTCATTTTTATCTTTGCATTTTCAAAATTTTACTTCTGACATTTAGGCATTTTAAGAACTTTAATTTGAATACCCTTTTTTCTATAAAATATTCTAAGGGCAAAACTTACATTTATTTTTTCCCAAATAACTGATTGCTTAACATTTTAAAGGAATATTAAACAAAATCTTACTTATCCAGCCTGAGAGGGCTGTTCTTGTGTGACACACATTATAATTTGTTGTTTTTAAGACCTATGTGTATATTTACTTTGGAATTTACTGCTTCTTCTAGTGAAGAAGGTGAAATTAGTAATATTACAGAAAAATGAGACATTAAAATTGGAGAGACAATTTGCTGTCTATATTTTTAATAAACTCTTTTGGTGTCTAGACAGAGCTAATAAAGGAACAAATACCTGCACTAGGGATGGGCAGACAGTCTGGTATTCATACAACAGACTAGAATAGAATCGGATTGGGTGGCTAGGAAGGCTTAGTAACACAGTGCTTTCTGAGTCTTTTCGACTCCAGTTCTTCCTGAAGTTTTTTTTTTTTCAGATTTTGTAGCTACCTTCTGTCCTGAAGATGTTAGATTTATTACTTAAATAATAATCATCATCATTATTATTATCTTTTTGTCCTTGACATTTTTATGTAGAGAAATACAATAAAGTAGGATGAAGCCTTTTATTGTTTTGATCAGAAAGATGATTTATGCAATATAATTTGCCCTTTCTTCTATTTGTTCCATTGGGTGCTAACTACATGCCTTCTGATCATAAAGTGGAAGGCTTGAGAGGATAAGAGGAGTAGAGGGGCAAAATTAAAAAGGATAAGGAAAAAACAGGGAAAAGTCAAATGTTGGTGAGACAGAAGCTGGTTGAACAGCTTTTGTTTTCCTGGTTTATTTTAACGTTTTTCTTCTTCTATTATGTAAGCTCAAATTTGCTGTTATATAAGAGGGAGGAATAAATAACCTTTGGACTAAATGGAACAGGGCAACTCTTTCTAATTATCATCAATCCAGTGAACTGTTGAACAGTTCTTAATTGTGGAGCCTAATCTTCGAGGAATGTGTATGCTTGGTGAGCTTTGCTTTCTGCTCTTTGCTCAGTTTTCAGTTGTGGTAGAGCTTGTCTCTTGTTTAATAATGGGGAGTGTTGATAATTGTAGGGTACTGTAGAAGCCTGTTGTAATACTTTCAATGAGGTGTTCAAGGGATTTGCCTAAACGTACATGTTGTTTAGTTTTTATTTAGGATTTTTTTCCCCTTGGAAAAGATTTCATTCTTTTTCTTGAAGAGGCTTATCTTGAGGATGTAATTGTGAAATTATGGTTTTTTGGAGTGCTATTTTTCTTTGAAGGTAGATTTTTAAGTGTAGTTCATTGTGAAGTTTGCTCAGGTTTTTAGGTCTGAGAGTGATGGAGAATATGGTATCTATTATGGTAAAATTAATTTTATAAATATTTCAAAGCAAGTTAAGATTTAGTAGTTATTGTTCAATGTAAATTTTTAAAATATTTTATTTATTTATTTTTAGAGGGGAAGAGAGGGAGAGAAATATCAATATTTGGTTGCTTCTCACATGCCCCACACCACCAGGGAACCTGGCCTGCAACCCAGACATGTGCCCCAACTGGGAATTGAACCGGTGACCCTTTGGTTCACACGTCAGTGCTCAGTCCACTGAGCCATACCAGCTGGGGCTAAATGTAAATTTTTAGAAACAAAAACAGAATAGTACGTTGGGATGAATACGTTTTTAGACTTAATTCTAAAATGGCCAAAAGACCCTTATGAGAAAAAGCTGCCTTAGTTCCTGAAGAAGTACCTTTTGAAATGTTTTTATGAGAAAACTGGAAATCCCATAGTTTAGTGCCAGCCTCTCCACACCCTTATCATATTTTGTGGTCCTTCAGACTCCTTATGTGTCAGCTGTACTGACTTTCTCTCAAATGTGCCAGTCTCCGTTCACTAGTTGTTCCCTCTGAAATGTAAATTTTCACTGGCTGGCTCTTCCTTTTTATTCAAATACAATGATCAATATCACTCTTTTAGAACTTTCCAGGTTATCCAACCTAACAGTTTATTCCCAGTATTCCCACAATGTCTTCCCTAGTCTCACCTGATAGTTTTTCTTAGTCTTCACCCTCTCATTTTCCCATCAGAACACCAAATTCCATTATATTTGTTTATGGCCTTGATGTGTTTATGGCCTTGATGGTGGTGATGGTTTCACTGGTATGTACTTATCCCCAAACTCATTGTATCAATGTAAGTACAGCTTTTTACATGTCAAACCCATCTCAGTGAAGTTGTTTAAAAAAAGACTTTGGCTGTCTTATTCATTGCTATATCCCCAGTGACATACAAGACATGTAGTAGGTGCTTCATAAAAGTTTGTAAGTTTTCATTTTTTTTTTCTTTTGATGTAGAGGACATCTCGGTTTATGGTGTTTAAATATTTTAAAGATATGTACATTTTTATAGTAAAGATTTATTTTCAGATGATTAGAAAAATGGAAATAACTTGATTAGTGGGAAACAGCTTAATTAGTGCAAGGCACTGGACAAGAAATCGTAACAACAGCATTCTCTAATTATTCTGCCACTAACTGTAATTGCCTTATAGTGGACCACGTTCCATAATCTCCTAGCAACTCAGTTTCTGCCCTGGTGCATGAGAAATGGAGTTAACATTTCGTGCGATAGTGGAGCAACACTGTTCAGAGACTGTAGACCCTGTTAAGCAATTACTCTTTATCCTGCAAGAAAAACTACCAAAAGATTTTAAGTGAGGTGGGACAGGTTGTGTGGAAGTGAGTGGTAGTGGTGGCGGTGTGATTGGGTTCCCATTTTGGACAAATCACTCCAGTCACTCCAGCTGCTGTGTGAAGAACACAGGGCAAGGGGCTGGAAGGTATATGGACAGGAACTTCAGTAGATTAATGCAGTCATCCTGGCGAGGGATGGTGCTAACTTGACACAGAGTAATGTTGGTGGGCGTGGAGCTGAGCAGGTGGATTTGAGTAATAATGGGGAGGTGGAATCACCAGGACTCAGTGATAGAAGACCAAGAAGAGGAAAGACTGATTTCCAGGTTTCTGTCTTGTACAACTAGATGGATCATGGTGTCATTTGCTGTGTTGGTGAAACTTGGAAAAGGATCAGATTTCAGGAGGAAGAACATGTTTTGGTTTTGGGACATGGAGATACTTTTTTGACACTAAAGATGAGTTGTCAATAAAGTAATTGAACAGGTGGGCCTGGACCTTAGAGAAGTCTGGGTTACAGACATATGTGAGTCATTCGTGTATAGATTTTTAACTGATATGCATGAATAGGAAGTGCTTTGTAAATCATAAAGGGCCGCAGCTTGTGTTTGTAGTTTCATAAGTTTTGGTGCTATTTCAAACTTGGTGATTTTCTACTCATCTCTTAGTAGGTGCTTTACTCATTTTTTTCTATAAAACTTTTCTGATTTTCTCTCTTTTGAACTACTTCCATCCCTTACATGTAATGATCATGGTATTATCACAGTGTGTTATGATCATGTGCATGTTTGTGTCTGTCTGTCTGTCTTTTTAAACTGTGAGCTCAGTTGGAAGCAGGTGGCTGGGTTTTATTCCTGTGAGCTGCCTTAGGCCAGGTCTCATGTCTGCTTTGTTTCCTGTGGTATATCCACACCCAGCGTGAGGCGTGGCACATACCACACGATTGTGCATATATGAATGTTGAGTGAACTATTTATATCCCTTTACACATAGATGTTCAGTGAATTTTTAAACTCATTGAACAAATTTTCCAGTTGTCTGGCCATTGTTTATTACTTATTTTATTAACATTATATAAAAGACAAAAGTCTCTTGCTGCTTCTCTTTAGCTATATTAAGGGTCTTTTATCTTGGTGTCCATTCATGGACTTTATATTTGAGAGAGATCACTGAACACCCTAAAAATAAATATAAATTTGTCATAATATTTGTACTCATATTAAATTTTTAAAAGAGGGTCCATCGTTTTCATCAGATTCTTGATGGGGCCCATGGTACCAAAATTATTAAGATCTGTGAGTCAGATACTTTTGTTCAGCATGATTCCTTTTGGTTTTAAACAGTTTTCTATGAAATTTTTGCTGTCATCTTGTGTGTGTGTATATATACAAATATATATTTTGATAATGTATCAAAAGTTGCCTTTGGGCTAAAACTGGTCATCAAATCATGTTAGCTGTGATCTGTTGAGTCCATCCTTTAAACATAGTATTTTATATGTATTTGCATGTATTTTTAAAGTCTACTTGTTTATTTGCATCAGTAAATTTCTTCTCAGGAGACCTAATCTAAATATTGAATAAGTGAAGCAACTGTTGGACTCATTTAGGTCTAAAAAAAATCTCGATTAGACCTTTTAACAGAAAAGAGAGGTTAATATACAAAATTTTTAATAATAGTCTTCTGTGTGGTGGAATTATAGGTCATCTCTTTTCATATATAAATTTAAATATATTGCAGTTTTTCTACACTGAACATGAATTACTTTTAAATTTTTTTAGATTTCCTTTTTTCTGAAAAAGTTATGAATTTACAATTGATGTTAATATGAGTTATCACTGTTAAATTTTTAAGTGATTTCCTTTATGTTGATTTAATGTTTAAAGTTAACATCCAGTTAGGTCTCTACCTAGTGAAATAATTACTTTATGTTAGAATGTTATATTTATTCTCTAGAAACATCTGTATTTTGACTCTTTTTTAAAAAAAGATTTTATTTATTTATTAGAGTGATGGGAAGGGAGGGAGAAAGAGGGGAAGAGAGAAGGAGAAGGAGAGAAACACTGATATATGAGAGAAACGTCAATTGGTTGCTTCTCGCATGCCTCCAACGGGGGCCCAGCCAGTGAGGGCCCAGCCAGTTGGGGCCCAGCCCACCACCCCGGCATGTCCTCTGCTTGGGAAGTGAACCAGCATCCTTTCAGTTTACAGGCTGGGCTCAGCTCACTTGAGCCACACCAACTAGGGCTGTATTTTGAGTTTTACCAAAGGTACTTTGGCTTGCTGCATTTTGAGTTTGATGAATATCTCCTTTTCAAACCAATGCAATGCCCTAGTATAGAAGTATATTCATTATAATATATAGTGTACATTAGTGCTCCTTAAAAATCTTACTGCTTTTTTTTGGAATGCTTTCACTAGCTACCATGGGCTTATCTTATAAGTATATGATTGTGGACTCACCAAGATATGTTGAAATGTCAATAGCTTCATTCTAATCCAGAGAGAATTGGTCACATCCTGTTGCATTTCCTGCCATATAAATTAGTCAGTGACAGGCCTTGGTGATAAGCATGTAATGTAGTTTAACATTTTATACATCAACCAGATTTATTGCACCATGTATCAAAAGTGCATGAAATATACAGAAGGGGAGAGAGTAATTTAGTAAATGATCCCTGATGAACCTATAACTCAGCTTTAACAATTATTAACCTATGGCTAACCTTACTTCATGTATACCCTGACCTACTTGATTGTGTTTAAAAAATTGTTAACTCATATTAATTATGCTAATGATACAATGAGAGATGACATTTCTTTTGTTTCATTATTTTTTAAAAGATTTGATTTATTCATTCCTAGAGAGAGGGGAAAGGGAGAAAGAAAGGGAGAGAATCATCAGTGTGCAAGAGAAACATCAATTGGTTGTCTCTTGCACACCCCCAACTAGGGACCTGGCTTGCAACTCAGGTATTTGTCCTGACTGGGAATTGAACCAGTGACCTTTTGGTTCACAGGTCGGTGATTAACCCACTGAGCTACTCCAGCCAGGACTCATTATTTTTATTTTTAATTGTGGTAAAAACATACAATTTACCATTTTAACCATTTTTAGCTGTATAGTTCAGTAGTGTTAACTACAACATGTTCATATTGTGCAGTTGATCACCAGGTTTTTTTCATCTTGCAAATCTGAAATGTTGTACCCATTAAACAACAACTCACTGTTTCCCCCTTACCCGAGCCCCTGGTAACAACCACCATTCTACCTTTTGTTTCTATGAATTTGACAGTCAGATACATCATATAAGTGGAATCATAACACTATTTGTGATTTTGGGACTGGTGTATTCCACTGTCCTCAAAATACATTCATGTTGTAGCACGTAACAGAATTTCCTTTCTTTTCTATAGCTCAATACTATTCTATTGGATGTGTATACCACATTTTTTTATCTATTTGTCCATCTACTGACGCTTAGCTTGCTGCCAGTTCTTGGTTATTGTGACTGTGTTGCTGTGAACCTGAGTGTGCAAGTGCCTGTTTAAGACCCTGCTTTCAGTTCTTTCACATACATACCCGAGAGGGATTGCTGGATCATATGATAATTCTATTTTTAACTTTTTAAGGAACTACCATCCTGTTTTTTATAGTAGTCATACCATATTTTATTACCACCAACAGTGCACAAGGGTTCCAATTTTCTCCACATCCTTGGCAACCCTTACTATTTTCTGTTTTTTTTTTGTTGTTGTTGTTATAGTAGCCATCCTAATGAGTGTGAAGTGATAACTCCTTATGATTTTGATTTGCATTTTTCTTATAATTAATGATGTTAATCACCTTTTTTATATGCTTGTTGGCCATTTGGATGTCATCTTTGAAAAAATGTCTATTCAAGGCCTTTGTCCATTTTTAAATTGGGTTGTTTCTCTGTTATTCAGTTGTTAGGGTCCTTTATATATCTAGCCCTTATGTAATGGGAGAGATGTTTTCTCCCATTATATCAATTACCTTTTCACTATGTTAATTACATCTTTTGATGTACAGAAAGTTTTTACCTTGATGATGTTCCATGTGTCCATTTTTGCTTTTGCTTTTGGTGTTACATCTAAGAAATCACTGTCAAATCCAATGTCATGAAGCTTTTCCCTGTATTTTCTTTTAGGAGTTTTTTAATTGGATCTTAAATTTAGGTCTTGCCCTGGCAGGTGTGGCTCAGTGGAGTGAGTGCTGGCCTGTGAAGCAAAGGGTCACTGGTTTGATTCCCAATCAGGGCACATGCCTGGGTTGCAGGCCAGGTCCCCTGTGGGGGTCATGTGAGAGGCAACCACACATTGATGTTTCTCTTCCACTCTTTCTTCCTTCCTCCTCTGTCTAAAAATAGATAAATAAAATCTTTAAAGAAAAGAAAAAATCAGTTTAAAAAATAATAAACTTAGGTCTTTAATCATTTTGAATTATTTTGTGTATGGTGTAAGACAGCTTCACTCTTTTGCGTGTGAATATCCAGTTTCCCAGCACCATGTGTTGAAGAGACCGTCCTTCACCCATTGAGTGGCCTTAGCACTTTTGTTGAAGATCATTTGACCATATATATGAGGGTTTATCTTTGGGCTCTCTATTTTATTTCACAGATCTGTGTAGCTTCTTTATGCTAGTACCACACTTTTTTATTACTATGCCTTTGTAAGATGTTTTGAAATCAAGAAGTGATTTTGAAGTCATTCAACTTTGCTTTTCTTTTTCTAGGATATTTGGCTGTTTGGATCCCATTGAGATTCAATATGAATTTTAGGAGAGATTTTTCTATTTCAGCAAAAAAATGAAAAGTGGAATTTTGATAGGGATTGTGTTGAATCTGTGGGATCACTTTGGGTAGTGTTGACATATTAACAATATTAAGTCTGCCAGTCTATGAATACAATCTCTTTTCATTTATTTGTGTCTTTTCTAATTTCTTTCAACAATTTTTTTTTAGTTTTGGTATACAAGCCTTTCACTTTCTTGGTTAGCTATATCCCCAATTATACTTTTTTTGATGCTACAGTCAGTTAAATTGTTTTCTTAATTTTGTTTTTGGATTATTTATTGTAAGCACATGGAAACAATTGATTTTCGTGAGTTGATTTTGCATGCTACAACTTTGCCGAATTCATTTATTTGTTCTAACAGTTTTTTTTCTTGTGGAATTTTTAGGGTTTTCTTACATACAGATAACATCAGATCATCCACAAACAGATAGTTTTACTTTGGATGCCTTTATTTTCTTTTCTTGCCTAATTGCTCAGGTTAGGACTTCCAATACTATGTTGTATAAAAGAGGGGAGAGTCAGCTTCCTTGCCTTGTTTCTGACCTGAGAGAAAAAGTTTCAGTTTTTCACTATTGAACATGATTTTAGTTGTGTGCTTCTCATATATGACATTCATTTTGTTGAGATAATTTTCTTCTATTTCTTGTTTGTTGAGTGTTTTTTTGTTGTTGAATCTTGTATAATACTTTTCCTGTATTAATTGAGATAATCATGTGATTTTCATCCTTAATTCTGTTAGTGTGGTATATTGCATTGCAATTTTCATATGTAAATAAAATCTCATTTGGTCACGGTGTTTAATGCTTTTAATGTGCTGTTGAATTCATTTTTTTGAAGCAAGTATTAGACATGGGCAGTGAGCTAATGAATGGGCAAACATATGCTATAATGGCAGATACTAGTAAGTATTATGAAGCAAAGTAAAACAGTGCAGGAAGATAAAGAGTGGCAGGGGTAGAATGGGCTGGGACTGTTTTGATACAGAGACTTGAGAAGCCTTCTGAGGAAGTGACGTTTGGGAAGAGCCTGAATGAAGGTGAGGGAAGAACCTCAGGGGCACTGGAGACAGCAAAGGTGGGAATTTACCTAGAGTTTTTGGGACATATCTGGGAAGGAGGTTGTGAGAGTAGGAGTAGGAGATTAAGTCACAGAGGCTGGGGAGGTTCAGGACATCTGCAATATAGGAGGGCATGAAAATTGTCGCCTTAGCACGGACAGCTCCTTATATGGTTTTCAATACTTGTTACAGGTTTCCCCTTTTCTTGTTTCCTTTGCCGTTGCTGTCCTATTTGTAGAAAGAATGTGCTTGCTTTGTTACCCGAAGGACAGAGCCTGAGCTCTATTCCAGATTTCCTTTGTAGAAGGGTGAAACACAGTGGGTGGAGTCTCTGGGTCCAGCCAAGCATTCATTGTGACGTCTAATGTGATTTGAGAAAAAAATCATTGTTTCAGAAATAATACATTATGTGTATGGCCTATATATATTTTATAATTAGAATATATACCCAATATTTTAAATTTAAATAGTATGAAATGGATTTCTTGATGAAGTTTATAACATAACTGGCAGCATGATCTCTAGCATAGCAGTTAGCTTCTTCCTATACTGTTGTGTTGGAAAGTTTTGCATTCCTGTGAAACATTTTTCCAAAATCTGTCTTTTTGGAGGAAGTATAAATTATTCTCATGTGTTGCGGCAATTAAAAGGTAGAAAACACCCTGGAGCTTGCAGATGTTCGTTCCGGTCCTTGATAATATAAGGAATGTCGATACAAGTATTCTAAACGTCATCGAGAATGTGGAGGAGTTGTCTGCTTTGTCTCCAAGTGGACTTTTATTTACAGTCTAGCTCAGTGTTTAATATACATTGGCCTCTTTTAGTATTTAATCAGTTTGTTTTTTAATCCTTGAATCCTGATAATTTGCTTTCCCACTGATAAAATATTTACTTGTCATATCAGGCAGGATGCTAAACTTGGAAATTAAGAGTACTGAGTTAAATATAAAATTTGTTGCAACGTATTCATCATAATGCAGTCTATTTAATGTCTTGGCAGCACCTCCGGCTCTTCTCATTTAACGTGTCAGGAGACAGACTGGCAGCAGTTGTAAACTGAACCTGGTTGTGTGCGGGAGACTGATGGGCTAGGAAGGAAAATGGAGAAAATTTGAAAGTGTTACTGTGTGTGTGTTTTCTTAAATTAAAGTGTGACACATTTGCTTAAAATAGAATTTTATATTCTGTGTATCAAGGCTATTATAAGTTCACTATGGATGGTCCTAAGGCTGAAGCTGGTTTTAAATATTATTTTGTGGAATAACTAAATTTGACTCTTAAAAATATTGTCATAATGTCACACACGTTGTTTTGATACAATAAGCATATTTTATAATATGTTTGAGTCATTGGTCCCCCAGTAGACCTGAAATGTATTACTCAGAGGAGAAGCATGCATTTACAGTATATTCTTAGCTGCTGCTTTCTGTCACTCAGCTGTCAAGTCCTATGGAATCTGAAATTGAACCTGACCAATGGGAGACAGCCTCCACACTGTTTACCGATGACTCGGATGTGGACTGTTTTATCATGCACTACAGCCTCGGTGTTGCAGTTTTGAGGCAGCAGGATGCAGAGTGCACTTCAAATTTTCCACCTGAGTCCCTGAAAGGGAACAGCTTTGAAAGACAGCCTCTGAAGAATAAGAAATAGGAGGAGTTACGGTACCTAACTTGGGGCTGCTCTTATTCAAGTTCTGCACAGCGAAGAAGATAGTTTTCAAGCGTTATGAAGGCGGAGAAGGATCCTGAAGATGAAGAAAATATCGTTAGAGATCCAAGCTAAGTGCAGCACAGCATGAGGATTGTAGAACAGGAAGAGTCGTAAAGAGAGGGACGAGGCACTGGTTAGGAGTTTGCAGGCTTGCTTTTGTGAGCCACGGAGATTTGTAACTTAATGCGAAGTAGTTTAGTGTTAGCAAAAGAAACTAAATCCTGTCTATGATGAACTGCTGGTTTTCTTGTGCTCCTAAGAACAGAGTAGGTATCCGTGCCATCCAGTCTAACAAGATTCTCTTTTAGGCTTTCTGAATTCTATTTGTTTAAAACGTACTACTGTTTTATTAACTTTGGTTTCTTTGTCTTATGATATTCTTTCTGATTTATCCAATTAACAGATTGGTGTTAGTAACAGAAAACAAAATTTCTTCTTTCTTTTTCTAGGTTTAAAAAGCTTATGATAGAATCTTAATAATCAGCTGTATTTCTGTTAACAGACAGTGGAGCAATGTGGAAAACCTGTTTGGTAGAGTAGAAGTGAAAACCACGTGATAATAAGAGACTACAATCACCTTTAATTATTTTTTAAACAGCCTTACTTTTGGGATTTACCTTTTTTAGTGTTTTAAATAGCTTCTTTCTCCCCCAGCAAATTTACTTGGATATAAAGTTAAGACTGTTTTAACTGCAAGGATAAGTTAATCAATTTAGATCTTGTATTTGTGACTTAATCCCTTAGGCATTTGAAAACAGTCTCCTAAGCCTGCATCTCCTAGCACTCTCTAAGTCAGTAAACCCTTTGTTTGCTTTAAAGCTAAAGAAAGGGGGTACCTAACATGTAGTTTAGACTGAGCCAATAAGTGGGGCTGTCTCTACTCATAGTTGTCAGTTTGAATTTTTGAAGTTAGAAGGAAGAGATTCATCTCCAAATTTGATGACTTTAGAGAGAATTCTGAAGTCTGTGTAGGTACTTAAACTAGATTCCACTAAAATACTACATTTCAGCAGTGGGTCAAAATTTTAATGTATTTATCTTTTTTCATATTTAATTTTCATATTTTTTACTTCAAGTATTCAATAAATACAGTGCTTATTTAGCTAGAAAATTGGTGATTTTTTCTTTTGGTTTGGAGGGGATAGTATATAAAATAATCATACTAGTCAAACAGTTAGAGGATATGCTGCATAGAAGTGATTCATTTCCCGCCCAGAAATTTGTTATGGTATTTGTGGACATAGGAATTGCTTTGTCAGTTAATTCAAAATTATGTACATCTTTTTTTGCTCTAGAAATAATACCGGACTTAACACAAAATTTAGCAATAAGCTTACTATATAATATTTTTAAAGGCTAAAATAATATATATTTTAGTTCTGGGTTCTGCATTTCTGCTTACTAAGATCCATGTTATTGGCTTCAGAATGTTGTGACTGTATTTTCTCCATTCAAAGCTAAAGATAGCCTTGATACAGTTAAAACATACTTTAAAAATTACCTTTGCTCTTTTAAATACATGTGCACTGAGCTTTTGTTAAAACTAAAAATCTTTTAAATAAAAACAATATATGTTGAATATAAAAAGAAGAAAATGAAAGTCACTTATAGTCCTGTTATCTTAGGATTTTTAAGTAGTTAATATTTCAGAGTCCTCTTTAAAATGTTTTCTCTGTAGAAGTTTCTTTTTGTCCTAATATACGTATAATGTATAAATAGAGAATTGCTTTCTCTATTTAGGGTGTGTGTGTGTGTGTGTGTGTGTGTGTGTGATTTGCCTACATAAGTATATTTCCAACCACAGGAGAGAGCAGTTTTTGAAAAATGTGTGCAGAATTCCACTGCATCTGAAGGTGTTTAGAGATATGTAACCAGAGCCAAGTCTCAAAGCATGAGTTAGAGGATAGGAGAAACACTGATTTTGGAAATCATGAGAAGTCACGGTTGGGCTTGGCCACTTAACTCATTTAATGTTTCTGGAGCCTTGACTTTTCTCATCTGTTAATTGGGGATAATAATTTTAGTGTAATGGGGTTGTTTGTGTAATTCATGCCTGGCACAGGGTAGGTGTTCAACAATGATTAATTTACTTTCTTTGTTCTGAAACCAAAGAAAACAGAGCAGAGAACATGAGAAGCATGCTTTTTCTCAAAAGTATGATTTGAAATATTTCCTGCATATCATTTGTTTGTGAAAGGTTCTCCTTGTGAAATTGGCACAACAGGGAGAAGGAAATTTGGGATGCAATTGGAAATGGAATGATATAGTATGCAATAATGTTTTTCCTTTCTTCTTTAGAAAGTCTTGCTAGTATAGTATATATAATATGCTGTGTTTACTTTTTTCCATTTTTGTAGCATGCTGCAGATTGGAACAAATATGATGACCGATTGATGAAAGCAGCAGAAAGGGGAGATGTGGAAAAAGTGTCCTCAATCCTTGCCAAAAAAGGGGTCAATCCAGGCAAGCTAGATGTGGAAGGCAGATCTGCGTAAGTATTGCTGATGATATCCTAAAGGGAATTTGGGAAGACCCTTGGGATACAAATGTAGCTTGTGAATTGTGCTTATCAACTTTTAAAATGAAAAATCTTTATCAAAACTCACATTTAAAATGTTTCAAACATCACTTTTGAACATTCTGGACTAATAATTGTCCTTAATTTGAAAGATTTCCAAGCTAGAGAATGTTCAAGTATCAGCTGTGAGCCAGTTCTTTAGGTCCTGGGGCACGCCACAGCCTGCGTTATTTGGTGTGTTTCCTTTAGAAGCTTCTTCATATTCCGTCTCCTATTTAATCCTCGCAGTGGCCCTCCAGAAGAAATAGGAAAAGTTTACAGAGATTAAATAATTTGTTCTAATCTCACAAAAAGTTACGGAGCTAGTGTAGGAACCCAAGTTCTATGTCTCCAGTTCTGTAAATTGCACTGTGTTTTCCTCTCTACCCCCAATTCATTTGTATATTTGGGTAAATGAGACTTATATTTAATTTAAATGAGAATGTTTTTAGCAGAAAGGGAGGCCGAATAACTTGTGTGGCTTAGGGAGACATCGATAGTGATCCTTCCTTTAGTTTTTGTGTTACTGAGGCCTATGGCTTGTTTACATGTTTATCTTTTCTCCCATCCTCCCCAGCCATCACTTCCCTTCCAGTTCAGGATGGGGATCCGTTGAGTTAAAGGGTAAGATCTAGGTTCTGTTACTATCATCTATAATTATAGCAGTTAAAACCACATCTGGGAAACCTTCCAAAGTTAGAGGTGAAAAGTCTCATTTCCTGAAATTCCTCTCAGTCTTATACTAGCATGAATTTATTTAGACAATCATAACTGGAAACCAGATACTAAATATAGAGATGAATATTAAGAAGTGAATAGTAAATGTTTGATGTGGGTCACTACCTTAGGATACTTAGATATTTAAGAATAGTAAAAATAATGAAGTATAACTTATAAATTAAATAGTTTTTAGGAGCAATAAAGTTTAAAAAGTTCCAGTTTTTCTATACTATTTTAATTTTATCAAGTAGGCAATTTGATAGCTACAGAAACATTGGTTATTTTGAGTCCTGCACCTATTTTAGGTAAATTTCAAGTTATTAATAGGACTCACAGCATAAATAGTGAAAATTTAATATCTAAAAGTGACTTTGCTTCTCATGTTTCTTTTCTCCCAAACACTAAGATGTTAAAAAGATATAAGGGAATCTTCTTTGGGATTGAAAATCTTCATTGTAAACCCTTCTTTCTTCAGTTCTGCCCATCCATGCTTTGAATGTTTTGAATGAATAGTTGCTAAGTTTTTGTTCAGATTCTTTGGAGCTAGGGTTCAATTTTGAGTGAAATTGTTTGTGTTAATGGTCAAAGTTGTAAAAATATAATGTAATTTGATGAACTATGAACTTTATTTTTTGAAATATTTGAGTGTAACTAGTCTTTGAGGTTTTCACTATAGGAGGTAGAATTCTTTCTGGGATTTATAAGATAAAATATTTTCATTTTGTTACACACAAACTATATTCTCCCTTAATTAAAGCATTTTATAATTAGTCAAATATGCAACCTGTTACAAATATATTTTCTGTATTATCTATAATTATAAAAGTAAATTTATTTTTGATGCTGGGGGTTGTTAATTTGGAAATTTAAGACAAAAGTAACGTGTTCCTTGAGTTCAATCCCAATTTCAAAAATGACATATTTGGATCTTGGCTGTAGTCACTGCAATCTTCCTGTTCACCTCTCTCTTAGGTTGTAGTCTTTTGCCAATGCAAAATTGGGCAGATCCACCAAGAAATCCTCCTACCCCTTGGAGAGTTGTAGATTCCAATTCCCCTCTCCCCAGCCCTAAAGCTGTCAGAGGGTCAACTTCCCAGCTATTTTCTCTGGAATCAACAATTGCTTCTAGACAAAAATGGCCTCAAACACCAAGCTCACTTCTCTGGACCTCTGTCTTCTTCTTGCATCTTGCCCTTTTAATTTTTCACTATCTTGTTAGCTCACTGATGATTTCAAACATATGCCTTATATATTTTAAAAAATATTTTATTTATTGATTAGGGAATGAGAGACATCAATTTGTTGTTCCATTTATGTATGCATTCACTGGTTGATTCTTGTTTGTGCCCTGACCAAAGATCGAACCCACAACCTCGGCCTATTGGGATGATGCTCTAAGTAACTGAGCTCCCCAGCCAGGGCCAAACATATGTCTTATATTTTATGCAGCTTTTCTAGTTGTTCTTCAGCGATTGGGATTGTTCTTATAGGGTAGGTATTGTCCAAATTATTTGCATTTCTGTTATGGAAGTAGTAGTACATGTCTTGTTTAAAAAAGAAAATGTATTAAAAAAAGAAAATATATTGATTTTTTAATTGCAAAAGAGTACTTCTATAATGCAGTTTTTCAAATTTCCTTTACAACTCTTAGCATACAATTTAATGATTGCTATATCTTCTTTCTGAAGCACATCTATTTGTAGCACACCAGCATCAATAATGCATTGAGGATTGTTGTGATTTCTGCCCTTTAGTACATCATTACTATATAATGATGATTTATTTTGAAGAAAGAAATCCTCCAAATTTTGTGAGCTAAGAAATGAAAACAAGCAAACAAGAAATAGCTCTAAGATTGCTAGGAGAATAAAACCTGTGCTCGAAGGAAATTACCATTCCTCAAAAGATTCCAGTGGTGTAAAGATACACCTTGTATGGTATAATTCCCCACTTCAGTGTTGCAGAGAGATTGATACCCTCAATCTTCCACTATTTTAATTCTACTATAAGTAGAATTTATCTAACTTTTAAGAACTCTATAGTCCTTTTATCAGAAACATCTCTTTCTCTCCAATTCAAATTATACCAAGTCTGTTTAACTTTATTAGTAGTGCTTTGTCTCTAGTTTGCACTTATGTCCTTCATAGAGATGCATGACTGAATTTTGTAATATGTGAGAATGAATTTGTAAGCTGTCTCCAGATTTTGTCTTTAAGCATTCAGTTAGTCAAATATTTTAGGGTCCATCATCTGACTGGCACTTAGTTAGATTGGTTCTGGGAATATAATATAAAACCAAATGGACAAAAATCCTTGCTTTTATGAATTTATGGTTGAGTGGGAAGGGATTGATAGGCTATGAAGAAAATAAATCCTGAATTTACATATTATGTTAGGAAATGCACAATTCTATGTAGAATAATAAAGGCAAGGATGGGAACTGGACTACTGAGGTTTTGGGGAATGGGGAAATGTCAAACGTTTAAGTGAAGGGGTCAGGAAGGACCCCTTCTGCGAGTGTGATACAGAGTGCATCAGCATCGAGGCACCTTGCTGAGCACGTGCACACCCTTTATCTCCCGCCATCCTCACAGAGGTTATCGTGCCTGTTTAGGGCCTCAGTTCTATCTCAACCTGAGTTCTACGTCCTTTGCCAACAAGTCCTTCTGTACTTACTTACTCGTTTGGATTTGGTGGAGTATAGTCAGTGTCAGTTCTTATTGCACACAAAAAGTTTCTGTAAATATTTGTTGATTAATAAAGTGTTAGATGATCAAAGAAACAATGGGATTTTTCATCTTGTGTCTGGAATGCTTGATGGCTTAAAGCTACTTTTTAAGCAGGCTTTACTAGTCTTATGGAAAATTGTTCAATTATGTCTGTTTATGTGAAACTTCAACCAGTTGTACCAGTCCATGAGTGAAAGGAAGAATTAGCTGGTAGTCATTGTTACTTTTAGAGAAGAAGTTGATTCCAGTTCTTTTATGGCTTTCAAGTGTAGTTTAGTTGGTTGTTTTTGAAGACTTATCTATGTCAGGTTTAATTTGATAATTCTAAAAAAGAAGGGTAGTATTTTGATCAGTCTTTGGCCTTAGTATTCTGTAATTTCATTTGTTTTGGCAGTTTCAGTATATTTGAAACTAATCAGTATAGATAATTTATTCTGTTTATATTAATAAACTATATAGTTAATGATATACAAGGTCTGTCCAGAAGCTATCCAGCCATGTAGTATGAAATGTAGAGACATTTATTAAAGAAGCTACCAGATAAAAGAAACATTGTACATAAGACAATGACACCTCAGTCCCCTTCAAAGTAGGCATCTGGGGACCTCACACAGTTCTCCCAATCACCATCATTTACCCTGTTGTATTTTCCTGAATCTCATTGCTGGTCTGAAATCTCTTCCCTTTCAAAGGTAATTTTAGTTTTGGGAAAAGCCAGAAGTCACAGAGCACCAAACTTGGGCTGCAGAGAGGCTGAGTCACTTGGGCAATTTGATGTTTTATCAAAAAACTCTGCATGAGATGAGATACATGAGCAGCCATGTTATTGTGATGTAGCTGCCAATCACCAGTTGCCCATAGTTGCAGCTTTATGAATCATCTGAATAGTTTCTGCAGAGGAATGTTCAAACTTAATGCAAAATTTGGTGCAGATTCATTACTCTACTTGCTCAGTCATTTTGAATGTGACAGCTACACTGTACACATGTTCACTCAACAGCATCTACCACCCCCACTGACCAGTACAGTGAAGTCGTCATTGTTCACACATGTGCATCCCAGTCCACTCTCCTTGGCTGCCAGGTTACATCAGTGTGGTACAAACTGTTCTTGTTATGTTAATGATGGTTAGACTTTTTCCGGACAGACCTCTTATAGTATAAAATTTATATTATTGAGTATTGACTATTAGAATATTCCATTGGTACTAAGGAGGTATTTCTAGAAAGAATTGGCCCTTTATGTATGTTTGGGTTTAAATGAGTTTTTCAGTAACCTGGGATAGATTTCTTTTTTCTTCTATTAAATACATAAATATGTCAGCTTTTAAAATGTGTGTGTCTGTTGAATAAAGAGTGATGTTACTGTAGCATTTCAGTTGGCTTTTGGTAGTTTCCATGGCATAACAAATATTTTCTTTTTGTTTAGCTTCCATGTGGTGGCCTCAAAGGGGAATCTTGAATGTTTGAATGCCATCCTTATACATGGAGTTGATATCACAACCAGCGACACTGCAGGTATGTTTGCCTCGACAGTCAATTACAGAACCGAAAGCAGATACAAACATATCCACTGTTAATGTTCTTACACAGATATAAATGTGATTTAAAAAGAGAAGTCCTTAATTTTCTGTTGTTAAGTAGTTGAGAAAAGATTTACTTCTGAGGTTTTGTGGGGGAGAGGTCAGGTACAGAAATTTAGTAGAAAGGATTACTGAACTGATGATCAGTTGAGGGCCTCAAGTCTAGTGGTGGTCTTGGTAGTGTTACAGGATCCTAAAACTCAGATTTTGAAGAACCATTAGGGGCCATTTAGTTTATACTCATACTCTGTTCAGCATATGGACCCTTTATGTTGTAAGGTCATTTGGCATTTGGTTGGACATACCTTGTGATAGGGAACTAACAGCCTCCTGACAGCAATATTACCAGTAATGGTCACAACAAGAATAGCTGACACTTACATGACATCTGAGTGCCATACACCTGCTAACTCCTTTCATCATCGCTACAGCACCCCAGTGAGGCTGTGAGGCACTGGGTCCTTCAGTGGATGCGGCACCGGCAAAGTCTGTGTTCTTAATTATTATGCCTCACAAGGAAACCTGTTCTGTGTTTGGTTAACTAAATTTTAAAAAATTATTATAGATGTTCATGTCTATCCATTACCATGTTTTCTGCTTAAATTTAGTTGTACCTTTGTCTTTTAAAATCTTTCAGCATAAGTCTGAGTGCATGTCACAAGGTCAACCTTTAACTATTTGAACACGACTATTGCTTTTCTTCACTGAGTGTGTTAGTTTTGTATTCATCAGGATAACCATTCTCAGTTCTCTGGGACTCTTGACAGTTTATTTCTCTGCAGTTCTACTTTGTTATTCAATTAAATAGGAGGTGACCTAGAACAGAGAATTTTCTTACCAGCTTCAATATTTTATTCTATGAGGCCATGTGTGGACAAGTAAATACATTACTGTTAACTAGCACTTTGTTTAGAAATGGAAGGGAGGGAGAGGCAGAGGGATCACAATTGAGTTAATGAGGAAAATCTTTACCTAAATGTGTATCAAATTCTAAATTGAAGACCAAACTATCTGCCACCTTTGAAAGAACAAAAGAATGGGTCTATTATATATTGCCTTCCATTGATGCAGAGGAATATTTATTTTTAGAAATTCTAACTAACTATACCTTTTTAGAGCTCTTAAGACTTTTAAAATTTATTACTGATTCAAATATCTTTCTTGGTTTTGTCTGTGTCCTTTCTGGTCTGGACGTTTTTGCCTAATGGCCAATCAGTAACTTTTGCCCCCTTTGCTCCTGTGCGGGTCAAGCTCACCTGCTGCCCCAAGCTCAGAAGAAATCATTTCATATACTCCGCTTCAGCATACCTGCTTTGTCTTTTGTTTTTGCTCTTGTTTAGTCATACTTTTATTTGCTCTGTTTTATTATGTTTGTCCTTAGAGTTGTCCTTTTTTAGGATAAGGACCTTGTCTCACTTGTTGTTAATATTATTGGTTATAATCCAAATGTGGATATTTGATAATTGGATTAAAAACTTTATTTGATCTTAATTTCTTTATTTGCAAGCAATATGAAAGTATATTGAAAATAACCAGATTTCAAGTTAGTGTGATTTTGGTGTATTTGTGACTTGGGTCTTACCAGGTATGAACCTTTACTGTAATTTATAGTGGTAAACCTTAGATCTGATATTTTCTAGATTTTTAGTGCCCTGTCTTACGTGGCTGGATCTGAATTTGGCTAACAAAATACCTGACTTGACATTTTTATGTGACTGAGTGTCTGTGACATTTTGTTGAACACCAGGGACTATTCCACCATTCCACTTTATCCCCTCCCCTCATCTCCCCTCCTCATAGGTGAACAAGGCTGATTTTAAGAGACAGTTTCTTAATGAACTCTGAATTTTAGTTGGAATATAGAAATTAGTTAGAGAATACCCTTTCTTTGACATACTTTTTAATTTACTTCATTTTAGTATACATGCTGCCAATTTGGAAATGTTATGAGAAATCTAGGTATCTTTCCTTTTCTCTCTTCCTCATTCTCTTTTTCCTTCTGTCTTTTCTCCCTCTCTCCCTGCCTTCTTTGCTATGCCGGTGTGTAATTATTCACTGTCTGAGGCACTGCTATAGGTATTGCAGGTCCACGGCAAATAAGACAAAGTGCTTGCTCTCTATGCATTCGTGTGCATAATTTTTCTTCCCACCTTTATTGTTTTGGTTTGTGCAATTATATCTTATTAAAATATCAATCCATGTGAAATATCTTAGAAACTGAAAACATGCTTACAAATTAAGTAGCCTGTCAATTCATTAAAAAAAAAACTAATCACATTTCTATGGAAAATTCACATACATTTTAAACTTTTATAGGAAGAAATGCTCTTCACCTGGCTGCAAAGTATGGACATGCATTGTGCCTACAAAAACTTCTACAGGTAGTAAAAGTGGTTAATATTTTGGCTTTATTATTTTGGCTGCAAGTAATAGATGTGTTTTTAATATGTTTTCAGAATTTGAGATAAAAGAAAATAATAGACTAACTCTAACAGTTTACATATATTTTTTCATAGTTTGTGAAAGAATGTGAACAATAAAGAGCAGAAACTCTGAGGGAAGTGAATTGCATAACTCAGTGTATTAAAAATAAATAACAAAGACGTGACCTTCCTGTTGACATTAGCTGGAGATTGGAATTCTCAGTTGTCTGGTATATGACGTAAGATAAAGTGAGGGAGCATAGAATCTGTGCATTTCTAATAAACATCAGTAACCTACACTAAATAATATTAACCATTATTTAAGCATGTAATCAGGCAGCCACAACATTTTATGACTTAGTGGGCTGAATTTTCAGTTAAAGGGTCCAGTCATCTATTACCATAAACATTTTCACAACTAAGTTTAACATCAGAACTCATTGGTTTTTCTGATTCAGTTGTTCAAGTTTTAACCTATGATGGGAAAAAAATACAACCAAACAATAACATAGTTTCTATATCCCAGGCTATTGTAATGCACCGCATGTTTTCCTGTTTGGTGAAATATTAAATTTACAGCATAAAGTTATTATATTTGTTTCATGTCAAAATATTTTTGTGGCCTGTCCAGTAGTCCTTGTTTTTTGATAAATGGAATATTTAAAGATTAAATGACAGCTATTCATTGGAATTTAGATGTTTAATTTTAAAATGAAACTCTTTTAGATGACTAGGTTTCTGTGTTTTAACAGTACAGCTGTCCCACTGAACATGCAGACCTGCAGGGAAGAACCGCACTGCATGATGCTGGTAAGCTAAGGGTGCACTTGGACAGAAACAAATGCGTGTTGAGTGGCTAGGCACTTACATTAATTTTAAAGTTTTAACATGCATGTATTTGTATAATTCATAGAGAAATACAATATTACAAATTTCTTTACTTGAATTTGAATTTTTTTAGATTGTACAGCTTAAAAAGATTCATTCAGCCAATGTTTACTGTCCAGTTAGCTAGATACTGAATGTCCAAAAATGAATAAATTGTAACCTGCTCTCAAGGACCTGCAAGGAAGGAGGGAGGGAGGGATGGAGGAAGGGAAAGGCTGAGAGAGAATTAGTAAGTTAGTGAGTTAGTTTGGTAATTGGCAGGAGAAATGGGAGGGAGGAAGACTTCTCTTTATTGAAAACTACATTTACCTATTTAACATGTCTTAACTTCATTTTTCTCATCTTCAAAATGAAGTTAGTACTACTGCAATAAGTATTTACAATTAAATCGTAAGTAGTGCCTGGCATGCAGTAATTTCTTAATTAAGGGTGTTGGTGGCTGTTTAGTTAGAAGTGTCAGTGCTGAATTTCATATCACTGTAATGTGCTATATTTTAAAAAAGATTTAAACTGATAATTTCACAGGTCTTATTACTCAGGGTTGCATATCTAAATTTATCTGTATTGTTCTTTTGGTGTCTTAAAATACTTAGAAAAAAGTTGGATGTTAAATATTTTTGGAATGTAATATTTGACCAGTGGCCTGACTCTTCTAGGCCTGACAGTCCTTCAGTTTATTAGGAGGCCAAAGGAAAGAAAAAATCACTCACCCTCTCTTCTCACATATATGGGCTGTCTGCAATAGATTAAAAGTTGTTTGTGTTTTCAAATTTCCTTCAAACTTTTTATACCTTAATTTTCTTTTTACATTTTATGTGCTTTTATGATAGTTTAATTTTTTACAGAATGCATTTTTCTTTTATATTTGTATAGAATACTATTATTTTCAAAGTATTTTAACATACATTATCACTTCAGTCTCACTTGCCCCTGTAAGTTACTATAGATTTTATTTTTGATGATAGTTTTGTATTGCTACTTAAATAAAATGTAAGCCTAGATTTATAAGTGTGTACTTATGGAATCAGTTATGGAATCATCAAGACATGTTTACAAATTAAATTTAAAACCATTAAAAATATGGTTTATAATACTAATTTGTGGTGTTCGAAGGAATTTTGAAAATGATTTTGCCTCTTGCTGAAGTATGAATATGTGACACATGGTATTTCTGTTCTCCTACCACCTTTTCCTCGTTTTAAAAATCTAACATTATTAATAATCACTTTAAAAATTGTTTTTAACTACTTATTATGGACAATTTTAAACACACATAAAATTAGAATATTATATTAAAATACCTATACTCTTCACTCAGCTTAGACAGTTGTTAGCATGTGGCCTATTTTGGTTTGTCTATACCACCACACGTTATTCTTCCACTCCACTGGCTTATTTTATATTAAATTCAAGGCATCATATAGCTTTATCCATAAATAATTTAGTTTGTTTCTCTGAAAGATAATGATTCTATTTTGTAAGCTAAGTATAATACCATTGTTACACTTAATGCATTTGAAAATGTTTTCAATGTTGTCTAGTCAATATTCAACTTTCTCCAGTTGTTTTTATTTTTTTAATACTTTTTGAGGCATAATTATATGAAAAAAATGCACATAATTAATACATAATTAACATGCTCTTTAAAATATAATAAGGGGTTGGATCTCAGGTTGTGTTCTTACCATACACAGAGTAAAAACAACCAAAAACAAAACACATGCACACGATGACAACATTTTTGGATGTGATGAGTATATTTATTTAGTACCTGAGTGTGGTAATGGTATCACCATGTATGCATATGTCCAAACACATCAAAATGTATATGTTAAACATGTGCGATTTTTTGTATGCTATAGCTTTTATTACCCCTGTATGTAAAACTGGTACAACTTAACCAATTGAAATCTTAACATTTGTTCAGTAGTTGTATGGATGAAGCTAGAATGAAGTTGATGTGACAAAAGAACTCCAATACAGCTGCTTATAAAAAAAATTGTTAAGTGGTAGAGGTTGGCAGATGACTCAGGTCATTCATGAACTGAATTCTTTCCATCTTATTGCTCTACTTCCTCTGAGTGTCTTCCTCAGCTACATGGTTGACACAGGGTTGCAGTCATATCTGTGTTCCAATGAGCAGGAAGGGGAAAGAGCATGAAGAAGCACATGCCTAAATTCTACGGCCCAGATTTGGAAGTCTATGATAGCCTTTATTCATATTCCATCAATAAAAGCAAAGTGAATAAGCAGTATCTATCTTCAAGGAAGGCTCAGTAATGTAGTCTCTAGGTCATTAGTCATGGCTGAGCTGCTACACTGTAGAAGGGAAGAAAAGATTTTGGTAGCAAATTGCATTCTCTGCCACAGTCCAACCCTCTGGCCTTCTAGATATTGCTGCAGCCCCTACTTTCCCCAAACAGAACTCTTTACTTCCTCCCCAAGGGAGAGGATACACAAGCCAACCCAGTTACTGCTGCTTGCTCAAATTCTAGGATTCCTGGGCAGTGGACCTTTTTTGTTGTTGTTCTGATGTGGCTCTTCATGGTTCAGCAATCTGTAAACTCAAAGAGAAGAGGTCTGCTCCCCACCATATGTAGTTATGGAGCAAGAACAGGGTAAGTGGGAGACGAAGTCTCAGAAAAGGGAGAACCCAAAAACACATTGCAGTTACTAGTCAATAGCTGATATCAAATGCTGCTGAGCAAAACTTGCAAACTTCCTACTGAGGTCTTGAAGTAAATTTCTTGGTTAGCTCCTCTGGATGCCCCCCTGGTTCTGTTTTCTGGTGGAAATCCTGTGTCTATTGTCCTCTGTGGGCCCTAGCTCTGCTTTGTAGGAGGTTCTTATTTATCCATTGTCCTCTGAGATCACAGATAAATTGATGTTGAAGGGTATGCCCTCTGTAGAGGCAGCTTAAGAGCTGGAGCAATCATGAGTTGTAGCCAACTGGGCTTCTGGGGCCTCAAGTAGTATAATTCCCCCAGACTTTGGTACATTACTGGTCTCTTTGTTGCCAGCCACTTCATTATGTCCAGAACCATCTCCAAAGTTAGTTTCCGGACATAAAGTTCTTAACCCTCCTCTATTTCTTGTTTTTTATTTCTAGACTCATGAGTCTGTACTTTTAATGGCTGCTACCTCAAAGCTATCTGAAATAATAGCCTTGAATGGGAATATAATATCCTTAATCTGATGTTTATCCAGAACTGGATCTTTTTTTTTTCTCTTTTTTCTTTATTGGGAGTTCTTTGAGGAAATTTGTGACCTAGAATAGTTTTACAATGTGTTGTTTGATATAGAGAAACAATTGTCTGTCCACACCTGTGAAGGTTCAAATATCTGGACATTCTGTTTCCTTCCATCTGTGTTCATTAATTGGCTAATTCTTGCTTCACCTCATCTCTTTCTTCTGTACTAAAAGCAGTAAGCTTTTAGTGCCCATATGCACTAAAATTTTGGCTCTTTCTATTGCTTTACCTAGAAAGCCTCTATAGTCACATGGGGTACCTTCTAAATTATCATAGATGGTAGCTCTATCAAATGTTTTCCCACAGCATAAGAAAAACCACAAGGTTTCTAGCCTGAAACATATTTACTTTCCACCTAGTACCCAGCCACTAAACTAGTGCCTGCAGTTTGGGTGTTTGCTACGGCAGCGCCTGTTTCCAGATAGCGACATGGTCTGTTTGAATCAGGGGTAAGGCTAGGCTGCTGTGACAGAGGCACTGTAAAGTAACATTGACTTTAAAAAAAAAACCCATAGAATTTACTTATTTCTTTTTCTTGTTTTTTGTTTTGGCTTGTGAAGCATTGTTTGTTTGTTTAATACATCTGAACAGAATACATATATATACACAGAATTGAGACATGAGGAAAGCATCGGTTCACCACTATTGAATCTACAAGAATTAGGATTTGGAAGAGGTGGAGATTATCTGAACATTTTTAAAAACTGTAAACTGCAATCAAAATAAGCTGATAAAAATCCCTATTAACACTTATAAAGAGTCCTCATAAGACTTTCTTTGTGATTTTCTATTAAACAAGAGATCCCTAATCAGCTGCTCTAGGGTTCCTCTTGTAAAACATAAATAAGGGGAGTCCCCTGGCTGGTCTCCAGATTGTTAAATGTTCTCCTCACTCCACCCCACCTCTAGCTTCTTAATGAAGCACATCTCCACCCTCATAGCACGAAAGAGGATGCGAATTGTTCCACAGACATCTGTCTCCCAGTACCACCCCTCATGTATACCAGGCTTTCGGCTGTGTTCTAGGATCACCACGTTGTACACACTGAGCTACATGTCTGTGCTAAGCATATAAGATAATGACTGATGGAGGAAAGGTTTGGTTTTTTTTAAAGTTATGTACACAATACATTTGGTGTATTTCAAAAGGTACAATACTTTTCTTCATTTGTCCGTGAAAGAAGTTAGACATTAACTTCAAAAAATCAGCAAATGGCTAACAAATTTCCTTGAAAGTCACAGTCACATATGTAGTGCATGTGGAAAAGAGGAGGGACGAGACAGGTCCCGCCTGCTGTCATGGGTTTCATTGAACACTGGACCTGCTCAAGGGTGGAGAGAAAAGGTAACTTCCAAAAAGGAGTATGTTATTAAACGAGGCATTTACCATACACCTTCTTAAGAGCACCAGGCGGGGAACATGTTTTCTGAACTAAATCTAGGAAGTGATTGTGGAGTCACTCCATCCTCCTTAAGTGCTGTCCCATGGTTAATGAATTTTTTTAAAAAATGACTCAACAAAAACAAGTCCCTTCCACACACACACCCCCCACAAAAAGAAAAAAAGCTAGATATCCCAGCTCACTCTCTAAAGTGGAACCTGGGAACAGCTTTAACAACTTGAATTAGACTGTTACAGAGGCATCACAAGTATGCCTTGCTTTTAAACAAAAATAAAATAAAATTTTTTGAAACACCAAAACAAAAACTAGTACTGATCACTTTTCTGACAATGCACAGGTACTCAGAGTTAACGAACAGTGAGCAAGGGGCCATACCTATCTATGGGCTTTGTCTCACATGAGTGCATGTGGCTGAGTGTAGAACATGTGTCACTATTGCAAAAACATTATAATTTTTAATTTTTAGTTTGATTTAAACATTGCTTTTAATATGATGCTGGTACCAGCTGTGCAGAAGGTTGCTGGAGCGACGTCCACCTGTGGCTCTTCATTTCTGGAGGCTCCAGGGAAGCCAGTGTTGCTTTGTCAAATGCATTCTTTAAGCCTTTCTGTGTGAGCACAGAACACAACACATACTTGATGGCCTTCAGGTCACGGGCCAGCTGTTCAGCAGTCTCTGGGGCGATAGTGTTCTGTTTGTTCTTGAAAAGTTTCTCAATAGGAGAGGGGTCATCTCTCAGGTCAGTGTAGGTCCCAACAGCAAGAAAGGGGTCTTCAGACAGTGGTGAGTTATCTCAGGTACCTACTTTTCTTTCACATTTTCAAAGCAGAGTGGAGAGACCACTGAAAAGCAGACTAGAAATACATCTATTTGTACATAACTCCATGGTGGTGGCCATAATCCTCTTGCCCTGCAGTATCACAAAGTCCAAGAGTATATGGCTCTCCACCAATCATAACTGTGACAGCATAGTTGTCGGAAACAGTCAGTACGTACTCAGATGGAAATTTGTTTGTTATGTAGGGTATCAGGAGACATGTTTTACCAATGGTACCATAGCCCCAAACTCATTTAATTGTCTGTATTGCTGAAACAGTTTTCTATGCACTTAAATATTCCCAATCTGATGATGGCCTTAGCTTCTTTAGCAGGGCATGGACAGTACTCCAGAATTAATTTCTTTCATATTACAGTCCTGATTTTCACATTGGCTTGTGCCTCTGCTCCATATGGTCATCCATGGATCCAGATTTCCTCCCATTTTGCAGTTTCACCATTGCCCAGGGCCTTGTCCTCATCTTTAGGACTGAAGCTGGTGGCAGCACCTCTGTTTTCCTGCTAATAGGAAGGAGAAAGATTGTATGGGAACGTAAAACCACTGCTTTGAGCCCTAGACTAGAAAGTGGCACACATCACTCTCGTCAAGGCTCATAGGCATGACCTAACTCATGTGGTCATATATACATGCAAGGGACACGGAACTGTGGTCTCTAGGTGAGCCACCATGTCCCCAGCACAACTTCACTGCCCTAGAAGAAAGACGACCAGAGTTTGGTGATCAGATGCCATTCTCCCCTGTAGCACTTTTAACAGTGACTGTACTTGTTCACTGTCTCATCATTTTGGAATTTATCATGCTTTACATTTTTTTTTATTTTTAATTGGGCCTCATTGGTTTTTAATTTTATTTCTGAATTAATGTATTCAGTTTCAGTTTACCTTTTTTTAAGTTTATATATTTTATATAAAAGACTTGCTGGATTAAAGACATCCAGAATGAACATTGACTTGATCTCATATATGCTTGGTTTTGTTCTGTTGAGTTATACACCACAGACAAAAGGATGTTGACTGTGTTAGTACTTTTTGTGCTGATAATCTAGGATTAATGCATAGGCTTTAAAAAGTTCATGGCAGTATAAACACAATTCTGTTTTATGAATTTAACAATATTTTTTCATAATACAAATATGTACTCTAGTGTTGGTCAGAGAAGACACATTATGCAATTTTATAATTTTTAGCAAAATGACCCTGCTTTGTGTCATTAAGGCCAGACATTGCAGCCTCTGCTTTTGAAAGGTAACATGAATTGTATGAGTCATACTTTATCTCCTGTGGCTCTTTTATAAAAAAGTGAATATGGTTCTTTAATAAAAACTCAGCTAACACTTCAAGGATCAAGCCAGTTATAGCCATGTTTAAAAACATACTATATAGAAAATTTAAGCTTGATTTTTATTATCTGTGTTTATCATTAGAAGAGCAGTATATTCTTACCTTCTGTAGGGTACTAAAATTTGTTGTTCCTTAAAAATTACATGAGATTTATAAGATGGTCTTGTCTAATCCATTTTCTGATAGAAAATTGATGCTTATAATGCTAACCTGAGAGTGAATGATGCAAAGCTTGGTAGTTTAGAAAATGAAGGATTTATCACTTAAATGGACCTAGCAAAATAGCACATGTCTTACCAACAGATGTTCACCATTTATCATTTTCCTTTGTTCCCCAAAGCCATGGCAGACTGTCCTTCTAGCATACAGCTGCTTTGTGATCACGGGGCCTCGGTGAATGCCAAAGATGTAGTAAGTCAACTTATGTTTATTCTCATTTCAACTCATGCATTCAGACTTTTTGGTTTTGGGAGATTTGTTGTCTTATGCTGTTTTATTTTTCTCATTGCTTAGGATGGGCGGACACCACTTGTTCTGGCCACTCAGATGTGTAGGCCAACGATATGTCAACTGCTGATAGATAGAGGAGCGGATATTAATTCCAGGGACAAACAAAACAGGTAAATGTTTTTGTTTTTTTTTTATCACAGCTCCCCACACTAGCTGGACGCACAGTGATTCTGAAACTGCTGCTGTGACTTGACCTTTCCATTCCCTTTGGTTTTCCCCTTCCTTGGAATTAGCACCACTTCTTATTTTTCCTCAGTGTTGGCTGAAGGCGGATGGAGAGAGGCACACAGGGGAAGGTGACGGGTGAACGCAGAGTACACACAATGATTAGGGCCTGTGTTGGAGTCAAAGAATTAATGAAAGAGAATCCCAGTTATTTTCAAGCTATAAGAAAATGTTTAATGAAATGGGCTCAAATGAGGTATAAGGAAGAAGAATAAAAATATACACCTACAGTCCACTTCTTCGTTAGTGAGTCCTTTGGTCCTTGGCTGTCCTGAGGACTCACAGGTTTCAGTCCAGATTTTCTCAAGGTGTTTCCTCTGCTCACCCTGCCCAGGTGCCCTGCTGCCTCCTGCTCTGAAACCAGGTTCATGCTCTGTCCCAAGTTTCTGTAGTTTATTTTTGCTTCTGTATTTCATGCCAATTATAAATTGGTTGCACTTATAATTTCCATCTATGATTTTCCCTTTCCCCTTTTCTAGGTCTAGTGTATCATGGCACTTACTATATTATAATTCTAGTATTTGTAGTCAGAAAGTATCTGAACAAAGTATCTGAAATAAGTCCCTCTACTAGTTGAAGCATTACAGTAATTTATAACAAATTTCTAGAGTTTTATAGATGATTATGAGTGAAGTTGTTGATTTCTTAATTTTATTTTTTTTAAATGTATCCTATTTTTTGTAGTTCATTGGAAGTAGGAAGTCTTTAGATGTTAGCTTTTATGGCTCTAATTGCTTTTATTGTTCAAGCATTTCAAAGGAAGAAATTCTTAAGCAGTTAAATCATTGATGTGATTATTAAGAAAGTGGCTTTTTGTATTACTTTGTTTTTGCAGATATAATCTGGTTCCAAGCATTACTGATGAATTTGATTTAAAAATAAATTTCAGTATCAGAGGGCAATGAGCTGGTTGATCCATGTATCATGCCTCATTTTTGAAAATTGATCTTATATTTTTTTCAAGCATGTTTTTCTCCCATTGGAATTAAACAAAAAAATCAGTGAGGTAGGGCAATGTGTATTATATAGAGTAGATAGCAGATGGTTTTAAAAATAAAATCTTAGGTTCTAATACTGTATTCAAGTTTCTTTTTATTCCCTGTTCTATCTATATATAGCATTTTCCCCAATATTAAAAACTTTGTTAATTCCTGTTTTATATAAAATTGTATACCAATAACTATTGCAGAGTATAAAAGAGAAATAGAACATACATAGCAGAGTAAATCAAGAATCAGTTTCCTTATAAAATCTGATGTACACATTTGAAGACAGAGTTAGATACAGGATAAGTCACTTCATGAGGTATTAGTTTCCTCAGCAATAAAAATAGAGAATTGGGCAAAATGATCGCCAGGATCCTTCTAAATTTTCGTAATGATTTCATTGTTTTGCTGCATTATTACTACTTGCTTATATAAACAGGAATTTAATTCTTGTTTTGTTTAGAGTGGAAGGGACTCATTGGGGAGGTTTGCATGCTGTGGTTCAGTTCACGAAGGGGCTTGGGTAGTTTGGGTTTATTGTAGGTTTTGAGCAGGTGGGATGACAGTATCAGCTGTGGAAGATTTCTGGTAATTTGCTTGTCGGACATAGTAGGACTGGAATAAAGGGAGTTACATTGGTTATTAGAAGTAAGAAATGTATATAAAGTGGTAAAAGATTTTAGCTCTGCAAACTAAGAAACAAAGCAAATGTTTTTATAAATGCTGTGATGTTAAAATATGAGATTAAAACTTAGAGTAAAATTTGAATCTGTAGTAAGTATGACTTTTTAAAGTAATATTTGTTCTTTAAAAATGAGGTCTCTGGAAGATTTCTGAAGTATTTTCTTGGATATTTCTCAAGGTCTTTTATTTTTCTGTCCTCCGTTTTAGAACTGCTCTCATGCTAGGTTGCGAGTATGGTTGCAAAGATGCTGTAGAAGTCTTAATTAAAAATGGTGCTGATGTAAGCTTGCTGGATGCTCTTGGCCACGATAGTTCTTACTATGCAAGAATTGGTGACAACCTGGACATTCTAGCCTTATTGAAGACTGCATCGGAAAATACCAACAGAGGTACCAGAAGTTTTCTGTAACTAGAAAAGTCCAGGTTAATAAGGAGCAGCTTTTAAAGATTTAGATGGTAGGACTTCAGTTTTTAAGAAGCAAAATACTTGTTACTGATGAACAGTATTGACTTATCTCCCTCTATACCATGGATTTGTGTATTTACCTTGTCACCTGTTTTTTTTTAAGTATTTGCTATTGATTATGCTATTACAGTTTTCCTAAATTTTCCCCCCTTTATCCCCCCTCTGCCCTGCCCCCCAACCCTCTAGCATTCTTCCCCCTTAGTTCATGTCCATGGGTTGTACATGTAAGTTCTTGGAGTCCTCTGTTTCCTATACCATTTTTATCTTTCCCTGTCTATTTTATGCCTACTAATTATGCTTCTTCTTCCTTGTACATTTTCCCTCCTATTCCTCCATTCGCCCTCCCCACTGAACTTCCTCTGTGTGAAGTTCATTTCTCTGGTTCTGTTCCTGTTCTGGCTGTTTGCTTAGTTTTTGTTTTTGTTGTTTTTCTTTTCTTTTAGGTTCATTTGTTAATAGTTGTGAGTTTGTTGTCATTTTATTGTTCATATTTTTTATCTTCTTTTTCTTAGATAAGTCCCTTTCACATTTCATAAATAATGGCTTGGTGATGATGAACTCCTTTAACTTGACCTTATCTGGGAAGTACTTTATCTGCCCTTCCATTCTAAATGAAAGCTTTGCTGGATAGAGCAATCTGGGATGTAGGTCCTTGTCTTTCATGACTTGGAATACTTCTTTCCAGCCCCTTCTTACCTATAAGGTTTCTTTTGAGAAATCAGCTGATAACCTTATGGGAACTCCTTTGTAGGTAACTGTCTCCTTTTCTCTTGCTGCTTTTAGGATTTTCTCTTTGTCTTTCCTCTTGGGTAACTTAATGATGATGTTCCTTGGTGTGTTCCTCTTTGGGTCCAACTTCTTTGGGACTCTCTGGGCTTCCTGGACTTCCTGGAAGTCTGTTTCCCTCACCAGATTGGGGAAGTTTTCCTTCATTATTTGTTCAAATAAGTGTTCAATTTCTTGCTGTTGTTCTTCTCCTTCTGGCACCCCTATAATTCGAATATTGGAACATTTCAGGTTGTCCCAGAGAATCCTCAGCCTTTCTTCAGTTTTTTTTGGATTCTTGTTTCTTCATTCTGATCCAGTTGGATGTTTATTTCTTCCTTTTGTTCCATATCATTGCTTTGAGTCCTGGTTTCCTTCTTGTCACTGTTGGTTTCCTGCATATTTTGCTTTATTTCATTTTGGGTATCTTTCATTTGTTCTTTCATTTTTTGACCAAGCTCAATCATATCTGTGAACATTTTCATTACCAGGGCTTTATATTCTCCATCAGATAGGTTGACTATCTCCTCATTGGTTAATTCTGAGGTTTTGCTGTGTTCTTTTATTTGGACCATATTTCTTTGTCTTGGCACAGCTGATAAGTTGTAAGGGGTGGGGTCTTAGGTATTCACCCAGGCAGGGCAACCCTCCTTGCTGTGCTGCCTGTGTGGGAGGGGCCAGAGAAGGAACAGTGCTGCTCGCTTGTTTATCTCTAGCTCACTTTCCAACAGACTCTCGTGTCAGACCAGGAGCATCTCCCATCGCAGCAACCCCAGCCTTAGCCCACAGTCAGCTCTGAGACTAGTTTTCCCCTTGAGTCAGTCCCTCCCTGAGCAGCCCCCAGAGCTTGGCAGTCAGCCCCACCCCTTAGCCGCCTCGCCACCGTTTTTCTGAAGTCAGCCTGCATGGTCCACCTTACCATTCTGGTTGGTCTGGTTGATTTTTTCTTTAATTCCGTGGTTGTTGGAGTTCCATGCAGTTTGATTTTCTGGCTCTTCTGGTTGCTTATTGATTTTAGATTGGTTGTTGTCCTCCTTTTGGCTGTGGGAGGAAGCGAAGCCTCCATCTTGGCCGGAACTCCCACTGTCACTTGTTTTGGGGCAATGTGTGTTGCGTGTGTTGTCTAGTTTATCAGTAAACCCTGCTGTCCTGCGGAGTAATTTAAGAACTGAGTAGAAGGAGTCAAGTCAAGCATTTTAGTAATATATTTTTTGATGACAGGGGTGAAACTTTTAACTTTTATATTTACTGTTTTAAAGAATCATTGTTCAAACCTGTGTATATAATATTCAACCAATATTTACTGAGTGCATGTGCCAAGTATTTTTCTGTTTTTCAAAGAGAAGTTGGAAAATACAGAAAAGTACAACAAATAAAATTTGTCAGTCAGCTGACTACTGAGGAGCCTCTGTTAATATTTTGAGGAATATCCTTCCAGTCTTCTCCCTGTGTATGAAATCGAGGTTACCTGGAGTGAGCTGTAGATTACTTTTTGTGTAATATATTTTGTAGACTTTTCCATTATAAATCAGTGTTTTCTCTATGATATGATTTTTATTGTTGCTTAAAATTCCATCTATTTAAGTTTAATTTAGTTAAACAATTTTCTATAGGTGTCAAGTTGTTTATAATTTTTACTAATATAAATAACAATTTAGTGACTGTCTTGTACATAACTATTTTAGCATATTTTTATTATACCCTTAGGATTAGTTCTTAGAAGTTCAATCATGGAGTTTCAGGGTATGCATATTTCTTTAAGCTTTCAATATACAGGGTCTGCCACAAATAATGCCCCTCTTTATTACAAGATCTTTTATTACAAAATCATAAGCATGTAATTCTGTAACATAACTATATCACATTCAAGCACACCATATGACATTTTAGGTGAAATGTTCAAATTAAAACTGTAAATTATTATACCCATATTATTACCCTACCAACCATACTCAAGCAGGCATTACTTCTTCCAGACCCTGTATATTATTGATAAGTTACCTTTCAATTTAGGAGTGTTTTAAATATTGCATTTTCACCTGTCTTCTCCTTACCATTGAATATTATCTACCTGGATATTGTCATAGCAAAAAATATTGCCAATTAGAGATGCAAAAATGATATTTTACTGTTATTTTAACTTTAAAGTAGTAAGCTTGAGAGGCAACTTTAAAATTTATTTTTTTTATATTGACTCAATTGTATAGTTAGGAAATTCATAGCTACTCTAGTTAACCAGCTGTTTCACTATTCTTCTTCCTCGTCTCTTTAAATCTTCAGGGAAAGAACTTTGGAAAAAAGGACCATCATTACAACAGGTAGATATTAGTTTTAATTTGAAAAATTATATGTTTGAGGTCTGCCCAGAAGGTATCCAGCCATGTATTTTGAAAAGTAGAGACATTTATTGAAGAAACATTGTACATAGAACAATGATGCCACAGCCCCCTTCAAAGTAGGCACCTTGGGACCTCACACAGTTCTCCCAACTGCCATCAGCTGCCCTGTTGTATTTTCCTGAATCTCATTGCCAGTCTGAAATCTCTTCCCTTTCAAAGGTGATTTTAGTTTTGGGAAAAGCCAGAAGTCTCAGGATGCCAAACTTAGGCTGTAGGGAGACTGAGTCACCTGGACGATTTGATGTTTTGCCAAAAAACTCTGAACAAGATGTGGTGTATGAGCAGATGTGTTATCATGATGAAGCTGCCAGTCAGCAGCTACCCATAGCTACGACCTTCTGAATCATCCAAGTAGTTTCCAGGAGGAATGTTCAAGTTTAACACAAAATTTGATGCAGATTCATTGTTCTACTCAGTCATTTTGAATGTGATGACCACACAGTACACATGCTCACTCAGTGGCGTCTACTTCCCCCAACTGACTAGTGCAGTGAAGTCATCATTGTTCACATATGTGCATCCCAGTCCACTCTCCTTGGCTGCCAGGTTACATCAGTGTTACACAAACCATTCTCATTATATTAACAATGGCTGGACTTTTTCTGGACAGACCTTCGTATTATTCAATTTAAGTAAAATGCTTAATAAATGTGGTTAATGATTATACATAACTGAGTTTAAATGAATGCTCTTCTCTCTGCTCAGTTAATTGTGCCCATGTAGAACTTAGGTATTAAGATCTGGAGACTTTATCTAAATGCTGTTGCTCAGCCTAAGCCAATGGATTTTTACTACAATGAATGTATCCAATGAGAAATAAATAGCCTCCTGATTGCTGACCTTGAACATCCAGCCCTTTCAAGTATGAGATATTGCAGCTTGTTGAGATTCTTGAATAATGAATTTTGGCCTGGCAAGTCATGGACTGGTTTTCCTATTCTCCCTAAATAACAGATCAAATATTTACGGTTATGGGAAAATTCTTTGTACACAATAAGAAATGAAGAAAACAACTCAAAATTGATTATGTATTGTGATTTTAATACCACTGTTAACATTTTGATTCCCTTCTTTTTCTCTGCGTGTATTTAATTTAATGAGGACTCTTCTTTACAAAAAAAACAATACATGAAATAGTTTATGCCTTGCACTAATTTTATTATCAAGTCACCATTTAACCCAGGTTTTATGAGTCCTAGTAAATGTCTTATATTCCCCAATCTCTTCAAGTTACAGGGGTTGGTTTATGGCACTCTATCCATCTTGCCACAAGCTAGTGTAGGCAGCTTTCCTCTTCCGTGGCTGTTTTCTTCCAGGCTCTCAGCTTTTCTCTAGCGAAAGGAATCTGAGCACTTCCACACCCTGAAGAGAAAGTAATCAGGTACTTTCTGAGCAATTCTGATCATCATTCTGCATCATTTCTCCACCTCTCACCTGAACCTGAAACCTATATTAAAGCATATTTTCCATTTTAATCTGTCAGAATTAAGTAATACATTTATGCATGGATCGTATCTGCTGTCATTTTGCTTTTCCATCCGGAGCAACTATTTGAGCCTCCTCTCTCATTCCTCAGATAATTTAAGTTGAGGGGGGGAGTGGAGTGAAATAAAATGGACACTATTGTGTCTATACCAGCCATATCACATGGAGTCAGAGAAAAATAATTTCTAAAGCATATAGATATTTAAAGAACTATTATTGAATATGAATATGGGAATGATATTCTGCTTAGTGTTATCTAATAGAATACATGGAGTTAATATTCTGCTAGAAACTATAAAACGCATTTGTTTCCATTATTTATTAAATACATTAAAAATATATTCTGTAACTAGGATATTTTCCAGTACTAAAGGACATAGAATTCCGGTTAAGAAGACTACAGTATAGTTTAAAAAATAAAGCTTACTCAGTTTGCTTCACAAATACCTGTAGAGCACCTATTATATGCCAATTACTGTTCTAGCTCCTGGGGAGATCTTAGTGTTCAAAGTTTCTGAGTCATTGATGTGATGGAACTAACTCCCAACCTAGTGAGAGAGATGATCAGCAGGTAGATGAGTACTTAAGATTATAGCAGAATCTTTGAAGAACAGTGAACAGGATTAGGAAATGAAGAGGTAGAGGGCAAGAAGCTGTTTCAGATTGTGTGGTCAGCAAAGGCGTCTCCCAGGGTGTAACGCTGGAGCAGAGATCTGAAGGCAGTGAGAAGGAAGCCATGGGGAGCTGTGGGAGATGCTGTACTGAGAGAGGACAGGGAAGTGCAAGCTCCTGTGAGGGAGCGTGTTTAACAAGGCCACAGCGGCAGGAGAGATACGCACTTCATGGGGCAGGAGAGTGACGGGACTGGTAACCCAGTGCCAGATTATGAGGGACCCTCTGAAAGGAAGGAGGAGGTGTGGAAGTAGTATGAGACTGGTCACATTCCCCATAACAACAGTCCTTTGGTGGAAGGAAAGAGGCTAGAAATATAGTTTGGGCCAAATTGCAGATACAGAATATCTTCTTAATGGGAACTTGTCCCTCGAATTCCAAATTCAAACTTGTTAAACACTTGGTTAACTGAAACTTGACAAGTAATACAAAATATAAAAAAATTATCTTGGAGAATTAAAGCATTAGCTGCTTTTTCTTTCTTTCTTTTCTTTCTTTCTTTTTTTTTTTTTTTGCTCTCAAATAGGAAGAAAGAAATAGCTTTCTAAATTATTGTGTAGATTTAAAGGTCAGTCTGGGTGAAAAAGGGTTGTTTGCTCTCTTGTTTAATAATTCTGTTTTTATTAAAGCAGATCTCTAAGCTGGAATAAGGTTTCAAAGCAGTAAGTGTACTAGACAACACATACACAACCAAGTCTTGAGAGATCTTTTAGATAGCTCTGGTGAGAGGATTGTCTGTCTCTTACTTACCGCAACCCCTTGGTATTTTATTTCATCAGTGCTCAAAGAAAGAAATAATTTCCATGTTTTTCTTTCAACATGTATCTCCCCTCCTCCTCATTTTAACGACTAAATTCTTCCTTTGGGAATGGTTGATGATACCTTATGGCACAACTTTAGTTTTATATCTAGTACAAATTCTCTCTTTCAGAATTTGGTTACTTTGGTTAAAATAAATCCTTAACAATAAGTATTTTAAGTTGTGTTACTTTTCAGCATTTTAAAATAAGTTATACTTGATTTATTTAAAATCAATATCCTTAAATATGATTTCCATTTGGAGTTTTAAATGGAAACAAACACTGCTACCTTGTGTTATGTACACCAAAAGTTAATGTTGGATAAACTGAAAAATCACTAATTGGGTTTATTGCCTATTGAGGAAAATGTATATTTCTGTATTCTCATACCTGCTAACCTGAGTTCTCTTTTGTTTTACCAAAGCGAAATTTGACACACATGCTAGATGATGTAAATGTGAAGTCAAATCAGAGGGAACATCAAAGCATTCAGGTAAGAAAAAATATTATCATCTTTTTTTGCAAAGAATTCCAGTGGGTTTTTTTTTGTTTGTTTTTGTTTTTTGGTAGTGGGTAGGGGAAAAAGGGAGCAAAACTGTGGGGGAAATGAGCAGGGGAAGCAAAGGTGGCTTGTTATGTTTTGTGACTCCATTTTCTTATCCAGTCCCTTCGGAAAGAATTTACTTTGGTATGCATGTTTGGGTCAGTATTATCTTACACGAAGTATTGTTTTAGTACATATTAGGAAGCAAATAATTTAACAATTTTACATAACTTTTTGTTCATTTAAAAGTATCCATTTGGGCCATAAATCATAAATTGCTATTATTGTACATAATTAATTATAATGATAAAATGATGCTTGTTAATGTAAGTAAAGTAAAATCTGAACTTTTTCTGAAAGTATTTTTATTTTGATTCAGAAAAATAATTTTATTAACCACACAGCATTTTTTACCTTTTATATTTGTGAGAGCGTTCAAAAAGTAATTATTATGTGGATTATGTTAGAAGAAGATTCCATAATTAAATGGTTTATCTTATGACTGAAATACCATTAAAATATAAGTTGAACAACTGTTTTCCATATGCTAAAACAAAAGTATTTTATTTTGGTTTTATAATTTACTATGTAGTATTAAGAAACAAATATATAGCCTTAAATTAGAGACTTAAATTTTTTTTTCATAGCACTGAAGTGGTGATTAGTTTAACAAAAGCATTAGAATAGTCTAAGTTTGAGAGGTGTTAGACAAGTTAAAATGGCATATTCTTCTGCTATTTTCCATTTCCAGATAGATGATCCTTTTACTTTTTATTAGAATCATGATGGTTTGCTGTCTTGTTTGTACTTGTATTCACTAGATATCATAAGACTATAATTTTCTCTTTTATTTCCAACCTATTGATTTATATCATTTGAATGTCATTGAAATTATTGTACCTTTATAGTTAAAGCTCTTTTATATATATAGATAGCATTATATGATAGCAAACTGTTTTTTAAAATTTCTTTCATAAGAATTGGTCTTTTAAGGTTGGTCTACCTAGCACCTGTTGTCTTTACTATTTAAGGAATTGGAGCTTGAAAATGGAGAATTGAAAGACAGGTTGAGAAAAATTCAGCAGGAACAGAGAATATTATTGGATAAAGTAAATGGTTTACAACTACAGCTAAATGAGGTAAATAATCTGCATATTAAAAAATCCAAACTATTTTGCTACCAGTAATCACCATTGATAATAAATTGTTAATAATCACCTGTCAAATCAAGTCAGATACTATGTGCTTAAAGAGCTAAAATTTGGTCATTGCTCTGAGGGAAGTTCTGTCTCACTGGGACCTTTACATGAAGCTTTTAATGTTTGATATATGAGGGGGACCCAATAAAATCAGAATTATCTTCTGGAGGGTGGGCCCCTTGTAGTACAGGCTTTTCCCACTAGGTGAGTGTTCTAGGAACTCATCTGTACCAGTGTGCCAGCTGGTGTTGTTGTGATAGGCTGTGTTTGGCTTGAGTCAATTTTTTTTGAAGTCTCTTTCAACACATTTTCCTATTTCATGATGGGTGATTTACAAGTACCTGCCCACACCTCACTGAGTATTCAGCAGTTTTTGCCCAAAAACAGCATGACCCCCATGCCCCATCCTTCCTATTCACCTGATTGCCCAAGCAACTTTTTTTTTGTTTCTCTGGATGAAAAAAGTCCTTAAAGGGAAACATTTTGCTGATACGGAAGAGATTAAACAAAAACAGCAGAAGCACTAAAAAGGCATCAAAATTGACGAGTTCAAAACCTGTTTTGAGCAGTGGAAAAAAGTCTTGATAGGTGTATTGCATAAAATGAAGAGTACTTTGAAGGTGATGGAAGTTTAAACATGTAAGAATAAATACACAATTTTTTATAAATAAATTCCATTTTTGGGGGGTCACCCCCTCACAAGAACAGAAAATAATGTTGGTATGTAGCAGTAACAAAGAATTTAATTATAGTTGGGACTGTGGTATTGTAGAGGAAGGGGCAGACAGAAATGTGAGGAGAAACAGCAGGTAGGGGTTGATAATTGATGGGTTAATTGATGCGTTTTCAGAAGAATCAAAGGTGCTTCTGAACCTGGAGAGTGAGAAGAATGAATGACAACTCAGCAGAATCAGGTGGACATTAAGAGTGGGGCATTCTTGTCACTGTCAGCCTGTCCTCTGTTTCAGTCCACTGTTAAAGAAACATGCTGGTCTTTTTAAAGGATATTTGCTATGCTTAAGCCTTTTAAAGTGAACTTCTAAGAATGAAAATACATTTCTTTTTTTTTTCAATTTAGGAAGTAATGGTTGCTGATGATCTGGAAAGTGAGGTAGGATGATAAGTTCTACTTTAAAGCTGTGAAATGTTATGCAAATTGATCATATTTCAGTAGAGGTTTAAGTCCTGAATTGAGATGGAGACCAGGATTCTATTTCTGGTTATTGCTCAAAGGGAAAAAAAGCTTACATGTGACTGTAAAAGAGCGTTTTGAATATAGTGGCATGGATTATCGTTGATATTTTGTTGTTATCACCTCTGAATATCTCATTTTCTGTGATGTTTTTCATGAAAACATATAAAATTCTAAACATTTTAAATAAAATATCTGAAAATAATATTTAAGACAAACAGAAATTTTGAATTTTTAATAATATTTTTAATATTGTTTGTATATATTATATATTTTATTAGCCTATTTAAAGAAATTTTTAACTCTGCTAATAGTTGAAAATCCACTATGCTAGAGATTTCATTAACTGCAGTCCTCAAAGTAATTTGAACTCACATTTCCTAAAACACATTTTAAACTCAATTTCAAGCACAGTGTGATTTTTGTTCTGTATTTATTCCTTTCTACTTCAGAAAGAAAAACTGAAGTCCCTTTTGGCGGCTAAAGAAAAGCAACATGAAGAAAGTTTGAGAACTATTGAGGCTCTGAAAAATAGATATAAATATTTTGAGGTATAGAAAGCTTAAATAAATTATTTCATATAACTCATAATGGATAGTGTTCAAGGGCTTGGAGTCAGATGTGAATTTGTGTTATCATTCTTTTCTTTATAGTTTAAATACATTGATCATGGGCAGTTTTTTATTTAAGATTTCTGAGCTTGTTACCTTTTGGCAAAATCGGAGTTATTGCGCCTTTTTCCCAAGTTGTTGTAAAAGATAAATGAGATAATTGAAATTGGCTAAGCATTTAGTTTAGTTCCAGTTTCTCATCCCCAACCTTCGTCTTTGTCCATTCTTACCATTTAAAAAGTTTTTTTACCTGTAAATTTGCAATGATTATGATGGCAGTAATAACAAAGCATTATATCAGTGAATAGTGGTATTTCCAGGATTATCTCATGAAAAATTTCATACCTATCTAAATTAAGTAGAACACATTGTTTGATGAAGAATAGGGTGTTAAGAGGGCTCAGGTCATATACTCGTCTTTGGCTGGATCAATAAACTTTCAGTTTCTCCAAGGCCATGTTTTTCTTAAAAAATTGTATTGAAATATTAAAAAGCACACATGCTCAAGAGTATTAGTTGAAAATTTTCACATATTGAACACACCCAGTCAAGAAACAGCACTATCAGTATCCAAAGGCTCCTTACACTTGTTTCCCGTCAGTACTCACACTCTCTGCCCCAAGGGTAACCGTTCTCCTGATTTTTAACTGCACAGATCCATTGTGCACAGACATAATATATGTTTTATGAATGTCATTCATCACTGGGGATCGCTGAAGAGGGTGGATTATTCAGTGTCAATCTTTATCCTTATTGGGGAATATACCATATTTTTCGTACTATAAGATGCATGCCCCATCCCCCATTTGGGAGTAATAATGGTTGTTAATGCTGCTGTTGAGTTCTGTTTACATTTACATTGGTGAAATATTATGTTATTTATGTTATTAAATGTTTTACCGCATTTTTTGCTTCAAAATTTTTTCCTATTTTCCTCCTCTAAAACCTAGGTGTGTCTTACAGTCCGAAAAATATGGTAGCTCTGAAGTACATAACAAAAGTAATTTTTTAAATTTTGATTTTCAATTACAGTTGATATTAAATATTACTTTATATTATTTTCAGGTATGCAGCATAGTTGTTAGACAATTATATAATTTACAAAGTGGTCCCTATGATAATTTAAGTACCCACCTGGCACCATACACGGTTATTACAGTATTACTGACTATATATTCCCTATGCTGTACTTTACATCCCCATGACTGTTTTGTCACTACCAGTTTGTTGTTCTTAATCTCTTCACCTTTCCCCTCAGTGTCCCAACCCCCTTCCTCTCTGGAACCATCAGTTTGTTCTTTGCATCTGTAACTCTGTTTCTATTTCATGTTCCTTTTTTTTGCTCTTTAGATTCCACAGATAAGTGAAATGATTTGGTATTTGTCTTTTCTCTGACATATTTCACTTAGCACAATACCCTCTAGTCCCATCCACATTGTTACAGATGGTGAAATTTTATTCTTTGTTACAGCCTAGTTATATTCCATTGTACGTATATACTACATCTTCTTGATCCACTCATCTACTGATTGGTTGCTTCCATATCGTAGCTATTGTAAATAACACACAATGAACATAGGGATGCATATAATTTTTTCAAATTAGTGTTTGGGGTGTCTTTCAACATATACTCAGAAGTGAAGTCACTGGGTCATAAGGTAGTTCTGTTTTTAGTTTCTGCGTACTGTTTTCCGTAGTGGCTATACCAGTCTTCATTCTCACCAACAGTGCATAAAGATTCCTCTTTTCTTTGTACCCTTGCCAACACTTGTTTGTTGAATTAGTGATGATAGGCATTCTGACAGTCGTAAAGGAGTATCTCATAGTTTTAGTTTGTGTTTCTCTACTGATCAGTGATGTTGCTCTCCTTTTCATATGTCTGTTGGCCATCTATGTGTCCTCTTTGGAGAAATGTCTATTCAGGTCCTCTGCCCATTTGAATTGGATTGTGTGTGTTTTTGGTGTTGAGTTGTATGAACTCTTTATCAATTTTCAATATTAACCCCTTACCTGATGTATCACTGGTGAATATTTTCTTCCATTCAGTTGGTTGTCTTTTTATTTCATTGATAGTTTCCTTTGCTGGGTGAAACCTTTCTAGTGTAATGTGGTCCCATTTCTTTATTATTGTTTTTTTTGTTTCCCTTGCCTGGGGAGATATATCAGAAAAAAATACTGCTAAGAAAAACGTCAGAGTTTATTGCCTATGTTTTCTTCTAGGAGTTTTATGGTTTTGAGTGTTACATTTGAGTGTTTAATACATTTGAGTTTATTCTTGCGTATGGTGTACGAAGATGGTCTAGTTTCTTTTTTTGTTTTTTCTTTTTTTGACATGTATCTGTCCAATATTCCGAAAACCACTTATTGAATAGACTGTCTTTACCCCATTGTGTGTTCTTGCCTCCTTTGTCATGTATTAACTGACCACATGCATGTGGGCTTATTTCTGGGCTCTCTATTCTGTTCCATTGATCTATGTGTCCCTTTTTATGCCAGTACCATGCTGTTTTGATTACTGTGGCCTTATAGTGTAGTTTTATATTAGGTTGCATGACACCTTCAACTTCATTCTTCTTTTTCAAGGTTTCTGTGGCTATTTAGGATCTTCTCTGGTTTCATATAAAATTTTGAGTTGTTCTGTGAAAAATGCCATTGGTATTTTGATAGGGATTGCATTGAATCTACAGATCGCTTTGGATAGTATGGACATTTTAATAATGTTAATTCTTCCAATCTATGAACATGGTATATACTTCCATTTATTTGTATTTTATTCAGTTTCTTTCTTCAGTAGCTTGTAACTATTCAAGTACATGTCTTTTATGTCTTTGGTTAACTTTATTCCTAGGTATTTTTTTTTTATTCAACTGTAAATGGGATTGTTTTTTATTTTTTCTTTCTGATCATTATTGGTGAATAAAAGTGCAGCCAACTTCTAAATATTTATTTTGTATCTTGCTACTTTACTAAGTCATTTATCAGTTTTAGTTGTTTTCTGGTAGAATCTTTAGGGTTCTCTCTATATAGTATAATGTCGTGTGCAAATAATGACAGTTTTACTTCTTTCTTCCCAAATAGATGTCTTTTATTTCTTTGTCTTGTCTGATTGCTGTGGTAAGGACTTTCACTACTATGTTGAATAAAAGTGGTGAAAGTGTACATCTCTTGTTCCTGATTTTAAGGAAAATATTTTTAGCTTTTCCCCATTGAGTATGATGTTAACTGTGTGTTTGTCATATATGGTCTTTATTATGTTGATGTATGTTCCCTCTTATCCCACTTTGTTGAACACTTTTGTCATAAATAGATGCTAGATTTTGTCAAATTCTTTTTCTGCATTTATTGATATCATGATTTTCATCCTTTATTTTGTTAATATGGTATATCACAATTGATTTGCAGTTATTGAACCATCCTTGCATCCCACAAATAAATCTCACTTGATCATGGTGTATGATCTTTTTTATGTATTGCTGGATTCAGTTTGCTAATATATTGTTGAGGATTTTTGCATCAATGTTCATGAGGGATATTGGCTTATACTGATTTTTTATAATGTCTTTGTCTGGTTTTAGAATCAGGATATTATTGGCCTCATAAAATGAGCTTAGGAGCTTTTCTTTCTCTTGAAGTTTTTTAATAGTTTAAGAAGGGTAGGTGTTAATTCTTTTTTTTTTATGTTTCGTAAACTCACCTGTGAAGCCATTCAGTACAGGATTTTTGCTTGTTGGGAGTTTTTTGATTACTGCTTTGATTGTGTTGGTTGTAATTGGTCTGTTCAGATTTTCTGTTTCTTCTTGATTCAATCTTGAAAGATTGTATGTTTCTTGGAATTTATCCATTTCTTCCAGATTGTCCAGTTTGTGGGCATATAATTGTTCATAGTATTTTTATATAATCCTTTATATTTCTGTGGTATCAGTTGTAACTTTTTCCTATTTCTGATTTTATTTATTTGGGTTCTTCACCCTTTTTTCTTGATGAGTCTTGTTAAAGGTTTATCAATCTTGTTTATCTTTTCAAAAACCAGTTCCTGGTTTCATTAATCTTTTGTGTTTTTTTTAGACTCTATTTTTTTATTTCCATTTTGATCTTTATTATTTTCTTGCTTCTACTCCCTTTGGCTTTGTTTGTTGTTCTTTTCCTAGTTTCTTTAGATATAAGATTAAATTGTTTATTTGACATTTTTCTTGTTTCTTTAGGTAGACCTGCATTGCAATGAACTTCCCTCTCAGGACTGCTTTCCCTGTCCCATAGATTTTGTGTTGTTGCGTGTTCATTTTCATTTGTTTTTCAAAGTATCTTTTGACTTCTTTGATTTCATTGTTGACCCATTCATTGTTCAGTAACATGTTATTTAGTCTCAATGTGTTTGTGTGTTTTTCAGTTTTTTTCTTTTAATTGATTTCTAGCTGCATACCATTGTGGTTAGAGAAGATGCTTGGTTTGATTTCATTCTTCTTAATTTACTGAGACTTGTATTGTGGCCTAGTTTCTGGTCTATCCTGAAAAATGTTCTGTGTGCACTTAAAAAGAATGTGTACTCTGCTGCTTGGGAGTGAAATGCTCCAAAAATATCAATTAAATCCATCTGGTCTAATGTGTCATTTAAGGCTGCTGTTTTCTTGTTGATATTTTTTGTCTGGAAGAGCTATTCATAGATGTCAGTGGGGTATGAAAGTCCCCTACTATAACTGTACTACTGTCAGTCTCTCCCTTCATGTTCATGGAGATTTGCTTTACATATTTAGGTGCTCCTTTGTTGTATGCAAAAATGTTTACAAGAGTTTATTCTCTTGTTGGATTGATTCCTTTATCGTTTATGTAATGTCCTTCTTTGTCTCTTACTATTGCCTTTTTTAAAGTCTATTTTGTGTGATGTAAGTATTGTGACCCCCACTTCCTTTGTTTCTATTTGCATGAAATATCTTTTTTATCCTTTACTTTCAGTCTGTGTGTGTCTTTTGATTTGGAGTGGGTTTCTTGTAGACAGCATATATATGGGTCTTGCTGTTGTATCTGTTCAGCTGCCCTATGTTATTTGATTGGAGTATTTAGCTATTTGCACTTAAAGTGATTATTGTTAGGTATGTGGTTGTTGACATTTTATTATCCATATTTATGTTATTTTTTCCTTTCACTTCTTAAGTACTTTAACATTTCTTCTAATGCTGGTTGGGTGATTATGAACTCCTTTAGCTTTTCTTATCTGTGAAACACTTTATCTTACCTTCAATTTTAAATCATAGCCTTGGGTAAAGTAGACTTGGCTGTAGGTCCCTGCTTTTCATCACTTTGAATTTTGCGCCCATTTCTTCTAGCCTGAAAATTTTTTGTTGAGAAACCAGCTGACAGTCTTATGGGTGCTTCCTTGTAAGTAACTAACTGTCTTTCTCTTGTTGCTTTTATGATTCTCTCTTTGTCTTTAATCTTTGCCATTTTAATTATGGTGTGTGTTGTTGTGGTCCTAAAATCTTTTAGTTCATCTTATTTGGGATCCTCTGTGCTTTCTTGTGCTTGTGTGTCTTTTTTTTTTTTTTCACCAGGTTTGGGAAATTTTGAATCGTTATTTCTTCAAATAGGTTCTTAATCCCTTGCTCTCTCTCTTCTCTTTCTGGCATCCCTATGATGCAGATGCTGTTGTGCTCGATGTTATCCCGGAGAGCTCTTAAACTGTCTTTATTTTTCTCATTTTTAAAACTCTTTGTTTTACTTTTTTGCTGCTCTGAGTGGGTGTTTTCCACTCCCATGTATTTTAAATTGCTGATTGAGTCCTCTGCTTCATCTAATCTGCTATTGATTCCTTCTATTGTAGTCTTTATTTTGGTTATTGTATTCTCCATTCTGACTGGTTCTTTTCTATGGGTCTGTGCCCTTTTTTATGCCTGTTATCTATCTCTTTTGTCTGAGTTTTTTGACTATCCTTTTAACTATTGTTTTGAACTCTCTGTCTGGTAGCCTTGTCTCCATTTTATTTAGTTCTTCCTTTGGAGATTTCTCCTGTTTTTCCATTTGGGACATGTTTATTGTCTCTCCATTTTTCCTGCCTCTCTGTGTTTGTTTCTATGTGTTAGGTAGATCTGTTATGTCTCCCAGTCTTGGCAGGGTGTCCTTATGTAGTAGGTATGCTGTGGGCTCCAGTGACATAGTCTTTCTGATCACCTGATCCAGGTGCTTGAGGTGCATTGGCCATGTGTTTCCTACTGTGTAGCTGAGTATTGGTTGTTGTTGGCACCTTTGTGGGTGGTGGTTGACCCTAAGGCTGGTTGGCTGTGAGAATTGGTCATGATGATAGTGTACGAGCTGTTACACAGGGGCTGACCCCACAGAATGGAATTCCCCATAGCAGGGTCTGGAGTCATCACATGGTGTATTGGTTCTGGGGGCCTTTGGGGAAGAACTCCAGTGCAGATTAATATCAGATGCTCTCTGTGACCAAGCCTGGGGCTACCTGTTGGGAGTTACAAAGTGGTCCACGGTTGGTAGCTGGGCCTGGGTGCATGTGGAAGGTGCCGAGCTGTGAACTGAGGCTGGCTGCCACCAGTACCAGGCCTGGGGCAGGTCAGCAAAAGGCACAAGGTACTCTAAGACCTTCTGCCACCTGTTGGCTACCTGCAAGCCCAACCGCTGAAAGAGCCTAGGGTGGTACACAAGTTGGGTGAGGCAGTTCTCAGTGAGTCACCAGGGTGGTACAAGTGGTGTTCACCAGATCGACACAGATTCAGACTTTGCACTTTGCTGAATCTGAGGCCACTCAGTGAAAGTCTCAGGGTACATCAAGGCCAGCCATCACCTGCCTGGGGCCTTTGCAGTGGGGTCTCAAGGTGTCGATAGGTTGGAGCTAGTAGAGTTCACAGGCAAATGCAGATTAAGATTTGGCTGTGTGGAGGGAGGGCTCAACGAAAGGAAGGTGGCCTTTGCCTTGAAGCAATGTGACTCAGTTTCTCCCTCTGTGTCTCAGCACCCTAAGAGCTTGATTGAAATTTCTTGAGAGTTTTTTGACAGACTGCATGCAGGCCCAGGCTGGTTGCAGCAAACAGAGCCTTAGGTGGTACACAATTTGGGTGGGGTGGGGCCTCAGGGACCCTTCAGGATGGAGCTAGAGTAGTCCCCAAACATGGCATTAGCTCACCAGGCTGATGCCATGTTTGGGGAGGGTACAACCCAGGAAAGGTAGCAGCCTTGGGCTGGGCAGGAGGAGAACTCAACACAAAGACATTGGTGGCAGTCCCTCTAGCCCTCACCCTGAAGCCACACAAATTAGTCTCTCTCTGTATGACTGCTGGAGCCCAAGGTGAGTGCATGCAAGTGAGTGTTTGTGCACTGACCCTTTAAGAGATGCCTGGGTTTCCAGCAGCCTTCCATCTCACCCTGGTGGATGGAACTCCACTGATTTTCACAGCCAGATGTTTTGTGGGCTCCTCTTCCTGGCACTGGTGGTCCAGGCTGGGAAGGCCCCTTACTCTTCAGGGGGAACCTTTGCAGGTGAGATATCCCTCCTGATTCTCCATGACACCCAGTGGGCTGGGTACAGGGCCAGCCCATTTCATGTCTCCAAGCCCCCACCAATCTCTATGTAGTTTCTTTGACAAATGCTTAGTTATAGGTCTTCTGTTCAGATAGTCTTCAGATGGTTATTCAGGTTTATTGTTCTATAATTTAATTGTAATTTTGATATGGTCATGGGAGGAGCTAAGTACAACTTCCACCTACTCCCTTCTTGGATTCCTCCATGACTAATCAATAATTTTTTTCTTTGTAAATATAAAAAAATAAGTGTATAGCTTTGAAAAAGAATGTAAAAACATGGATGAATCTCACAGACATAATGTTGCATGGAAGAAATCAGACACAAAGAGAACACACTACATGATTATACTTTTATGAAGTTCAGAATTAGACAAAACTAATCTGTGGTGATGGCCATCAGAACAGAGGCCGTCTCTGGCGAGGGGTTACTGACGAGCATGTGCAGGAAGAAGCTGCAATGGTGCTGGAATTGGACATCTTGATCAGGGCTGGGATTGCACAAAGTAGACATGCAAAAATTCATTGCACTGTATGCTGAGTACTTGTGTACTTTATTGCAAGTGAGTTATGCCTTGATACATTTAAAAAAATAAAAATTGTGATTTTATGTGTGTGACTGAGTTCTGAAGATTATTTAGAAATACAGTTTTATAAGCTAAAGAATTATCTAGTATGATGGCCACTATCTTTTCCACATTTGAAGACAGTTTAATGTTAGTAGTGAACTTATTAGTACCTAACATTTTGCAGTTCCAACGATGTGCCAGAAACCTCTCTGTGCACTTTACTTGCATTTAATAAATACATCGAATCTATGTGGTAGGTGTTATTACTATCCCCACTTCGTACGTGAGGATATTGAGGCACAGAGTGCTACACAGTGAGGGTTTTACAAACAGTGAGTGGCAGAGCCAGCGTTTGACCCCAGGTAGACTGGCTCCTTTGTGCTCTTAACTACTTACTGTACCAGTGCCACACTCAGAATAGCGTGGATAAGAAAATACAGAAGTGTATGTGGGCCCTTGGAAGTGTCCATCAAAGTTTGGCACCTATAATTGGGTACTGTTTATGTATTACTTTTTTTCTAATAGTAGTCCCTCATGTGTTAAGAATAAAATGGTTTTATGTAGTTTTAGATGAAATTAAAGCAAGTCTGTAACTTTCAAAGAGGTTATGATAAATTATACAAAAATAACATTTTTTCTTATAAAATACATACTTATTTTAGAAAGATTAGAAAATGTAGTTAAACTAAAAGTGGAAAGTAAGCATTCCTGCCATCTGGTGCCCTTAGCCCCTGGCTCACGCCCTCTCAGACCTTCTCCTGTGCCTCACGCACATTTAGTGGTGGGAATATTGTGCATTCTGTTTTGTAACTTTTTTCACTCAGTATAATGGGGACACTCTGTCCAGTTAATACGTATTCATTATGATGAATTTTTATATTAGAAATGATTTTTTACTTTCAAAAAGAAAATTATAGGGCCCACTTTGTATGTGACTTAGTATTTATGAAAGCAGCCATTTAAAACTAAGAATTCATCTCTACTGTATTATCTCACATGTATAAAAATCTTCATAAACTTGAAACAAAATTGCTGTGTCATGTAATATTTAATATGTAGATATTTCTTTTATGTTTATAGAAAAATATGAGAAAATATGAATATGTTAGAATGAGGCTAATTTTGTTATGATAAAAGCATTTGTTTCATTTGCATAATCAAGGAAAGGTAATAAACCCAAACTAAGTTTTTTGAAATGCTTATGTTCCTAGGTCTCCCCCTACCCACACATTTATAACTCCATTTGGTAGCTATTTCAAACTCTACTATTAAATATTACATAGAACAAAGAGCTTAACTAAGTACATAGGCATACTTCCATACCTTTGGGGCAATAAGAATTGGTGGAAGTAGTGTTAATTTAGTTAGAGAACCATAGACCCTTCTTATTGTGGTTACCTACATCAGAGTTCAGCACATAACTATTATTTCTAATACACACAAATACAGAAGCATAAACTTACATATCCATATCTTCCCTCTCGAAGCTATAATGTTTTAAACTTATGTATGAGATTCTTTGTATTTGGCTTACTTGAAAAAAGGAGCAACTCAAATTTATTTTATTCAGAGTAAAGTTTCTCTCTTCTTCTTTTCCTGATGCGCTGATAGGTGTATTACTGAGTGTAGGTTTTTGCCTCAATTTCATTTCCTGCTCTGTCTCCTTTTGCCTTCGAAACTAATGGGTATTCTATAAATTCTGAAAGAAGAGGTTGATACTAATATTTCAGTCAGTGAGGCAGGGTTCCCACTCCTTGCAGTGGTAAAGTAATATGGTGCAAATGTGGCATTTCCTTCTTTTTGAGGAAAAGAAGCAGCAAAGAATATGCATGGAAAATTATTTCAGTTCATTTGGAGCTCATTCTTTTTCTGTTGTACAGTAAAGTTTTCCCTTGAACACTTGGCTGCTGTTATTAAAATGCTTAGTGAAGTAGTTTATTCCTTGCTGATTGTTGCTGGTGCTGGTCTTTGTGGGCTCTAGCAGACTAATAATACTCAGGAGAAACAAGCAATGTTTAAAATGTGGTTTTAATGACTGGATTGTTTGGAGATAAATTAGATAGAAAATATAACAAAAGGAAGCAGTATTTACCTAAAATGTTTAAATTTATACTTCTGATTTCAGAGTGATCATGTTGGATCAGGAAGTCATTTCAGTAATCGTAAGTGTAAAAATGTAGATTGTCATTACAGTTCATCCAGTTTAAGCAAAGAATGTTTATGCCTATTTATTTTGTCTAACTGTATGTGTTACTCCTGCTGCTAAACTTCATCCAACTACTCGTATGTTACATACCTCAACACATGGAATCTGTAGCCTCTAACGTAAAATCTGGCCATCGCTGAGGCTCTGGTTCTCCATAGTACATATTCTAAAAATCCTATATGGTTTGCATTACCAAGTTTGCCTTGTTGGTTAATAGACATTTATCTTGTGATATTTGGGGCTTGTTTTTTGTGGAAATATGGATGGTTTTCTGATTTGGAGAAATCTATGGATATAATCTAAATTCAGGTAATAGTTTTAAAATTAGCTTACAAGTTCCATAAACAAAGAGTATACATAATTAATCTTCACTTTTGTTTCTTGTTTTTCAATTTTAAACAATTTCTCTAGAAAATCTTTTGCTTCTCATTGAGTATTAATATTTATCCAGTAAATTGCAATAACACCATTTTTATTTTGACTGATTACAAGGTACATATATAATAATTATGGAGTTCATTTAATTTAACAGTGTTATATATTTCTAAAAGCAAACTTAAAATCTATTTAGAAGAATAGATACCTTCCTTACATACAAATAAAAAAGGAAAAGAATGGATATCTTAGATAATTTTATACTCTAACTCATGCTTCTCTTTTGTTTGAAAACTAAAGGAGAGATAATAACACCCAAATTAATACTTAGCCTACTTTGGTATGGATATTGAAGTTGATATCATTTATTTGGATTTATTTAGGAAAAGAAGATATGCTTCTTAAACAAGGTCAAATGTACATGACAGACTCACAGGTAATATTGCTTTTTAATACAAAAATTATGAAAAATGTATGTCTTTTAAAAAGAATAGTTTTTATGTTTATCAAAAATATATGTGCTGAATATGGTTTTCATTATAAAAAAATGAAGTTGAGCTGCATTCTGTAGGAGATACTGCTGTCTCTGGTGCCCCCTAGTGTGTTTTTTATGACAGTGGCTTAAATAAGAAATTTGAATGAACAATTTCGTGGTCTTTACAGTAAGCCTCTATTACAGCAGTGGTTAACTCTTCATATTTTCCCATAAAAAGAGGAAAACATGTAAGAATAATTAGAGAGCCATTTGTTTTGGCCTTGGAATATATATGTATATTTTCCTTGCTTTCAAATATACTGTGTTTTAGAAATTCACCTCAAAATAAATACAGCTTCCAAGAAGGTAGTGTTGTCTGATTTTCTTACTTGTTTATCTGTTCCTCACTTTTAGTTTCCAGTAGTAACAAGTTTTACATTCCTAATGCCTCTTATGGACTTCAGAACTGATAAATATTTGGGCTTTAGAGGCCTTTTTATATGCCTGCATCTGTAGACACAGTGAATTAGTGTACATGATGTCTGAAATCACTTGAAGCTGGAAACTACTAAGGTGGGAGAATGTATATCAGTCAACTGAATGATATTTAAGAAGATTAGATAATATTTGATCATAGTAAAACAAGTATGGAAATTGGGAGGCTGTGTAAGTAACTTGTTGGTAAATTATTGTAGTTTGAGTCTAAAGATAATCAACAAGTTGAAAGGTAATTAGAAACAAACTGAGGCTGGGAAATTATCCCATGTTGTAAATGTTCTTCTTGATCCAGGGAAGGGTAGTGTAGCTTGAACTGCACAATGTTAAAATAGTACAGTGGGTCAGCTGTGTCTCCGGGCATTTGAATCGCAATTCTGCAATCTTTCCAGCTCTCAGTCATATGGACTGGGAGGCATTCTGAAAGTCACATCACCATGGCCACCCAAAGAGAACCCCGAGTTCAGTTCAGACTTTTATTGGTTGGTGATGGTGGGACTGGGAAAACCACATTTGTGCAACGTCAGTCTCACGGGTGAATTTGAGAAGTATGTAGCCACCCTGAGCGTGGAGGTCCACCCCTCTGGTGTTCCACACCAACAGAGGGTCCATCAAGTTTAACACGTAAGACAGCCCCCTGAGTTCTCAAGTTTAACACGTGAGACAGCCAGGAGAAGTTGGAGGGCTGAGAGATAGCTGCTACCATCCAAGCCCAGTGCGCCATTATAATGTTTGATGTCACTTCAAGAATGTGTCTGCCTGGCATGGAGATCTGGTACGAATATGTGAAAGCATCCCCATTGTCTTGTGTGACAACGAAGTGGATGTTAAGGACAGGAAAGTTAAGGCAAAATCAATTGTCTTCCACTGAAAGAAGAATCTTCAGTACTATAACATTTCTGCCAAATGTAACTACATTTAAAAGTAACTACAACTTTGAAAAGCCCTTCCTCCGGCTCATTAGAAAACTAACTGGAGCCCTGGCTGGTGGCTCAGTGGATTGAGTGCCAGCCTGCGAACCTAAGTGTTGTGGCTTCCATTCCCAGTCAGGGCACATGCCTGGGTTGTAGGCCAGGTCCCCAGTTGGGGGTGGATGAGAAGTCACACACTTTGATGTTTCCCTCTCTTTCTCCCTCCCTCCCCCTCTCTCTAAAAGTAAATAAATAAAATATTTTAAAGAAAGAAACTAATTAGAGACCCTAACTTGGAGTTTGTTGCCATGCCTACTTTTGCTTGTCATGGACCCAGCTTTGGCAGCAGTGTCTGAGTATGACACGACCTTGAGGTTGCTCAGACCACTGCTCCCTCAGATAAGGATGACACCTTGTGAGAAAGGGAAGCTGGAGCCCAGCATCAGAAGTCTAGTTTTAGAGGCAGCTGTCCTGTGATGTCAGTGGTGCAGCACATTTGCCACTTTATTATATTGCCAAGCAGAACCTGTGCTTGATCTTCAGGATGCTGAAGGAGGTGAACGGACTTTGGGCTGAATGTGGCAGTTTAAAAATACCTTCATTTTTTGGACCTGCATATTTAGCTGTTTTGGAACGCAGTTGTTTCCTTATTGAGTTTCAAATTAAGACTGCTGCAGCCGCATCACAATGTTCAGTGGTGAAGCCTTGTTTGTTCTGTCATTCTCATTCCTTTTCATTTAGAATCAGAATGAAGTTGTATTTCACATAACAAAAATAAAATAAAATAGTGGGAAGTACTCATAACACATGGCTTTCATCAATGAATTGGTACTTGTAAAGAGCCCTTATTGAATAGGATGTGTGAGAAAAAATATAAATTGTTAAATTTAGTCTTTCATGATTATATGTTTCACTGAGAAGTTTAATTATACTTCTTTTTTGTCAGCATTTACTAGAAGGGAACAAGATGTCAATCAAATATTGTAGTAAGATAGAATGCAAAGTTCTAATTTATCTTTCTGTTTGAGAGAAGAAAACCTGTTGCTTTTTTGCAGGTTGATTAACATCATTCTCTTGACTACTCTCATGCTAGCTAGGTTCATTTTCATGGTATTTTTATAACTTAAGAACATTATCTTGGAGTTAACAATGAGGATGCCCAGAAGTCAGATTTTTTTTAGAAATTAAATAATTTTTAACTTTTTTCAAGGGTTCTGATGGCTTCAGAATTTGAAGTTCTAAGCACGTTATATATCATAAAATATAGAGGTAATGAATGTGTATTGATTGAGCTAATAGTCATGTGTGGGGTAGATATTGTGAATGGGGAAAGATACGACAGTTTCCAGAGCCCACAACTATTTTCTTTGTTCTGCTAGAAATACAGGTAAGTGAACAGACTTCCAAAATGTCACTGCTTACGCATGTATTAAGGAAATCATACCCAAAACTGTTTTTCTTATGTCACACATCAGTACTATATTTTTCCAAAATACTAGTCTGAAAACCTTTTGACTACTGATGTTCTGGATACTGTATTAGTTTGGCAAATAGGTAAGTGTCTTTGGCTTTTGTAATTGATACCTTCCCCCCCTTTTCAGTGTACTTCCACAGGTATGCCGGCTCATATGCAAAGTAGATCTATGTTAAGACCACTGGAGCTGTCCTTACCCAATCAAACCTCATATTCTGAAAATGAAATTTTAAAGAAGGAGTTAGAAGCAATGAGAACTTTCTGCGATTCAGCAAAACAGGACCGACTCAAGCTCCAAAACGAACTGGCACACAAGGTGGCCGAGTGCAGAGCACTAGCACTCGAGTGCGAGAGGGTCAAGGAGGACTCGGATGAACAGATAAAGCAGCTAGAAGATGCATTAAAAGATGTGCAGAAGAGAATGTATGAGTCAGAAGGGAAAGTGAAACAAATGCAGACGCATTTTCTTGCCCTTAAAGAGCATCTTACAAGTGAAGCAGCTACAGGGAATCACAGGCTAACAGAGGAACTGAAGGATCAGCTGAAAGACATGAAAGCAAAATATGAAGGTGCTTCAGCAGAAGTGGGAAAATTAAGAAACCAAATCAAACAAAATGAGATGGTAGTCGAAGAGTTTAAGCGGGATGAAGGCAAGCTGAAAGAAGAAAATAAGCGACTGCAGAAGGAATTCAGTATGTGTGAAATGGAGCGAGAGAAGAAAGGTAAGAAGGTCACAGAGATGGAAGTCCAGTTAAAAGAATTGCTAGCAAAGTTGGCCCTTTCCATTCCAGCAGAAAAATTTGAAAGCATGAAGAGCTTATTATCGAATGAAGTAAATGAGAAGACAAAAAAGTTAATTGATATGGAAAGAGAATATGAAAAATCACTTAGTGAAATTAGGCAGTTAAAGAGAGAACTTGAGAATAGTAAGGCCAAGCTTTCTCAGCATGTCAAACCAGAGGATCATGAGCAGCTCAAGAGCAGGTTAGAGCAAAGATCAGGAGAACTTGGGAAGAAGGTCACTGAGTTAACGTCAAAAAATCAGGCCTTACAAAAGGAAGTTGAAAAGGCTTATCTGGACAATAAACTCCTCAACCAGCAAGTGCATAACTTAACAACTGAAATGAAAAATCATTATGTTCCTTTAAAAGTGAGTGAAGAAATGAAAAAGTCACATGATATAATTGTTGGTGATTTGAATAAAAAGCTTTTAGATGTAACACAAAGATACACAGAAAAGAAGTTGGAAATGGAGAAATTGTTGATGGAAAATGACAGTTTAAGTAAAAATGTTAGCCGCCTGGAAACTGTGTTCATACCTCCTGAGAAACATGAAAAAGAGATAATGGCTCTGAAATCCAATATTGGTGAACTTAACAAACAGCTATCTGAACTTAATAGGAAATGTGGTGAAGACCAAGAGAAAGTATATTCACTCATGTCTGAAAACACTACATTGAAAAAGACTATGAGTAATCAGTATGTGCCCATTAAAACCCATGAAGAGATTAAAACTGCACTGAGTAGCACATTAGATAAAACTAACAGGGAATTATTAGACGTGAAGAAAAAATTTGAACATGTAAATCAAGAATTTGTGAAAATAAAAGATGAAAATGAAATATTAAGAAGAAACCTGGAGAACACTCGGAACCAAATAAAAGCCGAGTACATCAGCCTTCGAGAGCACGAGGAGGAGGTGCGCACCGTCAGTGAGAGTGCGAGGAGGGCGCAGGACGACAGTGCTGAAATCCTGGCCAGCTACAGGAGAGGCCAAGAAGAGATTGTGACACTGCAGGGTGAAATCGAAGCCCAGAAGAAAGAACTCGACACGATACAAGAATGCATTAAACTAAAATATGCTCCCATTGTCAGCTTTGAAGAGTGTGAGAGGAAATTTAAGGCAATCGAGAAAGAACTAAAAGAACAGTTATCAGAGCAGACACAAAAGTGTAATATCAGGGACGAGGAGAACAAGAAGTGCAAACAAGAGAATGACAAGTTAAAGAAGGAGATCTGCACTCTTCAGAAGGAGTTAAAGGATAAGAATGCTCTCATTGAAAATTCTCATGAAACAGAAAGAGCATTAAGCAGAAAGACAGAAGAGCTGAACAGACAGTTAAAAGACCTGTCACAGAAATACATGGAGGTGAAGAACGAGAAGGAGAGACTAGTAGAAGAAAATGCCAAACAGGCTTCTGACATGCTTACAGCACAGACACTTTTGCAAAAGCAGTATGTTCCATCGGAACAGGTAGAGGCCCTGAAAAAGTCTCTCAGTGGCACAATTGAGAAGCTAAAGGAAGAACTGAAGAATAAGCAGCAGTGTTACGAGAAGGAGCAGCAGACGGTGGCCACCCTGCATCAGCTGCTGGAGAACCAAAGGAGCGCCTCTGTGCCGCTGGCAGAGCACTTGCAGGTGAAGGAAGCCTTTGAGAAAGAACTTGGGATCCTGAAAGCTAGCTTGAGAGCCAAGGAAGAAGAAAACCAGCACAAAACTGAAGAAGTCTCTAAACTCCAATCAGAGGTTCAGAATAGTAAACAAGCATTAAAAAAATTAGAGACCAGAGAGGTGGTTGATTTGTCTAAATATAGAGCAACGAAAAGTGATTTGGAGACACAGATTTCCAACTTAAATGAAAAATTGGCCAATCTGAATAGAAAGTATGAAGAAGTATGTGAGGAGGTTTTGCATGCGAAAAAGAAGGAACTATCTGCAAAGGATGAGAAAGAATTACTCCATTTCAGCATCGAGCAAGAAATCAAGGATCAGCAGGAGCGGTGCGATAAGTCATTGTCAACAATCACAGAGTTACAGCGGAGAATACATGAATCTGCTAAGCAAATCGAGGCAAAAGATAATAAGGTAGGCCCTGTGTAGTCTGTGTGCCTTTGCATTGGAAACCCTAGAGCAAACAGGGACTTTTTCAGCATCCTGCAGGCAGGTTAACAAAAGCATTAACATAGTGACCATTAAATGCCACCCTCCTATTTAACTACTGGTGTGCAAGAAAATTTGGAATTGAATAAAAAAGTATAGTCACAGGAAAATCAAAAGCATTTCGAGTTTTGTTTCCTCAGCTGGTACAGCCAAGAATTGAGGAAAGATGAGGAGATGCAAGGGTCATGTACCTCATCGAGAATCCAGTGGGTTTGGGGGTACCTGAAGAACAGTGAAGGAGGAAAGGGAAAAAAACTGTTTCTGGGCTGCAAGAAACCAAGGACGCTGGGGAGCGCCCAGACATAATCTTGGCACTCCCCCATACCAGCACACCAAGCTCTCCACTGTGCATTCTCTCCCCACCTCTTTCCACAGCCTGGTCCCATTATCCAGAATGTGCTGCCCCTGCTTTGTACAGTCAAATTCTGTTCACTTCTCCTTAGTGCTCATGTCAATGCTTGTCCTCCTTCCTGAAGCCTCACTGTCCAGGCTAGTCCACAGTAAACCGGTCCTTTTCCAAAATGCATGTTTTGTGCCTTGCCATCCACTTAAAACGTACATTTTACAGTGTCAGAATTATGTGGTCAGTCTTCCCAACCAGTTGTTAAGAGAAAAATTATAACTTACCTTTACTTTTTATCATCCATTTTCATGGTATAATCTACAGAATAGGTGCTCAACAATATTTTCAGAAGTGGAAGTTGCATCATGTATTGGGAAGATGAGAATTTAGGGAGACTGAGTACGGTGTGATCAGTTTGGCAGGTAGTTGTTGAATGCCTTCCACATGCTAGGTGCACTGCTCAGTGCTGGGGCCGCAGCCCTGAGGAGAGCAGACACAGCCCCAGACCTCTGGGAGGTGCAAGTACTAGCCTGACTCATCTGCACTGATGACCCGGCATTTGAGTGCTCCCTGCTTGTTCGGAAGGCGCTTGTGAATATAATAATATATCTTTATAATAGCAAGTTATTAATTTCTACTTAGAATCGTTGCCACTAATTGAGTGTGTGTTACATACCAGGCATGCATATCTTTATGATAATGTTTGATTTTCTTAACTATGAAAGATTTTCCCCCTTTCACTGATAATGAAATTAAAGCTTAGAAAAAGGAAATCAATCAACCGAGCTCACACAGCTGATAAACATCAGATCTGCCTAATCTAAAGCCTTAAAGCCTATGCTATTCTAAACAGCCTCCCTGATTTTTCCCTCTTTAAGACAAAGCAGTGTAAAACCCTTTCTTTCTTTCTTTCTTTCTTTCTTTCTTTCTTTCTTTCTTTCTTTCTTTCTTTCTTTCTTTCTTTCCTTTCTTTCTTTCTTTCTTTCTTTATTTTTAATATAATTATTGATTATGCTATTACATTGTCCTATTATCCGCCCTTCATTCCCCTCCACCCTGGACACCCTCTCCCACCCACATTCCCCCTTTAGTTCATGTCCTTGTGTCGTAAGTTCTTTAGCTTCTGCATTTCCCCTACTATTCTTGCCCTCCCCCTGTCTATTTTCTACCTACCATCCATGCTACTTATTCTTCATACCTTTCCCCCCTCTCTCCTCCTCCCACTCCCCTGTTGCTAATCCTCCATGTG
>CM052538.1:104658153-104729639 GCA_028533065.1 Trachops cirrhosus
GCCTGATTTTTGAGAAATCAGCTGACGGTCTGATGGGAACTCCTTTGTAGGTGACTGTCTCCTTATCTCTTGCTGCTTCTAGGATTCTCTCCTTCATTTTTACTTTGGCTAGTGTAATTATGATGTGCCTTGGTGTGTTTCTCCTTGGGTCCAACTTCTTTGGGACTCTCTGAGCTTCCTGGACTTCCTGAAAGTCTATTTCCTTTGCCAGATTGGGGAAGTTCTCCTTTATTATTTGTTCAAATAACTTTTCCACTTGTTGCTCTTCCTCTTCCCCTTCTGGTACCCCTACACTTCGGATGTTGGAATGTTTAAAGATGTCCCAGAGGTTCCTAAGCCTCTCCTCATGTTTTTGAATTTTTATTTCTTCATTCTTTTCTGGTTGTTTATTTCTTTCTTCCTTCTGCATTCTTGAGAGGAACAAGGCACATAAGTTAGTGCTGGAGGTACACGAACCAGGCTTTTTTTACTTTCAAACATTGTTGGAGAAAACCTCTACCTTCCTGTATTTCAAATGACCTGGAAGATAATGTATATAACTTCACAGGTACTTATGTGTTATCTAAAAACAAGAGCACTGGGGTCACACTCACATCTCAGGGCATATCCCATATTTGTTCTTAATTTTGTAATGCTTTTGTAAGGAATTCCTGAGGAATATAATTCAAGAAATTAAGTATGTTTGTATATACTATGTAAAGATGTTCATTGTAAATGAGTAATATACGTTTCTCTCACAACTTGTTTTCTTTTTTTAATAAGATAACTGAGCTGCTTAATGATGTAGAAAGACTAAAACAGGCACTGAATGGCCTCTCACAACTCACCTACACGAGCGGGAGTCCGAGCAAGAGACAGAGCCAGCTGATTGACACTCTGCAGCACCAAGTGCGGTCCCTGCAGCAGCAGCTGGCTGTGAGTACCAGCCTCGGGCTGCCAGGGCAGGTCACAGTCGTTTGTTGGTTTATAAAAGCCGATTGGGAAATCAGGATTTATGGCTATGTTCAGATCCAAGAATGTAATAATTTTTGCTAAAAGTTACTTACACTAGTGGTGTAATATACTTTATTTGGTGCCTACTATCTGCCAGGCACTACACTACACATTTTATATACTTTAAACTTTATCTTCATCACAGCCTTACAAGGCTTTATTCCCCCCATTTAACATTCCATGTTAAAAAAACAAAGATGAAAATACTGGATGCCCGGAGTCTTACGGCTAGGATTTGATCCCAGGACGCACCGACTCCAAATCTGGTGCCTTTCCAACTGCAGCACACTCTCTGAAGTATCGGTCCACTCAGCTAAAATTAGGAAGTTTTCTTACCCTCTTTTATCTTTACGAGGAAAGATAGGCATTCCCATAGTGTTATACCTTATATCATTATATATTAAAAGAAAACATCTAGATATATATATTCATATAGGTACCTATATCCATATAAATACTTACAAGGATATATATCTCCTTTATATATTAAAGGAAACATCTGGATTTAGAGCTGAAGACGGGAGCTCTGTTCTAAGCCTGACCTTTCAAAAGCAAGTGACATGGGACATTACCCTTTGCACTTGGCTTCTTCATCCATAAAATAGGATAAGAAGAACTGATTGCTTGTTTGTTTGCTTTTTAATGGAATGAAATTATATGCATGGAAGCACTAAGTAAAACATAGCCCAATCAAATGTAAATTGTTGCTAATGTTTTCCTACTCTATAGGAATTGGCTACAAATTATTTTTTCATAGAAAAAAGTTATTTTTTAAGTGTTCATTTTATAACACTGTAGGCCTATAGCACCTTGGCAAAATTACTGATTTGGGTCTTATCAAAGGGATATGGTAGTCCCTTCAGTAATTGGAAATATTTGCTTGTTATTTATTATGTTCACGACATTGTGCTAAACACTGTCAGGGACAAAGAGTATACAGTATGGTCCCCAAGGAGTTCTGGGTAGTTTTAGGGGCAACATACAGATCCAACAAAAGTAAAGTGATGACAAAAAATACCAAATATAGAATTGTGAATACAGTCCCAGATTCTCAGTGATAATTAAGTCCCAGGAAGGAATGCTCACTGGTATGGCAGGAGCTAGTTTCAAAGAGGAAGGGCTGAACCTGTAAGATAGATGGTGTTTTGGTAGGGGAAAGGGAGACAGAACCTTCTAGGCAAAGGCAGTAGTATGGAGCAAGGCAGGGAGGTGGGATGCTCGTGTCATGGCCCGGAGCAGTGAAAGGCCGATCGGCCTGGCCAGTAACAGGAGCTGTATTTGCAGCCAAATTGTGGAGCCTATTGAGAACCAAGCTGATGATTTTAGATTCTCTCTCATATGTAATGAGGTGTCACCCAAGGTTTTTAAGCCAAACGTGATATGAGGAAAGATCTGCCTCTATCTCCAAAGCATGACAGGGAGTAAAGTCTAGAGATGGGGACAACAGAAACTTTGCAATAATTTAAGCATAAGTTGTTAAACGTCCATATTATTTAGTGGCATTAGGCGTGAACTAAGGCAATAATTTCGTGTGACTTGGGATAAGTAGAGTTGCGTTCACTATGGATGTTCTCCCAGAGCCATGAGAAAAGTTCACACTATTGTTATGCTGTGGAGTTGTGCACGGGTGGGTCCTAGGTGGTTTGTTACAAGCAGCAGCAGCAGCACTTTAATAATACTGCTGTTTTGTAGCCTCAGGCCCAAGGACAGCAGTGTCATGAGCCTCCATGTGTCTGAAAACATGAATGCTGATAATTCTGATCTGCCTGTCTTTCCACATTTCTAGGATGCTGACAGACAGCACCAAGAAGTAATTGCAATTTATCGGACACACCTTCTTAGTGCTGCACAGGTAAAGAGCAATTTCTCCTTTGCAAATGATATTATTTTAGAGAAAATAATTTTTATGTTCAAGTAAATGTATGTGAAAGTCATGTTTAAATAGTTGTACCCCATATACTTCGTTAAAAATAATTGTGTTTCTTTTAACCGTGGCTTGCACATCTCCCAGGGAAATTTATACAGCTGTATGGCAACACAGCATCTTAAATTTAGTGTTGTTGCCATCTGCTCGTCACCCGTGTTCTGCACAGTTTTGCAGCACATGACAGCAGCACACACTAATGGTGTTGCTGGCCGGAGATGGTGCCTTGATGGCCACACGTGGCGTAACGAGGAGAGTGGGACATACTTCGTTGTCTCTTGGTAGTGCAGGAGCATTTCTCTGAAATGTAGAGAACACTATAAGAGTAAAAAATGTCAAGTAAGGTGTGCACAGAATTATAATTTAAGGAAAAAATGTGATTCTGTTAGGAGATTATCAATAATACTTATGTATTGAGTCTTAAACTCAGTGAAGCATAAGATTAAGAATTCCCTTCTTTGGGTTTATAATGAGAAAGCTCTATTTAAAAAAAATAAATCTCACTAAGAAAATGTTTAACATATGAAAGATACTATCCTTAATGGTCTGTAGAAACCCTATGATCAGCATCTCCAAAATTCTCATAATAGATTTTTCAGGAATATGTACTAAAAGAGACTATGTTAGAATAGAAGGTGAGACATAAGTGGATTGTTTAGGATTTGAAGTGTGTCAGGCCACACTGTTAAAAGAAAAAAAAACATGGGTATTCAGAGCAAAGTTCAAAGAAAAGTCATTTTAAAAAAAGAACTGGATAAAATAATAAAAAGGAAGAAACCACGACATAGAATTCTTAAAAGGAAAAAGCTGGCTTGTTCTCTAAGAGATGAATGGGAAACCAATGGAAGAGAATGAATGCGATGATAAAAGAAGATGTCTCGGGCTACCTTCCCTTGAGTAGGTAGAAGATAAGCTGGAATGGGAAAGTGTGCTGCAGTTACTGGACAGGGCTGCTGAGGGAGCAGGACGGGAAGTTTAGGAGGGGAAATAGGAAAGTACAGAGGTCTATATTAGAGAAGGAGGAAGAGCGTGCTCTCCCAAGAGACACTGCAAACTAACAAGCTTCTGAAACTATTCTACTGACTTCTATTGAAACATAACAGAAGCAGCTGGCATCTGAAATAGTTGTACCTTCTGGCATCATAAAGTTAACTAAGAATTCAGTTTAGTCAACTATGGCTAATGTTTGAAATTTAAACACCCTGCTGTTATAGAAAGAGATTTTGGAAGCAAAACTTTTTATATTAATAGGAAGCATTATGCTGAAACCTATTTGAGTGCTCCAGCAAAGAAAAAGAAGGGGGAACTGTAATAAACTCACATATTGACTAGCATTTAATCAACCTACCTGCCATCTTTTTAAGTTTAAAGTGTTTCTTTCTAAATATGTGAGTAAATGGCTAAGAAGATCTCAGCCTCACCAGTAATGGGGGGAATGGAGATAAGCAAGGAGGTACCATTTTTCTCTTACGGGATCGGTAAATGCTAAACAAAGTGCTGGGCTGTAGTGTTTGTTGGCCAGGGCATTGTGGGAGGTAGGCATTTATCCCCTGTTGGTGGGAGTATAAATTTCTAAAATCTCTATAGAAGGAAATTTTGTAGTACTTAGCAAAATTAAAAATTTAGCTTGCTTTTTTTTAAGTTCTCACCCAAGGACATGCTTATTGATTTTAGAGGGAGAGAGAGAGAACATCAGTTGGTTACCTCCCAGACGCACCCCAACCAGGGTTCGAACTCCCAGTCTAGGTATGTGCCCTGACCAGGGGTTGAACCTGCAACCTTTTGGTGCATGGGACGATGCTCCAAACAACTGAGCCACTTGGCCAGGGCTGAGCTTGCTTTATGACCCATCAATTTGTTTTCTGGGAATCTGCTCATAAATATTGGAAACACCTTAAAATGCCCATCATTGGGGGAGTGGGTAAATAAGTTATGATATATCCATACAGTGGTGTGTTATACAATATTTTAAAGTAATTAGGGGAATAACTTGGGATAGATTTCTATGATACCAGCTGAAAAGCAAGTTGCAAAATTACATGTATGACTCTATTTATGTAAAATATATAAATATGGGGATTTTTTCATTAATAACCTTCCTAATTAAAAAAAAAACTCTCAGCAGGAGCAAGAATAAAAATTTCCTTGCAGTTTATACTTTGCTCATTTATAACTCATGCTGTGCCTTATTATCCAAGCTGTTATAAAAGAAAAGTGTATCTGTTTTCTGATAATAGATGTTAAGAGCAACTGGTGTGCACAACTTTTTAAATGAGTTTCTTTGTTTCCGTGATAGAGCTCTGCTCCATTTTCCAATAAATCCTTTAGAATATAACCAAGGTGGTAAGGTTTTGGCATTTGGTGAATCACAACCAGTTGGGCCCTATTATAAAACCTTAGTCTTTAGTTAGAATTCTTGTGTAAATGAAGATGACATGAAATATTTCTCCCCTTTCTTCTTTGTCCCAAGGGTCACATGGATGAAGATGTGCAGGCAGCCTTACTGCAGATTATACAGATGCGGCAGGGGCTCGTGTGCTAGCGTCAGCGCTGACCATGGTGTCCGCCTCACCTGCTGGTGCTGAGCATTCTCTTGCAGCTGCATGGCCTTTCTGAGCCTCCCTGTACTAGTATAATTGAAATAAAATATATTTTGTTTCATCAATAGGTTTATAAAAATTAGATGAGTATGTTATTGAGTTTTTTTAATATCAGTTCAAATCTCATCTTCCATATGTGTTAACTTTACAGCTAGGCAAACAGTCTAATGCTTTGCCCTGGACTGGCCACGTACCTTTAAACCTTGCACCCCTAAGGAAACATGAGCCACGTGAGTGGGGTTGAAGAGGGGTTAAGCTGAAAAAATTGCTTAAAGATTAATCTCAGAGAAATTAATTTGATCGGTGGCCACTTTCAAGTGGATCAAAAGATCTCTCAGATCTTCAGTCTGAGCCCTGAGACTGATGCAGTTTCAAGGAATGCGTTGTAACTTGGCTGGCCAAGTTCATTTTTACTGAAGTAACTTGAGTGCCTTTGACTTCTTTTGGAATTACAGATTTTTTTCTTACACAAGTAACTTTTATGCCTTTTAAAATAAATTCCTTTTCATAATGGTTTGCAGTGCTAAATTACATTTAGATTAAGAACAGGCCAGGGTGGAATATATCAGGAATTTATAATAATATTGCCTCCTAATCACCACAACAGTACCTTAATTTTCACTTGTGGTGACTGTTCTTGCTGCAGTGTAGTGTTTAGAGAAGTATAAATGGTATGCTAGATTTTTCAGAGTCAAAAATTTTAGACTTTTTTAGCAATTATGTTGACATTTGCAACTGTAATAACCAAGCACTTGTTACACATACATCCTCCAAATGTTTGTGCTTATTTATAGGAAAATTGCACTAATGACATTAATAATGTGAAATGCAACTTTCTTGCAAAATAGCATGAAAATAGATCTTTAAGATTTTAGACAAAAGTGCAATAATATAGTAAACTTTAAGAATGTAGTTAGCAAGAAAATAATAAATAAAATTGGACATGTTTATAGTAAATACTCTGTTGTAACCACCCATTTTTATTAACTACATCTCATTAAAGTTTATATGTTTTGATATTTTTATTAATTTTGTTTACCATTCACACTGAAAATTACTAATTTGACTATTAGCAAATAAACTGAACAAATGAATTATTTCTGCCAAGTTTTTTAATTGCAAAATGTACGTTCGCAATCATCTTTGAACATCAGGAACCAGACTTCTGACCCCACTCTGGGGTGATAACGAGGGCACGGGACCGTCAGGGTAGCTTTTCCCACCAAAGGCATCATCTCGGTTCTTCAGTGTGGAGACAACAGTGTGAAAGGTCAGGACAGGATTTACTCTTAGCTCTTTAGGTGGATGTGCAGAGTTTACGGAAGCGATATTTGAATTCTTTAATTTTTATATTTAATGACCCCAACCTTTCTGGCACCAGGAACCGGTTTCATGAAAGACAGTTTTTCCATGGACCTGGGGCAGTGGGGTGGATGGTTTCGGGATGATTCAAACACGTTACATTCAAGCTCACCTCCTGCTGTGCGGCCCCGTTCCTAGTTCCTAACAGGCCCAGAGGTTGCGGACCCCCGTTGAACAGCATGGGTTCTGTTTCACGAGTATTAGGCCACCTACCGAAGCCCTGCAGTGGAGTAAGCTCCTTACTGAATGGTCACATTTCAGTGCTGTGTTTTCCTTATTAGGGCTGGGAAGGGAACTTTATGTGTATTTTATTTTGTCTTCAACCATCAATAAAGTGTTTTCTCTGGAATATTGTTTTGAGCATGCTTGTAAGGAAACAAAGTCTATTTACTGTCTTTGGAGAAATTGGTGTAGAGATCCAGGGGGTTCAAAGCACAGATGGTGATATCCATTTGCAGCTACTGTGTAGAGTGAAGGAAGTACCAGGTACCCTTGAATTCGTCCCAACCACTCATTCACTCATCTTGTGATATCAAAGGCAGAGACTGCATTTACAACACCAACGGCTAATGTTTTTAGACAGTAAGTGAGTGGAACATACAAAATGGGTGATGCTGGTCTCTCTGCTGCCCTGTGCTCAGAAAGACTGTGAGGTCTGAACTCCTGGCCAAGAGGGAGAAGACCCGTTGCTGTCTAAGACGCGAGTGCTCTCTGCAAGGACCGCTGAGCTCCTGCGGGTGCGGTCATCTTTGTGGAAAGCTCTACTACACTCCCATTGTTTCGTCTTTATTGTTGCTCCTGGTTCATCAGAAAAGCTTGTTCCTTTCCACAGAGGATCAGTGTTGTAAAGAACTATTCACATAAAATCAAACATTCATCCAATGAACATCTTAAATTTTCACATTACGGTGACTAATCTTTCACTATTCCTGTGTTGTTCTAAAACTAAAGATTTAAATTAGTTTAATCTTTCTGATGGCTTGGTTTTTGTTTTAACCTTTTCTCAAGTCCCCAACCAAATGTTATAGTTTAAAATGTTCTGTTATTCTAAAGGCACAGATTATTGCTGCTTTAAAAATCTTGCAGCTTTAGAAGGTGATCCCCTGTTTCCCGAGTGGTCCCAGCTGTCTGCTAACGGGGAACGTAAGCGCTGTTCTCATACACACGCTTCTTACCTGTCTGAAGGGCGTGCTCTTGGTTCACTTGTTTCAAGATAGAATAGGGCAGCGATTCAGATGAGCTGTTGGTGTCCATGGTGACTGCTCTCACTGACGCCAGACATTAGCCAGCAGTGGTTATGTCTGCTTCACCACGGTGGAGGAAAACGGCTTCTCCCTGCCTCTGTGTTTTCCTCATCGCTGGATTCTTCAACCTTGTGATGATCTTTTTTCCTCTTGCACATTCTGTTCATCTAAGTGATGACATACCCCTGGTGCTAAAATGAGGGTTGAAAGAAGACTGCTTGTGATGAGCATGCAGAATGTGGCTGTGCACATCTGGCAGAAAAAAAGAACCTGGACCTTACTCCTGGCTGCTAAATGTTGTGAATAATTTTCAGAAAGAAAAATAGGAATGGCACCGTAAAATGCATCATGCTCAGAATGCATCGTGCACACAATACAAATTGGAAACTAGGCGGTCCCACTCTTGCCTCAGTGTTCCCACTGAACCGGATCTGACACTTCGTGGTTGGAAATTCTTGCCTGTGTTTAAGGCCTTGGCTATTTGAAACAAGGCCTTCTAGACCAACCTCTCCAGGTACATACTAATCTGCTTCTTAGCATCACCTCTGTTTCTTATAGCATGTAGGGGCCTTTGGCTGACAAGAGTCATGAATGCAGAGATTTTTTTTTAAGATGAAGCAGCAAAGAGCATTCCAGTAAGACTCCCTCAGCTGTGAGCGCACATGTGTTTAGCATAATTGGGCGTGTGGAATCGCTTACTTATTAGAGGGCATTTTCATTATTTACATCTGCATGAACAAACACTGATGATGAATGAATTCAACCAAAGAGGGAAGGTTCTAAAAATGTCATATGTAAGTGAGAAGGAGCCAAGCCTGTGAGGGCTGCCTTCCCCATCGTGTGTGTTCCATTCAGTGACATGAGACATCAGTGAAAACGTGCCCCTTATAATTGATATTTAGCATCAAATTGTACTTACTGGGCCCAAATTTTGTATTTTAAACAGGTTTGCAATTTTTTGAGATAACAGTCCTGGGAATATTCTGAATTCGGGAAGGAGTTTAGAGAGGTTATTGCCTTCTTAATAATTTAGAAGACTTCTATTGCTCTGCCAAGTCAGAAGATTAACATTTAATAGAAAAAAATTATATATCTATAATTCAGTCACGGCTATTAGATCAGATGGGTTTTACATTAAGTGAAAAAGATGTTGAGCATTTAAGGACCATTAAACTACAGGACTCTTTTATATGGCTTTAAGGCCCAGGCCCTGCTGCACAGACGATTTGTTTTACGTATACAGACTGCATTAAGGGTGGGGAGAAGGGCATGCATGTGAAAAGAAAATAGGCCATGAAGGAGTGTCATTTTCCACATTGTGAATAGCTACCGTGCAGATTCGGTCTTATTTTATAATAATTAGTGTTATGCATCATTAAGTTGCTTTCTTACAGGCTGGAAGAATGTGGCAAAGGCCCCTTTAAAAGTGGTGCCTGCAGGAGATCCAAGCAGCCGAGACCCCTATGTTGATACTTCATTTTGAGAAACCACATTTCTCATAGTTTTCAGATTTGAGTTTGAAAATGCCTACCCCAGTGGTCCTTAAAGACCACTTTCCCCCATGGGGGGAAAAGACCTAAAGAGGAGGAGTTCCTTCTAATGAGTGTCAGCTTTTACTAGTGATACCCAAACAATCCAGAAAGGACTGGAATTCCATGCGCAGAACAGCCACTCACCTGTGGGGAGACCGTCTGCGCCATGCTGTTTATTAAGTGCTTGTAACACGCTTTTCCTAGTTGCAGTTAAAACATGACAAGCAGTACCTTAACATAAACTTTTCTTGCTATTTACACCATGCCTCCTGTCCCATTCCCACCTCCAGAAACTAGGGGCCAGTGTTATGTAGCAGGATAAAGGCACATAGACTCAGAGCGTGTGGGAAGGAATGGAGTTATTGTAATTTGTAACTTTTCCCTTACGGTGTCCAGACAAGTTTTGTGATTTTCTTTCTTGCTATTCTAAGCTTTTTAAAAATTGCCTCTGACTAAAGTGGCACCTTATGGGCTTCTTCAGAAATTCTCTTCAGGATTTAAAAATGAAGCCGATTCATATTCAGAGTATTCCTGCTAAAAATCCGTTGAGCCAAAATAAAAATGACTGCTACCTAAAATTTTTTCCTCTCTGTTGTTGCTAGAAACATTGTCTCACTCACAGGAGTTTCAGGCTGCCATGCATGCACAATACATCATTACAAACTGTTCTCTGTGGGAATGGAGGGGGGACTGGGCCGGCGAAGCTCCCCAGGGCTTGCAAGCACAGCCCTGAGGACTGAAGTGTGCCCGCCTCACTCACATAGAGGGGAGCTGCTCCCTGGAGCTCTGAGGCTCTTATTTTTTTAAGTGAATTATTCCAGTTGGGCCTAATCCCTAAGCAATATAGTTCTTCTAAAACCATCTCGATTCATTCACACCAATTGACACTTTAAGAAATGCCCCCAGCTACTGTTCCTTGAAGCCTAAATATATGTTAGAGTTGAAAGTGTTTAAGAGGATTTGCAATCTGTGATGATCCAAAATACTATTCATTGTCAATATTTTTGCTGTGCCATAGCCAATCTTGTTATTATAATGTGCATAGCCTCTTAACGGCGACAAAGCCCAAGTACATCACAGCAACTGGGATGACTGTGAGGAGGGCTTTTCTCTGACTCCATGCTACCATCTGGCTCAGCTTGCTGCACTGGTTATGAACATCAGGAAGAATTCCTTAATAAGCCCTTGCTTTTCTTCCAGACCCTTTCGGGCAATTTCGGCCTCTGTGTTCTCTAAGTAGAGAGCAGTTACCAGGACAACAGAGAATTTGAGGTAATTTCAATTGTGATCCGATGCTAATGAGAAAAAGGAGTTAGTGCCTGGAACTTACATTCTAGGTTCCCAAGCGAATGTCAATATGCATATGTAGTGTTTTTGCCCTACCTCATTGCAGAAAGGATTTTAAATTGAGGTGATATGCAATTTTTCGTTAATAAGGGGGAGGAGAAGGGAGATGGTAAATACTAAAAGGATAGAAAGGGAGATGGTAAATACTAAAACAAGCAGCAGCTGGGGATGCAGAAAACATGCCTCGAACACCAAGTATTCTGGTTACTTTTCTGCAGCCGACCTCAATTTGACTCAACTTCCCAGCAGCCAGTGCCAGGCAGAGGGCATCCCACACTCGAGGCCCAGCATCTGTTAGGAAGAGCACAGGCACCCCAGGTTCTGGGGCGGCCAGCCTGGCCTGTGGCCCCAGCCCAGCAGTCAGGACACTTCTCAGTGGAGCGTGCACGCCCTCCAGGACGTGGTCTGTGCAAGAACAGGGGCATCTTCCCACACGCTTCTGTTAGACTTGATGGCATGAGGCTTACGCTAGTTTTTAAATAATCTTATTTTAAACTAATTTGTAGCCTATGAGATCATTGAACTCAGACTAATAGTAGTCCACATTTCGGGTCCTTTGGGTCCATGAGGAAGAACTCTTTTTTTCTCCTGTCTTATCCTTGGTGTACAGATGTTTCAAACAAGTTTTTAAAGCAGGTGCTTGTCTAGGTTAGTTTCTGCCTTCCTTCCTCTCTGTCGAGTTCATTTCCTGTGTCCCGGCGGGCCTCACCGCACCTCAGGCCCCTCCCCGCCCCCCTCCACCCCGTGCACCTCCTCCGAGTCCGGCCCCGCCGGTGCTCCCATTGCCCTTACCTCTTTATTCCAAGACAGAAAACGGTGTAGCTTCCCAAGGCAGGAATTTAAAAAGTTCACCCAGTTCATTTATACCAGTTGTAAATTATGACATGTTAACTATTATGAATGAATTTTCATTTTAAAAAAGCATGTTAACCCCCAATGATGTATTAATCAAGGGTTAAAACCATGTTTTCAGGGGACGATAATTTGCAACAAGTGGAGGCATCAATTCTGCATGAATTGTGTTCATCCACCCTGAATTCACAATTCTCTCTAAACTATTGCTGCTTTTCACAGATTTCTCCTTCCCTCTGTATTTTTGATAAAACTTTCTTTTTAAAAAAATGTCTTATGCAATGAGCCATAACCACACATGAACCGCCTCTCTATGTTTAGGGAATTCTCTGCCTTATGAGTCTTTTTTTTTACAGAAAACTTTGTAGTTTATTAAAAGTTGCAAGCGTGACAACGTGAAGACCGAGTTTTCCATTTGGCGTCATTCACCTGAGTGTGATCAAGCCCCACCCTGAGGACCACGGTCACTCACGGTAACAATGGCAGGCCGGGAGTTTTGAAGCAGCACCCAGTGATCAAGTGCGTGGGCAAAACCCGGGCAGTGATTATCTTAAGCTTACACAACCTGGTGTCACTTTGCTAAAAATCTATTTAAAAATACCTTTCCTTTCAGGAGTCTTAAGTAGCAGATCCAGACGTATCCCCAGAGGTGTGTGAGGCAACCGTCCCACGTGTGTATCAGTGCACACCACACCCGCACATCCAGGCACACACCTGCGTGGGAAGGAAAGTAGGCAGCCCCGTGGTGTGAAAAGAAACGGAATTCTGCGCTTTCCACCGCCCCCTGCCGCCATCTAAGCTGTATGGTATCCTGTCAGAACCTTTTCCTAACTTTGTCAATGTGGACATCACATTTACATCTGTATGGCCTACAAGCCCACTGCCCCAAATGGCTCCAACCCCTCCACTGTCCAAGCAGCAGCAGGAACACAAACTTAATTCCCTTAAATTAGAGGAGGGGATGTTTGCATCGCACATGCTGGGCTCAGCACAACACTCAGCACATGCACCTGCCTTTCACAGACACCCGGACCTGGGGGTCAGTGTGATGCCTGCCCCACAGTGCACACCTACCCGAGGCAACCATGCTGGGGACTTTAAAGGGGCCACCGGCTGGGATACAGTTCTTTTTCTTAAAGAGATCATTGTATATATGATCATACGTGGCTTGGAAAACAAACATTGGGCTTGTCTGGCTTGGGTTGGGTCCTGGAAGCTTCATGTGAGTTCCTGTTTCAAAGACCAGAAGCCAAATCTCCATTTGCTGAGGATGTCATGTGCCTCTGCGCTCCGGTTCTGGTTGCTGGTGCAGACCGCTGGCTCCCCTGGCGTGAGGGCATGGCCGTGGAAGTGCGGCCTGCACGCGCTTGCTCCCGGACTCCAGCCGCGTGGGGCTTCCCCTCAAGTGCTGTCTCTGTCTTATGAGTCTTAGTGAGAGGAACAGACACCTGCCCTCTATGGAGGCTGAAAATGCCCAATGTTTGCTTTCCCGATATCCGGGGATGTGAGCACATGGCCCAGACAAGGTCGTTTTGCCAACTGTGCTCTTGACTTTGACTAGGGGACTAAGTGACAGTAAGAGGCAGATGTCAACCAGTCATTGTTGGTGCCAATTCAAAGCCAACACAAATCTGCAGTTTGAGGTGTGGTGAAGAAAAATACTATATTCAGCACAAGCCAGCTCAGCTGTGATACAGCACAGCGGTGAGGCAGCTCTGGGGCCAGGCCCCGACGGCTGCATAGCTCTGCTCTGTTCCTGTGTTCTGCTCTGCTCCGTGCTGGTCTGCTTTGCCCTGGGCTCTGCTCCGCTCTGATGTGCTGGCTCCGCTCTGTTCCAATGAGACAAGACACCTTTGCTGTTTCAGCGCAGCCGGGCAAACACAATCTTCGGTCTTTATGTGGAAAGAGAAAGTGTGCTCCTAGACCCCGTGGGGAAATGGCTTATATGGACAGAAATTCCCACCCCTGGTCCCCAGGTGGTCCCTCCTCACGCAAATGAGAACTCCAATTCTTCACAGTTGATTGGTCCAAAAGGCATGGTCTTGTTTGGTAAGAATGGAGCTGCTTTGACTGCTCCATGAAGATGTTGATGGGGGATATAGCTGCACAGCTCTGACTGGAGGGGGAAAGCCTCAGTCCTATTGGTTGAAATAGGATTCCAGGAACTCATCTATAAGGGCCGGTTCAGATGGCAGAAACACAGTGCAGACAGGCAGTTCAGTGCAGGCTTGTCCCTGAGGTGAAGTTTGTGTGAGAGGCCCCTGTGTAGAAATAGCTGCCAGGCTCGGTTTTTAAAAATTTGGGCCCAGTTAGCCACCAGGAACCCTTCTTAGTAGGTATCTTCTTCCTCAGGGCCCACACAGATGTGGTACTGACCTCTCTCTCCCAAAACAGGGGCTCTTGGGTTTGCTCCAAAACCAAATGCCTGGTACAAAGATGGAGGTGGCCCAAAGGTTAGCATCTAATATTTGATGGGGCAGCTGCTGTTTCCTCAAAGAGATTTGGAAGCTTTTTCTGTCTACTGAGGTCCACACCTGGTTTCCCAGCTTCTCTGTAATTCAGTGAGCTACCCAGTGCATTCTTAATAAATCCTTTATTTGCTTAAAACAGCCAGAAGTTTCTGTTGCTTGCAATTAAGAACATGGGCTGATATAAATATTTTCCCTTTATTTCAAAGCAAAAAATGTTCCATTTAGGAACTTTTAGAAAATATAGATGGGAAAAAGAAAAAAATAATTTACCCCAAACCTAGATATAACCGTTAATGCTTGGTGTATATTTTTCAATAACCCTGCATGCATCCCTTCCAAGGAAGCCTATCCTTAGATTATGGCACAGGATGTTGGGGCCACTTCCTTCTTTGTTCAGGAAATCCAGTTGATAGGCTTCCTACCCATTTTTTTTTAAAGAGAGTTGAGTGCTTGATTGAATTGGACTTTGTGGGCAAGAATTGCTCTTAACCCTTGTAGCTAATTTAAGCATCAGCTATAAAGGATGTTAACTCTTTGCCATATAAGTGGCAAGTGTTTCCCTCTGATTTTCTTATTTGTCCTTTAACTTTACTTTTTCTTTCATTCAGAAGTTTCAATGTTGTATAGAATAAAATTAGGCAGTCTTTTGTGGTTTGTGCATTGGTGTCATGCCATATGCATCTTCCCCAACACGTGTACCTATATTTTACTAGTGCTTTTATTATCTTATTACTTATATTAACAAATAACCCATTTGGAATTTGTTTTTATGGTGTCAGTCTGATTACTGTCCACGTTGTTAGCCAGGTTGTCTAATTAATCAATTATCTTTTATCTTTAAATCAAAAATCTTTATTTTCTCCACTGATTTGTAATGCCACATTGAGATGGTATTAAATTCCCATACGTATCCTGGGCCAATTTTTGACTCTTCAGTGTGTTCCATTGGTCTACCCAGCTCTTCCCTCTGCTTCAAAACCTATATATTCTTTCAAGTTCCAAATCTTTCTGCAATTGTTTGTAAGAAAACAAATGACAGTCTTGGATAAATAGGCAGGGATTTGGGGGAACCTGTCCATTGAGGATTGATTGTGAAGAACCGAGTTCTTTCTTTATTGTGGGCAGGGAGTTCAACATTCTGGTTAATGCGGATTTTTTGTAAATAAGCAACTGTATTAAAGCAATTTACTTTGCCTTTGAGAATTCGCAGGGCCTGTCGAGACCATATGTCATCTCAGGGTCTTCAGCAACACCACGGACACTATCATCGTGCTGCTGATGTGCTCATTAACAGCTTGAGCAGAATCCTGGATAAAATAGACTTCACCATATTTTTCTTCTTGGCTGCTGGGACTAAAGTGAGTGGCAGGGCCTTTGGAGACAGATGACAAGTCCACCAGCCTGCTTTGTGAATGACCGCACCCACCCTAAGCTGATGAATGGACTGTGAGAACTGTTACAGAGTGATAACTAAGACAGTGATAAACAGGTGGTCAGTAATTCCTGGAGCCATTTCCCAGAGGAGGGAAAAGCTTCTATCCTACTAGGATCCAAATAGCTTCCTGGCACGGGAGTCGATAGGACTCACTTAGGTGGGATTTCTACAGCAGACCACAGAATACCACTCTAGGCTCAGATCCTAGAAAAATAATCTGTAGGAGTTTCCCGCACTGGTGGGGTTACCGTATAGGAGGGGAGCTAATGAAAACCCATGCGTGGGCTGATAAAGGAGGGAGCCAAGGCATTTGTACTGAGTGCTTTTCCCACTTTTCCCAGTAAGGACCCTCCTCCATCCCAGCCAAACTGGACCAGTGTCGTGACCTCATAGTCCTCGGCTTTCCAGCCTCCTTGCTTAGACCCCTTTATTCCCACCACCTGAAGCCATCTCTCACTCCGTTCCTTCCTATCAGAGTTCACCTAATTCTTCAAGGAACAACTCAAATTCTACTTCTGTGCAGCCTTCTTTACTCATTAATATTTTACTGTTGATGACATCAAGTCAGTTTTCAAAATCAAAGCACAGCCATGTGGCAAGGGACTCCCTTTGGGGAGAGTTTTCCTTTTATTCTGAGCTCAGAGAAGTTTGCAAAAGATGCCTTGTATCAGAAAGGCATGTCCTGATTGTTGGGGACTGTATTAGTTTCCTGTGGCTGCTGTAACAAACTACCACAAATATGGTGGCTTAAAGCAACAGAATTTATTCTGTTACTGTTCTGGAAGCCAGAACTCCAAAATCAGTTTTACTGGTTTTGTTTCTAAATCTCCTAAGGCGAATTAAGAGCTACTGACTGTAGGGGTGCTTAGAAAACTTTGACTCTCTCCAGAACTGGCTGCCCTAGCCCAGAGACTTCCACGTGAAGAAGCGAATATACAAAAAAACAGCAGATGAAAATGATCTAAAGAAAAGAGTTGAGTGGGCAAGTAAATGTACTTCAAGAACATATAACATCCTCAAAATGACAAAATTACAGTGAAGAGCAGATCAGTGGTTGCCAGGGGTTGGCGGAGTGGGGGTGAGCAGGAAGCAACCGCACAAGGAGACTTTCGTGGTGGTGGAACAGCTCCGTATCTTGGCTGCAGGTGAGGTTAAATAGTTACATGAATCCATTCAGGTGATCACATGACCTAGAATTACTCTCACCCTCTGTACCAATATCAGGTTTCTGGTTTTGATAATCCCTTGTATTTATGTAGTGTAACCACTGGGGGAAACTAGGCACATAGTAAGCAGGGCCTCTCTGTAATATCTTTAAAACTTTCAATGACTCTATAAAAATAAGCAATGACTTACAGAAATATATACACAAGGTAAAAGTAGTTATATTAGAAAACTGAGGGGTAATAAAGTAGGAGAAACTCCCCATATCATAACTAAACTTGGGTTGCAAAGCCAGCTCTGACTTTCCTCAAGGCCAGCGAAAAACATAAGTCTGTGCAGTTGTTTGTGTTTGCCACTGAGCCACTTCTCTAAACCAGAGGAGGGCACCTCTGGGACCTGTGTGGACCAGAGAGCTGCTTCTGTCACTACGTTACAGTGAAAGCACTGAGCAGCAGCGCATGCCAATCCTCTCCCTTCTGCGTTCGTTCCTAGCTGGGTGTATTCAAGAGGTTGGTCTGTCCTTATGCCTTGGCTATGAAGGTCAGCAGGAAAAGCCTTTTTTCCAGCAGGGTCTATGCTGGAAAAACTAGCACGGTAAATTTCTAAAGTTCAAAGCTTACTGAGAACATTCTAAAATGGCCCTGTTCCAGAGAAGAGGTTCATGTCTCGGGGGAGAAATTAACTTGATTAAATCAAGTGAAGGGTATCTTTAGTGATGAGTACACTCCATTGGAAGTTGGGATTTTTCTTTCTGTAGAAAGTCTCTTTGTCTTGCTGGAGACTGAGACAGAGAGAGAGAGAGAGTGAGAATGGGAAAGAATGTGTGTGTGAGATCACATTTGGTAATATCTATGGACCCTCCAGGACATCTTTAATGATGAGAATTTATAAGGTTTTGTGAAACGTACAGCTGTGAGCAAGATTTGGTTCTGGCTCCTGGGCATGTTCCTGAGAATGGGTGTGACCTCAGATAAGTAACTGAATTCCAGTATCTGGACCTGAATAGAAAGAGAGATGCTTCGATTATCACAAAAGTACTTCTGAGCACCAAAGTTTTATGAGTGATGGAGTGATTGTTGTCTGTTTTGGCACATGGACCCATCATGTTCTTGCTGTTTTCTCTGAATTGTGAATTTTGGGGTTGCTTTCTTTGACACAAAGTTTGGTTGAGACATACGTGTGCTCGCATGTGTGTCCATCCATCCGCCCCTCCCCTCTGCAGAGATGCAGTCAGCTCTTGCTTACATGTGTGAACAAAGCTGGCAAAACACACAGGGGAGAATGGGGCTGCTGCGGATATACGAGCTCTCCTGCCTCTGCAATAGTGACCGGAAGACAAGCCATTTGAAAGGCGAGATTAAAGGCAGAGGATTCAAAGAGCTCACCAAGGAGGCGGCAAATTGAGGCCAGAAGCAGACTCATTCAAAAGCATTTCATAGTTGCTCAAAGTGACTCTTCATTTCACTTCAACCCACTCTGTGCCCAGAACTCTTAGTGGGTGGCCCTGCTTCTGGGGTCACTAGTCCAAAAGTTAGAATAAAACTCGGCTACTTCCCCTTCGAAATTATTTATATAGTATTAACCAAAGAGTTCAGCTACAAGAACAGTTGTCTGATTTAAGAAGTAAAGTAGTTTATTGAAAAAAAAATATTAGGAAGCACATGGAATCACTGGGAAGATGTCCCAAGCCTATGCAGCCAAACCATGTCTCAGAACTGGTACAGTGCCAGGTCCTGGGCAGGCTGGCATCCGGTGGCACCTCACTGTGCTGACCCCGAGGGAGGCTGGGAAAGTGAGCATCGGGCATCATCAGCACTGCCTCACACTGAGACTCATAAGGTGGGAATTTCTCAATGATGGAAATGGACTTCAATCCAAAGTCAAAAATCAAACAAATAAAATACAAATATCTACCAGCTTCCCTTTGCTATCCAACACCATAAAACCATGTGTCATGCTATGAGTAAGTTCCCTCCAGTATTCAAGTCTCGTTAAATGTGGGCTGTATTATCGTGACCAAATTTAATAACTGGGCAAGGTAGCACAGCTGGCTGGATGGCAGGCCGAGAATCCCACTGCGTAATTCAACTGGGTCTAGGGCTCGGCTCACATATGGTGTCATTTGGGACAGCTGTCAGCTCCAGCTCAAATATCAACAGAACGGTTCTGGGTCCTGCAGTGGGAAGGGATTCTAGAACAGCTGCAGTGCTTCTGAGACTGCGACGTGGCTGGTTCTTGTGACGTTGTCCGGATATGGGGGGAATGCCAGTGATGTAGGAGTACGTTCTGTTTCTCTGCTTCATGACATGGGTTGCCTGCTGTGTCCTAGCTCAACTTCATCCTCCTTCCAGCTCCCGGATCCTGTCGCTGAAGCGAAGACAAACTGAGCCCGCCTCCGTCTGAGGACAGAGGTCGGCAGAGGACGGCGGCAGTTGCTGTTGTGCTGTGTCCGGGTTTGCCTTATGAGGTAGTGTGTTACTGTGAGATTTCACCATATCAATAATATCCTTTCTTTAAAACAAAATAAACATAACTCCCGCTGTCCTAACCCTCATGTAATAAAAAATGCGTCCGCCCATTTTTCAAGGGGAGACAACCCACTGTCTCATAAGAACTGTCACCAGTTTCGGGTTCAAGTCCAGCGTCTCTGGGGCATCCTCCTCCTCTAGTTTTGTCACTTTCTTTTTTGAAAATCTGTGATCTGACCTAGAGACTAAATTGTAAAGTTAACTACGCCAAGAGTGAGGGATAATGACAGGAAAGACAAGGAAAATTGGTTAAAGCCCATACATGTACACATGCAATGAAAGGAACTATGGGTCACTGCTCTCGTCTTCGGTTTTGCAACTGGACCCAGGACCAGAAAAGGTACTGGTGACGTTTCTCCTCCACAATATTGGAAGTTGCTTTTGCCTGCAGCCAGAACCTCAACTGGATTATTTAACCAGGAACGGTGACCCAAACCTGCATTTCTGAGGGATCTGAGCCCTTTTTCTATGGAATTCTACTCAGTGGTGTGCTGAATCTATCTTGTACCGACATGTGAGAATAGATTAGTACATTTTCAGCAATGCTGTGGGCCATTTGTTAAAAACAGCCATTATTAAAAATCAAATTACATAAACTCATGATTAAATAAGTATATGAAAAACAATGTAATAAATGCCCTCAAACATCGCTTTCTAATTATTTGACTATTATTTGTCTTTGGGGGTTATTTATATCCTTTAAACATGTGGAAAAGTGTGGCATAGCTGGGTGCCACCATTCGTCCTGCCCGACTGTTCTCCACGATGCAGGAAGGTGCTGTCGGGAGCTTGAGACCGGCCTCAGGGGGTGCACTCTACGGAAACCGGCACACACTGCGCTCCAGCACCACGGGCCGCAGCCCCGTTCCTCTTTACTGCTCGCGGTGCCGGGAGCAGTCCCAGGGCCCTTCTAGGTTCCAGCCTGTCTTCCTGCCGCGTGTAGTGGCCGTGTGACAGCACCGCAGTGACACAGGAGTGGCACAGCCACCTTTCTGAAGTGGCCAAGAGCTTGAAGCCATGGTTTTGTCTTCTGATGGCAGTGTTCTTCTCTCCAGACAGAAATATTTAAACCAAATATTAAAACCCCGCATCACAGGGATGGGAAGCAAACATGCTGCGAGGCGGTCATTAGCGTGCTGACAAGCGAGCACGCCCGCGTCCTCTGCTGGGTCCTGGCCCGCGTTCCGGTTGCTGGTTCAAGGCATACCTGTCCACTGTAGCTCAGCACGCTGGTCTCAGAGGCGCTGTCTCCCCAGTGGTGCTGTGACTCGGATATCCAACAGGCGACTGCGCCGTTCTAGCTGCCTCCGGGTGATTTGGAACATGGTGAACACTAATGAGTGAAGACCATCAACCAATTTACTAACATTGCAGAAAAATGGGTTCCTCAGCAGCAAGATTGTCTTTGACACTGAGTCTGTGTAGAAGGCGAGTCCACAGAGGACCGCGCGGGCAGAGGCAGCCGGGCGTGGAAAGCAAAGCCAAATGTGTTTCCCAGAGAGCGAAGCTCCACCTCCCCACGGTGCTGTGTGAGGTCTCATGTCGGTCTCTGCTGGCAAGTTGACCCCATGGGGTCAAGAATTTAGGGATCACAGCTTTTCATTCTTTTTCTCAGCTGGTATCGCCCTTACGCGGAACCACCCACCCCATAGTCCTTGAATTTGTCAGGTTTTTCCTGCTGTTCTTCAGTGGCTCCCCAAGGCCTTTGGATTGAAAGCCAGGTTCCTCGGTATGGCTGTTATTCGGAGCCCCATCTGCCTCTCCAGCCTCACGTCCCATCCCCATTTTTTTTGCAGCACCTCATCCCCAGCCAGACCAAGCCACTTAGCATGCTGACTGGGGTCTTCTCCGTGCCTGCCCCTCCCCGCACTCCGGTGCTTTCACACTAGATCTTTTTTGTCTGCAGACACAGCCTTTCAGATGTCCTCTGCCTTGTCCCCGTAAGACCCTTGGTCTCTTGACCCCTCTCCCCTCAGGCACCCTTGTAGACCATCCTGTACACAGGCCTGAGGGAGGGAATGTGTGTTGGATGAATAACAAGCAGTTGTCTGCCGGAGCTGCTGTGGGTTGAGTGCAGCCAGGGCAGTGACTGCAGCAGAGCATCATGGGGCCAGCGAGGAGGTGGGGTGGGGGCTCAGAGAGAGTGTCCAAGTGAGTGAGATCCCGGTGCTGCCTCACTCCGCCAAGGCCCAGCCACTGGTGAAAAGCCTGCCTTGGGGCCTGTTCAGGGCCCGAGTCAGGAGCAGCCACACACCTCACTTGGCCTTTAGAGGCCGCTGGGCTCTGATTACTCCAGGGAGCATGCCACGTAATGAAAGCTCACCAGCAAAGCCAGAGCTCACGCTTCCCATGGACAGTGTGGGTTTCCTCTCTCTCTGGGGTCAATAAGAAGTGTAATACTTTTGTGTGGGTAGCAATAGACTCTTAGAGGCATAAGGGACTCCACCTTTTTAAACACTGCCAGTGGCGGGCAACTTGCTGCCAGTCTGTGAAGCTCTTTCCTTATTTTGACCTGACGTCCTTCTATTGGTTTTGAGCCTAAAAATACAGGTGGCTGGAAATGACATTAACATTTTTTTTGGACAGCCACATTCCATTATTGATTTTTATTGGGCTTATTACCAAATAAAGCCTCTGGGACTATTTTTGGATGTGATTAAATCAGGCCTCTCATAGTGTTAATATACAGACAACTGAGAACAAAGTAAGTATAGGGCTTGACACGTAACGTATGAAGTGTTCTCATGTCGTTTTATGCCTGTCCTCCTAGTTGGTTCCAGCATTGTAAGAGTTAAACCAGGGCTAGAGATGCTGCAATTGTGGGGAAGGGGGTTGCAGGAAGGAGCCAGGAACCACTGAGGCGACCTCCTGGCAACTGTGGAGGAGACAGGGACCTGGGGCCCGAACTGGCCCTCGGGGTGAGGGGCAGGGACGCTGTGAGGTTGCACATAAACCTGGAGTGGAGTACCCAGAAGAGGAGAGTGTGCAGGCACCGAGCACAGGTGGGCTACATGGGGAAGCAGAGCCAGGCAGCTGAGGGACCACGCTTAAGCCCCAGGTGGGAAATGCAGATGGAGGCACCGCAAAGCCAGTCCCAGACCCAGAAACGACCTAAGGGGGCAACGAGCTGGGAATGGGGAAATAAATCATGTAACCCACCCGTGATGGAACATCCTGCCCTGATGATAAAGGGTGTTTCCAAAGAGTTTTAACGACAGATTTCTTTTTTATGTTGAAACTGGAATTCCTACTGTTGATCCTAATTATGTAGTAAACATCTATGGTGTATGTGTGTGTTCTGTGTATATGAATGAAAGGATGAATACTCTGAGCATACATTCTGTATTGAGACAGAAGAGAAGTTAACATTGGCCCTGGCTGGTGTGGCTCAGTGGACTGAGCATCAGCCTGTAAACCAGAAGGTCGCAGGTTCAGTTCAGCTCAGGGCACGTGCCTGGGTTGTGGGCCAGGTCCCCAGCTGGGGGTGCGTGAGAGGCAATCTGCCTTGGAGATCATATGCTTCTTCTACAATTAGAAACTATGGTGACTATTATCAGAATTTACAGCTCCCAAGAACTGGGGCACGATGAAAGAGTACCGTGATAGGATTCCTGCTTAATACTTATACATCTGAGCTGACTCCTTGTAAGGCAGGTATCCCTCCTCCATGTGGTTTGTGCATTCATTGGCCCTTCAGCTACTTATCAGACACTTAGCACGGGCTAGGCACTCTGCTGGCATGGGAGGACAGTGTGCTGTCGTCCTGCTACGATGGCCACCTGTGGTGTACCAGGGCTCGGGATAATTCCCGCACAACATGCAGTAAGGGGAAAGGAACACACTTTACTGGGAGAAGCACACAAAGTAAAGATCAGCAAGTAGAGACATGAGGCCCTCATCTTTTCAACAGCCCATGGAGAGGCATGCTGGACTTGGTGTCCGATGGAGGGAGCCAGAGGAGTGGTCCAGAAAGCAGTCACCATACACCTGGGGACCAGGGGAGTCTGAGAGTTTCAGGCAGGCAGGGGTGGATGGCTTCTCACCTTCCCCATACGGCCCCTGTGAGCAAATTGCCCCCAGGCCCTGTGGCCTGTCATGCCTTCCCTCTCCTCACCTGCCACCCTACCACCAGCTCAGGGCTTGTCTCCAGCCTGAACAACCACTGTGGTCTCCTCACCAGTCCCCTGGCTTCTAGTGTCTTCCTCCGCCTACCCATCTTCCATTCTAGATCCAGCATTGTCCTTTAAACAGACCTCTGACTGGAATACCGTTCAGCAATAAAAAGGAACAAACTGCTGATCCATGCTCTCACATGATAAACCTCAAAACACAGAGCTGGGTGAAAGAAGCCAGAAGCAAAGAGTACACATTGTATGACTCCGTTTAGAGGAACTGCCCAGCAATGGCAAACACAGAGGCAGAAAGCAGGTCAGTGTGGCCTGGGGCCGAGGGTAGGAGTGGGGGCTGACTACTGGTGCGTATGTGGGGTGCTTTGGGGTGACAGAAACGTTCTAAAGCTGGACGATGGTAATGGTGACACAACTCTGCAAATTTACTGTATAGTACACTTAACAAAATTTGGCACATATTAGGGCAAAGGAGGGACTGATGAGTATGGACGTGCAGAGTGTTATGGTGTACTCTGGAAGGTTCTAGTGTATTCCACTGTGTTTTTGTGTGAGGCCATCATGGTAGACTTATTAATGAGATGAATATTATACTGATTCTTTACATGAGAGATGAATTTTTTAACTGGAGAGATATAAACATATTCTTATTTTAAAGAGATTGTTACTATCTGCTTGACAACTTTCTTGAACTCTGTGGCTGTCTGACAGAGTGGAGGGGCCCCTCCGTGGCATTTGGTGCCTTCCCACCCATCTCCAGTTATTCCTTAAGAACCTGGCACTCCAGTCACACTGGAGTCACACGTTTAATGCCTCTATTCACCCTTCATCTCTACCTTGTGTCCTGGGCAAACTTCCACTCATCTTTCAAAGCCCAGCTCGTGTGGCTTAGTGGGATTGGTGGTACTTTTATCTTTTTATCGTTACCCGAGGACATTTTTTAGAGAGAGGAAGGTGGGGAGACAGAGAGAGAGTAAGAGAGAGAGAGAGACACACACACACACACGTCAGCCACCTTCTCATATGTGTCCTGACCTGCCACCTTGCAACCTTCTGGTCCTTGGGATGACACTTTGACCAACTGAGCCACACTGGCCAGTGCTGGTGATCCTTTTATCTGTGTTCTCATATCCCCTCCATTAGAGCACATTTCACATTGTAATGCAGCCACTTGTCTCTCTCCGTCTTATACTAGAGTATGAGCTCTTGAGTGGAGAGACTGTCTTTTTCATCTGTGCATTCCCAGGGCACACGGTGGGTGCTCAATAGCAACCTCATTCATTCAAAGTAGTCCATTCAGAGCTGCTCTTCTCAACCTTGGCGCTATTGACATATTGGACCACATAAAGCTCCGTTGTGTTGTGGGATGTCCTGTGCATCACAGAAAGTTAAGCAGCATGCTTGGCCTCTACCCACCACATATCAGTGGCACCCCCACACATAACCCAACTGTGAGAACCAGAAATGGTCTCCAGATCTTGCCAAATGTCCGGTGGAGAGAAGCACGGGTGTAGGGCTTTCTCTGTGCTTAGGAGCTCTGTTATGCTCCTTGGAAAACGTGCTGGGACCAAGGACAGAGCCTTGCAGCCCACTCCTAGTTACTACTTGCCCAGCTGCCCTCATGACTGAGGTTGCTGTTCCAAGGCGGAGCCCAACCCAGCCCCACTGACTCACAGGCGTCTACTAGCCTAGAATCCCTGTCAAGCCTCAAAGCCCACCAGGCCTTTAGATGAGTGTTGACTTCTCTTACTCTGTGTCTTCACCTTTTATGTTCTGAAACCTTTGCCTGACAGGAACGGCAGGAGTAAAACAGGAGTCCAGCAGTTCTGCTTTCTCCTGCCACTTGGGAATAGTCCACAGGCCCCTTTGTCCTCTGCCCCTTCTCCCTCTCATTAACAAAGCTTTTTCAGATGGAGGTGAGGTCCAGGTTCTTGGCAGCCACAAACAAAGAATTGAACTGACCACACAGATATTGTAAAGTGAAGCAAGTGGAAATGTATTAAGGAAAGTACACTTCTCAAGACAGGGGAGTGGCTCATCTCTGGCCAGGGAATGGCTTTTTTCCATTGAACGGTTACAGGCTGTATACGGTTTTTATTTAAGCTCCTACACATGCAATTTCCCACAATCCTCCTTGACTGCTCACTTGGGGAGGATTATTATCAGATGTCACAAGGTGAGTCTCGGAAATCAGAAGCTGATTGACGACAGCTGCAGTGTCTCAGGACTTCCTATTCCATCTCCTGCCTCACGTTGTCCTTCGGACAGTCACAAGCTTCTGTTCATTCTGGGATTTGACTTACAGGCTGCGGTGCATGAGAACCTTTGCTCTCTGTCTTGCCATGGCTACTCCTCTGCCTGTTGCTTTAAATACTTGCTCCCTTCTCCCACCCAGGAGTGCATCCCGGAAAACCACAGTGCTTCTGTAGTTGCTTCCGGGGAATTACTTGTATAGTCTAAGGGTTTTAAAAGCTTCCCATCTGTCCTGAGCCATCTTCCTGTTCTTAGAGTTTCCAGCTATGCCTGTCCTGAAATCTATGTCCTAATGGCTATAAATAACACTCATTTTAATATTAAATATTTATATACTAGTATAGACAGATTCCAACACAGACTGTCCAACTCCAAAGCCTGTAGGTTCATCCACTCTACTACTGTGTCTCCAGTTTCCCAGATTTATAGTCTTGGTTATTCACATTATCTTAGTTTGAGTCCCTCCAGACACAGAACCTGGGAGAAAGATTTGAGCATAAGTGCTTTTTTGAGGAAAGTGATTCCAGGAAACATTGATAGGGGAGCAGACAAGCGAGGCAAGAAAGAAAGGAAACTCAGGGTGGGGGGTGTTATCATTTGAGTTACCCCGTGGGCAGCAGAAGCTGAACCCAGTGGAGAGCCCAGGGGGCACTGGAGAGCACACTGCAGAAGTCGAGGTCCATTCACCACACTCCCCTCCCTGGTGGTGAGGGCTGCTGCCGAGGGCACCGGTCTGCCTCTCCAGGGGTGGCAGGTAGCCTCTGGTGCTCAGGGACACAGGAGGATATGGGCACTCGCTGAGTCCACATCCACATTCTGAGTTGAAGGTCATGTTCTCACTTTTCTTTCTCTCCCATTTCCACAGCCACTTCTTTTTTGACCACTGTTAAGTCCATAGAAGGAGTTATTCTTTTTCTTCCACTTTCTGTTTCATTAAATTGTCAACAGAATCAGACTCTGCACTTAGGGGAATGGCAGATGAAGCTCCTCAGGTGTCTGGGGATTCTCATTGGCCCCGTGCCCACTTCTCGCACATGTGGTGATGCCTGTTAGCAAGCGCTCACCATCCCTTCCCTGTGGGCTGGGCAAGGGCGAGGAGAGGGGTGTGCAGTGAACATGGGAGTCCTGCTGCTCCCTGCTCATCACTACAAGGCAAGCAGAGGCATCTGGGCTCCTTTGCCCGTGGGGAAGCACGCTGCAGGAAACGCCTGCCCACTCACGGGTGGTGTGGGCCCACCTGCACTCATCCCTCCTGCCCCTTAGAAGTTCCACCATGTTTCACCCCAACAAGGGCCCCGCCCCTATGACAAGAGCTGGTGTCACAGCCGGGAAGACTATGAGGCCCTAAGTGGACACCTGCAGTTTTTCTTTGCAAAGACTCTTTTTTGTAGAATTAAGTGTTCCTTCTCCATTCCATCTGTCTCCTGTAGGGAGGTAAAGAATGGCTCCATCGGTCCCAAACCAGGGTGATCACACGACCAGGCTCAACCTATCAAAATGTCCTACCCCAAGGATTAGTCACAGGTGTGAACGCACAGGCAACACCACTCAGAGTTCTTTCCTGAATGGACATGCAGAAATTTGGAGAGAAAAAAATGCCTTTGCCCCCGGGTTTGCTGAGAGATAACTAGAGATACATTTGACAGATGAATGTGGCTGCCAGCCTCTTTCCTTGGCCCCTGTTCTTGGCCCTTTGAACACAGAGCGATGACTGTGGGTGATCACAGTGCAGTTTGTGGAGGGAGCTGTACTCAGGGCATTCATACTAGCAGCCATGGGCAGTAAACCAGGGTCGATGCAGCAATAGGAGCATTTAAAAGCAACGGACCAGATGTTCACTTAGAAATATGGTGGGTCTTAAAACCACAGCCTTGTGGGTCCACAAAATAAAATTAAACACAAGTGGAGGCAGTTAGACGAGGTTAGTCTCCAGGTTTCCTCTCTGTCCTCCAGGGGCTGTGAGTGGCTTCCAATGGGTGAGCTCAGACTCTGCCAGGCTGCCCTGCACAGCCTCATGTAAAATTTCAGCTGCTCGCAGCAGACAGAACTGGATTTCAAACCCCAGATTTGCCATTTGCTCATTGTGGGGCCCTTGGACGAGCCACCTAACTTCCCTGTGCCTCAGTTATCCAATCTGAGAAACAAGGGTAATAAGCTTCATAGAGTGCATTGGGAAGGCTTGGTTCACAGTAAGAGCTCAAGAAACGATGGGCAATTCTCTTGCTCTGAGGGTAGGCAGCATTTTTCTGGGGCAGGAGAAAGCATTTTATCCAATGGTAGGAACGTTGGGGGCTTAGCCAATGTGAAGGAGCTCAGTAAGGAGGAGAGAGCTGGATATTGTCTTAAAGGGAAGTGGTGCCCTCCACAGCCCGTCCACTCCTGCTGGGTGTCCCCCAGGCTCCCACGGCCCTGGGTCGACCTCGCACCTGAGGCAAGGCATTCGTCACTCCAGGCTGTGGCTGGGCAGACCCAGGGCTGCTCTCCCTTCCCCTGAGAGCACTCATTTTCTGAGGCTCGTCTCCTTGAAGACCTCAGCCTGCAGCCCTCTTTTTCTTTCCTCTTGTCACCCCTCTGGCTGTCAGTTCAGCAGTGTAGCCCTGAGAACATGCAACTCAGCTGCTATGATGTGCAGTGGGCATGGGTCCAGCCTGGTGGCAGACAAACAGACACCTATGCTGATGTGCACAGCCCTTGGGTGAGGGAGCAGAGGTGCCATGGGGACATGAGAGAGCCACCTGACACACCAAGGTGGGTTCCTAGAGCAGCCCATGTCTGGAAGGCTACAGGAACCAATGGTTAACTGAAGAGTGAGCAGAGGGGGCTGAGAAAGGCGGGAAAGGGAGACACATGGGGTAGAGCATACACGCAAATGGAACAGTTTGTGCGTCACTGCAGAGGCAAGAGGGTCAGGGGAAAGCAGTGGGGTAAAGTGCTGGAGCCATGGCTCGGTCACGTGCTGGGGCAAAGCTGTGCTTGGCCTGGGAAGCCATGGCAGGAGGCTTAGGTTTGCTGTTGAGGTGATGGGAATCAGGGAAGGGTGTTAGGCAGGAGTCTCAGGAGATTTCTGTTTTAGAAAGAGGTGGGGCTGCTATGGACACACTGGTTTTTGGAGGGAAAGGGTGGAAGGAGGAAACCTGGTCAGGAGCCTGTCTTGGTCATCCAGGTAAAAGCTGCACCAGGGTTGGGCAGGGAGGGAGATGGAGGAAGGATGTGTAGGGGAAACTGAGGCACCCAGCCAGCAGCCAGCACCCTGGCCCCATAAGGTGAATGAGGCCACCTTAGATCCTCTGGTCCCCGTTGGGCCACCCCGGCCAACATATGGGGAGCGGAGCCATGCATTCTCCACTTGGCAAACCAAATTCTGTCCTGTGGAATGATGGGTAATGAAGTGACTGTTGTTTGAAGGCCCTGGGTTCCGGGGTAGTTGTGATGCAGCAGTAGATCAGTAAAACAGCATGGCCGCACCACCAGGGACGTGCCATGGCTTGTGGTCCGGTAGGTTGGCTGCCCATGCGTTGGACAGCCTCGCAGGGGTTGGCCTTCCTGCCACCTACCACAGGATTAAAGGCAGCCCTTGTCCCCCACGATGAGGTTCTGTTCTGTCTTCCCCGAGCCCTTCAATGCCAATTGATCTCTACTCCTGGAACAGAGACTTCCAGTGCTATTGCCTCTTAAGTGTGTGCCCGTAGAGAGAAATAATATGCTGTCAAAGGGGCAAACAAGGCCAGCCTTTTGTAGAGACATCATCATGGTGTTCTGTTCTGGGCAGACTCCTAGTGTATGATTTCCTCTGTGAGAGCCAACTCAGCGCACTCCAGCATCACAGGCTCCTTATTCATTTGATTATGTTTGTGACATCCCAGTGGGAAATAAAAGTTATCAATAAATCACACAGTTGCTGCAGATACACTGAATGACCTGGGCAGAGTGCTGACTGTACCAGTTGCTATGACCGCAAGGGCCAGGGCCACTCATGAGCGGTGCTCCTCCAGGGCTGAAGAACACGTGGCCTGCTGTCATCCTGGACATGATCTGCCTCCCCACTGCCCTAGATATCCTTAGCAGGATTAAAATCCATGAGCACAGGACCCTGGACTTGTCGGAAGGCCTGGGTCCAGCCTCGGTATTAGCTGTGTGATATTAGGCTGGCTGCTTGGCCTCCCTGGAGATTTGGGCTCCTCATTATGAAATGTCCAGAAATCCTTGTTGTGACAACTGAATGAGAAAATGAATGTGAGATTCGCACACCAGAAAGTACCATATATGCAGACTGGTGGCATCACCTCGGTCATTATTTCAGAGTAACCACAGCATGTCAGGGGTGCCCTGGGAGAGGCGCGCTAGATTGGGCACTGAAGTGCCACGAGCAATCAAACACGGTTTCTTACCTTTATTTCTCGTGTTTCCAATACAGCCAGTAGAGTCTGCCCCATCAATTTCACAGAACTATTGTGAGATTCAAATCAAACAATAGTTGGGGGAGCCCTTAGGCAGAGCATTAAGTTGTACAAATGTAGGTTACTTTACAGAATCACGTCTTTTCCTAACTCTGTTGTTTGTGAGGTTTTTTGTTTGTTCATTTGCCAATCTTCCTATTTTCTGGTTTTCAGTATTATAGAGAATTTTCCCCAACACTTCCTAAAACAATCAAGAAAATAGGGCCAGTTAGTTTTTTGGAAGGAAAGAAAAAACCCATTATTGAGTTCTCATGATGTTTTAGGCTTTCCAATACATTAGCTCATTTAACAGCCATTTAAGACCAGTGTCATTTGTGTCTGGTTTCACGAAGGAAGAAACTGGGGCCCAGTGTCTGCTCAACATCACGGAGCAGGAACTGGGCACAGGTCTGTTTATCACACCACACGAGACTCAAGACCACCGTTTTCTTCCCATCAGAGGTACTCTCAACTTCTCACATTCTCACTACCCTTCCCCGTTTTGACCTTTCTTATCACAATCAATACTCCTTTAGTTACGATTAATTTATGGATTCAAGTGTCCTATGAAGTTACTGACAGTCTAAGCAATCAGTGGTGACAGAAACATGACGAGCTGGTTCATGAGGCGGTAAAGCTTCCCTGTAATGCGGCACGCCCGTGCTCCTCTGCACCGCGGAGCCATGTGGGAGAGCCACAGTCTCTGTGCGGAATGTGGGAGAACATGAGAACGTTTTCTTTTTAAGCAAAGGATGGACTGATCATGTCAGGAAGACAATAGGTTTGCGTATCTCCTGGGCTCAAGGGAAACTAGCAAGGAGCACCCTCTTACTCTGCAGGAGAATAAGGCAAATAAACACCCTAACAGCTCCTTTATTAATTGTGACCTAGATATTTGGTATTTTTAATCCTGAAACTCGGACCTTGATAGATGTATCCATCCAGAAATATTGGCTTGGGCGTTTTTGCTCTGGGAGGAGTGACACAGAGGTGAGCTTCCGTAGGGCAGCCTGTTCCCGAGAGAAAAGGAAGGAGGCTGGACTGCACGTACCAAGTTTCTCTCTCCTCCTTTCTAACTCACCAACCTGAGTGAGGCCAAAAGTGTTACCAAAACTGGTACCCCTCCACGAGGAGTGAGATCTGAGTGGGGAATAAGCTTTTCTTCCTAACAATGACATTGGGTTTTGAGAAAATCTGTAAGACTAGCTAGAGCATTGTAGAATTTTCTAGAAAATATTACTTGTTGAAGAGGAAAGCAGTCTAAAATGTGTCTCCTAGCTTGATAAAACAGGAACCGAGGAATAGAAGAAGAGTAGACAAAGCATTTCACCTTCCTCAGATAAATGTCACTTAATAAATGTCAAAGACTGAATAGGCAATGAAAAATGGCTGAGACAGAAGACGCCAATTTTGAACTCCTCCTGGAAGTCCTTGTAAAAAGAAAGCCTAAGCTTGATTCTGAAAGCTGTACTAGAAAAAGGAGAAAATACCTTTGACCCAAACTTCATCTGACTCTTGTTTCAAGTGGTGAGCCAGTCTATCCCATATAGAAAAATTCTACTAAGGGAATTGATGGCATAGCTTTTATGCTAAATGATAGTTGCTAATTGATTTTTGTCTGAGTGTTTGTAAAAGCAACTACAGTGACATCTGGTAATGATGAACTGGGTACTTTGGGTTAGTTCTTCCACTTAGCACAGTAAAAAAAGAACAGACAAAATATTATTTTAAAAACTCTCCTTGAAGACTCTAACCAGCTGATATAATGGTGAATAGCATTGATAGAGAACAGAAATCTGTAGAGGTAAATTCAGAATTTGGGCCTTTCAGAGTAAGTTCTTTAACCAAAATTGAAATAAATTAGAACTCAATAATGATAAAACACCAAGAAATAATTCCACAAATTTGAAATTAAACAACTTAGTTCTATATATTCTATGGGTCAAAGAAGAAGTCCTAAGAAAATCAGAAATGTTTTAGACTGTAGGGCATGAAAATGTAACATCTTAATTTGTGGATTTAGCTAATCCAGCGTTTAGAGGGAATGGCATAACCTTAAATGCCTTACATTAGAAAAGATGAAAGATCCAAAATAATGCCCAGTATGACCATTTAAACAGCTAGGGAAAAACAAAAAAGAAAGCACAAAGCAAGTAGAATGAAAAAAAATGAAGACAAAAGCACAAATCAGTATAGAAAAGATCAAATAATACAAAGATCAACCAGGCCAAAAGTTGTTTTCTTGAAAAGAAGAACACAATTGGTTAATCATTATCTAGACTGATTATAAAATTAGACAGAAGAGAAGTGACCAGTGTCAAGATCCAATGGACAGACACCAGCGGCATGGCAGAGTGAGAGGACCTCCAGGGCTCTCCCGTCGAAGCTACAACGGTTGGACAGCTAGCACAGATCCGCGTCTGAGAGCTCTGCACGTGGAGACATGAGACGGTACACAGGAGTGAACAGGGCAGATGGATGGCAGGAAAGGACAGACATGGAAGACTTGCACAGTCTGGTACTCCCCATGACCCCAGTGGATGCAATAACAATGAAGGGTCTGGGGGTGACCCCCAGGGCAAACGAAGGGACAGAGACAGAACCAGGCCTGGGTGACTGACACAGGTGGAGGCGGGGCCCAAGGTCAGGAGCAGAGAAGCTGTGCGAAGGGTTGCAGCTTCCACAGCTAGCCAGCACCGGACTAGAGATTCTGCAGAGCTAAGTGTTTGATCTCAGAACACAAGAATATATGTTCTTGTCTAGTGCACATGGAACATTCTCAACGATAGACAATTTGTTGGGCTAAAAACTAGCCTCAGCAATTTAGGAAGATTGAAATCATACCAAGCACATTCTCCTAACCACAATGCTTTGAAATTGGAAAGCAATTGCAACAAGAAAAGCTAGAAAATCCATAAATATGTGGAGACTAAATAATATGCTATTAAACAATTACTGGGCCAAAGAAAAAATAAAAAAAAGATATTAAAAGATGCATAGAGACAAATGAGAACAGTGATAACAACATATCAAAAATTTTGGGGTGAAGCAAAAAGTGGTAATAACAGAAAATTCCCTACCTCAAGGAACAAGAAAAATCTTGAGTAAACAACCTAACATTCATCTTAAAGAACTACCAAAAGAAGAACAAATGAAGCCCAAAGTTATTAAAGAAGGCAATAATACAAATTAGGCAGAATTGAGGAAAATAGAGAAAAAAAGACAATAGAAAAAAATTAATCAACAAAGAGGTGGTTCTTCAGAAAGACTAATAAAATGGACAAACCTCTAGTTATACTCACTAAGAAAAAAAGAGAAAAACTCTAATAAACAAAATCAGAAATAAAAGAGAAGTTATGATGACCACCACAAGAACTACACAAGAATACTGTGAAAGGCTACAGGACCAAAGTCGGTAACTAGAAGAAATGGACAGGTTCTTAGAAACATATAATTGTCCTAGACTGAATCATGAAGAACTGGAAAATCTAAATATACCAGCGATTTTCAACCATTTTTCTAGTAAGTTATGGTGACATTGTGGAGAAAAAGGAACTCTCCTACACTGGAGAGAATATAAACTGGTGGGAATGTAAACTGGTACAGCCACTATGGAAAACAATATGGAGATTCCTAAAAAAATTAGAAATAGAGCTACCATGTGACCCAGTAATTCCTCTTCTGGGTATCTACCCCAAAATTTGAAAACATTTATTCATAAGAATATACGTACCCTTATGTTCACCGAAGCATTATACAAAGTATCCAAGACATGAAGACAACCTAAGTGTCCTCTGATGGATGATTGGTTAAAGAAGAGGTGGTATGTCTATATACACTGAAATACTGCTGAGCCATAAAAAGGATGAAATACTGACATTCGCAACAACCTGAATGGATCTTGAGAGTATCATGCTAAGCAAAATTAGGTGGAAAAGAACAAGAACCATATGATTTCTTCCATGGGGATATAAAATAGAAAGCAAAAAATGAATAAATAAAACACTCATAGACACAGACAGCAGAAAGATGATTATCAGAGGAGGTTGGCAGAGGGTAAAGAGGGTCAAATTTACGGTGACAGAGGAAGACTAGACTTTGATGACGAGCACGTGAGGCAACGCACAGATGACGTATTACAGAACTGTACACTTGAAATTTATATAAGGTCATTAACTAATGTCACCCCGATAAACCTAAATAAAAAAAAGATGTTATTACTACAGATACTACAGACGTTAAAAAGTTAGTAAGATAATAGAAGTAAAAAGTGAATTTAGAAAAGCTGTAGGCAATTATGTAAAAACTTATTGTAATTATATGTACTAGTGGTGAACATTGGAAAATAAAATACATTCATTTAATACAAAGTCAAAAACATAAAACACTTGGGATTAAGTAAAATAAAAACATGCCCACTGAAAATTAAACAACATTGCCAAGAGAAATTAAACATCTAATTAATAAATATATATTTATGTTCATGGATCATAAGACTCGACATTGTTAAAATGTCAATTCTCTCCAAATTGGGATATTGAATCCATAGATCAGTCTAAATCAAAACAGTCTTTTCAAAACCAGAAATTGACAACCTGATTTTTCAAATTTGAATTTGCAAAGAACCATTAATAGCAAATACAATTTTAAAAAGAAGAAAAGAAAGTTGAAGGACTTCAAATATCTGACTGCAAAACTATACAGGCAGTAACAAACAGGACAGCGCAGCAGCACCCACACAGACGGCAGAGGGGAGGGGAGTCTAGAAACGGACCCATCCGCGTATGAGCACATGATTTGTCGACACAGATGATAGAGAAAGGGCAGTCTTTGCAACAGCTGATGTATACATATGTCAACACTTATTCAACTATACACTTAAAATGGGTTCTTATACTTAAAAATATAAAATATTCTTACAAATCAGTGAAAAAATAAACAAGCAAACAACCTCTAATGGAAAAATGAGCAGGAGACTACAGCAGACATTTCAAAAGTGGCCAGCAAATACATGCAGATGTGCTGAACCTCATTACCAAGACAATGTGATTGAAAACCCAAATGAGCTTCCCCTACCAACCCACCAGAATGGATACAATGAAAGGCTGCCCCGGCCGGGCCCGTCAGTTGCAGTCGGTTGCAGCACTGTCCCATACACGGAAAGGCTCCGTTCCTGATCGGGGCACCTACGGCAGGCAACTGAACCACGTCTCTCCCCCTCTCCTCCCTCTCTACCATCAATAACTGCCATATATTGCTGTGTATAATGCGCCACCTTTTTGCCCAAATTTTTGAAGGAAAAATAAGAATGCACATTATATATGGGTAGTACTAATTCTGTATCTATAGAAATGTTTTAAATTCTTGTATTTAGGCTTATGTGTTAAAAGTGTAACTCTAGAAAACAACGATATCTGTACATTCAAAAACAAATGCTAAAATTCCCTTATAATACAGAAAACAAGTATCTACATATAAATAAATAAATAATTTATTTACAAAATTAAAATGAAAGATTTTTTCCCTGAAAATTTGGGCCAAAAATGTGGGTGTGCATGGTATATCCTCAGGTGAGGATTAAAAAATGAAAAGATTGATTATACTATTTTTGATGCTGGTGGAAATGTGAAGTGGCAAAACCACTTTGAAAAACAATTTGATTTTATTTACTGAACTTGAAAGCACACATACTCACTGACTCAAATTCTGTCTGTAAACGTGCACACAATCAAAATGCAAACCCGAGTGAGACACATGCAGGAATATCTGCGGCAGCATAACGCATGGCAGTGCGACGGACAACACAAATGTTTACGAACAGTGCGGTAAATGAACTGCAAGCTCCTCAGACAAAGAAATTCTCGCAGTGAAGAAAACGAATGGGCTGCAGTTCCAATGTGGGTGAATCTTGCAGACACACAGTGCGTAAACAAAACTGAACACACAATAAAACACCGGAAGATTCCACTTGTATATTGTTCAAAGAAAACAGACGAAACTAAACCACAGTGTTTAGGGATGTGTGCTTAGTTGATAAGAACTCTGTAAAGAAAAGCGAGAACGTGCTTATGTGGAAGTTTGTGGGTCAGTCAGCGATCCATTGGGGGAGCGGGGCCCTATGAATATTGTGTAATGCAGGATTAATTAGACCTTATGTGGTTGTGGGAGAAGCTGGGAACGTAGAGCTCCAGAACGGGGAGTCTAAGGGGGCAGAAGAGCTACTAACCAAGCCCATGAAGCGCTGTTTGCCAGAGCTTTCCAGGAGATCCAGGAAACAGGCGCAGCAGCGGTTGGCCTGGGGCTGGTGGAGGCGGGAGTCTGCAGAAGGCTAGCGTGTCCGAACAGCTGCTGTGTTTGAGTTTGCAGCTGAATGTCTGGTGTGAGCTGGGGTCGCTGTTCAGCAGGCAGGGGAAAGAGGACAAGTTGGGGTCCACAGGGATCTCTGCATTTGTCTGCCACCACATCTATGATGACCTTCAGAAAGTTACTACTTTCTGCTATTTCACTTCGGCTTTCCAAATCTTGCAAAAAAAATTGGAGGGGGGGAGGGAAATTTTTTGAGTTACGGTACACATAACTCAGGGAGCCCAGGAAGCCCAATGCCAGTGAGCAGGGTGACGTTGGTGATGCAGAGGGGCACAGGGAAACCTCTGGGAGGCTGGTGACCTCCTATTTCTTGGCCTTGGTGGTGGCTACACAGATGCTCACTTTGTAGCTGCACACCTTCTTTTTGAGAACTGAACGTATGTGATATTACAAAATCAAAAGGCTAGAACAAGCCACTGTAACCCTCCCTTTCCCACCCCACCTTCTACTCCGAAGCCACTAGGCCGTTCTGTGCAGGGTCTCTCAGCAGAGGGGATGAGCCCACAAACACAAAGAAAGAAAGAATTCCTCCTCCCTCCAGTGCTCTGCATTTCAAAACTTAAGCCTTTTGGCTATTGGAAACCGCACCCACTATACTGCAGAGACAAATGTCAGCAGTGGTCTTGGATTAGAGGGAAACCCCTCACAGACACTACTTGGGTAGCTTGGTGTTCACTTACCAAAGTGTACAAGCCCTGTAGTTAAGACACGGGGCAGAGGGAGGAGCAGCATTGTTCGGGCTGGCCAGCGTCCCACACAATCGACTCTCACTTGTGAGTGGTAGCGTCTGAGCGAGGGTCATGTCAGACTTTCTGAAGCTCGACCACCCCCATTTGAACCAGCTTCATTACTGAAAGTAGCAGAGTTCTATCCACTAAGGCTGGTGCTGGGGTCTTTATTCAATCAAGGAAGGCACCTCTGGGTTTAAAGCTGATGCAGTGCTGCATGTGGGTGAGTGTCATTAGGTCCCAGGGCCCAGCTCATCTGAGCTGAGCCTCCATCCGTCTCAGGGGCGTGCAATGGGCAGTGTGGTGTGGTCTACTCAGGCACCGACAGAGTCTTCCTTTGCCATCCTTTGCCTCCCTCCTCCATCCCACGACCGCCTAGTCTCCATGCCCAGGTGCCTCTGGGGATCATGGTAACAGGTACTAGGACCAGGTAGAGGACATCATACAAAACTACTTGCAGCAGATACAAATTATTTGGAAGAAACATCGTGGGTAGAACAAGACTTCTGTCATCCCTGTCCTCCATCCTCCAGATTAAAAATTCCCCCCGTGCTGGGGTTCCGCAGAGAGTGCTGGGAGATGTTGGGTCATTAAGCTACCATGTCTCAGCTCCTAACAACTCTTCTGCAGTCTTCACAATGGCAAAGCTGTAACTTTGCGACTTCGCTTGTTGCTCCGATTCCCCATGAGGTGCTGCTGATAGGGAGCACTGAAGGGAGATGGAGGGTGGAGGTACATACCCATTCTGTGAGCTCGCTGGTCCTGCCAGCTTTATTCTGGCAGCAGAGCTGGTCAGTTTCCAGAGTTTCTTGATGTTCCCATGATCACCCAGCCCATCGCTCCATATTACGGTAACTTCGAGAGGCCTGTCCTCTGAGCTCCTGTGGTACAATAGCATTTAGCTCGTGTCCCTACTCAGAGATCTGAGCCCCAGGTCTGTGAGACCTCTCTCCCAGGGCCTCAGCTCTGATAACCCCAACTTCCTCCCTTTGTTCCCCCAGCCCTAGAAGGGGGAGCCGTTTTCTGCAGTCACATGTTTGTATACCATCATTGTTCCTTTTCTGCCTTTCCAGTCTTTTATCACCTGTTCTGTGCAGCCAGTTCCCTGTGTTAAGTCCTCTTGTCGACTGCTAATGGCTATAGGATTTCTTATTTGGGGTGAGGAAAATGTTCTGGCCCCAGAGAGTGGTGGTGGCTGTACAAGCTCTGAATTTACTAAAAACCACTGAATAGTACATTTCAAAAGGGTGAATTTAATGATCTGTGAATTATATCTCATTAACTCAATCCTCTGTTAAATTACTTGACTGGCTCCTGATTGATGCAGCATTAACCAAGGAGAGAGTGGTGGTTCATTTCATGTGTCATCTCGGCTGGGCCACTGTGCCCAGATATGTGGTCAGACATTAGTCCCGTGTTTCTGTAAGGCTGCTTCGGCTGAGGTGAGCATTTAAGTTGGTGGGCAGATTGCCTTCCGCAATATGTGTGGGCTTCATCCAGTCAGTTGAAAGCCTGAATAGAATGAGAAGAGTGGTCTCCCCGAGCAAGAGAGAATTCTCTAGTAGACTGCTTTTGGTGTTCACCGGTAACATCTCTTCTTAGCTCTACAGAAGATTTCTTTCAGACTTGAACTGGAACATCAGCTCCCTTGAGTCTTCAGCTCACCATCCCACCCTGCAAATTTTAGACTTTCCAGCTTCCATAACTATGTGAGCCAATTCCTTAAGTAAATAAATACATATGTACACACACTACAAACACATCCTGGGGGGTCTGTTTCTCTGGGGAACACTGAATGACTAACACAGAGGGAGCTTTGGTGGTCCCGGGAGAGGAGAATTAACCCTGTTGGAACCCTGACAGGTTTGTGGGATGTGTAGCACCTGTGTTCGGTTTTCCTGATAGAGTTTTGAAAGGCAGCAAGATCCCAGAGAACCGATGGTTGTCTGGAGCACCTGGGCAGATGGAGTCTCACAGTATTTCTCTCTCTCCTTCATGCGACCACAGACTGAGTGCCAGGAGCCCAGGAGAGGAACAGAGAAACACCTTTGTGGGCCATCGACTAAGAACTAGATGGGACAATGGCCACCTAATGATACCTGTCTGTCTTAATAATATCAAGGACTTAATAGCGCTCCCAACTCCTTTGAAGCCTTGGTTCTCTGCAAGTCCTTTGGGACTCGAATACCTCCCCCACCATTCAGTTTTGAGATAGTAGAAAAAGTATTCTTTGCACATTGAACTTGTGAATTGGGATTCTCAATTTCTTCATAAGTATTTGCTTTAATTTGTCTATTTTCAGGATATATTTTGGCATTTTTGTCGTATCTGAAATGAGTTTTCAGAATCTGAACCCATATTTGTAACTTTGCTGCTTAGTGTCGCAAGCCAGCTATCACTACATGGGCTGGCAAATGGGCAGAATGAGAAATTTCATTCTAATAAAAGGCCCCAAATAGTTACCAAGTTCGAAAATAAGAGCAGAGGGAGAGTTTGACTGATTAGACAGGAAGAAGGGAAAGCACGTGACGCAGGCACACAGGAGAAGAAATGGGAGCCTGAAAACCGACCCGTGTGCGCAGGCGCCTGAGGAGAGGTGAGCAGAGCGCCGGTCACCTGGGGCAACCGCGTGTTTACTGGGTGGCGCTGGACAGCCTTGCTCACTCCGTGAAGAAAAGGTTGATTCCTACTCTTACCCTATGCAAAGGTGAACCCCACTTAGATTTAAGATCTAAATTTGAAAGGTGAAACTGTAGAACAGGAAAAATTTTTAGAAGACATCCTCACTATTTGGGGATCACAAAAACTTCATAAATGAGACCCTGAAAGCCCTCTCATTAGGAAGAAAAATTAATGCATTTGCTGATATCAAAATTAAAGACTGTTAAATCGCCTTCATAGATGACATTTATAAATCTATGACAGGTTGGGAGGTATTTTTTACAATGTCAAAAATTATTGGGAGAAGTGGGAAAATTGAATATAAACCCTAAATTTGACATGAGTGTTGTATAAATGTTTAATTTATTGAGTGGGGGATTTGTATCATGGCTTATGGAGGAGAATGTCCTCATTCTTAGGAGATTCGTACTGACATATTTAGTGGTGAAGTGTCTGAATACCAGCAACTTACTTTAAAAAGTTTCATCAAAATACATTTATGTATCTATATACTTATATCATAGAGATAGAGATACATAAAGTAGACATGGAATAATATTAACAACTGGTAAATCTACTATGATATTCACATTAGTTTTTTGTTAGTTTAAAAAATTTTTAAATAAAAAGTTGGAGAAAATAGCAATAAAGTGATATTCAGAATATACAAAGAATTCTTGAAAATCAACAATAAAGAGATCAAGAACAATTTAGAAAAATGGGCAAAGGACAGGAATAGGCAATTCACAGAAGGGAACCTGATTATATCAAAAGACATGCCGAATGTCTATGGCAATCACAGAAAGGAAAAACTAAAGCAGAAATGAGAGAGATACACATCACACTTGTCACACTGACAAAGATTAAGAAGCTGGATAATGCCACATGTTGGGGAGGCCACGAGGCACAGGAACCATGGGTGTGCCTGTCCGGTGGTCCGGGAGAGCAACGCGGCAGTGCCGAGAGAAGCTGGGCATGCGCGTACCCTGGGATCTAGCCCTCTACTCCCAAACGCCACAGACACTCCTTCCTGGCACCCAGGCACCAAGATGGCCAACACAGTGTTGCTTATCTTAGGGAAGATGTGCAGCCACCTAGGACTGGATCTCCAGAGGACTGAATCAGGCCAATGAGTTGGCACCCAACAGTGGGGTCCACTTCCCACCCAAGTCTTAGGAGAATAAGGAGCCAGAACTTCACCTAGACTCCAGAGAATGGAGCAGGAATCAGGAGAATAGGAGGGAATTCTGCAAGGATTCAGGACTCAAGGGTCTAGAGTGAGTCCTGATTCCTTCCAGGAAAAGAAATACAATTATATTTTTTGCATGTTAAATTGTTACATGTAGAGATTTCCTCCTGCTACAGTGTCATTAGCAGCTATTAGGCCCTCTAACTCCCCAGGAGCCTAGTGAAAGAGTACGCTTAACCCAAAGAACTGGGCCCACGGTGGGAGAACGGTAGGCAGAGGACAGTCTAACGGGGGAGGTTTCTGCACGGCGGTGGGAGAGTGGGGAATCCATGGCGCCACACAGGAGATCTTATGCCTGGTCTAAAAAGATTTTCGTAAATCCTGGAACTTCTTTTTCTTAAGAGAAAAATATAATTGTGTCCTAAAAATAAATACCCACTGTTGGAATGGATGCCAGCAAAGACTGAGCGGTGTCTGTGGAAGTATTTTCAGGGAAGAAAAATATATGTGTTCATTTACTGTAGGAAAAATCCCTCAAGTGTTTAAAAGTTAATGTATCAATCCTTTTTACAGGTGTTGACCATACCTTCTAGCCTTCACAGGAACTTAAATTCCAATGCCTTAGTCTCTCTTGATGTAAAGAAAGAGGCTGATACTGAAACTGCTATGGCCAAGGGTGAGAACACAGAGAAATTTTCTCCGTTGAGTCTCAGAGGAGTCTTTGCTTGTTGAGTTTATGCAAGGACAAAACTTTGGGAGGAGAGCTCTTCTAAACGGGTGAGCATCTTCTCAGAAGAACCTGTTGTGACCCCTCCAAGCTCCTAGGAAGAAGGCCAGGGTGGGAGGGAGGAGCCCACTTGGGTTGAGCACCACCTTGTGTCAGGGGCCGGGCCAGGCACCCCACACGGTCTGTTCTGTATTTTTCTTACGTCCCCTCAAGAATCGGGCATCCTCCCCCACCAGCTCACAGACACCACTCTGGGGTCCAGAGGTCGCACAGCTAGTTTGTCGGCATACTAGCATTCCAAGCCCAGGTGGATTTTCTACCACCTGGGGCTGCTACACTCAAACAAAAACTGTAAAGTATTTTGAAGCTTTATACCAGGTTTCAACAGGGCTCCAGCTAGGTTGTCTGATCTCTGAAAAGTGCCCCGACCCACTTTAAGGTGCTTTGGCCCTGTGACACAGTCAGCAGAGAACATCTGCGGGAACAATTACTCTTCCAAATCGAGTCTATAAAGTTCAGGCAGATCTCCATTCGTATTCAGACTTTATTAATGCCCCAGCTTTAGGTTCAAAATGTCTCGTTCCCTGAAAAATGGAAAGAAGGAAAAAGTCCCTCATAGCTCTCAGGGCCCACACAGAACAGGGCAGAGGCTCAGCTTCCAGAGAAACACCGAATGCCCAGAGAGAGGAAGCAGGAGAGGCAGCCAGGTTTCCAAACCCCTAAGGGGCTGAGATGTTGAGGCTGTTTGCCACTAACCTTTCGAAATCCCTGCTCTGCAGGGGGGAGGGGTGTCAACTGGAGGTCTGGGTTGATGAAAAGTTGAATATTCAAACTGACCTTCACCAAGAATGGTGAGGCAGGGAGCTTTAATAACATAACAAACGACTCTCCTGAAATAAAATGTCAGGCAGGCTGTTTTTTTTTTTCTTCTTGGACTTCTTTCCTCATCATCTCCCAACTCCTTTAACCACCCCCTCCCCATCTACTTAAATTTTGGCTTATTTAAACTTCTGGGGAGTTGCCAGTCAGGCAGGAAGAAGTGAAATCAGGACCGTTCCACAGCCTTGGTTTTCAGACATTAATAAATTAGGTGAAAGATAAGGCATCAGTGAAAACCCGCAAGGGGCCGATCTTAAGGTGGTTCTTCCTGCATGGGTCAGCACTGGCCTTGGCGGGGTTGGGATCATGGCAGGGACTCTCTCGGGGTATGTGGGCTCTGTGCTTGGCATAGCTTGGGATGGAGACATGAAACTGACCCTGAAGTGGATTCCACAAAATGAGGCCCAACAGAATTGTTCTGCTTGCAGATGAAATGTTTGTTTCAAGCTGATCAGTTTTGCAAGTGTGTTGCTGAAAACCCCAGCTGTCCTATTAGGAGAGAGCAAGTCTGCGTGCAATGAGTCTGTGGCTCATTTGGCTTTGCCTGGTGCTGGGCTCTGTGATTATGGGCCTGGCCTTGCTTTTTGTTTTTGTTTTTTTTCCCCAAAAGAGGGAAATGATTCACTCACTATAGCATTGTTATTTACAGGAGCATGGCTAGGTCTCATAAAGAAGGTTCTAAATTTTAATGTTCCAAATTGAAACTGTAAAATTTTGCAGTCAGTTCTATCTATGTATCAACGTGTTCTCTCTCTCTCCCTCTCTCCTCCTCTCCCTTCTCCTTCATTTACCTGTCATGGTACAAATGCTTGTCCCCCACCCCCTGAAAAGTCTTACGTTGAAATCCTAACCCCCAAAGGAGACAGTATTGGGATGTGAGGCCCCTGGGAAGTGTAAGTCATGAGGATGGAGCTGTAATGAATGGGATTAGTGCCCTTATAAAAGAGACCGCAGAGAGATCCCTAGCCCCTCTGACCATGTAAGGACACAGCGAAAAGGCACCAGCTATGAACCCCAAAGAGGGCTCTCACCAAACCATGCTGGTGCCTTGATCTTGCACCCCCAGCCCCCAGAACTGTGAGAAATAAATTTCTGTTGTCCTTATGCACAAGTCTGTGGTACTTTGTTATAGCAGGCTGAATGGACTAAGACCCTATCTTTCTTTTCCTTCTTCTCCCCTTTTTCTTTTTTTTCTTTTCTCTATCTATTCAATAAATACTTATTGAGTGCCCACTATCTGCCAGGTCACAGGAAAATCCCAAGACAAGCATTTTTAAAGGCCCCAGGAACCAACACTTGAATCACTTCCCAGAGTCCATTAAAAATGTGGATCCAGGCCCCCCTTGCAGAAATTATAATTTAGTAGTTACTATTGATTAGTACTTACTATGTACTAGACAAAGTATGTAATCTCATCTAATTTTTTCAACATCATTTCAAGGGGAACAATTATACTTCCCACTCTGAGAGAAAACTCAGAAAGTTGAATGATTTTCCCCAAGTCTCACAGATATTTATCTGCAGGATTTCAACCCAGATCCATCTGAATCCAAAAGTGGGGCTCTATCTCTCGTCTCCTTTTTCTTTAGTCCAAGGCTCCGATGCCAGTTCTGATGCCAGCCCAACACCGAGGTGCTCACCTGGTCACTGTGCCGGTGACGGTGCTCCTTCTCGTGCACTTGATCTGGGCCTCCCTCAGATATTTGCTCTTGTGTGACCTTCTGGCTGGAAGCATTTGACAGACAGCGTTTGCAGGAGGAGGAGGTCTTATCCCCTTGGGCTGGCGTTCAAAGCTCTAAGCAGTTTGGCTTCCTCTTGTTTGATCTCTCCCAGCTCCCTAACTCGAGCACCAGGTGCTTTGCCGCTTTCGAACGTCAAGAGGGTGTCCTACAGAGGAAGCTTCCCTCATTGTGTTGGAGGCCAGCCCACTCCGGGTCCTATGTCCTCACCCTTAGTATTGTTTTCTTCCTCAGTAAACCTCTCTTTTCTCCCTGGTAACCTCCCTCTTTCTACAACGTCCCTTCAGCAGGTGAGGCACTCTGGTGCTGAGGTGTCCAGCTGTTCGGCATCTCTGGGCCACACTGGAAGAAGAAGAGTTGTCTTGGGGCACACATTAAATACATTGTGGCGTGTACTCACAAAAAAATCTCATAATGTTTTAAGTAAATTTACGATTTTGTGTTGGGCCGCATTCATAGCCATCTGGGACGCATGCACCCGTGGGCCACAGGTTGGACACCCCTGCCTAAAGTCTCTCATCTTTAGACTGAGTTAGATTTAGACTGGGTGATTTTTGAAGACTGCAGATCCTGCCCTGGGACTACAAGAAGAAAAAAACCTCTTCTTTCTTAGCTGTATTTCCAGTGCTTACAACCATGTTAGGTACATAGTAAGTGCTCAATAAATACCAGTTGAACAAAGGAGTCCCCCAACCACTCTCTTCATCTCGGAAGGGTGGGTACGATGGAGCAAGCTTTGCTCTGGTGCTGAATGTGCTGGGCCCCAGATGGCGACTCTGCATCCAGGAGACAGCTGAGGCCTTGGGAAGAGTGGCAGCCACCAGCCAGACCACCTTTCGCTACCTAAATGAGCTGTCACCAAAGGCAAGGAGGAAAGAGCCTCTGCTGTCCCCTTTGTTGCCATTTCTGATCACTGCAGAAAACACCCCTTTCAGGGCTGATGGCCACACGCCTGGCTCAACCTGTGGTGCTGTCCACTTGAACTGACCAGGCAGAAGCAGTGTGGCAGGGCATCTGGCTTTCATTTTGAAGTTGAGTCCAGAAGCTCCAAATATATGTGACTCTGAAATCACAAGATAAGATTGAAGGTTTCCTGGCAGGCACGGCTGATGGCTGTCTTCTCAAATCTCTGTACCTGGGCCACCACTGAGGCAGACGGAAGTAGGTGCAATCTTTACATTCAGCCTGCAGTCTGCACCCACCCCCCAGACCTTAGTGGGTGATTTGGACACCTCCCTTGGAGCCTTCCAGCCCACTAGGAGGCCAGCAAACCACCACAACAGCTGCTTCCCTGCTGAGGACACTGCGCCAGCCCAAAGTCTAGGCAAAGCTTCCAGGGCTGCTCTGCATGCAAAGATCAAAGTGGGAGTTTACAAGCAGAGAGTTCCCTCTGGGCTGGTTGAGCTCCTGGGAAGCCCTGGCCTATCCTCCAAGAGGCTCCTCCTTCTGTACCTCTCCCCGCTCTCCTTCACTTCCTCCCTCTCTCCTCATCCTTCTCTTCTTTGGCCTTTGACTATGATTTTCTTTAAAGGAAGAAATTATTTTGCCCCAGGATGCTCATTTATAGCAAAATAAGTGAAAGGTCTGGGCATCTGGCCCCACGTGGGGCATGTTTTCCAGTAATTGCTTTCCAGAGCCTTCATCTGGCCGCTGGAGCTTGGAACCTCCCCACCCCCCAGGCCAACATCACACCTGGTTTCAGCTGGAAGGGGAAGGACTTCAGCTTTTCATCTTCTGGGCCTCTTTGTTATTGCTGGAGCCACGGTTTGGCCCTGGATCAGAGAGGGGCATGGGGGTGGGGAACTGGATCTGGAAACTCTCCCAGACTTGGGGGGGCGGGGGGGGTGTGGCTGGGAGGGATGGAGGAGAAAGCCTTGGAATGGCTGCCCCTCCTGCCCCTTGATGTCCTGCAGCCGGACCAAGCGGATGAAAGATGGAGCTTCTGGCCTTCAGGTCGTTGCTGGTTTTAGATCCAGGAGAAAAGGTCTCAGAGGCTCCTTGTGATGAAGGATTTAAAGTGATTTGACCTACGTGAGAGATGCATAAAGATGCAAAAAAGCTAAAGGGTTAAGCTCAGAGAACCATATACTAAATTTCCTGAGCAGGGAGATTGCTTTTTGGGATAGTTTATAGGCTAGCGGTTAATATTTCCTTAAAAGCTGGCTTATTTCTAGCCCTTTTTTTTAATGCTTTGAGAAAAACCAAATTATCCTTTAGCATGCCTAAGAGGATTTTCTCTGTCATATGTTTCGGGATCTTTATGGTATGCATATCTAGCGAAAACCATTTCCCATAAAAATACCAAGGGAGGGCATTTCGATGGGATTTTAAGCTTATTTAAAATTAATTGCAGATTCATTTCACTGCACATTCGTTGAGGGTTTTTCTTTTTTCATTATTAGTATGAAGAAACGGTTTGGGCTCTGCCAAAAACCGGGGAGGAGACAGCGGCAGCAGGCGTCTGCCTGCAGGACGCATTCCGGGCCCATGGGGCCTGGCCAGCTCTGCCCAGACGAGCCTGCAGCCTGAATCCACAGCCTGGCTGTCTGGGCCTCCTTCTCCCTGCCTGCCTGGCCCGCAGCACACAGCGGGCGCATCTGGGGACGGCCGAAGGCAGACCACACGGGAGAAGAGCAGTGTGCGGGGAAGAGTAGTCTGTGCATGGTCCCAAGGCGACAGTCGCGTAGGGCCGCTTGGTGCTGGGCTGTGTGTGCCTGGGAGCTCGGAAGGCACCTGCCAGCAGAAGCAAGTTGGGCATTTGTGTTAGGTAAAGGGAGTCACTTCGAAGGTCTTTGTGAGATGACAGTTAGAACTAGATAGAGTTTCTCGGACCTGCTGAAGCCCCAGAGATGTTTCCTCAATATTTCTTATTTCAGTTTTTTTTTGTTGTTGTTGGTTTAGGGACCAGCTCTCTTACTCCTAATCTATAAAGTAAATGGACACTTCTCCTTGGCCAAGGTGACTAGGTAGTCTTCTCCCATGGGCATCTCACTTAGCTGTCACCGGTCTGAGGCCGGCACCATCGCGATCCCCTCTGCAGAGGAGGCCAAGGGCACGGTCTTCAAGGGTCCACGCCAACTACCACCCCGTGGTCCCTCCTCTCCAGAAGTCCCCATGCCACCTGGGCAACCACAGGGGCATTTCAGCTCCCCTTGTATCAGTGCCAGCTCAGACCCCTTATCCAGAATCTCTCGAAGAGTCTGGGTGTTCTCCCTCCTGGTGCACAGTTACCATAGTAACTGGATGCAGGATTCTCAGGGAAGGTATCAGGAAATGCTTTACCGTATATACTTGTGATGGCATTACACAGGCGTTTCTTGAGGAGATCGGGCCTCCTCTTCAATGATGGGCCCCAGGCTTGTGAACTGACTTAGATCTGGAAAGTGTATGCAGACACATTGTATTCTAGTGTGGCAGCTGAGAGCAGCCTCTGCTTGTTAGCGCTCAGTGTTTTTTATTTATTTATTTTTGGCTATCTATCATGTCCCGGGGAACAGCATGATCAATTAGCAATTATGATGATCCCCGCAGGTCAGGGCGGCCTGATTGCCACTCCAGCCTCGCTGCCTGTTACAGCAATTATCTACCTCACTGTTGCTGATTAAATGCTCTCCTTAGCATCAGCCATTCTGGAATCCCATTATCCCCCTGAGGGATTCTGGGGATCTCAATTTCATGGCCGCATCTCCTACTTTCAACCCTGTCCTGCAGAGAAGAGCCACCACTACCAAGCTTCTAATAGATGCCGGTGGTCCCCTGTCCCGTGCTATCTTTATGCCTCCTGATGGGAGTGGGCTGTGGAGGAAACAAAGTGAGGTCTGTGCCTCTCACATAATGCGCCCATTCCAACATTCTCACCTTCCTGAGATTTCTACCCCTTCCTCAATATCATACGAACATCCTGGCATCGCTACCTCCTGGCAATAGGCCTCCACTGAGTCCAGCCTTGAAAGGAGTCAGCAGTGTGTTAGGGCTGGCTCCAAAGGTCCTTGCCAAGACACTGCACCCTGTGTTATGACATCCTCCCACGTCAATAAGTATAAAGGATATTCAACCTTATCTTTAACCAACTGTAGTGAACCCAAACTCTAGATCTACTCCCACACGTGTTCCCATGGGTCTTGCAGGCATTCGTTTGCAAGACATGTGAGCTGCCTCCTCCCAGAGAAGGGACTGTGTTTCTCTGCTTGGGCTGTGCTGAGTCCTCACCCTGATTATCAGCCTAAGGCAGCCAGTGATGGCAGGGAAAGATCTTGAGAAGGTCGAAATCATTCTGGGAGGTGCCTGTCTCAGGTGAGCTTTGTGTGTAGTCTCTAAACCTGGGGAGGCCACTCTTGTCTAAAAAATAGGAGGGAGCTTCTTCTAGCCCTGAGGACTCAGGACATCTGTGGGCTCCAGATTCCCAGGTTTGGTCGTCCAGTATCCCTGCTCCATATCTCAGGGTCTCACTCCTTCTATGAACTTTGACTTTGATGTGGGAGACTTGTCCTCTCAGCATTGCCACCTTTATGTGGGGCCTATGAGCCCAGGAGCCCTGGCGGTAAAAGAGATGAGAGTCTCCACAGAGGCCCCCTGGCTTTCACAGGGAACCTTGACTTGATCACCATCTAACTTGGGCCTGCCACTTTACTTCCTTTATTTTTTAAAATAGACTAATTCTAGAGCAGTTTGAGTCACAGCAAAACTGACCAGTAAGTACAGAGTTCCCAGATACTCTCCACACCCCACTCACACACAGCCTCCCCCACTAGCAACATACAGCACTAAAGTGGCACGTTTGTCATAACCAATGAACCTGTGTTAACACATATTGTCACCCAAAGTCCATAGTTTACATTAGGATTCACTTTTGGTGTTATATTTTTGTGGGTTCTAACAAATGTCCAGTGACATGCATGCACTGTGATAATGTCACACGGAGCAGTCTCACTGCCCTAAATATCCTCTGTGCTCTGCCTACTCATTGCTCCCCCACCCAGATGTTTTCCCTGTCTGCACAGTGTCGCCTTTTTCAGAGTGCCATAGTGTCGGAATCATGCAATGCGGAGACTTTTCAGATTGGCCTCTTTCACTTAGGAATATGCATTTAAGTTTCCTCCACGTCTTCTCCTCGCTTGAGAAGCCATTTCTTTTTGCCACTGACTAACATTTCATTGTCTGGATAGAACATAGTTTATTATCCGTTCACCTATTGAAGAGCATCTTGGTTGTTTCTAAGTTTTGACAATTACAAATAAAGCTGCTATAAAAAGAGGTGTACAAATTTTTGTGTGGACATAAGTTTTCAACTACTTTGGATAAATACCAAGGGGTGTGACTGTTGGGTCATATGGTAAGAGTATATTTAGTTGTGTAAGAGACTGCCAAACTGTCTTCCACAGTGGCTGTACCACCTCTGCATTCCCATCAGTAACGAATCAGAGCTTCAATTGCTCCACATCCTTGTCAGCATTTAATGTTGTCAGCGTTCTGGCTATTGGCCATTCTAATAGGTGTTTGGGGTATCTCATTGTTTTAATTTTCATTTCCCTGATGACATACGATATGACGCATCTTTTCACATGCTTATCTGCCATCTATTATCTTTTTTGGTGAGGTGTCTGTTAAGTTCTTTGGCACATTTTTAAATCAGGTTGTTCATTTTCTTATTGATGAGTTTTAAGACTTCTTCGTAATTTTGGGTAACAGTCCTTTATCAGATATGTTTTTTGTAAATATTTTCCCCCAAATGTGGCTTGTCTTCTCATTCTCTCAACAGTATCTTTCACAGAAGTTTTAAATTTAATGTGATCCAGTGTATCAACTATTTCTTTCATGGATCACATCTTTGGTGTTGCAACTAAAAAGTCATTGTCAAACTCGAGGCCATCACATTTTTTTCCTTATGCTATCCTTTAGGAATTCTATAGTTTTTGTGTTTTACATTTAGCTTTATAGTCCAGTTTAAGTTAATTTTAGTGAAAGGTGGGAGGTCTGTGCCTAGATGCATTTTTTGGCTATAGATGTCCAGTTTTCCAAGCACTATTTGTTGAAAAGGTTGTCTTCGCTTCACTGTGTTGCCTTTGCTCCTTTGTCAAAGATCAGTTGACTATACAGTCATATCTTGGTACTTGTCTGCTTCAGAACTTGTCAAACCATGGACCCATCACCTTTTGACAAGAAAAAAAAGTTTCATCACTCATCGCTTGCTCAGAGCTCATCGGTTTTAGTACTCGTCCTAAGTTCCAGAATGGATGAACAGCAAGTACCGAGGTCCGCTGTATTTGTGTGGGTCTCTTTCTGGCCTTTCTATTCTGTTGCACTGGTCTACCTGTCTTTTCTTTTGCCAGAACCTCACTGTCTTGATTACTGTAGCATCACGGTAAATCTTTTTAAAAATAATTTATTTGGGGGTTGGTCTGGGGTGGGGATAAAAGGCAGAGAACTCTACTTGAACAACAATAAAAAATTAATAATTTACTTATATATTTTTATAAACAGGGGAGACAGAGAAGGAGAGAAGCAAGAGAAACATTGATCGGTTGCTTCTCACACGCCCCCAACCAGGGACCTGGTTGTGCCCTGACCAGGAATTGAACCTGCGGCCTTGTGCTTTGCAGGACAATGCTCAACCCATTGAGCCTTCAGGGCTCACAGTAAATCATGAAGCTGAGTAGTGTCAGTCTTTTGACTTTGCTCTTCTTCAATGCTGTGTTGACTATTCTGAGTCTTTGCTTCTCCATATAAACTTCAGAACCAGTTTGTCAATATGCATGACATAACTTGCTGGGATTTAGATTGAATTTGCATTAAATAGATCAAACTGGAAGAATTGATTTCTTGAAAATGCTGTTTCTCTATCCATTAACATGGAATATTGCTGCATTTATTTAGTTATCCTTTTATCAGAGTTTTGATGATGATTTCTTTCATCAGAGTTTTGTAGCTGTTTATCTTTTTAAGGTTTCCAAAGCAGCTAACAACAGTTATATATTAACACAATCTATATACCTACCATTGTCCCCATACTGTTCAAGCATCAGAGTTACTGCATAACCCAGCACCTTACTGTCCACTATAGGTGAGGGTCTTAGAAACTGTTATATACTGATTTCTAGGGGTTATCAATACCTCTATCACCACCACCACCAGGTCTTTATTGCTGTAGGACAGGGAAGGGTTTAAGCTCCAAAATTCCATTCCAGGGGGTCTGAGTGCCAATTTTCTTATTGCCAGGGATAGTAAGTAGGGTGAGCAGGCTCCAAATAGTTCCTCTAGAGAAGCCCAGTCCTTAGTAGCTGTCTTTCCCAGTCAGTATGTGCCTTGGGGGCACTGGCTGACATTCTCTGACTGGGTTGGCTGGTCTCTCTGCTTTTCTCCCACACAACCTTAAGGCTAGTGTCTCACTCCATTGTTTTATCATCTTCAGTATTATGTGGAAGACAGAGGGACCTGAAATCAGATGGTCCTGGTCTGAACCCCAGGCTCATGCAGAGTAAGTCCTTTAAACTTCTCAGAGCTTCAGTTGCTCCATCTGCAAATGTGGCAAGAATATCCATTTTACAGGGTTGATGTGGAAGCACCCAGCTCAGAGTCTGGAACGTAATAGGTGCTACATAAATGATAGTTTTCTTTCCTTCTTGTATTGCCAGCCATTCTGCACTGCCATTCCCAGAAGTAAAGGGTTAACACAATGTGTTCACATAAAAGGATAGATCTCTAGCTTTAAGGGCTTCTGAAGGCTGAGAGTGCTCTGGGATGGATAAGGTTTTAGGCCCTGCCAGACATGCATTGCTGCCTGTACCATTTAGTGCTTTCCATGGCTGCTGGTCATCATGGCCAAGGAGCCATTACTCAGACAGTATAGCACAGTGGTCAGTAGCTCTGATTCTGAGTCAGATACAACCTGGGGTTCAGACTTCAATCCTTCCTGGCTGGTGGTCTCGGGTGATTTACTTAATTACTTAGACTTCAGTTTCTTCATACTTTAAACAAATATGATCATAATTGTATTACTTCATCAGGCTGTTGTGGAGATAAAGTGGGAGTATGCATTCAGCATGATGGCCGGCATGCAGTAGGTGCACACTACAGGAAGCTGTGCTCGTTATCACATCAGAAGACGGCCTGAAGAACAGCCATTGTTTCTGTAATGTCGGCACTGTTCTGGGCTCCCCATAACAAAAATGAAAGTCACCTGACATCATCCACAAGGCCTGGTGTTGGGGGAGGGGAAGGGGGCTTGAAGCAAGGATGTGAAATCACTGCAGTACTTGTGGGACTCAGGCATGCGGACAGTGTGATGGCAGATCCATTAGGGGCCACAGTCCAAAGACACGTTTAGACTTTGTTTCAGGGAGTTTGATGAACTGGACACCCTGAATTAGATTCTGCAAGAAAATTATTTTTTAAAAACTGGATAAGTTTTTTATTATTTTTTATCTTTTATTACATCGATTGTGGTGATGTTGGTTAATAAGATTATATAGGTTTACAGTGTACATTTCTATGATACGTGGTCTATTTATTGCATTGTGCGCACACTAATCAAAGTCAAATCATCTTTCGTCACCATATATTTGCCCCCTTTACCCTTTATTACCCCTCACCCCCTTTGGTAACCACCATACTGTTGTCCATGCCTGTGAGTTTCAGTTTTGTATCCCACACACGAATGAAATTACATGGTCCTTTGCTTTGTCTGACTGACTCATTTCATTTAGCATGGTATTCTCAAGGTCAATCCATGTTGTCACAAATGGCAGTATTTCATCTTTTCTTATGACTGAGTAGTATTCCATAGTATATAGTATAGTACAGATGATATATATACTATATATCATAGTATATATCTTCTTTACCCAGTCCTTTATTGAAAGACACTGGGGTTGTCTCCATGTCTTGGCCACCATGAATAATGCTGCAGTGAACGTAGGGGTGCATATGGCCTTGCAAATACATGTTTTTGAGTTTTTAGGGAAGATGCCCAGAAGAAGGGTTGCTGTGTTGTTGGATGAATTATGTTTTAAGAAGGGTTTTAAATAAAAAGCCGAGATGGCAAGAAAATAATGAATATTCAGGGAGAAAAAAGAAAAATAAGAGGAGAAGAAGGAGTAGTAACAACCACAATAACAGTAACAGGGGAGCCAGGTCAGTGAGCTGACAGAGAAGCCTGTTCCCCCTGAAGGTATATGCTGAGAACTGATGACCGTGAGCTTCAGTTTTTGAAAGGTGAATATGATGTGGGGAGATAAAGTCGGGGGGTCACCCAGGCTGGTAAATCTAATCCAGGCCTTCACACAGAGCTGGGACTCAAAAAGGATGTATTCCTAGTCTAAGGAATGTGGGAAATGAACCTACCACGTGGGGGGACAAGAAGCAAACTTGTCCTTGCCTGACAAGACTTTGCACTGAGTGGAGAATAAAAAATATCCTTTGAGAAATCATAATTACTAGCTGGCCCTAATGTAAATCTCCAGCCCAAATTCATTCTGCTTACATAATCTGAAAAAAAAAACTTTAAAGAATTTCATTTAAATTCTTTAGTTTTGTAGTGCCCCAGACACTGGCAGAAGCAAATACAAATTATCTGGAGAAATACAACTTCATCCCACGACTCAAAGAATTCCCACCAATAAAATTCTAAAGAATTTGTGTTCATAGTCAAAAATTACAAAACAGGCACAAAAAAGGCATCACAAGGAAGAACCAGCAGAAAAAGACGACTGTAGAATTAGAACTGAAAAGACTTTAATGTTGGAATTAATAAATATAGCATAGTCAAGAGTATATTTAATACATTTAAAAGAACTTAAGAGATACTTGAAAATAAGCAAAGAAGAAAAGAGTATTAAAATGAAATGACCAAGAGGAATTATAAAAGAACTAAATAAAACTTCTAAGAACAAAAAGTGTAGCAACTGAAACATAAAGTCAGTATATGGTGAATACAGTAGATTAGAAGCACTTGAAGAAAGAATCATGAATTAAAAAATAGGTGCGAGGTAATTAAGTAGAATGTTAACTAGAGAGAAAAAGCAATAGAAAAATATGAAAAAAAATGTTAGGCAACATGTAGCATATAGGGATCTCTAATCAGAGTTGCAGAATGAGAAGACAGAGAAATTGTGCCTGAGAATTTTCCAGAACTGTTGAATAATACTAAACCTTAGAACTAGAATACTCTGAATATCAAGCAACAAAAAAACTCATACATAGAGAAATCATAGTGAAAATGTAAAATACTAAAGATTAAAAAAAGATTACAAAAGCTAGAAAGTAGATTACCTACAAAGTAATTACACTTATGAGCAGAATAGAAGCCAGAAGGCAGTAGAAAAATGTGCTGAGAGAAAATAACTATTAGCCTAAAATTGAATACTCAGCAAAAGTGTACTTTAAATGGAAGGGCAAATTAGAGTCATGTTTTTATAAACAAAAAAATGAGGGAGTGGAAACCAACAAATTTTCATTAAAGGACATTCTAAAATCATGTACTTCTCAAAAAAAGAATGTGATCTTTGATGTGATCCCAGGTATCAGATATTACACACTAAAAGGAATTAAGAACCAAGAAAGTGGTAACAATAAATAAATGTTGACTGTATAAAATAAGAAAATGCCTATTGTTTAATTAAAGAAAATGTTGAATAAAAAATAGGTTCCAATACCTTGCAAGTAGAAAGGAGTGATCAAAGTTAAATATTTTAAAGTCAACAGATTGTTCAGAAGAAGGTAAGAATGATGACCAGCTTTAAAAATATGTGCATTAAACTTTCTAGAGTAATTACTAAATCATAGAGATAAAAAACTAAATGAGAAAAAAGTCAATCAGGGGAGTTCTGGACAAGATTGAGGTGCAGGTAGAAGCACTTTGCTTCCTTGCACAACCAAAAGAAGGATCACAACCAATTAAAAACAAAAAAGAACCAGAACTGCCAGAAAATCAAACTATATGGAAGTCTGACAACCAAGGAGTTAAAGAAACTTTCTTCTAGACTGGTAGGAGGGGCAGAAAGAGGAAGGCTGGGCAATGAAGACACGCGACAAGGTGGTGGCAAACCAGGAGGTCCCACATTCGAATGCAGATAAGCTGGGAGGAACAACTGGGGAGTGAGACAGACCGTGCAACACAGGGTCCCAGCGCAGGAAACTAAAGCCTCAAAACCTCTGGCTATAAAAATCTATGGGGTTGCTGCAGCAGGAGAAACTCCCACTCTCACAGGAAAGTCTGTTAGAGGGGTTCACAGAATCCTAGAACATATATAAGCCCACACACCCAGGAATCACCACCTTGAAAGGGCACAATCTGCTTGTGGGAAGTGATAGAAGTGACTGAAAGCTGGGGCAGAGACAAACAAGTGGCACTGTTCCCTCTATGACCCCTCCCCCATGTGTAGCACCACAACATGGCGAAGTGGGTTGCCTCACCCTGGCAAATACCTAAGGTTGTGCCCCTTACAACATAACAGTTGTGCTGAGACAAAAAAAAAAAGGCCCAAATAAAGAACAAATCAAAACTCCTGGAAAATAACTAAGTGATAAGGAGATAGCCAACCTATCAAATGCAGAGTTCAAAACACTGGTAATCAGGATGCTCACAGAGATGGTTGAGTGTGGTCACAAAATGAAAAAGTGAAGACTATGCAAAGTGAAATGAAGAGAAATGCACAGGGAACCAACAGTGAAGGGAAGGAATCCAGGACTCAAATCAATGGTTTGGACCAGAAGGAAGAAATAAACATTCAACCAGAACAGAATGAAGAAACAAAAATTCAAAAAAATGAGGAGAGGCTTAGGAACCTCCAGGACAACTTTAAATGTTCCAACATCTGAATCATAGGGGTGCCAGAAGGAGAAGAAGAAGAGCAAGAAATGGAAAACTTATTTGAAAACATAATGAAGAACTTCCCCACTCTGGCATAGGAAATAGACTTCCAGGAAGTCCATGAAGCTTAGCCCAAAGAAGTTGGACCCAAGGAAGCATACACCAAGGCACATCACAATTACACTACCCAAGATTAAAGATAAGGAGAGAATCTTAAAAGCAGCAAGAGAAAAGCAGAGGGTTACCTACAAAGGAGTCCGCATAGGACTGTCAGTTGATTTCTCAAAAGAAAACTTGCAGGCAAGAAAGGACTGGAAAGGAGTATTTGAAGTCATGAAGGGCAAGGACCTACATCCAAGATGACTCTATCCAGCAAAGCTCTCATTTAGAATGGAGGGCATAAAAAGTGCTTCCCAGATAAGGTCAAGTTAAAGGAGTTCATCATCACCCAGACCTTATTATATGAAATGTTAAAGGGACTTATTTAAGAAAAAGAAGATGATCAAAACTATGAACAGTAAAATGACAACAAGCTCACAACTATCAACAACTGAACCTAAAAAACAAAAACAAACTAAGCAAACAACTAGAACAGGAACAGAATCACAGAAATGGAGAGCACATGGAGGGTTATAAGTGGGGAGGGGGAGGAGGAGAATAGAGGAAAAAGGTTCAAGAAATAAGAAGCATAAATAGTAGGTACAAATTAGACAGGGGGAGGTTAAGAATAGTATAGGAAATGAAAAAGTCAAAGAACTTATATGTATGACCCATGGACATGAACTTAGGTGGTGGTGGGGGATACTGGAGAGTGGAGTGGTACTGGGCAGAGAGGTATAAAGGGGAAAAATAAAAGGGACAACTGTAATAGCATAATCAATAAAACATACTAAAAATAGTCAATCAACCCCCTCCCTCTTAAAAAATGAAATGTAAAGAAAAACTAGAGACCAAAAAAAATGTGGGATATCAAAAATAAATTAAAATATGTCAATAATCACAATAAAAGTAAAATAAGTAAAATCTCTTGGGAAAAGACAAAAAGGTTCTGCCCTGACTGGTGTGGCTCAGTGGATTGAGTGCCAGCCTATGAACCAAAGGGTTGCCGGTTCGATTCCTAGTCAGGGCACATGCCTGGTTTGTGAGCCAGGTCCCCAGTTGGGCACATGTGAGAGGCAACAACACATTGATGTTTCTTTCCCTGTCTTTCTCCCTCCCTTCCCATCTCTAAAAATAAATAAATAAAATCTTTAAAAAAAAACAAAGAGGTTCAGAGTTGATTATTTTTAAATAAGCAAAACTTAGCTTATATGCTGTGTACAGCAGACATACCTAAAACATAAGGATACACAAAAGCTAAATGTCAGAGCTTGAAAAAATATATGCCAGGAAAATACTAAGCCAAAGAAGAGAAATGGTGTGATAATATAAATATTAGACAAAATAGTCTTTAAGGAAAAACCATAACTGCAGAAACAGAGTATCATTACCTAATGATAGAACATTCTTCTCCAGAAAGATGTAACAATTTTAAACTGGCATGAACCTAAAAATATGGCTATATATATATATATTTGATAGAATTATAAGGGGGAATCAATAAATTAATGATCCAAGTAGATTTTAACATTCTTCTTTTTGTAAGAAGAAATTAACAATGATATAGAATATTTGAACAACACAAAGTCTGACCTAATGGAAATTTACAGACTTTTGCACACAAAGAGAGAACACACATTCTTATCAAGCACTCAGGAACATCAGAGAAAATTGATCCTGAGAGAGGCCATGAAGCCAAGCCTCAAAATTTTCAAAAGGATTATTGTCATATAGACTATTTTATCTAACTACAATGCAATTAAGTTAGCAATCAACAGCAAGAAACTACAACCTCTATGCCCCTTGCTTTGGAAGTTGAAAAAAGAAGTGTTTCTCAACAACTCATGGGTCAAAGAAATCATAATAGAAGTTAGAAAATATTTAGAATTAAACCCCAGTGAAAATATTACACACCAAAACATGACGATGCAGCCAAAGCATTATGTAGAGGCAAGTTTTTAGCCTTAGATAGCTATGTTGGAAATGAAGAAAGCCTAAACATTAATGAGCCAAGTGTCAAACTTAGGAAGTTAGAATAAATGTAGAAAGTGAGGAAAAGTGGTAATAAAGATAGTTAAGAAAAAAGAGGAGTGATAAAATAAAACCAAAAGTGAGTGTTTTAGAAAGGTTAATAAAATAAACATTTGCCAAGACTGATCAAGAAAAAAAGCTATGGTCTAAGGAATGCAAAAATTTATGAAGGGATCTTGTATCTTTCTTATTTTTTTTTCAAGATGAGATTTAAAATTCCTTCTAAGTTCAGTCTAACTTCTTCATGTGAAACCTGGGCCCAGGGACTAAATGTGATTTGGATACAGACAGCCATGGGCCTGTTTGCCTCTTATCTTGCACTTGTCTGACCTTAGCACTGATCTTTCCTCTTTGTTGGCCTGACGTTTCTGATAGGAGAATTAATTCTTTGAATCAGAGGCCATGGCAGCTCTTAGAGCAGGTGGGTGAATATCAGGGATGTGTGTGTCTCAGTGTTCCCTACTGGCCCAGTCATTTAATTTACCTTCATGGAGCCCTTATGTGTGGAATGTGGTGGAAGGATATATGTAGTAAAAGTGAAAAATTAATGAACTTAACCTCTAGTAATTCCTCTTAAAGAATAATAATAGCATGGCAAGCCACTGGAACAGAAGGTGAGGATGCTCAGAGGAGCCCAAGCCACAGGCATGATAGTTAATATATAATAGAGGTACTAAAAAAACACTGAGTGAGAACACGAGAAGAATTTTATTTTTTGCTCTTACGAGGATTGGGGAGGGAAGATCAGAGGAGAGGGAAAGAAGAGAGAGAAAACAGGAGGGTGCGAGGCTCATGGACTCTTGTGGTCTGAGTATATTCCCCCAAGGACAGGGAAGTGGCTGAAGGACTTCTGAGAATAAGGCTTACTACTCTTTAATCTGAATAAATATGAGATGTTGCAATGTAGCATGTCTATGTCTTCACTGTAAAATATTTCCAGTTCATCTACTTCCCACTGTGAGTTGTGAAAATGGAAGGCTGGAATTTTGTCACATCATGCTCCAGGATGAAAGAGAAAAACAAGCAGGAGTTTAATGTCAGTGGTGACCATGAGCAGGGGGGCCACTGGCAACTGGCAGATATCTTGTAAGGGAGGACTTTGAATTTCTCCTGGGTGTGGAAGTTGTGTTTGTATTAGTTATGATTACATGGGGCTGCAAGAAAGAGAAAAACCTCCAAAAGTGGTTCAAACGAACCAGAGGTTGGTGCAGTGTTTCAAGGTTGTCAGGGGAGATCCAGGTTCCTTCTATCTTGCTGCTCTAACTCTGTGTGACTTTTGCCCTCATGGTGGCATGATGGCTGTTGTTCCTATAGACATCTTGCCCATATTCGAGGGAAAGAAAAAAGGGGAGAAAAAAGCACAGATGCATGAATCTGTCTTCTTTTGAAAAGCTTTCCCAGAAGCCCTGTCCAGTGACTTCTGCCAGGTGTGGGTCACATGGTCACACTTAGCTGCAAGAGAGTCTGGGAAGGAGATAAGTTTAGCTGGACTTAGTGCCTTCTTGAACAAAACTCGGGTTCTTTCATTAAGGAGGACTTGTAAAATGGCTGTTGGGTAGGCAATTAGCTGTGTCTGCCATGAAGCTCATCTAAACTAGAGCTAAGTGGGCTGAGAGATCCCAGGAGCCATCTGGGTTATTTGGAAATGAATAAGACAGCCCTTGAGGAGTTCACAATTTAGAGGGGAAGACAGACATCTAATTGAAATAACAAGAACACTGAATTACATTTTAATATAATGTGGTTAGGGGAGGCAATAGAGGTAAGCAGAGGGGGCTCAGAAGCACAGAGGCAAGACAGCTGGCTGGGGAGAGAGAGAGGCACCAGAGCAGAAGTTAGTCACATGATAATGTTCTGTGGGTGTGGTGTGGGATGGGGGTCTCTTCTGTAAGTGAAGCACAGGGGTGCCAGTTGGTGTGGTGTGTGTTGAATCACATGCAGGTTTACATATGGAAACTCTCAAGTCTAAGATGGGAAGGGACAGGATATGACCTTGGAGCAGAGTGTCAAGGGCTCTCTCTATTAGGGTACTGGGGAGCCACTGGAGAGTGTTAGGCAGAGGAGTGACCCAGTCAGGACTGTGTTTTGGGTGGCACGTGGCTGTGGCTTTACTCAAGCAGGAGGCAGAGGCAGGGAGGACTGACAGAAGACGAGGACTGTTCTGGGGGAGAGATGGAGAAAAGAGATGGTTTCTGAAGACTCTCCTGTAGGAGAGAGTCTATGCCGCCCCCTCGCGGGTGTATAGTCTGGGTGATGAGTATTCGCTGGTGCTCCTTATTAATTCAACCCAGGACAGGGACAGGGAGGTGGCAGCAGCATTGGAAGAGTGAGTCAAATTGAGCTCCTCCCAAAATGTATTGATTTAGGAAAGAGAACTTTAATCCAGGAGTATCAGATCTACACAGATCCTCTCCTTTTTAAAAGTTGAGGAAAAGGCCCTCACAGGGGCAAGTGAATTATTCGGTTTGGCCGAACTGACTGTCTGGAGTCCAGTCTCCTGACTCCCAAATCACTTGCTGGCTGTCACCTAGAAGAGAAATCCTTGTCCTGGGAAGATAGCTTTGTAGGAGAGAGGAGGCTATGAGCTTTAGCTCCGACTTGCACAGTTCAGGGTTTGGGGGAGGGGTCTGGGAGAGGGTTCTGGAGACGGAGGGGTGTGGAGGGATGAGGGTGGTGTCGGGTGGGGGGCGGGGCAGAGGAGGGGGCAAGGCACTATCGAAGATGTTACTTTAATTGCTTGTGGTCTTCCTAGCAGATCCGGAGAGAGGTTACGGGCGTGGTCCTCCAGCAGTGGACAGAGGGGCACTTACAGGGGGCCAGTGTGTCCCAACCGCCTAGGTTCAATTGTCCAGGCTGGCCTCGAACCCGGAACTCCTTGACGCTGAACCCTGTGTTCCTTGAACTTGCTAATATCCAGGTCCTCACCAACTGGGCCTCTCTTGCTCGCTGACAGACCGGACCCCTCCGCTATAAGGGGACCCACGATCCGTCCGCAGGTGGCGCTGCGCACCCGAGCAAAGGCGCGCCAGGGCTGCAAGTTCTGGGTGTGGGGCTCTCTAGTTCGCTAGGGACCCGCTCGGCAGGAATTACTAGGAAAGGGCTTCCAGACTTCAAAGGAAATTCACAGAATTTCGAGAGCGCCAAGGACCAGGGTCGCATGCTTTCAGGTCTTCAGTGGATACCCAGGCGCCAGGAAAGGAGCCTGGCGGGCGGGGCAGCCTGGAGCGTGTGGCCAGGGCGCATTCGGTCTGAGGGGCGTCTCTCCCTGCTTTCCAGGATCCGTGATGGGGGGGCCTCCGGGCCCTGCCAGGCGCCACCTCCCACTGACCCGAGCCGCCCCGCATGTCCTGGAGAGTAAAGTCCTGATTCACAAAGAATCTGCCCAGATGATTTTCATCAAAGTCTGCAGCAAAGGCTGCAGCCTCAAGGGATTTCTCTCAGGAAGGAATTGCGAAGGGGTTTATGGCCAGGTTTTGCTGAAAAGCATGACGCAAGTATTCAGGTGGAATTTATTTATTTTGCTGGGGCTCAAGGGTCAAGAGGGTCCTGGTCCCTTGGTAGCTTGTGTTTTGGGGCATTCCTCCTCCTTTGGGACTCCTTTTTAAGTGAACAGGAGGGGTCTGGCCTTTGAGCTCTGACCTTCTTAAGTTCTCCAAGAGAGTTGATCGCAACCCTCCGCACCCTGCACCCTTCCCCCACACACTGTTGAGTTGAGGCCCAGTCGATTCAGCAGAAGATTGGGGGCACTTCTGAGTTGCTCTGGAGGTTTTACCAGCCTCATGTGAGAGACGTAGAGAAGGCTCTGATGTCAGGCTTTAGTGGAGACAACAAAATTTTTACACCTAGCATGGCCTGAGGCCTCATGGAGGCGGAAGTGGAGGGTGGGCAGGGGAATGTGGTACCTTGGGTGAGGGTCAGGACCAGCAGAAATACAAACAGTCAAAGGAGGGACCACAAAGGCTCTATGCCTCTTGCTCCGCCGCTGTCCTCAGCTTTCCTTGGAACACCCAGCTGCAAGCCCCTGAGCCACCTCAGGAAGTCACCCAACACTGTCACAGCAAATGTTAGGCACTTCCCTGAAGTGTGACCTGTGAGGCCAGCCCATGTCCTCCTGCAGTTCATTGCCTGCCATGTGCTGAGGTCCAGGGTGGAAGTGACTGAGTTACCCTGAGCATGGCCTGCGACTGGCCCTGGTCACATAAGGTCAGGCGACTGAGATGACTGTGATAGTCGGTGGGTGGAGGCCTGGAGAGCCAGCAACAGGGTGGGGCACTTCTTATCAGAGGAGCTGAGTCCAGAACCTGGAATCTCATCAGGGTCAGCCACCCTTCACTTCAGCTGGAGGCTGTCCTCACTGAGACACCAGGGACACATCCCAGATGCTAATGTTCCCAATCTTCATTATATGTAATTATTATTTCAGTTTTGATTTTTAACACCTTCCTTTTATTGGGTGCCTCCTGCAGTATGTACATCAATCTTCATAACAGTCTATGAGGTAGGGGCTGTGGTATTCCCATTTTATGGGCGACTTAGTGTCCCATGCCCACCTGGATGCTCACCCAGAGCAATGCTGAGCTGGCAACAGCCTGGAAGGAGTAAGCCGCTCACACCATCCTCTCAGGAGCACACTTTCCCGGTTACATAGATGGGAGCCCAGCGGTGCCCTGCCTACTTCCCAGACTGTCAGCATTGCAGGGAGCTTCAGTTCTGAAAACGAGGATGAAGGAGAGGGACTGGAGTGAGCACTGGACCCGTAGTGCGGAACGTCAGTCATCGTCAGGGTGAGAGCATGATGACTCCCCACCCTGCCCACACAAAGGGCCAGTCAAGACCCCCCGCAGCCCCACCACACATCCTTGGCCTTGCCTCGTTTTTACCCCTGACCTGGCGCATGTGCTATAGAATATAGCCTGGGCTGAGTCATCCAAACTCAGGTGTGATTTGAAGGGGCCCAATTTAGAAGCTGCAACTATCAAACCAGCCCCCTCTCCCTTCAAGAAGCAAGTGCAACGTGTGTGTCCTGGGCCGGGGGCTGGCCCTCCGTGGCGTGCCCATAGGCATTTACACAAATCGTGGGCTTGCCCTCCTCACTGCCACCTCCCCTTCTGCCATCTTGTCAGAAGGAGGTTTCTCTCTGGTTGACCGAGGAAGGCTAGGAAAACCTGCTTTTACCACCTCAGCTGGGTGTGGAATGGGTTACGCCAAGCATGAACAAGGCTACAAGCACTTACTCTACCCAGCTTCTCACCCGCTGCGACTCTTCAATCACTCATGCGAACTGCTCCTCAAGGGTGGCCCTCATTGCTAGGGGGGCACTTACTCCAGATCCCTCCTAAGCCTCAAGACCCCTCCTGATTCTACCACTCTGGACCCTATCCTGAACTTTTTGAAGATACTTCTATTTGGGGGCCCATACTATCTTAAAACATAAGGTGCTTGGGATTTTCTACCCATGGTATAAAGTTTTCTGTATAAAGTTTTCTGTATCAAGAATGACCAAGTGCACCATAGTAATATGAATGCTGTGCTCCGATTAGGACAGAGGCGACAGACCCCCGTGGCCCAGGGGGTCAAGTCTGCAGACCTGCGTGCATGAGGAAAGCCAGTGGTAGATGGAGGGCACAGCCATGCACAGCAACAATAGGCAAGCGAACAGAACTCCCACAAAACAATATTACGTGCCCCCTGAGGAAAGGTTATGTGCCCACATAAAGAGTGAAAGTCTTGGAATCTACTCAGGAACCTGAGGGCAGTTGCCTTTGGGGACAGCGGAGGAAGGTACTAGAACTAGCGGTTGGTGCAAAGGGTCTTCAAGCCTTATCTGTAATGTTTTAATTTTTCATGAGAATTAGTTGTCTAATTAAAAATTAATGTTTAAAATACGTTGCTCTCTCTTGTAGTTGTCCCAAACTTCTAATTTCAAGCTCTGGGCCTGGGGAGCATGCTGTGCTGCGTCAGTCCTGGGCCCCAAACCCGTACAGAACACCTTACACACCAGGCGCCTTCCCTGCGGGGGCCTCAGGTGCCTGTGGCCTGACTGCGGAGCCTTTGATCTGGTCCCCTCAGCTCCTGCCTTTCCAGACTCTGGACCTGACTTCTTTAGCCTCTCTGCAGATGGCAGCCCCACTGTGTTTGTTGTTCTGCCTGAGGTTCATCCCCTCTCTGTTTCCCTGTCTCTGTCCCCACAGGCCAGGCTTGTTCCTGGGGGAGCACCATGTGTAGAGGAAGGCATTTTCTGTTTTGTTTCAAGTCAGTTTCCTGAAACTGCTCCAGGGCTGGATGCTACAGGAATTTGCCCAGAGCCCCTCTGAGGATGGAACCCAGCCCCCCAAAGACCTGACTGTTGCAGCCCATTCCCTTGCTTCTTCTTCAGATGTTTATGGTTCTGACAGTGCACTTGGAGCTGTGCTAATCACAATCTACTGCTCTGTGGACTCGGAGCCTGTCCACCTCCTCCTGTTCCTGCTGTCACTCCTTAGGCCGGGCCATGGTCCCCTCTCACTGGGAGACTGCAGCAGTGTCCAACTCTTTCCCTTCAGTCATTCCTCCCCTCTCCAGCCAAAGCGAGCTTTCTAAATCAAATCTGATCATGCTCCTTCTTTGCTGAGAACTCTCAACGGTTTCCTGTTGCTGTAGGATCCAGTCAAATGCCTTGATGGGGCTGTAGGACTGACGTGTGAGGCCCCACCTTACTTCTCCAGCATCCATGCTCCAGCCGCACAGGCTGCGGCCTCTGAGTCTTAACACGGGCCTTTACGTCTGCCTGCAACACTCACCCCCACTACCTCATCTCCCCCTCCTCCCCGGCTAGTTTCTAGTTAAGCTTTGGGTCTGAACTTAGGTAGCATCTCTTTCTGGAAGAAGAATTCCTGACCCTATGCCCCCACTCCTGCCCCTGAGGAGTGCTGAGCATGCATCTCTCAGGTCACTTACCACACTTTATTCAAGTGCATGTTAAATTTGCCAGTTTCTCCCACCAGATCATAATGTCTTCAATAATAACGATGACAACCCCACAGCAGGGTGAGCTCTCTTACCTTAGTGCATGCCAGGCACCATGCTAAGTGTGTTTTACACCTTCTACCATGTAATTCCCACCTGTCTTTGAGGTGGGAGCCATTGTTATTTCCATTTTACAGATGAGAAATTGGCCTTAGAGAGGTCAAATATGTGCCGTGGCCTCAGAGCCAGTAGATGGTGGATTCAGAGCCCAGCAGGCTGCCTTCCCAGCCCACACCTTGCCCCAGTGGGACGGGCGGGGCTGTGTCTGTCTGATTCAGGATTATATCCACAGCTCTGAGTGCAGTGCCAGCCACCGAGAAGGAACTCAATAGCTATTTGTTGAATGAATGAATAAATCAAGAGATGTTCGGTGATGGGCAGCAAGTGTAATCCCTACTGGGGCTCGTTCCCTTGAAATGCAGTGAGCAGAAGAGCTACATTATTGATCCATGCCAGAAACCACAGGTACACAAGTCAGACAGTCGGGAGAACCCCTAGCCAGGCCGTCCGCCGAGGAAGGCCCTGGACGGTGGGGCAGGGCTGGGAGCCCCCGGCACCAGGTTGGCAAGGGCCATCTGGGGAGTTTCAGGTTAGCAGATACCTGATAAGACCTGAAAACAGCACTAATGTGAGAAGAAAGATGGGGAGAGAGTCCACAGGACTTGAATTTGTTTTTTTCTGTCCAAAGTGGGGTTTCTGCTAATTTAAATTAATGGTTCTCATTCAGGAAGATTTTGCCCTTCTGGGGAAATTTAGCAACATCTGCAGACATTTTTGGTTGTCATAACTGCGGGTGGTGCAACTAAATACCCTACAATATACAAGCCAGCTCCCCCTAACCCGCATAAAGAATTATCAGGCCCAAAATGCCATTCTTGCCAAGGTTGAGAAGCCCCGATTTAAACAATGGAACGGGTGAACCTGGGGAGTATGCGATGTCTGTGGAAATGCCTTTTCTGGTGGCATCCGACTCTTCTTTAGTGATGTAGCCTATGACAGAGGAGGGACTGGAGGGGACAGATGCCTTCTCTGCTCCCCGCCTCTGGAAAACACACCAGGGACTTGGCCCCTCCCTGTGGTTTCCCTTTCCTCCTCTCCATTCCTCACAGTTCTGTTATCACTTCAAGATCAAAGATTGGAAACATTTGCATCCCATATTTGAGAAAAGAGTGGTGGGTGGGTCTCAGATGTGAGCAGACTTGGCTCACTTCTTCCTGGGGACTGTACGGCAGGAGCCCGCACATGGCTCACACTGCTCAGGACTCAGCCGGCCGTGCCCAGAGGGGGCGGGCTTAGAATGTGTGGGAGAGGCGGTTGAGGGCCGACATCGAGACTCGCACAGGCAACGTGTGACACTTGCCTTTCCCATGATCTTAATGGCCTGACCCCTTCTTTGTGCCTATGCACATCCATGCGATAAATGCATCCTGAGTACTTCCCATGTTCCAGAGACATTGTCAGGGGCTGTTTTGTGCATGGGGAAGCCTCAACCCTTGAAGAGCATAGATATATATAATCTCTTAGGAGAGAATAGAATTCTCTATCCCTTACTATGCTATTTTAGGTCCTACAAAAAAACAAAGCTCAGCCCTGGCTGGTGTTGCTCGATGGGCTGAGTGCCAGCATGCAAAGTGAAAGTCACTGGTTCGATTCCCAGTCAAGACACATGACTGGCTTGCGGGCAGGTCCCAGAGACGGCCAATTAATGTTTCTCTCCCTCTCTTTCTCCCTCCCTTCCCTTCTCTCTAAAAACAAATAAAATCTTTGAAAAAAGAAAAACAAAGCTCAAGATATAATTAGATGTGTGAAAAATTTATTGGGGGAAACACCTGTGAAGGATAAAGGGGTGGAGCAGGCCGGAGTCTGACGGGAAAGGAGAGAGGGAAGGAACAGAACTGGGCAGGAAGTGTCAGCGAGGCTGCTTGCTGGTCAGAGGAGCCTGCGCTTCATGTGGATGGCCCGGTGCCTGCCACGCTCAGTCACTGGCTCCTCCTGACCCGTGACTGCGCATTGCTTCTGAGGGCTTTTCAAGGCAGCCACCGTAGGAACCCTGGACAGTTTCTTATCCTTTTTCAAACAGTGCAAAAACTTCTGAAGCCCTAACTCCTGCCTTCGAGCTGTCCAGGCGCCAAGTCCGCTCTCTACAGCCATTCCCCCTTAGTTCTCTCTGCCCCACTGGCCTGGTAGCCTGCTCAGGCGGATGGGGTCCATTGCCTGCTGAGCCAAGCAGCCTCCTTATCCCCACCTTTGCACATCCGCTCAAACCACCCTCCCACCTGGAGTGCCTTTTCTATTCCTTTAGTCTGAACTGAATATGCGCACTGCCTGGCCCACGTCAACTCCCACTTCTTCCAGGATTCTTTTCAGCCCGTGATGTCCCCACTCATGAAACCTCTGTTTTATACAGGAATATTGCTATCATTCAGCAGCTCATTGCTCTCCTGTTGTTTCTTAAACTAGTTTACAAATTTCTGGAGGCTCAGATCAGTGATGAATCAGTTCCCTCTCCACCATTTCTTCTTTCCTTTTCCTTCTCCCTTCCTTCTATTTTTCAGGTATCAGATTTGCCAGCAGAAACTGATAGGACTTTCTTACAAACTGATGGGTTGGTTCCCTTCAAAGCCCTGTCTGGGCCCCAGGGTGGCAAAGTTAGTAAATATATAAATATTTTGATGCCCAGCTAGCCTGATCTTTCTCTTTCTTATTCTTCCTCAGTCCCAGTGATCTCCAGTGTCCCCTTCTCTGTCCCCCCCCAAATTAATCTTTACTCTCAGTACCTCAGTATCACAGTAAGGAACCAGTGACTCAGATTAGCCCCGAGTATGACTTCTTCCTATTTTTGACCAGGCCCCAAAGAGTTAAAAGGATCAAATACATCTGCTGTTTGAGCCAGACTCTGCAGCATCCCATACAGTAGCCACTAGCCATGCAAGGTTACTTTGATTGATGAAAACGAAAATGTTGTTCTTCAGCTATGGTAGCCACATTTATTTCAGGTGCTCAGTGGCCACAATGTTGGCCTACACAGATATATTTCCATCGTCAGAGAGAGTTATACTGGACAATGTTGAGAGAAGGAAAAGCATTTTTTAAAAAGCAGGTGTGGGGTCTGTCATGAGCTTCCTTTTCATCCTGAGTCACCCCGGTTCGGAGAGTCTTGCCTTGCCTAAGAGAAGAGCTAGGTCTTTCGGGCTTCCCACTGAGCTGAAGGGAGACCCCTCTGAGCCATACCCAGGTACTAGAGAGGTCTCTGCAGTGAACACAGGCCTTGAGGTCACAGAAGCAGTGGCCTTGGGGTGTAACCGCAGGTGTCGTCAGGGCAGGCCTTGGTCCCTGTCCTCTGTCTCTGGATGTGCCTCTGGGGGCAGAGAACCCCACTCGGAAGCAGAGCTCTCATAGCCTCCAGGGGTCCACTGTGGCCCAGGAGAGGAATTACTAATGCATTCGCAGTCAACATTCTATAGCACTTGGTATCAATTATTAAAAGCAGACAGCCCAAGGAGAGTGTGTGGAGCAGGGGAGGATGTGGCAGGAGGGGGGCAGGAGGAGAGATAGGCGGGGGAGGGGCTGAGGATGTGAGGGTGGAGGTGCTGGGCAGTGGGCTGCAGTGCTGACCTGCCCCTGCAGAGAGTGTAACCTCAGGGTCAGGAGTGCGTATTTGAGGGCTCCTGGCAAACCTGAGTGTATTCAAGAGTTAGATACCAGCATGCTGAGGGGACCAGAGACTCAGACGGGTGGGAGAGGCGGATGGCTCAGAGGGCGTGGGTGGAGGGCGGGGCAGTGCTTCCAAATCTGCAGGCGGTCATCCAGAGCAGGAATCAGCAAGTCCTGTCTGTGAAGGGCCACTATTTTAGGCTTTGTGGGCCTGACAGTTTCTGCTGCAACTACTCACCTCTGCTGTTGCACGGAAGCAGCTGTAGACGACGTGTAAACAGATGCGACAGATGTATTCCAGTAACGTGTCCTTTACAGAAACTGGTGGCAGGCTGGATTCGACCCTAATTCTGATCCTGAACCTAAGTTCTTAAGTCAGGGGTCCCCAGCACCTGGCCCACAGACCAATACCAGTCCATGGCCTATTAGGAACTGGGTGCATCACAGAAGGTTAGCAGCAGGCGAGTGAAGCTTCGCTTGCATTACCACCTAAGCTCCACCTCCTGTCTCTCTAACAGCCCCCCTAACCCCTTCCCTGCTCCCCCGCGCCCCGTCCTGTGGAAAAATTGTTGTCCACTAAACTGGTTCCTGTGAGAAATGCAGAACCTCAGGCCCCACTCAAGATCTATGGAAACAGATCTGGGTTTTAATAGATCTCCCATATCTATTGAAGTTTGAAGAGAGTTTAAAGTTGTTCTGGGAGGCTCCAGTTAGGAGCAAGACCAAGGGTAGAATTGGCAGGAAGAGAAATTCCATCTCAATGTAAGATGTACTTTCTACCAAACAGAGCTGCCTTCTAATGCAGCAGGCAGTGAGCATAGGGAGCATCCTGTCACTGAGCTGTTTGGGCCAGCAACAGACAAGCACTTGTTCAGGGTGGCAGAGAGTACTGGGCAGGATCAGTGGCCTTGGGGTTAAGTGCCCCCGCTGGGAGGTGAGCTGCCTGGGTTTGAGTCCTGGCAGTGTGAGAGGAGGTCTCGCTGACCCTGATTTCAGATTCCCCCTCCATCCCACGGGGTCCTTCGATGCCTCCCAGGGTTGTGCGGAGGACTGATTTACTTAGATTCCTGTGACGGCACTTACCACACTCTAGGTGCTCAGCGTTACTATTGATTACATAATTCTATAACAGATCTCTATGTTTTTCTTTGGATCAAGGACCAGGCTTTGTATCTATGGTCTGTTCCTTCCAACTCTGAGATTCAAGGCCGGGGAGGGGGAGGATTTCGGGACTGACGATCCTAGCTACTGGTTTGGGGGTATTTCGTTTGAGCCAGGCATTGTACAAGCTTCGGTCATGGCTCTCAGATTACTTACAGATGCTCGTTAGCCTGGAAGAGCAGACAGATGATGATCTGCCGCCCACTCTGCATGTTTCTGCTTTGGATAGTCAAATGGCGCCCAGAGATGATGGGCATGACTTTGTCACCGGCGGACTGATGCTGTGTTGAGGGCCCAGAACTCCTTAAGGCTGGTCACAGGCTGCCTCTTTTGGCCACATCACCAACCAGCTCGAGTCTCAAGATGGTGGAGCTAGAACACTTGCTCACAGGACAATAAGGCGCCCACAGACTCCCCATCCTGGCCGTGTGGAGGCCTCCAAAGAGTTAAAGCCTTTCTGTCCTCATTGTTTTTGTGCTTATGACCCCAACTAAAGGTTTTAATGACAGAGCTTGTTTGGATTCCTGCTTCATAGTTTCATAGCTGTGTGGTCAGGGGCAAGCCTCTCGACCTCTCTGAGCCTCGGCTGTTTCCCTTATAAAATGCGCTGCTGATGCTGCGCGCTTCTCAGGGTTGTGGCGAGGTTTAGGTGAGAACATATGACACTCCAAGAGTGGTACAAGACTTGGTTGTCATTTTGATGACACACGTAAGCCTCTTGGAGCCTCCCTCTTGCCTCACAGTGCTGGCCCTGTGATGAGGGTTAAACATGCTGATTGAACGTGAGAGGAACAGATGACCTTCCCCTGCAGCCTGGGAAGGAAGTGCTTCCCAGGGGGTGAGGAGAACGCCTCCTCCCTGCCCCCCCACTCTCCCCACCCAGCCAGGCCCACCCCCACCACACACGGCCCGCCATCATTTCTTCTCCAGCATTCGGTGTGCGCTGCCGAGGTCCCCGTCAGCCAGCAGCAGGGCTACCCACCTCTTGTCCTACTCACAGCTTTGGCTTCCTTAGTGGAAAGCAACACAGAGTTCTTATCTTCCCAAAGAAACCTTTCAAAAAGCAACATACTGAATTTTTTATGGTCTATGTGCGTGTTTTGGTTTCAAAAGGTGGGTGGGAAGAAAAGGGAAGATCGCCCTTCATACCCAAAGGCAGGATTTAGCCAAGGA
>CM052538.1:104729739-104821856 GCA_028533065.1 Trachops cirrhosus
CAACAAGGCGGAGGAGGGGAATCCTGAAACCGCAAGTAAAAACACATTTCCAGCTCGATTCCTTGCTGCAGCCCTTAAGAGAGTGGAAACAGATGGATGGTGGCTTTGATAATGAGAGAGGCAATCAACTTTAGATTAAAAAAAACCCTAAACTCTACCCAAAAGGGATGAGTCTGACAGTGAAATCCCAGACACATAACGTTCCATTTAAGAGGCTATTGACATATTAGCCGGGAACAGAGCAGGTTCTGAGAGAGGTCAGTCCTTCTGTCCCAGGCCTCTCCGTCGTCCCCTGCCCAAGCCGGAGTGCTCGGCTCCCTGACAGACACTGCATTGTCTTTGGAAGCTAGTGATGGTCAGATTTGCCCTGGAAATCACTGTGTTCTCGGGAGGCTTGGCTACTGCCGCTGCCAGATTCTAGAGGAGAAAAGACATTTCTGTTTTAAATTTAACTTAATTATTTTTTTGGTTTTGGTTGTGGTGTGTGTGTGATTTTTTGGGTGGGGGGCGGGGGAGACAAGATGCCAGGAACAAAGACAAGCAGTTCAGTTCGAGAGAAAAGAAGACCCTGAGGTCCCAAGGTCTGGTTGCATACCTTGATTTGGCAGCCTGCGGGCTGTGTAACTTGGGACACATTCTGACAGTTTTGTGCCTCCATTTCCCTGTCTGTAAAATGGGGGTGAAACAGCCAACAGTACAGGCTTGCCAAGGGACTAAGGTGAGACGGGGGTGTGAACGCTCTGGGTAAATGCTGAAGACCCAGCCCTGATTCTGGCGGGGGAAGGTTCTCAGTGGTTGAATGGGGCAGAGTGTGTGTGGAGGAAGGGGTTAGAATAGGAACTTGGCATCCTTTTTCCCATCTCTGTTACTTGCCAGCGCTGGGTTTTGGGGCCAGTTCCTCCGAGGTCTGACCCTTGGCTTTCTGCCTATCGGATCAGAGCTGCTGTTCCTGCTCTGCTCGCTGGCCACAGCCCGCAGGAAGAGCTAAAGAATGGCGTGCACCTGCTGGGCTGCCGGCCCTCTGTCCACACCTGGCACAGGCTGGGCACTTGATAAATTGTTGTCAAATGATGGAATGAACGTGTAAAGGCGCCTGGGCCGGGGCAAAGGTAATACTGCCGGAAAACGGTGCCGTTAAATTGATTTCTCAGTAACCGCAGCACATTCCGCTGGGCACTTCGTCGGGAGAGACGGCCACGGAGTGTCTCTTGTTCGGCAGGTGGTTTGCCACCTCAGAAGAAGAGAGGCTTAAACGGGATGGAACCTTGGTTTCGTCTGGAGAACATCGGCAGGCTAGCCAGTTCAGTCCTTTTGGAAAATACGGAGACTTGGTTCTGATTCAAGCTTCTGCTCAGGCTTTTTCAAAGGCTGCTTTTGGTAATGTTTATAAGCATCATGGGGATAGGGCCTGGCTTTTTCACTGAGTATTCTAAACATCTAACAGGTGCCTGACACAGGACATGCTCAATAACTAACTACTAAGTAAATGCAGAAATCTCTCTTTCTTCCCTCCTCCCCTGCTGAGGTGAACACTGGCAGTTTCTGGACAAAGGGGGACATTGGCGCTGTGGCCTTGCAGATGGAGACTTGATAGTGCAGTTGGCTGGGCTGAGCAGAGCTCCCCAGTGGTGACCCCAGGGTCAGGCGGGGACTGAGAGTGTGGGGCAGAGCTCTGCTATTACTCATACTCTCCTAGGCTGGAGCCATGATCTCTTGAGATGTGCTTCTTGGGTTGACCACTGTCTTTCCTGGGACCCCACTCCCTGTTCCGGGTGGTTCTTGATATGAGGGCACATTCTCAATCAGAAGTCCAGGTCTTGCCAGCCCACTGACTTCTCCGTGCTTGCAGGCTCCCACCATGTCAGAATCCACTTGCATTTCTGGCAAGAACGTTGTTTCTGTCCATAGTCCCCCGGGATGGAAGTAGCAGCAAGCCAGAAACAGGGTCCTGTTTAACAGCACTTCGAGGGCTCACATCTTCTGATGGGCTTGTTTGGGCCCCGACTGGGGCGCCCCCAGCAGGATGGCAGTTGGAACATGTCTGTGGCGTGCTGGATTCATGCTCCTGTTTCCTCTTCCCCCTTCCCAACTCCTCTGTTTGTCTCCTCTTCCCTCCTTCTCATCCACCCCATTCCCCTACCCATCCCCAGTCTGAAAATCTAGGCCTTGGGGGGTATTTGGCTGAGGGGAGATCAGGAGGGAAGCTGGAAAGAATTCTTCTATACTTTCTAACAGGAGTCCTGGCAATAGCATTTTCCTCCAGCCATGCAAAGTGTTGATCCACAGGCTGTTTCTTTGATGCTTAGAGCAGCTCAAATGGCACTGGGATAGTTTTGAGGCTAACTGGCTATTGTTAGAAATATTTACGAATGTTTCCCCTTTGCTCCAATTTCCCCCTCTCTGCAGTCTCAGCTCTAACAGCTGGAAAAAATTTCTCCTTCATCTATTCAGTCTTTCACTAAACACCATCAATTTTGCCTTTGAAATTTCTTTTGTACCAGCCCCTTCTCTCATTCCCTCTGCTAATCCCTGAGGCCTGGCTCTTATCCCCTTTGCACGCCTGAGCTGCCTCCACAACGTCTTGGCAGAGATCCCTTCCTCTGGTGTCTCCGTCTTCTATCCATCCTGCACAGCCAAGCCAGACTCATCTTTCTGAAGCTCTTTTTGCACCTTAGGATGCCTCAGCCCCAAATCCCTAGGCTCTGCAAAGTACTTGGCAATGCCCAGACAGCATTTGTAGCTTCCTCTGCCTGTAATTTCTTTCCAGAGTGGTGGCTACATTAGTTAATGGGGGTGCTATAACAAATTGCACAAACCCAGTGGCTTAAAACAACAGAAACTTGTTCTATTATAGTTTTGGTGTCCAGAAATTTGAACTGAGTCTCACAGGCCTAAATCGAGGGGTCAGCAGGATCATATTTCCTTGAGAGGCTCCAAGGGAGAATCCGTTTCCTTGCCTCTTCCAGCTGCTGGTGACTGCTGGCATTCCTTGGCTTGTGGCCGCATCACTCCAATCTCTGCCTCTGAGCTCACTCTTCCTGCCTTTGGTCACATGGCCTTTTCCTGTTTGTCTCTGTGTCAGATCTCTCCCTTATAAGGATGCTTGTGAATACATTTAAGGCAATCTGAGATAATCTCTGCCTCTCAAAATCCTTAGCTTCATCACATCTACGAAGTCCATTTTGCCATGTAAAGTGATATCCACAGGTGCCAGGGATTAATATGTGGATATCTTTGGGGATCATTACTCAGCCTATTACAGACTTCCTAGCAGTTCAACATTTCAGGAAATATCTATTGGGCACCTAGTGTGTGTGAGGCTCTGTTCTAGATGATAAGAGTCATTAGACAAATGAGGCTTTTCAGATTGAGTTCTCTGCGCGGTGAACTAGACCTTATCTGGACTCTTTCCCTCCTACAGCATTATTGCATAGCATGAGCTTCACAATGTATAACACTGATTACTGCCATATATGCCTCCTCCTCCATTTATGTGAGCCCCTTGAAGGTTAGGCTAACTTACTTATACCTTTGCTTAATGCTAGATTGGACACCTAGACTGGACTCAATGAAGGTGTGTTAGATCCATGAACAAGTCTCTTCCCTTCTTCATTCTTCCTAGACATATGTATAATTTATGTACAAAGAAGGCTCTAATAATTCACTTCTGCCTCAGAATTAAATGTTCAGAGTCTGGCCTTTTTGGTGGTCATCTCCTTGGGTCTGGGTGACTTGGGGTGTAGCCATAGTGGGCACTTGCTACCCTGCTTTGCCTCATCCCCAACAGTGTCATATACAATTATTTGTTTAATGCTTCCCATTACCCATGTCTACTGCCCACTGGTTTTGGAGGCAGTGCAGGAGAAGGGAGTCAAGGATATTGGGAGATCGCAGACGCCTAGGTCACTTTTCATGAGGCTTTCCCACTGGCGCTGTCCTAGCATGGCCCACCCCTCCCAGCACGTCTGATACGTCGTCACGATCAGTCCAGATCTGACACAAAGTGGTTTCCAGGCCCATGAGCAGGTGGGACAGATGCTGTGTGAGTCCTGACACACAGGACACGGAAGGGGCACAGACCGTTGCCTACTGCCTTGGGCGTTGGTTTATTATTCTGAGACTCATATTTGTGTCCCTGCCTTAGGAAAACAGATATAATCCAATAAACTGGTGGTGGGCGCTGCAGGCCCATGGATTTGCATAAAGCCTTTGAGTGCTGGGCTTGGTGGTAGCCTAACGTCTAGGAAGTGTTTTGAAAGGCAATCACTCAATCAGGTGAAGGTGGGAAGAGGGTGCTGCTCGGGTAGGCACCCTCTGCTCGCCTTGCACCAGAATTCCAGACTCCCAGGGGAAAGCCAGTGCTCAGCACAAATCATACTGTTTGGAAAGTTTAGGCAGTGAGCCAGTCTTACCTAGGAATGGTGGGGCCCTTCCCGAATCCAAGTTCCTGGATGCCAGCCAAGGGCCAGCCTTGTAAGCAGCCTTTTCTAAGGAGCACAGTCTCAGGAGCTCCGGTAACTCTGCTCTCCGTAGGAAGTGACTGGGGTGTGAAGGGTGGAAGAAGGGGGGTCCTCTTCATTTCATCCCTCTTGAATTTTATTTCTTAGGGTGAAGATGAAAGTCCGGGCTGGCCTCAGTGGAATGGGAGTTGGTTTCTGCCTCGCAGATTCCTCCACGTGGTCACGTGCAGTCTGAATGTGTTCACTTTCAGCTGGAGTAACACTGCCTTGCATGCGTACACCATAATGTAATTAATATTCGGTCTCCTAGAAGATACTAACAGCGGTTTTATAAAGCTTATATTCAAACAAATCTAAATAACACGCTGTTCAGAAATGTCATAAGTGGTCAACTATTTTTAAAAGCAAAGGCATCCGGGACAATTTTTACCTGAGGAGTGGATGAGACAGAAGCAGGGACTGAAATCAGAGCAGAGCGCACGGTTCTTGAGACAGGAGGCGGGTTCGCAGGTTCACAGCTTCGTTGTGTGATTGTGGCCTGTAACTTCACATGAAGTAGGCTATAAATACATATACTCTGTTACTTGTACCAAAAATACATACTAAAACATTGTAATTGTTTAAAATTTATCATCTGGGTAATGGTAAGGGGCCCTTTCTTACTCTGGACTGGTGTGAGCTGGGATTCTCAGTGCTGGTTACAATCAAAACAAAAAAATATTGTAATTTAATTGATGTAGAAAGCGATGGTCATCATAAATCAAATGACATCAAGCTAATATTCTTTATATTACTGGGTGATAAGCATTCTATTTTTTTCTCCACTGAGGATTTCATTTTTGTGAATCAATTAGATTTTGTTAATCAACTTGTGTTGCTCTGAATTCATTATTTCAACTTTTAGGTGAGAAACATTATTTTGTTTTTGTGATATTTATTTTTCCAGTTCCACTCTAGTTATGATAAATGTTGCCGCTTTTATGTGTATAGTAAAGATGCAATGTTGTCTTTTAAAATACGTTTAGACAAGCTAAAATTTGAGATAAATTAAAATGTAAATGTTAATAAAATGATAGCACAAGTAGTATAGGGATGTGACAAAAGTCACTAAGTGAGTGCATGAATCTGCTTGGAAAGCACGGAGCAACAGATTAAAGTCCAAATATTTGTCACCCAGGTTCTACTTTGTTAGGTTCTGTGGGAGCCAGAGAATCACAGGGACGTGTGTGTGTGCGCGTGTGTGAGAAAGAGAGGGAGAGAGGGAGAGAGAGAGAGAGGTGATCTTCCTTTTTAGAGAGTTCCCACCTGGAAAGGCAATTCATGGTGTTGCAGGTGAGGCAATAGTTACTGGTGAGGCCTCAGTGCCAGTGCCTGCAGGGGCACAAAGCAAACTGAAATAAGAGAAGCGACGGGGCTTTAAAATAAATGTGACCTTGGGAGGTATTAAGAGTTACTGCCTTTTACCCTGACTGGTGTGGCTCAGTGGGTTGGGCACCATCCCACACACCAAAAGGTCTCTGGTTCAATTCCCGATTCACCGTTGGGTCACGTGTCCAGGTTGTGGCGTGCGAGAGGCAACTGATTGATGTTTCTCTTGCATGTGGATGTTTCTCTCCCTCTCTTTCCCCCTGCCCTTCCCCGCTCTCTAAAAATAAATAAATAAATATTTAAAGCCATGAGCACGGAGTCTCTGACCAGCTTCCCTGGTGGACGACACTCCACATGTTGTCACAACTGGTTGCTGGGGAATGAAGGGTGTCCACTGGGAGAGGACTCTTGGAATGGAAGCTGGTGGCTGCTTTCCTCTGGACTTGGCCCCACGTGCCTTTTACGCTGTGGATTTTCCTCTGTATTCTTTCTTGTAATAAGTCACAGCTGTGCGTACCACTATGCGCCAAGTCCTATGAGTCCTGCTGAGGGTGGTCTTGGGGGTCCTGTCACTCATCCAAAATTTTTTTTACTCCACCCTGAGACTCTGAATAGAGGGGCCTCTGCTCTGAGGTTATGCTTGGGAGGGCCCTGCGTATCTCAGGTGTGCATGCGCACACACGCACGCCTGCTCCTCTGGCACTTGGATTCTGGAGTCCAGGCCGGGCCTGGTACATGTGACCCTAAAGGCCTGCTGTCAGAAGTATCACCTTCCAGGTCCCAGGGAAACCCTCCTGCACGTCTTGCTCTATGTCTCGGGAAACAGCATCGAATACCGTGAGGGCTGTGAGCCAGACCGTTCCAACAACGTCAGAGGAGGGCCCGGCTTCAGAGAGCAGGGAGGAGCTGAGCAGAAGTGCCTGGGTGAGAGAAAAAGCCAATTAGTTAACTTGTCAGGTCCTTCCTCTCGGCTTGAATGCAACAGATTCCAACAGAAACAAATTATTGTTTCTCAGCAGTGCCCAGCATTCACTTCTGTACTTCTCTTCATGTTCCAGTTTCTGGTTCTGGAGATAAGAATGGACACAGCATTCACCACGCTTGCATATGGGTGATGCGGCATACTTAACTACAGTAAACAATTTCGATTACTCCCAAGTTTGTATATAGATGAAGCTCAAGACATAATATGTGTGAAGTGTGACATTGATTCCTACACTGGCAGCTAGAGGGACACTGAATCATGGGTTATAAATGTTTAATAATAAAATATTTAATAATATCTGCATTTTCAAGAAATTAAATTTAAAACTTTCAGCTTTATTTGTACCTTTGATTAAAATGTTTTAACCCACCTGTTAATTACAATTTGTATTTTGCCTTTTAATTTTGTAGCAATTTTTAATATTTTAGAAGACTTTTACTGAAATCATATGGAAATATAATTTTTTTCAATTTTACATATATTTTAAGATACTTAAAAATGAAAATACATTCACAATTTGTATATAATTACATGTTTAAAATTCTTAGGTGAGTATTATCAATAGAATATAATTATGTGAAAATTAACATACTTGGGGATTTTGCTGAAATGAAGATAAAAATTTTGTGAAATATAAAATAATACATGAATTATGCCTCTATTTTACTACTCATCCAAACATCCCCAGCCCATTAACAGTCCATTCTGACACACACAATACTAATTGAATTCAGTTGTCATTGGCACAAGACTTGCAGTCATATAGAGACTGCAACTTCATTATTTTTTTACATTTTGTTGTTATGAAGATATTTTCATCAAGGATTGAGCACAGCACCTCATATTTGATGTAAAACGTGCGGACGCATGGAGGTGGGCCTGTCTCCGCCCTGGCCCTCTGGGTGTTCGACCAGGCCTCCTTCCCGCACCCTGCCGCTACGGGAGGGCGTGGCCGGGTGCAACTAAGCTCCGGGGGCAGGACTCTGGGCCGCTGTGTGGACTGGGCCACAGCTGAGTCAGTGTGTGAGTGTCACTAGGGCCACAAAGGCCAAGGGAGAGAAAAGCCCTGGATATCCGCCTCCCAAGTAGCCTTGGTGGGAAGCCCAGAAAAGTCTCCATTCACAGCCTGTGGCCCCTTCATGCCATGCTGGGCATGTGGGTTCTGATACAGCTATTCAGGCTTTGAAATGGGGTACAGGTATTTGAATTCTAGCTCTGCCACTTTTGGGCAACGTCACAACCTCTTTGACCTGGTTTCGACATGTATGATATGGGAGTACTCATTCTCACTGTCAGCATTGTTGTGAAAATTGGAGATTTGTCTTTAAAACACCCAGCATGGTCCATGGGATGTGGCTTGACACGTGTTAACTGGTGGTTTTGGATAGGGGATCTGAGGAAAGATGGTAAGCAAGAGGCTAAAGTCATGCCAGTGGCTAGGTAAGGAACAAAATCCAGGCATTTCGATGCCCAGTCCCATGTTCCTCCCGTTGTCTGGGCCCTGAATACCACGGTTCCTCTACAGCCAGCCTGCTCCTCTGCCCTGACCTGGGTGAGGAGAGATGCCTGCTGACTGAGCTGCGAGGTGTCCTGGTCTGAGCGCCATTCACTGTCTTCGGGATCTAGCTGAGAGGATGTCCACAGGTTGGGTGCACGCTGGAGGCCCCCTCACCTATAAGTTATTCCACCAGTAATTAGATTTCTTTCTATTGAGGGAAGCCAGCACGTGTAAGTCCATGGAAACCTGGGACCAGATGATATAAGGGTCACCTGAGCCTCCACGATGCCTAAAATGCATCTTCCAGGAAAATGACTTCTCTGGGCACATAAGTTACTGCGGTCCCAGGGCAACTATAGCTCAGGCTCTGACCATTCCTGTGTTCAAGTGATGTAGTGTTCGCGGCCCCCGTGGCGGCCCGCCCACCTCGCCCCGCTCTCTGAGTAGGAAAGCTCCACTGGCACCCGCTGTGGCTGGTGGATGTGATCAGTACCAGGGAAGGGTGAGAAAGGGGAGGGAAGACTGCTCCCTTCCCAGCCTGCTTTCCTCCCCAGGCTAGAACGTCTCAAGTCCAGAGAGTCTTAGTCCTTCAGGCGCACCACTTGGAGGTCAAAGACACTTGGAACTCTGACACAAATTGCTATTTATTTGCAAGAGAATACAATCAGGTACCTACCTCATGCCATGTGCAATAATGAATTCCACATGGATTAAAGATTTGTAAATTAAATATAAAATGTTAACAGAATAAAAGACAATGTAATGCTAGATATATCATGTTGTTATATGTAAGACTGTCTATCAATCAATCTACCTATCTATCTACCTGTCTACTTATCCCCAAGGCCAGGTAAGGGCACACGTCACATCTTCTCTATCTCTACCTTCATCTTGATCTCTATATCATCTATACCTATATCTGTCGCATATCTATATGATGGGGAAGGCCTTTCTACGTCTGGCTACACATTCTGGCAGGAAATCTGTGAATATCCATACTAGAGAAACTATCTCTTCAAATCAATCAGGAACAACAAAAATAAACAACCGGGCAAGCCTCTCTCTCTCTCTCTCTCTCTCTCTCTCTCTCTCTCTCTCTCTCTCACACACACACACACACACACACACACACCACAAATGACCCATTAAAGAGAAAAAATTAAAACTGTCCAACCTCACTGTAAGTAAACATATCTAAATGAAAGAAACAATGTGGCAGTGTTTTTATGTTTGCCTACCCAGTTAAGAAGGCTGGTGACCTTTGAACTGGTGAGCGTGAGGGACTGAGCGGTGCGGGCTGTTGGAGGAAGCAGGTCCCTGCGGCCGTTCAGGGGGCTGTGTGTCAGGAGAAGCGCAAACTTAAAACACACTGCTGAGTAAGCCAGCAATCTCTCCTCTAGAAATGCGTCCTCCCAAAATCCCAGCATGAATAAGCAAACATATACATACGAGGATTTAATTGTACCATGGCTTATAAGAGCAAAATTTGTAAAAGTTAAAATTTACATCACAGAGCATGGAATATCAATGTAATGGAATCCTATTCACTGTTTAAAAGGAAACCAAGGTAGATCTATGTAATAAGAGCTAACATTTTTCTGAGCATTTGCCATGGGCTAGGCGCCGTTCTGAGTGCTTTATTTACGTGACTTCACTCAACCCTCTCAACACTTAATAAAGTAGACAATGTTGTGAGCATCCATACGTTTTGGAAGAGGCACAGAGAAGTTATTAACCACCACTAGCTCACACAGCTGTGAGAAGTCAGAGCTGAATTTGAACCTGGCAACGAGGTTCCCGGGGCACTGCCTAGGAAGGGGTCACCCACAAAAGTTAGGTGTTGCCCTGGTTGCGTGGCTCAGTTGGTTGGAGTGTTGTCTTGGGCATCCACAGGCTGCGAGTTTGATCCCCGGTTGGGGCGCGCACAAGAGGCGACCGATGGACATCTCGCTCACATCATTGTTTCTCCCTCTCTTTCTCCCACTTCCTCTCTCTCTAAAATCGATTAACATATGCTTGGGTGAGTATTAAAAAATTTTTAAAGTTAAGTGTTAAGTGATTAAAAAGCAAATTGCAGAAGATACAGCATAACTGCATTTTGGTGAAAATTTGTCACAATGTATATAATATACATTACTGATGTGTGTGTTTGCATTACTATAATTATAGAAAGGATAACTTGGTGGGAACAACAAAAGGCACGGTGGGAGTAGGTTGACTTTTTAATTTTCTCTGAAAAAGTGGTAGAATTAAAGAATAAGTGAGCTGCTCGCTTTTTCTTATTCCCCATGCCCACTTGACTTGAATGAAGGAAAAATGGCCCTGTCTGCTAACAAAAATGCAGCCTTGAAAAATAACATCCGGCTTATGCTGGAAATAAAAACCCCCGTTTGGAAGTACAGTAGTCCCTGCTTATCCATGGGAGACACATTTAAAGACCCCCAGTGGATGCCAGAGACTGCAGATAGTGCTGGACCCTGTGTTTGCTATGGTTTTTGCCACACACACACACACACACACACACACACACACACACACAAGACAGAGTTCAGTTTATAAGTTAGGCACAGTGAGAGGTTGATAACAGCAGCTTCCCCTGTGGAATCTCCTCAGCATGTGTCAAGGTGAACATGCTTCTCTTCCAAGGCCATGGGGGCCTGTGACTGGTGAGTTTGGCTGGAGGTTGGGTGCCATGAGATCAGGTGGGTGAAGCATGGGTTTCATGCGCCTTGATAAGTGGGAGCCTGGAGGAAGTGGGCAAAGGTAGGCCAGGGAGTCTGGGGACACGAGACATGGACTCAGTGCCCTGTGCCGGGCACTTCGCACACGGTCTTTCACTGTTTCTCATGACACCTTGAAATGGGTTTTATGGCCATTCCCACTTTTCAGAGGAGTAATTCAAGCTCTGAGAGGTTAATTAGCTTGACCAAGCTCAGGTAACTGGGAAGTTCAGCCCCTGGAAAGGGCGTGTGGGGCTTTCTGGGGCATCGTGGCTTCAGCAAGGGCAAAGGCAAACTGCAGGAGGGCAGGCTGGCAGGAGAACCATGGACCCGGGGCAGGCTGGTCCTGGGTGACCAGGCAGCTTCAGGCTGGGGCGACGGTGTGGGATGAGTGTAGCCACTGGACACGAAACCACCCCTCTGCTGGCTGGAGGACACAGGAGGAGGGAACTGAAAATCATGGGGAGAGGCCTCCAGGATGGGTGCTTGGAAGCCTGCAGACCAGAGCAGGAGTGGAAATAGCACAGAGGGACTGAGAAGTGCTTCCACTGAATCATTAGCACGCCCCTGATTAAGGAACTGAGACGTCCGTGTTACACAGCACGTGGCCCCTGGGGCATTCATTCCCTTTCTGCTGGTGAGTGAGTGGCCTGTGGTTAAGTGACTACCAGGATGCCACTAGCTTCTTGGCTCCTTTGAGTGAATTGGTAAAAGGCACCACTCTAAGCAGGTGCAGAGCTCAGAGCATGGGCTGGATTTCGCCCCTTTGGCTGGTTGCCCGTGAAGATCAGCTGTAGAGGAGGCCTGTGTTCCACAGTGGGCCTGGCAGGGAGGTGTGTGGCCAGAGAAGAGGAACCCAGGAGGGTGAGATCCTGGCCCTGGACTCCAGGAGGGCAGGGACCAACAAGTACCTGCCCTGGCCCTGGGCTGGCACAGGGCATGCCCAGGAATTGTTTGCTGAGGGCCGAGTAAAAGAGGGTCACCTTCCTTTTGGTTCCTTGGGGTGAGTCCCCAGCCTTTTCTGGAAGAAGATTTGGAAGCAAGGAAGAGGATGCTATTGATCACGTGAGATGGAGGCTGGAAAGGGGGAAGCTTGACTCATTGCTTCAACCTCACCAGTAAATGCTTTAGAATCCTAAAAAAGTGATAGCTGAAATTTATTGAGTGATGGATTCCTGGGCCAGCCATTGTGCTAACCCGTCTGTGAATGGCAGTTTTATATGTCACCTCACCAAGGCTATGGTCCCAGTTATTCAATGAAATGCTAACCTAGGTGTTGCCGTGAAGGTTTTAATAGATGTCATTAACATCCAAAACCAGTGACTTTGTGTAAAGATTATCCTAAACAACCTGGTTTTGAGCCAATCTGTTGAAAAGTGTTAAGGGCAGAGCTGAGGTTTCCTGAAGAAGAAGAAATTCCCCGGTGGCCCGCAGCTGCAGCTGGTGCCTGAGAGCCCCGGCCTGCCCTTCCCGACCTCCCGACCCATGGACGTCAGACTTGCCCACCAGCCCCACCATTGCACAAGCCAATTCCTTGCAACAACCCTCTTAATATGTATCTCCTGCTGGTTCTCTTCCTTCGGCTGAACCCAGATGGATGCACCTGCATGTGGATCAATTTATCTAACCCTGTCAGGAACACGGATAGTTACCGTAATTATTCCCATTTTAACCTGAGGCCCAGGGAGGCAAGCCATGCCAACAAGCCATGGAACCAGGACTCAAACCTGAAGCCTTCTTCCTCGAGGGTCCAGGGTCTCAACTGCTACACCAGAGGGTCACGGAGGGGCCATGTCACTAGCAGCTAGCGCTGGATATCAGGCCGAGGACCGGCTTTCAGAGGGACCAGGCAGTTGTGCTTGGCTGGTCGGGACCAGCGCTGTGAGGGAGGTGGGAGCAGCTGCCCAAACAAGTCACCGGCCGGAGGACCTGGGGGCACACACACCTCGATATCGCCTCCCAACACGGAGTTCCCTGACGTTCTGAGTGTACGCAGAATCTTCCCTGGATCTTGTATTTGCTTATATTTGCTTTCAAGTTATCCTCTGATGGTTTGTTCTCTTTAAGTGTTTTCTCACAGGACTGAGCTCATTAGAATTCACGGAAATGCTCCCTATCAGGCTTCTAAGCTGCACTCCTTCCTCTGATCCTTTCCCTCGGAGTGACACCCGAGTCGTCCTCTTTAACAAAGCAGCACCCAGCTCTCAGTGAAAAAGAAACTGGGTGGTGGCGCAAAGGAATTCAGGGACATCGAGTGGCCTGGCCGTGCCACCTGGTTGGGCATCCACCACCCTTGGGCAAAAATTACTCCTCAAGAGTAACAAGCTAAAGAAAAACCCCTGGTCCAAAGTTTGAGGTGTTAGTTTATATCATTTAACATTGCGGAGTAAATGCCTTCTGGGGCATCTGATTTGTCTCCATGCAGCAGCCCAGACCCTGGGAGCTGACCGGCTCCACTCCCCACCCTTGCTGCCCAGTGCCCGTGGCTCCTCCCTTCCCACCTGCAGCCCTGGGCGAGGACCACTCAACACAGGCAGACCAGGAGTTGAAGGATGACTCTCAGTGCCTGTCTCTCTCTCTCGCACTTGTGTGCCTGCTTGCTCTTTATTCTGAAGCAGAAATGCTTTTAGGTGGTTCCTAGAACCACCAGGAAAAGGAACACTCAGAACTTCCAAAGGCACAGAAATGAAAGCACGGCCCAGAAGCACAGCCCAGAACCAGGCCTGTGAGGACAGCACTGCTGACGGCCTGCTGGCACCTGGATGCTGCCCGCGGGCACTGTGGCTGTGCAGATGCTGGACCCGGCGCCAGAACCTGGGAAACTTCGCAAAGACCCGGCATGCCTCTGCTGGGAGCCTTAGAAGAGACACGAGTCCCCAAAGAACCCGGCTGGCTAGGTGTGGCCAGCTAGATACACCCTTGGTATTCTGGCTTATTGCTAGAAATAAGAGACAATTATGGTTGAAAAGGTGAAGGGACTAAGGAAATGAAACCTCATAGACACTGACAACAGCATGGTGATGGCCAGAGAAAAGGGGGATGGGGAGAGGTAGAGGAAGGTAAAGGGGTTCTATGAGGGGAAACTGACAGAGTCCTGCAAAGTGAGTATCTCGAGGTCCCACCCTGGAAAAGAGTCAAACCCTAGAAGAACAGGTGAGCTGTGGCCTCTGTATCTCCCAGCCGGTTCCTTCAAGGTGACAGAATTGGCCAGCTGGTGAGTTTGGCCTCATGGAAACCACAGGCTGTATAGACTTTGGAATGTGTGGACTTCCTGGGTTTCTTCCTTTTTGCACCAGAAAATCAGACCTGCCTGTGCCAGGCTTAGGGCTTAAACGGGACCTCTGAGACAGGAGTTGGGGTCGGGGAGACAGCCCGAAACCTGTGGCCTCCTTTACAGGAGAACTGGCTTTCGGATGGTGAGAACTGTCTGTGCATGAGGTGGTGCATATTTGTATGGGTGTGTATCTGTACATATGTGAATGTGTGTGTATGTGTGCTTTTCATGTGTATTCATGAACGTGTGTGTGTGTGACTGTGGTGGCCAAACGCAGAGCGGAGGCCGTGCCTGCTGACGGTCCCCTCTTCCCAGCCATCGAAGGAGAAGGGCCACTCCTCCTGATCACTCCTGGGAGCTGTGGAACCTCAGAGAGGACACATTTGCCCAGAACAAAGCAAAACCCTCAAAGGTTCTTTCCTGTCTCTGATCCTAGAAAATTACCCGCCCTTTCGTCTGCTCCTCACATGCACGCCTGCCTGCGTCCTAGTCACTTTCCTTCTCCTGGCATTTCAGTTCTCATCCTTTCTCTTTTGTCTCTCCATCTGTCTGGGCTGGCCTGTTTCTGTGTCTTCCCAGGGTCTGCAGACCCTGCCTCCGTCTGTCCCTCCCTCTGCCTGTCCCTCCCTCCGCCTTGGCTGACATTGTCGCTGGGTCTGCCACTTTTCCCTTCTCATCTCCTGGCTCGTGCCCAGCAATGTGGCGATCAGGCCCCGCCCTCACTAGAGCCGAATCCCAGGGAAATCAGTGTTGGAAGTGATGAGCGCTTTTGGCTTCCTGTCTGATCCCAAGTTCCCCCAACTTGGTTTTGAACCTTCCTTGCAGCCCTGGGACGTCTGGAGGCCAGCTGGGATGCACTGGGCCCTGGTGCTCTGGGCCCCAGCTCGGCACCCTGAGCCCCCACGGCTGTTCCCTACTTGGAGTGATCTCCTCATCCTGCCTTACAAATTGGGATCACTCCCTGCTTGCAGGCTTTGGTGACAGCCACCAGATGGCAGGGACTGGTTTTTATAGTAACTCATTAACCTCTTGCTATCCTACAATTAAGAAAGCATTTCATTGCTTTTTCTCAAGACATCCTGTGAGGAATTGGGCAGCTCGTGTTCCCCACGTGAACCAGTTCGCAGCTAGTACCAGAGCCTGGGAGCGGGGGAGCTCAGATTCAGTGAGCGCCTGCGGCAGCCCTGGGTGAATTTTTGAGCAGGGAGCACAGGCCTCAGGACCTTCCTCACCCTGACTGGCTTCCTTCTGGGTTGATAGAGTTCTATAGATGAGCTCTGTGTGTGCCGTAGAGATAATAATCTACGGGCGTTATCTCTCGCATTTAACTGTTAAAGGGACTAGGCAATGTAGGTCAAGGAAGTTGCCCGAAGTCACGCAGTTCATCAGCAGTGGGACCCAGGCTGCAGCCTTTCCCATGTGCTGGGCGCTGGGCTGGCTCCTGCTCTGCCAGCATTCCCTGGGTGACTGCACTGCTGAAGAAGCTCTGAAAGGTGTTCATGTTCACTTGTGCACCTGGACTGCCTTTAGGTACATGATGCCCAGGAGTCCTTTACTCAGGAAGCAGCTCAGAGCCTCCCTGGAATGGTTAGCCAAATCCCTCCCCACCCCACACTGCCAACCAGCACACCTAGCAACCTCACTGCTGCCTTGGGGGTCTCGGGGTGCCAGCCCGAGGCAGAACTCCCACCAGCCTTGCTAAGGTGCCAACGCCACTCAGTGTCCACCCTCACACCAGCTGACCAGGGCAAACTGTGCCCAGCTGGAGACTTTCCCTCTAGCTCGCAGCAGCAGCTACTGGGGCAACAGCATGCCTCCCATCTCCTTCCCCCAGCACCACCTCCAGGCATCTGTCACTTGCCACCCTCTCTCATTCCATTACTGCCTTGTTCCCTGCCCACCCACTGCTCTTCTCCCTCCCAAGCCTCACACCTTTCCACTGAGCTTGAGTGCTTCTGCTCCACAAAAAACAGATGCCTCCGTTCCCAGAAGGATGGACACACAGATGCAGCACCCAGACCCTTGTTAAAGAAGGCTTTGCCGTCAGTAGATCACCTTTAGCTGTCTGTCAGCCTCTTTGGGGATGGTCTTCACTAGAGAGGGCTGCCCTGCCCAAAGTCATGCCCTTCCAGGGGCGTGCCACATCTGGTGACTGAACCATGTGGGAGTATAAAGATCGCTATTTGGTCCGATGCAGGACAATGCTGATGGGTCTCCTCCACTGCAGAGCTTGCCACGGGGTGAGCTGGGGGCCAGTCCTTGGCCAGTGTCCAGTGCCATTTCTTCCTCTGTTCACTTCCGGGCCATCAGAATCATGTCTCCACGTGTTGATCCCTAAATAGGGTAGTTTTATATCTAACATTTTGAGGATGTAAAAGTTATTTTCCACAGTGGCTATGCCATTTTAAATTCCCACCAACAATGCACAAGTGTTCCAATGTCTCCACATCCTCATCGGTACTTGTTTATCTTTTGAGTGTGGCCATCCTAGTGTGTGTGGAGGGTGTCTCCTGGTTGTGATTGCATCCCCCAGTGAAAAAAGGCCCAGAGCATCTTTTCATGTGCTTATTGGTCATTTGCGTATTTTCTCCAGGGAAATGTCATTCAAATTCTTAGTCCATTTCTAATTGGGTTGTCTTTCTACGGTTAGTTGTGAGAGTTCTTTGTATGATGTGGAGAATAGGCCCTTTTCAAGTATATAACTTGCAAATATTTTTTTTCCATTCTGTGGAATGTCTTTTCACTTTTTAATAGTACCCTTTGACACACAAAGGCTGTTAATTTTAAAGAAGTCCAACTTATCTTTTTCTTTTGTTCCTTATGCTTTAGGAGTCATGTCCAAGAAACTGCCTGTGGCCTAACTCAAGACTTCAAACATTTATGCATATGAAATGCATAGTTTCAGCTCTTACACTTAGATCTTTGAACCAGTTTGAGTTAATTTTTGTACATGGTGTCAAGCAAAGGTCCACATTCATTCTTTTGCATGTAGGTACCCAGGTGTTCCAGCACCGTGGGTAGAAATGATTGTTTGGCAACCTTATTGAAAATACATTGACCATAGGTGTATGGACTTAATTCTTGGACTCTCAGTCCTGTCCCATTGATCTAATTCCAGTGCCAACTGTCCCATTGACCCTTATTCCAGTGCCAACTGTCTAGATCACTGTAGTATTGTGGTGAGATATTTAAAAATGAGAAATAAGAGATTTTCAGCCCTATCGATATGCAATTGACATGCAACATTCTGCAAATTTAAGGTGTACGGTGTGTGGATGTGATACACATACATATTATGAAATGATTATCACCACAGGCTTGTTAATGCCTCTAACAACTCACACAATTACTGTTTGTGTGTGTGTGTGTGTGTGTGTGTGTGTGTGTGGTGAGAATATTTGACATCTATTCTCTTAGCAACTTTCAAGTATATGACCCAGTATCATGAATAGTAGTCACCTCGTTGGACGCTAGGCCCCAGAACTCATCCGTCTTCCATTTGGGGTTCTGTGCTCTTTGACCAGCAGCTCCCCACTCCCCCAACTCCCTCCACCCTGTAATAAGATTTGAAAGCTGGAGGTGTAAATCTTCAACTTTGTTTATTCTTTTTAAAGATTGTTTTGGCTATTCTGGGTTCCATGCATGTCTACACTAATTTTAGGATCAGCTTGTCCATTTCTGAAAAAAAAAAAAAAAAAAAAGAAGGCAGTTGGAACTTGAATAGGGATTGCATTGAATCTGCAAATCAATTCGGAGAGCATCGCATCTTAACAATAATAAGTTTTCCAATCCATGAAGACAAGATTTCTTTCTACTTATCTTTTAAAGTTTCTTTTAACAATGTTTTGTAGTTTTTAAATGTATAAATCTTGCATTTGTTTGGCTAAACTTATTCCCATTTTATTCTTTTTGATGTTACTGCAAATGGAATTGTTTTCTTAATTGTATCTTATGATTGTTCACTGCTAGAGTATTTCCACATGACTTTTGTGTATTGATGTTTTACCCTGCAGCCTCACTGAGCTTGTTTATTCATTCTAATAGTACTTTTTGTAGATTCTTTAAGGTCTTTCTATATAATATCATGTCATCCACAAATAGAGACAGTTTTACCTTTTTCTTTCTAAACTGAACACCTTTTATTTCTTTTTCTTGTCTAAGTTTCTCATGCTAGAACTTCCATTACTACATTAAATAGAAGTGGAGAGAGCAGATGTGTCTGGAATTTCTGGCTATATGCAGAACATCTTGCACTTTACCTTTTTGGGTGCTGAATTTTGTTACATTCATTTAAATATAGTTGGCCTGTATCCTGGGATTGCAGTGAAGTTACCTGACATCAGTTCGATCACTTGAAAACGTGTTTATAAGCTTTCTCAATATGGGTCCAGGGCAGCCTTTCTTTGGTCTGAAGGCTAATTTGACCTCACTACAAGGCAACACTTTTTGGAGATATCTTCCTACTTCCCTGGGTATCAGGAGGTCTTCTCACTCTCGGAATCGGGATCATAGGCGATCCTGGCCCTGCGTGAGCTCTGGGCCAGAGGCCCCTGAGGCCTGCCTGACCCGATCTGGCAGTCTGGAGCTGCGGCTTTCCTGGCCTCTGGCCTCTATTCCCACCTAGAAACTGTAGGTGCAGAGTAGTGTCATTTGTCCCTCACCCAGTCAATGCGAAGTTTAGCCCCGAGGAGGCCCAGAAGCCAGACAAGAACGTCAGCAAGCAGCGTGGTGTTTCCGTCTCTGCTGCCCAAGAGACGCAGCAGGGCAGAAACCGGCGTCCATACACTGGCGTTTTCTTTAGAGAACAAACCGTCTGGACAATTGCCAACTCTGATTCAGAAGGGCGAGGGGGCATGGGCTGCGGCTCACTGGTGTGGTCTCAGGCTGAACACCAGCAGCCGTCGCCCTGGAGTCCCGGTGCCGTCACTGACCCTGCCTGTGTGTTGTTGGGGAGGGTTCTTTACCTCTCTGAGCTGCTGGAGCCTATTCTCTAAAGCTGGATAAAAGTGTCTCCTGTCAGCCTCACCTGTGCTCACTACTAAAAAGGCAGTGACTTTCAGACTTTAGATGAAATCTTCTATAGACTTCATACATACTCAGACATGCACACTTATGTAAGATGGAGGGGAAATGCGTTGATGAAGAGACTGGGGAGGGAGAAGCAATCCCAAGGTGGTTCAGGGAACACGGTCCTGTTCACATGGGCAGGAACGTGGCTTGAATGCAGCCGGGGAAAGTTTCTACTGCTCCTGAGGGGAGCAGGGTAGAGTGAGGAGAGGAGGAAGGCGGACACTGTGAGAGAGGAGCCCACGGAGCCCCTGGGAAGCACCGAGTGGGTGGGCAAAGACTAAGCAGCACAGGTGGTCAGAGGGGACAGAGGGAACAGGAGCGAGAAGAGGGCTTTCCAGGTTGCTGGCAGTCGGCATCCATCCAAGATGCTGGCAGTAGGACATGTGGTCCCTTTGTGGGACCCCCAAAGTCTTCAGTAAATTCAGTGTGGGCATGACTAAGTGGGCAGGAGTGTTTGCCTAGGTATCTGAGTATTTATTTGCTTATTTACTTACTTATCTGTGGAACAGGGGCAGGAGCTAATTCCAGTATTCCTGCTGACTCAGTGTGAAATGGAGGCAGACCCCTGGAGGCAGGAGCCCGGGGGCGGGGGGCTGGATGGGGGTTGGTGGGGGTTTGTGGGGGAGAAGATGCTAGATTCCCCAAGCCTCAGAAGAGCTTCTGGCTTCAGGGACCGTGTCCCGGAGGGCTGGGGACATCTTTGCTGGATGGCGTGGTTGAGGCAGCTGCCACTGGCCTCTCAGTGACAGACGACACACACGTGGAGCTGCTCTGTGAACTGCGGGCAGGAAGAAGAACTGTGGCTGCCAGCCTCCCCCAATGCCCTGCGGTGCCCCCAAATGCCTCCTCGGAATCTCCATCCTCTGTGGAACAGACTTGGACAACTGGTCCCTGTGGAGCTTTATAAGGTTAGCTTTGTCACCTGTGCCTCATCTGGGATGTTGTCTCCTCTCATCAGTCTGTGGGCAGGTGGAGGTCACCAGCTGCCCGACTCCTTCTCTCACATCCTCCCGCAGCCCTGACTTCTTCGGGGCCGACAGCTGGCCTGGCGCCCATGTGGAGTGGCAGGCCCTCTCCCTCCTGAAGCCAGGTTCCTCTCAGCGCCATCACTCCTGGGCGAGCTCCTGTGGTTGCAGCCACAGTTAATGCTGGATCGCTAATGAGACCCCGGAGAACTCCTTTCCCTTGCACAGAGGGACAGGCCTGCACAGACTTCAGGGACAGGGACTGAGACGGAGGAGGACAGAGGTCCCAGCCAGACTATGCAGGTGTGCATGCAGGTGCGTGTGAGCATTACAGGTGTCTCTCGGGAATGCTGCTTCTTTCTCCTCTCCTTAGAATCCTGCAGAGACAAAAAACTTAAAAAAATAAGAAAACCTCACTATTCTACCTCCTTTGCTGGTACTAGAAGTCTTTCCCACTCAGTGCTGCCCAGACCTGGTCCTCAGATGCTGTTTGGAATATCTCAGTGGGGAAAGCACGATCACTCCTTCCCACGCCTGGAACCATTCGGGACCTTCAGGACCACAGGTGGCCGTCGGCTTGGTTTGGGAGCCAGGCCACGGACTTCAGAAACATCCTGACCTGGATCCAGCTGCAGCTCTAACGCCCACTGTGTGATGTTGGGCAAGTGACTCCATTTCCTTCAGCACCCATTTCATCCTCTGCAAAGCCTCAGAGAGGATTGCCGTGATCAGGAAATGCAGCAAATGCCCCATGACCTGTGGTCCTCAACTGCTGCCTTTTGGTCTGGTGAAGGGAAGGTTCCCAGGCAAGCAAACTCTGAGACAGAGGGGGGCACTCAGGTGCTAATTAGGCAGTGCCCTTGGGGTCAGCAGCCATGGAAGGAAAAGGAACGTAGGCACAGGGAGAGGTTGCACTCTGAGCTGGGGCCTACTGGAGTGTCACTTGACCCTCGGGGAGCTCTGAAGCAAAAATGGCCCTTTATACCCTTTGTGGGGGTCCCCAGGTTCAATGATTCACATACCAGTGTATTCACACCAGGGTTTATTACAGGGAACGAGAGGCACACTCCCTGCCCTATGGCTGTGGGGCACTGAAGGGCTCTGCTGTTGGGGGTCTGGCCGCCTCAGGATCAGGCCACACGACCTGGAGGATGAAGGCAGAAGGGCACTCCACCTTGTGCATCCACAAATCATGGACAGAACGTGAGTAGGTCAGACAGAAGGGTCTGTGGTGCTCAGAGGCTAAGTGAGCCAGTGCCAGGGAGATAGCCCGCCTGTGCACACCGGTAACCAGAGCGGAACATAATGAACTGGCCGCAAAGACGTATGTGCTGACCTGACCGGATCCCACCGACTGTCCGCCCAGTGCTGAATGCTATGGAGTTAGAGACATAAATAGGTTTCTGCTCTGGGGTGTTCACTGACTTGTACTCGGAAGGATATAATAATTGAGAGAAGCAAGACAGGGAGCAGAGAGGGGAGGGCCTGGGTGACCCCTACGCCTAGTAGAAACTGAGTGAGGAGGGAGGGCTTCCCAGAGGAGGTGTAACTCATGTTGGTCCCTGAAGAATGGGTAGGAATGAACTCAGTGGACGAGGAGAGAAGCAGGGGGTTTCAGGAATGGCCAAAACAACAAACTTAGGGTTACTGGAAGCCCACAAATTTTTGTGATCCTCGGTGTCTGACTCTTCATGAGTGATTTTTTTCTAGATCAAGAAAATTTCCTGGAGTCATAGAATCTCAAGTTTAAGAGAATCTTAAAAAGTCCCTTAGCTGAGCATGCATCTAAAGTTGGGAAGTTTCTACTTGCATCCCTCTGGTGACAGGGAGCTCACTACTGCTTCATGGACCATGCATTTTTGTGGGTGGCTCAGCTGTTGGCAAAGTCTTCCTTCTACTAGGCTGGAATCTATTTCCTTATTTTTTCCTCTCAGTGATCTTGATGTTACCCTTCAGGCTGACCCAGGACAAGTTTAAATTTTTATGCAATGAGGGTCTGCAGGTTTTCCACTGTTAGTTTCAGAAAACATCCACAACTGGAGGCTGTTGCATGCTTTGCTGCGGGTCAGGGGTGTGTGTTTGTGTTACAGCACAGTGCTCTCGACTTCAAACCCATCGTCACTTCCCTGGGAAACTCTCCCCAGACCCTCCATCTGCCCCTGGTTTCCCTGGCTCCATTCTTTTGGGACCCTCCTCATATTCTCCTCTCCTTGTTTTCTGTGCCCTTTACCCCTCTCCCTTGGGCTGCACCCAGAGATTCAGGAGTCCTTCTTTGCTTTACTAAGAAGGGCAGTGTTCAGTCCTCCACCCACTTCATGGGCTGGGACCTGTTTCTGTACCTCAGACACAGGCAGGGAGCACAGGGGCTGTGACATGTTACCTTCCCTCCACCTTGACCAATTTCTCCATGTGGCTCCCCACCCACCAGACTCTGTCAGTAACGGAGTCCAGGCCACGATGCAATCTTTTCCCAGATATAAGTTATTCTGCACTCCTGCATCCCTTTAAAGGCAGATGGAGTTACTGTCTTTTACTTTTTAAAGCAATTCAACATTTTGCCGGGTAAGCCTGGAATGACTTCCTTCTCCTGGCTCTCTAACTTCTGCCTGTCCACCCTTTAGGAATGAGCTCAGAGGCTGCCTCCTCCATGAAGCCTCCCTGATCACATTTGAATCTCATGACAAGAACTCATTTGGCCACTCCTCCACTCCTAACTGGAGTTAAGATAAGAGAAGTCCCAAGCCTGTGTGACTTGTTGCCCCGCTTAGAATGCTCTTTCTCAGAAGCCTCAGGAGATCCTTACAGTTCACTGGAAGGTAGCCTGGTGACGGGAGGGGCAAGGAGTTGGAGAGCCCTGAGTTTAATCCTAACTTTCAGTCTGCCGCTGTGTGGTCCTCACCGTTTCCTTACCCTCTCTGAGTGTAGCCCCCCCATCTCCCACGGGGGGAAAGAATGCTGTCACACAGTGGCTGTGAGAATGAAGAGGCCAGGTGTTATAAAAACAGAACAAAACACAGAAGATGACACGTCTTGGTGAGGATGTAGAGGGCAGGGAGCTCTGTGCATTGTTGGTGGCAATGTAAAGCAGGGTAGTCTCTGTGGAAAATAGTACGAGCAGTTCCTCAAAAAAACAAAAAAGAAAAAGCCCTGACTGGTGTGGCCCAGTTGGTTGGAGCATTGTCCCGCAAACAGAAAGGCTGTGGGTTCGATCCTCTGTTGGGCACATGCCTGGGTTATGGGTTCAGTCCCCAGCTGGGGCATGCATGAGAGGCAACCGATCAATGTTTCTCTCTCACATTGATGTTTTTCTCCCTCTCATTCTCGCTCCCTCTCTCTAAAAATAAATAAATAAAATCTTTAAAAAATAAATAAAATGAAATTACCATATTATCCAGCAATTTCATTTTCAGGTATATACGCAGAAGAACTGAAAGCGGCATTTTGAAGAAACTGTTTGCACACTCATGTTCACAGAAGCAGCATTCACAGTGCCACACGGCAGACGCAAACCAAATGGTAATCTGGTCAGCAAAATGTGGTCCAGCCATACAACGGAATACCACTCAGCCCTAAAAAGGAAGGAAATTCTTCAGTGTGCTACAACATGGACGGATCTGGAGGATGTTATGTTAAGTGAAATGAGCCCGTCACAAAAGGACAGACACTGTGTGGTGCCACTTAGATGAGGTCCCTAGGACAGTCACATTCATGGAGGCAGGGAGTGGAAGGGTGGTTGCCAGAGTAATGGGGACAGAGAGTGGTGATGGCTACTCAACAGTGTAAGCGTCTTCAATGCCACCCAACTGCACACTTAAAAGCGGTGGAGATGGTAAACTTTATGTTGTATGTATTTTACCACAACAAAAAAGAAGAAGAAAAGGAAGTCAGGTGTGTTGTGTGCCCCACCAACGTCATGCACACAGGAGGGGTTGACACATTTTAGATTCCTTCCTTCCTGTGGGGGAGCCCATAGAATGAGGGAGAGCAAACAGTCCACAGGCCTTGGATTACGCTGTAGGGGAACTAAAGACTGAAGGAAAAGCGTATTTACTGAAAAAATGAGGGGTTTTGTGATAAGAGCAAGCTGGACCCAAAGTGCCGCCTGACGGGCACACAGAGCCTCTGTCTGGGGGCCTTCAGGGAGCTGGCGCACAGCAGACACTGGAGCGCCTCCTTCCTTTCCTCTGCCCCGCTCAACCGATCTAAAGGCAGCTCCCAGACTCCTCGTGGCGTCTCCTTCCCAGAATGGCAGGCTGGACCAGACTGCTGCCTGAGGACTTAGGCTTGCTCTGGTGCAAAGGGAAGGAGAGGCTGTGATCAGCAGCCACTAGGGAGATGAAGGCATAGCTGATGGACTGTGACACCGAGGATCCTTCTGAAAGGATGGCTGCGGCATGGGGGTGGAGAGGAGCCAGAACAGTCCAGCTGTTTTGAGCCTCCATTTTCTCATCTGTGCAAAGGGAGCATTGGGCTATGTAATCCCAGCAAACCCTTCTGCTCAGCGAGCTCAGCAGTTTCACTGTGAGTGTGTGTGTGTGTGTGTGTGTGTGTGTGTTCGTGTGCGTGAGCTTGGAGAGGTCTGTGCTCTCAAATGTGCCTAATTCAGACCTTACTGATTCTGACTTGGACTAGACTAAAGGCTACTCTTGCATAACTCACACAGGAAAGGACTTCATTCACTTGTGAATAGAGTTGCTGTGATGATGGAAGAGCCATTTCCATTGCACCCTGTGGCCTCTCACCAAATCTCTTTCGGATTCCACCCTCATGGCCGAACCCCTGCTTCCTGCAGGTCCCCTGCTCTCCCCCAGTGGTCTCCCGCCTCTCCCTGGATGTACTGGGAGACTTCTCCAGTCTCACCACCCAGCTTACTGATTGGAGATTCACTGTGTTCATTCATTTATTCAGTCCACTGATTATGACTTTAATTTAGTATATTAATATTCAAGAATTGTGGCTTCTCATCACAACTTGTTATCCTCCATCAGTGCGCCATCACCTCGAATCTTTCCAGAATATGAATTATTATTTCAAATTTGCCTCCTGTTCCCCCTGTGGATGCTACTCCCTCGAGTGTTACTTCTCTCTGTGAGGTCAGGGCTTTTCTTTTTATATATAGAAAATCTTTATATATATATGTAAATCTTTATATATATTTTTTTTTTAAGAGAAAGGAGAGGAGAGAGAGAAAGAGAGGTAGAGAAACATTGACGCAAGATACAGCTCGCACCCCAACCGGGACCTTTTCCTTGCGGAATGACACCACCTGCGCCATGCGCGTCAGGCAGGGCCTTCCTTTTACATTGTTCGTTTTCCTCTGGTGCTTCCTGGGTGTCTGCTCCCATTTGCACGTGAGAATCCCGACTGGTTTCCCTTGGCAGTCCTCCTGCCTTAGACTGTGATTTTTCTCTGCACTTGTTTCTCTGTCCATTCAGTCCCTTCTGCTTTCTGTCTTTCAAGAATTCTTCCAAATTCCAGTCTGCTAACTTCGCCCTCCTTCCCTCCTTCCCTCCCTCCTTGTCTTCCTTCCTTCGTGTTTTCAGACTGGTGTGGGTAGACCCCTCCTCCTCCTCTTCTCACCTTCTCCTTCTTGCTCAAAATGTATGATTTCAGGAATTGCAAGAGACTTTAGCCAGAGGGGAAGGACATGGCTGTGTTCAACCTAACTTCCCTTTTGGCTAGATCCTTTTGTGTCTATTTTCACAATCCTTAGAATAATCACAAGATGAATATCATTTCTCTTTTTTTTGTGGATGAAGAACCCGAGAGATTAAATAACTTCCTTGAAGTTGACAGTGACTAGGGAACAGCTTGGAAGCAGGTCTTCTGACTCTAATTTCAGTCTTTTTTCTTTTCATTCCACCTTCCTAAAATCCCAGAGGCCATTTAATGTGCTTGCTTCAAATCAGCGGCCCGTGTGGGTTTGAGTGCAAAGGGCAACACAGAACTGCACGTTCTGTGGGAGCCAGCCCTCACGGCCCTGAGGAGTTGCTGGGGCAGCGGAGACGCCTAGGGTTTTCTCATCAGCTACAAATCTGTGTCTGTTCACAGCTATTCGAGAATGTAAATTATTCAACAAGTCAGGATGACTTTTCCCCCAGTAAACCTTAACTCATGATAATTCAACTACACTGTCTGGCAGTATAAAGTAAAACTTTTAAAATCTTTACCCGAGGGTATGTTTCCATTGATTTTGAGAGAGAGAGAGAGAGAGAAAGAGAGAAGAGAAACATCAATTGGTTGCCTCCTGAATGTGTCCCAACCAGGAGTGAAACCCGCAACCTAGGCATGTGCCCCAGCCAGGAATCTAACTGACAACCTTTCAGTGCACAGCGCAGTGCTCCAACCAACTAAGTCATGTGGCCAAGGCTAAAGCAAGTTTCTTTTTCAAAAGATTTTATTTACTTTTAGAGAGAAGGCAAGAGAAAGAGAAGGAGAGGGAGAAAAATATTGATGTGCAAGAGAAACATCGATTGGTTGCCTCATGTGTGCTCCCAGCCAGGAATCTGGCCTGCAACCCAGGCATGTGCCCCGACCAGGAATCGAACCGGTGGCCTTTCTGGTTGGCAGGGTGACACCCAACCCACTGAGTCACACCAGTCAGGACATAAAGTAAATTTCTTAGTAATGTAAATGAAGTACTGTGGTCATGGTTGGGGGTATAATCTGGAAACCACCTCTCAGAAATGCTGAAAAACAGCAGCAGCTGTGTCTACACTGGAACTGAGAATCTCAGACAAAACTCCAATATGTCCTGTGGGCTGCAAGAAGGTTACCAGGTCCCCTGAAGGCTGGGACTTGAACTTGAAGTAGACCAGAGTCAAAGTCCATGACGCGAGCAAGAGAAACAGAAATCCCTGTCACGTCATGGGCGGCAACAGGCCCCTGGGCCTGCGAGGAGAGCAGCTCCTGGGACTGGAGCCCAGGCAGGGAACTGGGTGGAGCGGGGCTCAAATCCAGGAACCTCTGTGGTTCTCCGTTAAGTCACCCCTGACCCCCGATGGGGAGGGCCTGGGCAGCAGGAGTCACGTAAGAGAGGGGTGTGAAGAAGCAGAAGTGGATTTCATTTGTACCCCAGGCTTCTCCCCACTGTCTTCTGTGCCTCTTGAGATGAGGACGGGATGGCCATCTCTATAGCTGCCTTTGAGAAACTGGTTGTGGCCCACCCTGTCTTGGACTCTGGGTACTGGAGCCACTTTCCTGGGATGGAGCATGTTTGTGCAGCATCTGCGTACGAGGCCCCAGCCCCTGCCCTCCAGGGAATGAAGTCCCCATGGGGCTGGACTACATCAGGTGCCAGGTACAGATGGAGACACGTAGGCAAAAGGTGGTGTTCTGGGCTGGGTTACACACTTCTTTTAAGGAAATCATTAATAGTAACAGCCATTGAAATAAGAGACTCTTCCAGGCGAAGTGTAGGAGAGGTGCACACTTGTGCTGGCATCACTTCCGGGTGCCGGACTCCCTGTTAGAGTGGGGACTCCAAGGATGGTCTCTCCCATGGGACCCAGAGCACTCCCCGCCCTGGGCACAGCAGGGCCTCTGTTCTCCCTATCAGTCTGGAGGGTACTGAGGGCAGGCGCTGTCTGTCCCTGCCCTCCCTCCTGCAGGTGGTTGGCCTTCCCATGGGTTCAGTGCTGTCTTCTCTGCCCAGTCAGGAGCTACGGAAGGACTTATATCTTCCAGACATTTGGGAGTTTCCCAAGGACAGGGAATGCTGTCATCCCAAAATAGGGCAGTGTCCCCTGACCAAAGCGGGAGCTCCTTGAGTCCAGGCACCATGTGTAAAAGACTCACCGTGCGTTAAAGTCTGACCTTCTCCTGACACAGACTCCTCCCCTCTCGTTCTCACATAATCACAGAAAATAAAAGCAAAAATCATTTCTTCTCTCATATTTTAAAAAAGGTTTTATTTATTTATTATTTTTAGAGAGAGGAGAGGGAGGGAGAAAGAGACGCAGGGAAACATCAATGTGCGAGAGAAATACCGATCGGTTGCCTCTCATGGACCTGGCCTGCAACCCAGGCATGTGCCTTAATCTGGAATCGAACTGGAGACCTTTTGGTTCACAGGCTGGCACTCAACACACTGAGCCACACTAGCCAGGGCCTGCTCACATTATATTTTTCCTTTGAGATCATGAGGGGCATCACATTTCTGCTCCATGTCTTACTTCCTAATTTCCCTCCAACAAAAAGCAAAGTGGAATATGCTCGAGATGAGAGAGCCAATGTAAGCCTTTGACATTGGCTATGATGGTGGCAGCGGCATTCAAACCTGGGTGAAGCTGCCCACTTCATTTGTGTTGCATAGCACAAGGTCAGGGGAGCCAGGTTTGGGGGCTACAAGGTCCAGAGTTGGCCACATATTGAACCCGAAAAACTTAGAAACCAAGTCCCAGGTACAAGGTAAAAACACATTTCTTCCTCTTTTATCTCATTACTGATTGAGCTTCCCACGTTAGACATGTCTTTCCCAAGTTCAAGGTCATCATTGGTGTTCACCATTTGCCAATTAGTGCTACACAGGGAAGACCAAATGCCCACAGCTTGAGAGAATGAATGGACTTGAGTTTAAATCCCTGCTCTAATATCTGACCCTTTGCTAGTTATTCAAGTTTTTTGAGCCCTGGTGTCATCATCTGCGTATCACAAGGGATCCAGTGGGGACTGCATGGAAACCCATGTAAGATGGAAGAATACCGTTTTAGAGACTCTAAGTAGTTCTGTCTCCTACAGCAGCATCTGGGAGGGGCTGCTGTAAGCCTAGGACACAGGCACTCCGTGTTCTCCTGGAAACCCTGCGAAGGATGCTTTAAGCTGGTGCTAATGTTCCGTTTTGTACTTTGATGGGGCATAGGGACAGAAGAGCTCCCCATGGAATTAAAGAAAACTGTTCACCTCTAAGTTTGCAGGAAGTGTGTTCCCTTCCTATAAATTATTTCTCCTAGGATGTGTTTGCTGGTATTTGTGCATATACATGTAGGTAGGTAGAATGTGTGTATTTGTCTCTTGTTTGTCTGTTCTTGTCTGGACTTTTGCTCTCTGGTTATAGAAAGTAAAGCCTGCACCAAAGGAATGTATGGGCCTGGCTTTGGCCCTTTGCACTGGAGATGGTGAAAAGGGATACTCTTGGCTTGGTGCAACTCAGCCTTGCCTGGGTTTCTGGCCTCTTGTGAGACATGTTAGGTGGACATGATTTGGGATAATGTGCTGTGCACTCCTATGACCTATGATCCTACTGGGTAAACATCTGGGCTAAAATCCTACTGGGTATACATTTCCCTCTGAAACAAATATAGGTTGGAACTGTCCATTGTCTTGGGATGAAGTTAGTCCTGGGACTGAGGTCAGAGGCAGCCTAGAAGCCAGGCCAGGGAACACCCCACTGACAGCCTTGGCTTTGGGTTGGGTTTGCGCCACTGGGCTTAGGGTCTAGACACTTCTAATAACAGTCATACATTTTCCTCTGGGTTGCAACTTCCTTTGCTTACCCCCAAGCCTTCACTCAAGTAAATCAGCAATGGGGGAACTGGGAAGCACAGTGTGCTAAAGGGGAGACTCGGATACACAGAGCACATTTTCACAAGCTCTGGTCTTAAGGAGACAGCCCCAGTTCCTTAGCTTGGTATTCCAGGCCCTCTAAGCCCTGGGCCTTCCAGTTTTCTCTTCTACCACACTAATGCCTCTTCCCCACTCCCTCTGCTTCTTCACCCCTAACCCATGCTGTGCACTCAGCAGGTGCTCAGGAAATGTGTGCTATTTGAATAGAACTGAGCATCCATCTTGGCCCAAACCCTGGAGGTACCCTTTGCTCCCCATTTCCCTCCATACCCGCCTACTTATCAATGCCAGTCTTGCAACTGTTCTACTGTCAGGGTGTTTTATCCTTGTCTTCTTTTGTATTCTCTCTGTTAGTCTCAGGCGACGAGCCTCGCATGGACCATTGCAGTAGCTTTCAAGCAGGTTGAGTTATGCGCAGACTCCCTCCATCTCCCATTGGCTCTGCAGGTTTTGCCAGGAGAGTCTCTGCAGATCACTGCTTTGGTTGTGCGCTCTGGCTGCAAGTCCTAAGGACTCCCCACTGAGAACAGGTAAAATCCAGACTTCTTAGTCTCGCCTTTCACAAGTTGCCATCAGCTACCTTCCCCATCCTGCCTGGGACTGAAGGTGTACAACTGAATCAGATCACTTGCCTTTTTTCTATTTTCTGGCCCCTGTGTCTGGAATCACTGTCAGTGAGGCCTTCTTTACCCTTCAAGGAGCAGCTGCAGAGACAGCTGCTGCCCGTCATCTTGCACCCTTCTCTCAATGCAAAGGATCTCTGTGCTCCTGAGCTCCCAGTCTGTTCCAGCCATACATTTTGTCATGCACTGTGTCATACGCATGTCATGCACTGTGTGCACACTCTCTCCTCCGGCGCATAAGTGGGGCCTGTGACTTAGTCACCTTGGTCTTTCCAGTGCCCAGAGCAGACGTTTGCAGGGAATAGGAGCTCAAACAAGTGTTTGTCTAGTGAATAAATACATAATTCTAATTCAACACCCTGTTTTCCTACAATGACACTCACATCATCCTAGGCAGAAAGCATGTTTACCTCTTTAACATTACCCCTCACCACTGGCCAAATTAGAATAAGCACTTGGCGGGTTAAGACCTGAGCTGTCACACTATATCTGGCATCATTAGGATTCAAGGTTGGGAGTGCCTCCCAGTTTACTGTCCAGGGTTCTAAGTTGCTGGCAATAGTGTCATCTGCTTGATAGGATGCTGTCCGGTCCAGATTCAAACTCCAGGAAGAATCCAGTTGGACTAGATCATGCTTCTATTTCTCCATCCACTGCCTGCCTCCTGACTGTTTCCTGGTTACCAGCCCATCCCTAACAGGTCCACCATCCCTCGGACCCCACCCAGGTCTGTGCACCTGTCCCACAGGGGCTTTCCAGAGCCCCCTCCCCAGCTGCCAGGTGACACAGTCCTTGGAGCAGTGGCACAGCAACAACAGGACCGTTACCTACCAGGGGAACTGTCCTTGGGCTTACCCATCATTTTAGGAAGGAAAGCATTTCCTTGTTTAACCAAGATGACGGGTCATTCGTGGCCAATGACATAAAGCAAATTTGGATTCAATGAGTCACTTTAAATTTCACAAGCCTTATATTTTCTTTCCCTTTGCATGAAATGTGAAGGCCAATTCTGAAAACTCACAAGTGATTTGTTCTTACAACATAAGTGCCAACTTGAGGACGATTTACTAATTAGCTAATTGTTTCTCCTTGCTGGGCATTAGCCAAGTGATCTTTAGACATAACACATACATTAAAATTGTTGATCTCAGTTGTTACAATATCAGCATAAGCTTCCTGGTAACTGGTCTGAGCAGAAGTCATAAACACAGTGTTCCTAATTTCTACCCATTGGACTTGTGGGTTCATTTAATGCTAGCTTTCTTCCTAATGAAGGACAAGGGAAATATCAGCTAGAAATTTCATAATCAGAATGTTTGCCTGGTTTGCTATTTTTAAGCACCACAGGCTTTGCTGGAAATGAAGGGTATGCATTAGCCTGGCAAACGCTGCTGGTGGAAGGGGATGGGGCTCCCCTCTGCAAAGGTGCAATTGAGAGGACAAAGAGCGGGCATAAATAATGGATTAAGAGTGGCTCTCATTCGTCCAGCAGCCTCAAAATGAAAACGTGCCGCCGATGACTCATTGGATAATAGTAAACATGACGGGCTCATAAAGCTGCCGGTTCCCACGGGGGCTCTTCAGCCGCCTTTGTCTGGTCTTGAGCTTGTTACGTTCAGAAGCTACCAATTTAAACCTCCCTTCCCCCAGCAAAGATGTGGCTCTTGGACAGAGAGTTATTTGGATGATTTGCCAAGTCTGGATGGCACAGGGAGAGGAGGCCTGCCCCCCACCCTGCGACACCTCGGCTCCCCTGCATGTGCCCTGGGCCTGGCACCGGTCCCTCACTGGGCTCCACGGAGGCCTGAGTGTGTATGGGCTTCATTACAGGGAAGGCAGAGACCTTGGCCCCAGGGAGCCTGAAACTGAAAGGAGACATGGCCTTGACATAAAGTAGCGGTTCTGAGTCCAGCCTGGGAAACGAATAAAGAACATAAATGTGACTCCCCGCCGCCGTCCTAGGAGTTTCCAGCTCAGTACGACTGAGCATGACAACAGGAAGAACATGCGTTCTGCAGGACTATGGTTGCACTGAAAGTGGTGCCTTCACATCAAGGCAGGCCCTGTGGGCAGAGGAAGTGAGCTGCTTCTCTGCGGTCTCAGAGGCTTCCCTGGGACCCATGAGGGGCGGACGTAAGCAGAACAAGTAGGGGGAATTTGCTCATCGTTGGCGTTATCTAGGAATGGAACGAAGAGTCCTGTCACTGGAGGTGTGAGGAGCACGCTCACTCATTCACTGACCTGCCTGCCCCTGCCCAGCTTTCAATGATGTCTTAGGTGCAGACTGAATGTCCATTTATGACCATAAAAGAGAAGGACTTCTATTTGACCTCTCTTTGCAGGTGGGTTGGGTGCCCTAAGTGGCAAGATCTTAACTCAAATTTGTCAAGTGTGGGAGTGACTGCTAAAGAGGGAATTTGCCTCAGCTGTGCTGCCCAGTCACACAGGCAGAGGGTAGAGATGGGAAATTGGAGTGTATTGAGAGTATATTGCATTCCAGGTACCAGGCTAGAGGCTTTGCATAACAACTGTGGACTAGGAGTCAGGGATTCAGTGAGTTGTGACCTTGGGCAAGTCACTTACCTTCTTTGGCCTTTAGTTTCCTTTTCAGTCACATGGAAATAATGCCTACCCTTACACCTCCACAAAGATGTGGTGAAATGAATTAATCAATTAACTAACTAAATCAATTAATTAAGTAATTAATGCATGTTTCCATTCAACACTTTCTATGGCACCTTGATGCCACTGTGTTTGGTGCCGGGAAACAAAGACAGCTGGGACGAGGCTTGCCTGGATTGGCTTGCAGCCTCATGTGGGAGGCCAGCACGCAGGAGGGACGGTGTGGTCTGTAGGACCCACCAAAGTGGGGTGACAGAGGATGGAGAAGTCAGGGCAGGGAGTTGGAGGCAGGGGTGGGAGATGCAGGCAGCTTCCCATGCCTGGGGACAGCTGAAGAGAAGCGTCAGTCCAAACATACTACTACTGTGATAAGAGCCTCCGAACAGAACGCAGCAGGCGCTGTCGTCCCCAGGAGCGGTTCATCCTGAGATCTGGGTAAAGCCCCAGGGTCATACATCTCTCCATAGCTCCAGCTCTGGGCTTTTTTTCCTGCGTGATTTTCCAAAAGGAAGGAAACTCTCAACCACTTTCCAATAGTCTTTGCCCCCAATGAGAAGAGAACAAGGAACCAAGCCCCTTGCTCATGCCCCTCAGTGGTCTCTTCCCCATGCCAGCCTTGCAGGGCCTGGGATTTAAATGTGTGACTCAGAGAAAGGCAACTGATTACAGACCTGGGGATTTGGGGTTGCCAGCCAACAACCAAAATCAAGAACAGCAAATCTGCAAATGGCAGGGGTCAATTATCTGAAGGACGTGGCTGCTGTGGGTCACAGGGACACGGCGCAGTAAGTTTCTTGTGGTGGGAAGGAGAGGAGAAGTTTCTTCTCATCTGCAGTCAGAACCTTACACACTGTGGATACTCAGGGAATAATGACGTTGTTTTGTATGGGGTCATTGTTTTTGCTTTGCACACATCTGACTGGGTAACTTGGTCACTCTGGAGGGAGGCAGACCTGCATAAAAATCCCAGCTCCACACCTGGCAAAATGTGTGAACTGAGCAAGAACTATAATCTCCCCCTGCTCATTTGCAGAATGAGCACAATGATAATGCTAACCTCATGGGCAAGGAATGCATGAGAAGTACAAATAGCAATTGCTCCATAGATGGTTCTCACCAGCAGGATCTCATTATTGGTCTCCATCGGGGCCACCACCACCACCACCATCATTCACTTCCAAAGGCTCAGGGATGGCTGGGCCCCAGCAGTCTTCCCAGGGCCTCCTCGGCCCCTGGATTTTCACCCCAGCCCAGACAATGTGGCCGAGACCGAACCATGCTTTTCTCTGGCTTAGTGCGTCCCAAACTTGAGCGTGTGGCAGAATCAGCCGGGTGCTCATTAAACACAGATGGCTGGACCCCACCCGCAGGGTTCCTGGTTCAGCTGGGCTGGGTTGGGGTCAGGCCGGGTATTGGCATTGCTAGTGAGTCCTCAGGATCATACTCTGAGAAGCTCTGTTTAACCCCCATTTAGCCCAGCGGCCCCCTCCAATAATCAGCACTCTGAATGTCATTTGCCTGCTTGCTAAACCAGCTTTCAAAGGCTGGCTGTTCCTATGGGTAGGCCAAGGCCGATTACCGCCATGGATTTTGTTACTTCTGAACATTTTCTGCTTTTCTATGTAAGATCACTCACCCAAACTCTCAGTGCTGCCCGCCCCCAAAGCCTAAGTCAGAGGTAACACAGGAGTCGTGGGCTGTAAGATCCACGAGGGTAGCGACTGGTGTGCCTTGTCTCCGCTGCTTGTTGGTGCTCAGGACACTTTATCAAGTGGAATGTGGATTAAAGGGGTTCTACAGAAAGTCACCTCACGGGGTGATCTGATTGTGAATGCCTAACCGGGCAGATCGTGGTGGGCAGCCACCCCACAGGCATACACCTTCTTTAGTGAAAGGTTTGTCTTTACCTTAAACACGCCCCATCCATTTTTGTGTGCATCTGTGTTAATACATCTTTGAAAGTCTTCTTTTCAGACCCTTCAGAAGCCAAACTTCCCTCAGGTGAGCACATCATCTTACCTCTCCCATCATCAACTCCCCACGCTGTAAATCCCCACCTCCATGCAATCTTCCTTATGTTCCCTTCTTAACTCCTAGTGCATAAAAGAAGATGCAAACTGTCATTCTCAGAAGCATTTTTCTTAGCCTTTTGAGATATTGTCCCTAGGCTATCCTCTATTTGGCTCAAATAAATTTTTATAAAAAAATCTCTCAGTGTTACATCAACAGAATGAATAAATCTCTGGAGACAGGTGCCCAGTCAGGAGAACTTGCTTGCAGTCGATGCCCATGTGTCTGATGCCAGAGCAGGTCAGAGGCCCCTTTTGCGGTGGGAGTGACTGCACTTCCCTCAGCTGGTCCCCAGCGGACAGTCCAGGCCTGTTTAGATCTGCAGCCTGTGCATGCTGCCGGGGGTCCCACAGCGGACCCCACCATGAATGTTACCCCAGCATTGCCTCCCTCAGAAAGCCTGCCCAGAATGTTCCCTCCCCTCTTGGTCTGTTGCTCTTTCTCCATGCTTTGGCAAGAGCCCGTGGGAACCCCTGCACGTACCATCTCACTTAACCCACTGCTTTATAAATGCTATCCTTCTCTGCTTCAGAGTCTCCTCCCCTCCTGGACTGAGAGCTGTCAAGGGCAGGAACTGCTCTTGTGTTTTGCTGATGTTCAGTGACTGTTTGTGGAACAGTTGAATGAATGTGGAGTCATCTGAAGTTACATGCACAATAAGCATGTAGGGAGCACATTCTGCTAAGATGTCGCAAGGGTCTCCTTGTGCTTTCCTGCCTCTCCCATCCCCCAGGGGACGCCCACAGGGGCTCCTGCAGGGGAGCACGGTGAACACAGGGGATGCAGGGGCCTTGAGAGGCACTGCCTTCATTTCTCGAAAGACCTTCTCTTTGTCCCCCATTTGCTTGCTCAAGCCTCCAGGCCCAGCACCCACCCTGTTCCTCCATGGTAGCCGGGGCCTACCGTGACCTCGTGCTGGGACTTGGATTGATGAAAAGCAGTGGCCTGGAATATGTGCAGGCTCCTCACCAGGTCACCAAGGGCTGGTTACTGCATGTCTCTGAGCCTCAGCTTCTCCTTTGCGCCATGAGAATAATAACAGTGCCGGCTTAGACAGTTGTTGGGAGGATTAAATGAAATTTTTGTAAGTTACTTGGAATACCACCTGGCATATATGTTGTGTTCAATAAGTGTTAGCTACCACAATGACGGTGGTGGTGGTGATGAAGATGATGAAGAAGAAAAGAAGTCTGTGTCACACCCTGTGCCTTGCCAACCTGCATGGTAACAGCTCCTCTGAGACCAGGGCCTGTCTGGCTCCTGGGATTTCCCCTGCAGGAACTGGCATCCTTCCTGGATCCCCAACACCTGTTGTTTCCCCTCCTCCAAGCTGTCTCTGGGATCCCAGAATCCTGCCCCTAGTGCTGAGACCCAGCCCCAGCACCTCCCTGACTCGACTCGACATGTGTGACACAGCCCCAGCCTCCTGCCGTCACCCCAACCCAGAGCTCCACCTGCCTGGCTCCCTGCCCCCTGTTCCAGGCATCTTGTCCCATCCCTAGATACCTGGTACTCTTGGAGGACCATGTCTCCATGCCTACCCCCCGACTCCAAGAAAACATCACCCGTCTGGGTGCATGTTGCTGCCTTTTACTGCCTCGGATTCATTTGCCTTGGGAGGAAGTTCCAGGAGAAGTTCTGTTCCCTTTCTGCCTTGCTGTCCCCTGGAAATCACCACACAGAGTCCCTGACCCCCAGTGATGCAAGAGGGCCGGTGTCCTGGTTCTTATTTATTCCATGTACCTGGATGGTCAACACTGGAAGCTAGACAAGAGAGCCCAACCCAGGACTTTCTGGGTCCACCTGGGCTTCCTTTTCTTTCCACCATGTCAAAGGAAGAGGTGAGTCTGGCTGAAAGTCAGGGCCTTGATCTTAATTCTTGGCTTTACAAAGAGCCCCTGTCCCCACCCCCCAGCCCCACTGCCTTGGCTCAAACACTGCCTGGGGGCAGCCGGATATATCGTATGTTATAAGGCTGAGTTTGGGGAGCAGAGAAATGAATTGTTACTGTTATGGATGAAGCAATTACCATAAATCTATTTTTAATCTCTTCTTCCTTTTAAAATAATCGAGGCTGTCTTTTCATGTGAGGAAGAATCAGGCTTTGATATGAGGGAAGGTGCAGAAAGCTCTCCTTCTTCTAGCTGGAAATGCTAATTGAGCAGCCACCGATTTTTTTAACCTTCATTAACTGCATTAGCCTGCATTAACACCTTTTAAAACCTCTTTAAAATTGTGTTCAATTCATTTTCTTTAATCTCTTCCTTTCCAGGAGTGTGGAATCACTTTGATCCTCATCTTTTCTTTGATGGCAATTTTGGATTGAATTTGTATTTGGGAATTGAATTGCAAATTTGCAATCACCCACACCACCCCCCACACCACCCGCCACTGGGCTGGGGCCGGTGGCCACTGCTCTGGCCCTGGCCAGGGCGCCTGCCCAGCCCTGCCAGGTCTCCGAGGTGGTCGGGGACGGTTTACTCCGTTCCTTCAGGCTCCGAGCCCTCAAGAATGTTTATGAAATGCACATTATGCCTGCCCAGTCGTAGACAGTTTTTCAAACTTTTATAAGGATAATTCTTGTCTCTGAACAGTGTTTTTCTTTGTCCTTTGCCATCATGTCTTGATGGTGGTAAGAAAGCTGTGGAAATTTTCAAGAGAAGAAATACATAAAACAACACTCGTTCCTCATGAAGTTAAACAGAAAATTGCCATATGACCCAGTAATTCCACTCCTGGTACATAGTCCAAAGAATTGAAAACAGGTGTTTAAACAAAAAACTGTACTTGAATGTTCAGAGCAGCATCATTTACAGTAGCCAAAGGTGGGAACAACCCTTTTGTCCACTGACTGAGGAATGGATAAACAAAGGTGGTACATCTGTGCAATGGAATATTATTTAGCCATGAAAAGGAATAAAGTACTGAAACACACAACAATGTAGATGGACCTCGAAAATGTTATCCTAAGAGAAAGAAGCCACACACAAAAGGCCACATATCGTATAATTCTATTTATGTGAAACGTCCAGGGTCAGCAAACCTGCAGAGACAGACAGTACATTGGAGGTTGCTGCGCTGGGCCGGGTGCAGGTGGGGGCAGAGAGTGACCACTTACAGGACACAGGCGTGCCTCTTCGGCTGATGAAAGTGCCCCAAAGCTGGACGGTGGCGGCGGCAGCACAACACTGTGAATGTGCTGCGTGTCAGTAATGATGATTTTGCTTTGTATACTTCACCACAGTGATACTAATAAAAAAACATCGGTTTCCCCAAAGGGAAATGGCTTTAACTCCAAGGTAATAGCAACATCAGGCCTGGAGTAATGGGATGCGGGGCAATGAGGGAGGGAGGAAGAAAGGAAAGAGGCCACGGGGCCAGGTTGTCATGGATGCCACTCCTGCCTGGCCGGGTGCATTTGGGTCCACTAAGCCTGGTCTCGGGAGCCCGGTCTCAGTTTCCTCATCTGTGAAAGAGGAATAATAACACCTACCCTCAGGTGGCTATCGGGAGGACGTAGAGACATGGTTAGTGTTCCCAGCACACGTGGGTGCTCCGTGAGAAAGGTGCCCACTTTCCCTTCTGTATCAGCCAAGGTTGTTTTTAGTGAGAGCAACAGAAACCAATGTTAGTGGACACAAGGGAAATAAGAAACCTCATTGGAAGGGCCCCAGGGTATTCCAGATGTCAAAGGCCCACAGCCTTGGGCAGACCAGGCATGAGGCTGCTCCCCTGCCCAGCCCTGCCCGGTAGCCTCAGGCTCTCCTCTGTCCTGACCACCCCCTGACCACCTTGTGTCTTCCAGTTCCTTTTTTAATCTACCTGGGGAGAGAGTCTGATTGGCCCAGCTTGGGGGTGGGGGTGGGGCCTTCCTTGCCCAGGGCGGGATCTTAGAGTGCCCTTACAACCCTGGCTGGCGGCTCACCCCTACTTCTGTCAAGGGCTGTTTCCTGAGAATGAGAGTCCTGAAGCCGTCCTCCCACGGGTGCCCAGTAAACTGTCCCGTCGTGGCTGGTGGGGGGCAGGGCACGCGGAGGGACAGGATATGTGGAGAAGTGGAGTTGCCTGGATGCAAGCCTGACCTCCCCTGGCTGGCATCGCCCTGGCATCATTCACCTTCCCTGTGGAGTGTGTATGCGCATCTCTAGCCATGCTCTGGGCTCCTGTGCCACGTCGACCCTCAGTAGATGTTCTAGCGCCAGCACATGCTTAGTGGTGTCAAGGGGTGATTAGGAGTCCAGGGTGACTTCTTGGTCTTCCAGCTGGAAGTCAGAACCTCAGAGGCACAGTGATAGCAGAGCAAGAACGTCAGGATCACAGAAAGGGGGTTGGCCCGCAGAAGCGCCGTCTCAGGAAGGGCCTCCTGGGTAAGATCTCACCCTATGGGAAGCAGCTGGTGGGTGCACAGGCCTGACCCTCCCCAGAGAAGGGCATTTTAAGTGTGCTTCGCAGTGTCCGCTGTGCAGGCTCAGAGAAGGACAAGCCACATCTGTGCCCTGTAAGGTCCCCACTGGGGAGAAACACCATCCATGAAACGACCAAATCTCGCTGTGTCCCTTACTGACTGTGTGGCTGAAAGTAGGCCTTTTAACCTCCATTTTCTACTCAGGAAAATGGGCACTAAAAACAGCCACTGTGCAGGGTGGTTGAGAAGATTAAAGGCACTGAATTCAAAGCACCCCCCACCACATGTAGCCTATCATCGCTGCTCTATAAATAGATGTAACTTTAAGACATTGCTAGCGGCTGTGGCCCTGGAGTGGGGAGGAGTTTGGAGGAACTATGAGTAATTGGGGAGTCCTTGGGGAGCCCTGCGTCTGGGCCCCCCCGGCTGTTGGTCCTTTGAGTGAGAAGAATGTCTCTCAGGAGGCAGGGCCGTGCTGTGAAATCCCTCTTTGCTCTGAGGCCACGGCGTGGAGATTCCTTTAGAAAAGTGGCCTGGCTGGTGTGTGCGGGCAGAGACCCAGGCCGCTGAGCTAGGAGAGGGAGACGGTCCGGCAGGGCCCTTTCCTGTTTACTCCCACGGGCTGGCTGGGACCAGCCTGTTTTCTCCTACTCTGAACTGAGGAATGACAAAGACCTGCGGGTGCTGGGATGGTTGTGGAGAGGAATGCTTATTTTCGCCCTTCCACAAAAGCAAAGTGGCAGGAAAGCAAACTCACAGGATAAACATAGTATACCTTCCTGGAAAGGTAATTTTCCTGGAAGATTTTAATATTGAATCAAACATATCAAAAAGCAAAATTCCCATGAATTTTTCAGTTGAAAATCTGGAAAGCTGTCATGACTAGCAGGGGTCCTTCGGTTATATGGCAGCCCAGGGAAGTACACATTCATTCCATCCAAGACTTACTTTCTTGGAAAAGTCTGGGTAACGGGGCTGCTGGGGTGGAGACGCCAGGTTGGCCTCCCGGATTCCGCGGTCTCTGCAGGGCCTCCGGGCTGCTCCCAGGGCGAAGCTGTGTGACTGCTCTGCCTCTGAGGTTCCGACTTCCTGCTGGAAAACCAGGAAGGAGATGCACACAGCCTGAGGCTGAGGCCACGACTCAGTGACCTCCAGCTACTGCATCCATCCGAAGGACACTTTTTAATGTGACCCAGGAAGTGTCAAGAAATCACGGGCTCTGCTGTCACTCAGGAAGAGGTAGGGCCGCTGCAGGCCCTCCTCAGCCTGTAAGTGGTTCTTTTCCTTCTGTGAAAGCCGGGCCGCCAGCGCCTGTCTCCACCCCGGTGTGGGCACAGCGGGGTCAGGCTGCAGGCTAGCCCTTTAACCCCTCGGCTAGCTGCTGACCGGTCTGTGCTTTACACACTAGCTCGTGACTTTGGGGGAATTATTTAAACTTTTTAGGCCTCAGTTCTCTCACCTTTAAAATGGGACTAATTAATAATACTTTCCCTAAAGCACTGTTTGAAGAATTTGGTGAGGTGATGACCTTCCAAGGTCTTAGTGTGATGTTCCAGAACATGACATACTCACTAAATATTTGCTATTATTATTGAAATTAATAAAGCTACCAGACTGTTAGAAGGAGTGGGGAATGTGCAAATGGAAATGAAATCTCAGAATTTCCCTCTGTAATTGTTAAGAAAATGAATGCTAACATTGATGGCTAAGAAAACGAAGATTCTACGGTGAGGTGGAGAGATTCAGCACGGTAGACTCCTCTTTAAGTGGGTAAAAGCTGGGGATTTTTTTTTTTTTCAAGAAGACTCCCAAACCTGGAGAAATGCAAAGCAACTGGCTTTTCTTCCCTCCTCCCTCTGCTGTCAAGGGAGCCATGGGAGGCTGCAGAGCTTGTGAATGGGGGGAGTGAGGCTGCTCCCTCCCACAGGGAATGAAGACTTCAGGGCTGGATTTGGGATTAGGGGACGGGTCCTAGCTTAGGGAATCTCCCATGGTGATGAAATACATCCTCAAAGCAGGTGGAATAACCCTGGGACAGGGCACTTAACAAGCTTAGGGGGAGAAAGCAGAGCCGGTTACACTAACCAGGAGTATGTCCTGCCTTCGTTGAGTTCCTTCCCCCATGCTGACCCAAACCCCCATATCTCAGGCTGAAGAAAAATGGACAGAAATGCAGTATCAGCCCTCAGTCAGGAGTTCAAAGCCCAAATAAACTAGTTTCAGGTGTGGCAAAAATTGTGGAGAAGCACAATTATCAGTGCAAACAGGAAGTCCAGAACTACTCAAACTAGAGAAAAATAAACAGAAATCACACGACTATACAAGCATCCTACAGCCAAAAGAAGAAAGCACCCAACACAGAAGAAAAGACACTCCTGGAACAGAAGGTGATTCCTCACTACCACCGAGAAAAAACCAGAATGGGATAGAGATCGCAGAGATAAAGCAGTAAACGGAGGCCTGAAACCTTCACCCTGCTAAACACATCAGAGAGTGTCAAGAAAGACTCGATAGTTGAACCATATGGAATTGAATTACTGGCATAGAGACAAGTCCTGCTGAGGCAGATAAAGAGGTTCCAGCGAAGAGAGAGAAACCGCTAGACATCCGAGTGGGACAGATGGTCCCGTGCGAGCATGTAAACTCAAGGACCTGAACTCAAGGACCCGACTAGGGATAAAGAAGATGCACCCAGAAGTGTTCCAGACAATCTGCCTTGAAATGAAGAAAAACTAATTGTGCAACTAGAAAGAGCAGAGGGTTCCAGGAAAATGCGATTGTACAAGTTCATGGTGGGCGTGGCCTAGATGGGCCAGGGAACTTCCAGGATACAGAAAGGCCCTGAGGGCAGCGGGTCGGGGTTTGGGGAGATGCGGCTGAGGGCCAGCTTTCTCCATAGCAGTCATCAGTTCCTGAAGACGATAAAATAATGTCTCCAAAGCTCTGGGGGAAGCAGAGCGTCACCCACGGATAGTACACACAGACACGCTATCACTTAAGAATAAAGACGGGGCAGACAGGTCTTTGCGAGAGTGAAAGAACCGGCGAGCAGTCAGGCGCGAGCCCTTGGGCAGGGCGCCGCTGGCCGCTCGGTAAGGAAGTGCAGCTGCCTGCGCGAGCTGCGGCCGAGGGCGAAGCACGCAGGAGTCCCGGAGGGTCGAGAGTGGTCACAGAATCCACTTGAACACAGGATTTTAAGCCACTGTGGGAGTCACGGCTATCAGATATAAGTACTGTCAACCTTGTTAAAATAATATAAATATTAAAAGTAGAAAATAGGAGGAGATATGAAAATATTACTGTTTTCATATAAAGTGGGAGGACAAGTTGACATTGTTTATAACATGAACATGCACTTTTAAGAAAACAATAATCACTTAGATAATGCTTTTTGCAATCTTTTTATTTAACCTTGTAGGAATCTTTCTGCGGTAAAAAATAAACCTACTTGTTTGAAGCTCAACAATTCTGTTTCATTTGTTTGTTTTTCTTCTGATAAAATTCATGTAAAAGCAAATTTATACTTTTTATTAAACGAGCATATTTGGTATTATCCCATTTTATTGAAGTATTTCTGACTTTCTTCTACACGTGTATTCAGTTATCTGGCTCTCTCTTCATATGAATTCAGAGAAGGTTATCTGCAATGATGGTTATCTGATGTTAGTCATCGTTATTTCTGGTAACAGTTAACTTTGAGTTTGTACTTCTCCGCATTGCTTAAGTTCTTTATAATGAACATACATATCCTTTTAAATAACAGCCCTACAATGACTTTTTTCCTGTTTGTTGTTATAAAGTAGAAAACCTGACAATAATTATGCCAAGGAGTTTACAATGTTTAATTCTGGGTATTGTCAAGAATGTGTTTCTCTTTAGCTTGTATCTTTTTCTATATTTTTAACATTGTATAATAACAAAAATTCTAAATTTAATAGGATAATACCAATAAAGAGGAACAAGCAGGCATTCTGCATAAGGCGCACTTTGAAGGAACGCTAAGCACCCTAACGTGGGTGTTGACTGAGCGAGTGCGAGCGATTGCAGCAGCACTGTCTGGCTGGGACGCAGACTCTGACATCTGAACCCCGGGCCATTGCAGACACAGCCCGTGATTTCTCTGATGCAAAACGTGACCATTTCAGCAAAGAGTGGCATGAGATAGATTGACAGGTAATAGATGATTGATAGGTGATAGATGCTTGCTAGATAAATACATAGAAAGATGATAGGTATATAGATGATAAGAGGAAAAAAGAAAGAAGAAATAAAATAAAATAAATAAATCCAGAGGAGAATCTTGGATGGAAAGGAGCCAGATAAAGAAGAAAAGAATTTTAATTGGAACACTTCTTCCCTCCCTCCATTAAACAAAGGGTTTTTCAATTCTCCATGTATTTTAGTGGAGTATCTAGTAGAGACTGGACTTTAAAATAAAGTTGGAGCTGGAAAATTGCCACTGGGGCCTGTAAACATTTGCAGCCATCAGGGATGGAGATCTGAATTCATCTTTTGGGCAGCCCTGGGAGTGACCCCTTTGCTGTGGCCTTTTAGTCCTGGCAGCAAGAACCTGCCCGGTTTCCTCCAGGAACCTCTGAAACTTAAGCAAAATGCAACAGAAGCAAAAGCTGCAGCCAGCAGAGCTCAGTGTCTTGTTTAGAAGGCACCTGGTGTGTTAGGGGAGCCTGACCCCATGGAGTCAGAGTTCTACCTGCACCCCACTCCCCCGCTCAGTGACTGGATTTACAGTCCTCTAGCACTGGGTTGTTCATGGCCCTTTTTATCTCGAGTTTTCCCCTGGGACATCAGGAACCAAGTCTGAATGAGGTGTGCGAGCTGCATAGACACACTCCCCTCTCCCCTCAGATGGGCAGTGTGTATGTGTTGTGTGATGAACTTAGCGTGGGCGGCACTGTACTCTTCTCACCAGACAGGGCGGCACCTGAGGGTGGGACTCATTTGAGTGTCAGGCCTGGGCCCTGGTGGCCAGACCACACCTGTGAGGCCTGGCAACTCCCTGAAGGACAGGAGACACCTGCACTTGGGGTAGGAGGATTTTCTGGTTCCTCTGGGACCAAAAGGACTGCACTATAAAGTGTGGAGCTTCCTGCAGATTCCTGGGGCTCCTGGAGACAGAGCTGCACCCCCCCACACAGGGTCCTGCTAGGGGCCGGGCTGATAGTGAGAGGCCAGGTTTGGGCTATGAGCTTCAACACCAGCAAATTCTAGTAGCAGTTGTAAATTTACTACCATGTTGTGCATATTTACTTGAAACCTTCAGTAACATTGTGTTAAAATGTGAGCTGTGTCTTCACGGAGTTTGAGGCTGGAGATGCTGGCTTGCTCCTGGGACTGAGATGAAACAGTAGGGGTGGCGATGCAGGTATGCAGTGGCAGGGAGACCCAAATGCTGAGATGGCAGCCAGGCAGTGCCCTGTGTCGTGGAGCCGCAGCCAGGCAGAACGGCCGGGCAGGCAGGTGATAGGAGACCATGGGAGTGTGCCACTGGATGCGTTCGGATTCCAGGGGAGGCTCAGAAATCCTTGAAGGGGAGTCCCCGGAAACACTGGCCTCCTGCTGCCACAGGAGATCAGTATACTCGGGCAGCTCTTATTGGGCTATTAAAGGAGAGGTGGCCCTGAAATCTGGAGGATGGGAGGCGTTTGGTTTACCTGTAAGGATGCTTAGGTAGAGTGCGTCTGTCTGTTCTCATTTCACAGCAAGCACACAGTCATTCTCTCTTGACTGTCAAAAACACTGAATTGGAAGGTGTTGAATTGGCCGCAGGAAGGGCCTGAGCCAGTTGAAGCCACAGTAGGGGGGTGTGGGTGTCCCCCATAAGGCAAGGGCTGGATGCGGGGTGCTCCCACCTGGGACCCCTTTGCTCACATTGGGGCCTGCAGTTCCCTGTCCCACCTGGGCTCTCTCCTGTCAACACAAAGTACACAGGAGTGATTCTGGGAACCGCAATTTCCCCGTTTTACTTTACTTTGCTTCATTCGTGTAATGCTGCTTGTGGAAAATATCATTTTTTTCCTCTTTTTCTACCCCAACTTTCCCCACTCTCCACCCCCATGATGCTCTTTTTTTTTGGGGGGGGGGTGAAATTTTCTCTTGTTTCTTCTTTTTCTAATATGACATATATGCCCCCTGTAGAAACAATGTCTTTTAATTTGGGGAACGATAAGCTTGCAGAAGCCTGGGAGGTGTAGCAGCAAATAGGCAGCTTTGTCTTTGTGTGGCCCAACAGAGGGCCACCTGCCCCTGTGTCCAGGAAAAGCCTTCATTGTGCTGTGGCCACCCTTCCCCTGGTGGCAGGAGAGCAGAGGTGCAGTCACTGGGGAGGCAGTCAAGTCTCTGGCCTGTGCAGGCAATGGTAGTGGCCAGACTTGGAAGAAAGAGGGTGCTGTGGGGCCAAGCACCCAGCATTGTAACTTTGGGCTCTGATAATCACACCTTGAAGGATTTACCTTGGAAGACACACCAGGTTTGCTGCACAGCCTCCTCTTGATCCCAAGGGGAATCCCACCAGCAAACTCCACCATCTGTTGAAACTTTATTATGTGCAGGGGTTTGAGCCACCTGAGTAGAGTGCCTTAAAAACAAATTACGTTTAATCTTCACAATAACCCTTTAGGAGAGATGCTATTATTTCTATTTTATAGGGGGCAGCAAATTGAGGCTTTGAAGGGTAGGAAAGTTGTTCAAAGTCAAACTCATCCAGCTGGTAAGGAGTGGAGCTGAGACTCTCAACTCACACCACTGACCACAAAGCCCAAGCCACAAGCCGCTTCCCTGTGTTGGCCCCGGAGCTGGGCTGAGAAAGCACTGTCCTCCCCAAGGGGAGAAAAACGTTTGGTCACAGCGGCAGCAGCAAAACTAGCTTTGCACACATGTCAGTTGCTCATGGACCTGCCATGTCACAGGTGCTGCTCTGCTTTCTGCAGAAGGTCATCAGGCCTGACCAGGAAGTGGAGACTTATCTTCAGGTTAGATCTTACAGGGGGTGCTGGTGTGTAGGGCGTGGTATGGGTATGTGAGGTGTGGCTGCTCACCCTGAAGGTTCTCGGGTGCCACTCCAGCCCTGGGTGTTCCTGGCTGGTCTCCCAGGTGGGGTGGGAGTCACGATGAGGAGGAAGGTGCAGCATCGCCCCAGAAGGCTCACATCCATGCACCCTGAGGCTCCTGTCCACAGAGCTGGGGAGCAGGAGGCTGTTTTGAAATGGGGTGTGGGTAGGGATGGGAGTGCCCTCTGGGGAATGGGGAAGCCTGGGGCAGGCCTTGTCGATCTGAACTTCCTGTGGCACCCCTGGCCAACGGAACCAACTTCTTAGAAGTACAGACAAAACGAGCTGAAAGAGGAACTTGCCGATCACTTTGTCTGATAGCCTCATTTTACAGATGAGGAAACTGAGGCTTGAAGGAAGCTCTGATGCGTCTAAAGTGCTCAAATCGATGAGGGGCAGAGGTGAACCGGCCCCTGGCTCCTCATCACTCCTGCAAGCCGCAGGAGGCCTTCCCTGCAGCAGCCCTGGGTCTCTCCCACCTTGTCACAGACTAAGTCCATCCTGTGCCCTCTCCACCCTCTACCCCAGCTCCTCCTAGGCCAAACCAGACATTCTCTTGTATTGCCAGAGATGGGCTTTCCCACCTCCAGGCCTTTGCTCCCACCGTCCCTCTAGCTGACCTCGAAGTGGCTGCTCAGTTATCCCGCTGGTTTGCCGGTTAAACTCCTCCTTACCCTTTACAACCTGGATCAAATTTCGCCTCCTCAGGAAACCTCCCAAGTCTCCCCACCTGGAAACATCCCTTCCTCCTCTTTATTTCTGACCTCATTATTTGGGCTTTTCAGTAGCACCAGTTAACTTCTTTCTCTTTCTTTATCATAGTAGTTTACAAAGTGCACATCTTTCCTGGAACAAAGGTAGGTGAGAAATCTAAGTCTCCAGGGTATTTGATCACTAACAAGTGGTGGAGCAGATGCGCCCCAGGGCTTGGGACTCCCACACCATTTGGACAGGAGCCAGCCTGCTTTCCCTGCAGAACCACCTCTGTGGTCTCCAGCAGCGGGTTCCCTGGAGCTGTGCGGCGCACACACCTCACTTCTCAGCCTTCCCCAGCCCCACCTTTGTGTCTGGCTCAGGGCGCTCAGTGAGGCAGCTGCTCAGTAACGTGGGTGGACTCAGAGGAACTACAACTCAGAGATACTCTCTTTTCCTTTCCTTCCCTCCATGCTTCCTTCCTGAATCTGACTGTTCCCCCCTCCCTTTAACACCCTGAGTTTTCCACTAAATTTTTCATTGGAAAGAAGCACACTTAGAGATGTGAAGCGCACACTTTGCTTGGCCTCAACTTTGATGAGTCTTTGATGTTGACACTGGAGAAGTAGATGTTCTAGAGGACTGGGGTAGGAGAGGGAGGAGTGGCAGAGGGGAGGGAGGAGAGGGGGAGGGGAGGGAAGACTGGGGGAGGGGCCTCTGAGGGCCCATTTCCCCTCTCCTCCCCCTTCCAGGGGGAGTCCGAACCTGCCCCATGCCCCGTGGGCCTAGCTGTGCTCTGCACAGTGACCCTGTGTGTGTTTGTGGGGGCCTGGGGGCGTGGTGATGGTGACAGTGTGTGCAGGCTGTGAGTGGGTGGAGCCAACTGAGGCTAGGGGCGGGGCAGCTGGAAATCTGTGCTGCTCCTGATACCACCCACTCTAACCTCAACCCCTCCGTTTCCCTTCTTTTCTCCCTGGGTTTTGAGGTCATACCAATTTCTAGCTGTGTGGCTTTGGTGAGTTGGGTAACCTCTCTGAATCCTAGCTCTTCAATAGTAAATTGGAGATGCTGGTATCTTCATCTTAGGGCTATTGTACCTAACTCATAGGACATACTAAATAAGTACCAGTTCTCCTCCCCCTCCACTCAAATCCACTTCTCAAAGTCTGGTGAGGCAGGGTTTTCCAGGCGACTGCTACAAGGCAAAGCCACCCACAGGCCCTCGTAGGATGGCAGCGGACGTTTGGGTGTGGTGGGAATGCCAGCCCTCCACCCCTGACTTGGCCTTCCTCAGGGTGGTAGGACCATGACCAGTGGGGAGAGGGTGACTTATTTTGTGGCCTTTCCTCAGCAATTTGCTTCATCTCATCTTTGCATGAGTCACCTTTAACCAAAACCCACAGGCTCAGACTGCCCTGGGCGACTGCACATGCGCCTCTGGCTGGGCTGGGCTGGGCTGAGCCCTCCCCTCGGTGCCTGTGTTGCTTCGCTGGCGGTGGTGGATCAGCTCGCCCACCAAAGCAGTGTTCAGCACGCCAATCCCTCTGCGCTCTCTGGAGTTTCTCCGAGTCTCTGCGGGCATTTCCAGTGGGAGATGGCAGGATGACACTGTGGGCTCCGCCAGGAGCACAGTTCTGCCCCACAGATTTCCACAGTGCTCTGACAAAAATGTGACGGATGTCCACATGCGGTCTGCATGCACTTATGGGCCGCTTGGTCTGTAAGGTCCTTCTGACTCAGAGGGGCTGCACTTCCATGATGAATCCCCCAAACACAGAATGGATGTGGAGGTCCTCTCCCACGCAGGGAGGTCAGGGACCTCACACAAATCCCCTGGCTCTTCCTTTCAGCTGCCAGTCCATTGTCTAAGATGTCTCCCTCTGTTTGGGGTTGGCAAAATATCTTTTCTCTCCCTTCACCTAGTACTATTAGTCAGCTGCACCTGAGCATGAGTTACTTTAATCAGATTGCTTTCCCTTTAACATCGCCAAGGGAAAGAGATTTTGCTAGTAGGAGAGTGAGTTCCTAAGTTACTCACGCAGCCCCGGCAGGCTCAGCCTTTCAGAATTACTCAGCTTTGGGTCGTCTGCACACACAGCAGAATGTGATGGTTGAGGAGAAAACTGCCATTGGCATCAAAGGCCTTGAGTGAGCAGATGAAAGTGCTCAGGGGAGGGCAGGTCTGGGCTGCTCCAGGAAAGCCCCAGAAGGGTGGGAACAGAGGGGTGTCCCTCTGGGACTTTGCTACCTTGGTCATCACCTCTGTCTGTACCCACTGCTGTCTTGCTGTCCAGTCTGCCCTAAGGGTGAGTGCCCAGAACCTGGTGACACCAGCATCTGCCTCCCAGCAGGGGACACTGCTTTGGAACCCAAGGACAAAATACAGCAGTGATTTTCAACCTTTTTTTTTATCTCATGGCACACATAAAGTGATTACTACAATTCTGTGGCACACCAAAAAATATATTTTTAGCTGATTTGACAAAAAAACAGGTATAATTCTGACAGATTCATAGTGGATGGCTATATTTGTGTTGGCTATTTTTTTGACAATCTAAGGACAAAGAGGTCAGTGTCCATGATTAAATAGTCAGGTACTGCGTGTTTTAAAACTTCTTGTGGCACACCAGTTAAAAATCACTGAACTGGAGGGCTGCTTCCAGGTTTGGGAGGAGTCTGGGAGATGATGGGCAGTGACAGGGACGGCACTTCATTAGGGATGGGATGTTGTCTCTGGCAGGGGATTCTTTTGCAGACAGATAGCAGATGAACTTGAATTTCATCCCTGAATCTGAGCCCTCCTCGTGGAGATGTGGGATTCCCTGAGCCCCTGAGAGTGGGGGGTGTGCCTAGTCAAACTCGGTGGCCATCCAGCTTCTCAGATGCCCCCACGCCACAGGTGGGTGAACCCAGCTGTGCTGCTTACCTCTGCCACAGTCCCATCACGCATGAGCGAGACCAGGGGAGCCGCAGGGGAGCTCCTCATGTGGAGTCTAGGACTCGCTGGGTGACACTGGGAAGCATATGGTCCCTCTTAGGGCCCTGTCTGTGCAGATGAGGGGCCAATGAGGAGTGCTCTGAGGGACATTCTGGTCTCTTGGCTTTGCCCCTCATAAGACCCAGGCAGCCCCACCAGGATTCAGGAACTGGCCTTTGAGGAGGGGGTTCCTGTAGGTCATGCAGGAGGTTTGGGCCCAGGGCCTCACTCAGGAGCAGGCCGAGTGGGCAGCTCCTTGTCCTGCCAGCCCCCTTCATTAGTAGCCAGGAAATCCTCCATCAGAGAGCCTGCATTTGGCTTTCAGAGGATTCCACCGCCACCCTAGGGACAGCAGTAACACTTCCGCTGCTGTCACTGACCCTGAGCTTACTGAAGAGGAGGGCCCTCAGGACCCAGGGCCTTTATGGAAGCATGAGGAAGCCAGGGAGGGTGGGACAGCTCAGAGAGAAATCCCCCTCCTAATGTCTTGTCTTTGCAGGCAGAACTTCGCTGACGATAACCGCTAACCAAGTGCTGGCTCAAACCTGGCCCTACCAGAGCTCACAGGAACTCCCGGGTGAGGGGGTGGCAGGCTCACGGTGATGTGCCCAAAGTCACAGAGCCAAGACTCAGCAGAGCCAGGCCTGTGTCTGAGAGCATGGCACAGCTGCACCCAGCGGCTCCATGTGGGCTTGAGGTAATTTAGGGGAAGTTGTGCAGATTTCTGCAGCGTGTGGCCACTGCAGGGTCAGCTGGGCCCTGGGCTCAAGGCTCCACGGCTGGGACTTTTGGTCTGAGGAAAGAAGCCCTGAGAGCTGCTGGCTGGGCCTAGTCAGGGGTTTGAGAGAGAGAAGGGGCCTTGAAGGTCAGCAAAGTTAACCCTGCTCCCTAAGGTTTACAGCAGAAATGATGAGCCCACAGGGATCAGGGACCTGAGCGAGGTCGCCAGCCAGTCGGGAGCAGGGTGGAAAGTGCCCTGGTCCTCTGGCCGTTCTCTCTGTGCGGCCTGGGCTCCTCACTCTTCAGGAAGCTCTGCTGTAGAGGCGGTGGCTGCGTTCCTGCTTCCCACCCGACGGGAACACACGGAGACTTTCTCGTTTACGTTTTCCCTCAGGCTTCTGAGTTTGTACTCCTCTGTATTCTCTGCCCTCCCATTTCACTGCCTGGTTCAACAGCTGTTTGTCCATCCATCCATCCATCTGCACACCCATCCTTCTGCCCATCCGTCCATCCATCTGCACACTCATTCACTGAGCGAGGGTTTGGGGGCATCTCTATGTGTTGGGTTCCATTCTGGGCCCAGCAGACCTGGTCCCAGTGCCCTCCAGAGAAGGGACAGGTTTCAGATGGATTATCATGCCAGTAGACAATGAGGTCTGTGACTCATGCCATGAAGAAAAAGTACAGGGTACTAGGAGAAGGTATCACCAAGTCCTGGCCCACAGTGGCCAGATCAGGGAACTTTCCTGCAGAAAGTGACGTTATCCTCCTGTCCTTAATGCCACCAGCTCCTGACCCATCCCCCGTCATCTCCTCAGCCAAGGGTCTCCTCAGCCAAGGGCACAGCGGGCTCCCCAGCTGCGCTCCGCTCTGTGCGGCCATGGATGACCTCATGCAGAGTGGAATGCACACGTTGCCCGGACTCTGTTGGGAGGCAAGTTATTTAACCTCCCCCAGGCTCAGTTTCCTCGTCTGTAAACTGAGGACATAAGTGGCCAACTCTGAAGGATAGAAAGTGGTGAAAAATGAACAGCCCTTTCTCCCCCTTGACATGACACTGTGAGAATCAATGTCTTAAGCCTCCTGGCTTATTCCTTGTGCTGCAAATGAGTGACAAGAAGACTGACGTGACCTGACTGATACGAAGTGGTCGTGGAGGTTGGAAAAAGCACTGGTTTTGGAATCAGAAAATTAGGGCTCAAGTGCCGCTTCTATCCCAAGTAGCTGAGGGGACTTGGGCAAGTTGCTCTCTCTGGACCTAATTTTCCTCATCTGCAAAATGGGTTTGCCATTTTGCAGATGGGGGAAGTGGCAGATGCCAGCCTGTTACTATGGAGCACTGAGACCTCTCAGAAGGTTCTTCTGCCCAGAGAACAATGCTAGGTGCACTTGGTAATAGGCCAAAGGTCTGGCTTGAACACAGGTGGGCTGGAGGCCAGACTAGCTCATCGTTGGAACATGGCCTGGCGCCCCAGCCCCGGCCGTTAGCCATGAGAGTTCTGCAGCTGCTGTGTTATGAGCTTGCATTGGAATAAACAAGCAGCCTTGGATGGAGGAGGTAGTGTTGGGACTCGGGGCCCATGTCAGGGACCCAGGGGGACTCATTACTGGCTCTGCCTCCAGCACTCCCTGCTCCTGACGTAGGAAGCACTCTCCTTCCTGCAGAGCCAACAGATATTCAGAGCAGAAGATGGTGGGGCTGCTGGGTACCGGAGTGCAGCTCCCCCCGGTCCCCAGGTTAGCCAGCCCTTTGTGAGGTTCATGTGAGTGCTGTGCATGGGGGCCCTAGAAGCCTGTACCCCTCCTTTAATCTCCTTTCCTCTTCTAGGCACCCGCTTCTGCTTGCCAGTGTTTCTTCTTTTTCCTTTTGCCCTGCTCTTCTGTCGTGGCTCACCCTTCCATCTCTGTGGCCCTCTCTCTCCCTTCATTCATTCAGCAACTTCACTGACCACCTCCTCTTACTGGGCCCAGGATCCAGGCAGATAGAGGCTCAGGATGGTTGCTTGAGTGTTTTGCAAGGTTGTTTTGTTTTGTCAAGTGAAGACCCCTGGAGCCCCAATATAAAAACAGAAAGGGCAGCACCATCTGGCCTTTCCCCCAGCCCACAGATAGGGACAGAGGTGGCTCCAAACAGGGCAGTTTGAGATCCACAGCTCTGGTTCAATGCCTTGTTTCACACAAAGAAGAACCAGATGGACAGGAGTTTGCTCAAGGTCATACAGTAGGTTGACGGCAGAGCTGGGACAGAAACCCGTGTGCCAGTCTAAGCCCCCTTCTTCCCCCACCAACCAAATCCTTTCCAGTGCAGCTGTAACTTCTCATAAAGCCCCCCTCACTCTCTGCTCAGATACCTGAAACTTTCCTCCTGTATATCAGCTCATGCTGTGACATTTGATGTGCTTTCTGAAGGTGAGGGCAGGCCGAGGGATGATGTAGGATGTGGGTGGCATCCAGATAAAGTGGACCTTGAGGACAGGGCAAGCTGAGATGAGGGAAGAAGCCCGTGAGAGAAACACTGATAGCCACCGTGGATATTGGGGGAGGAAGAGGCAGAGCAGCCCAATACCTTCCTTGATCAGAAACATTACCACAGATAATAATAGATTCAAGATATTGATCTCAAACAATATCTCAGGCATATTCATTATGAGTTAATCCCTTTGACAACTAGTGAGGTAGCTTTAGTGTCCTCATTTTTCTGAAAAGGAGACCGAGGATCAGAGAGGTTAAGTGACTTGCCTGAGGTCAAACAGCCAGTGGCAGAGCTGGTATCTGAAAGCACTCTGGTTTGAGAGCTAGGCCTGCCACCCCACTAAAAGGAGTTGGGGTGACTCTGAGCTATTTGTGTGTGGAACTAAAGCTCTCGAAGTACCAGATATGACTCCTTCTCCTCCGCCTGCCCACACCCTGGTTACCATAGTGACTCTGATTGGCCTATCCTGATGAGGGGCCGGTCTTGGCCGAGAAAGCCTGCAGTGGAGCACCAGGCTGTCCTCTCAGCTGGCCCACCCTGTGCCTGCCCCTGGGCAAGGAGCCATTTTTTGCAAGTCCCTGTCTATAAAAGGCTGTTTGGTCTCAGAAGCCATGTCTGCACAGGCAGGGTCTGTGAGATTCCAGAGGCTCCAGTACATGATGTCAGGGTATCTGGCCTGACAAATGGCCATGAGGATATTTATTTATTTATTTATTTATTTATTTATTTATTTATTTATTTCCTGAAGACATGCTTATTAATTTTAGAGAGAGAGAGAACCTGAGCGAGAGAGAGAGAAGCAACAGTGTGAGAGAGAAACATCAGTCAGTTGCCTCCCATATATGCCCTGAATGGGGATCGACCCCCCAACTTAGGTACAGGCTCTGACTGGAGATGGAACCTGTAAGGTTTGGTGTGTGAGACAATGCTCCAACCAACTGAGCCACACGGCCCGGGCCATCAGGATATCTGAACGAGGTTCCTGGCCTCTGGCGACTGGGGAACTCCATACATTTATAGACATACCCTTGGACCCTCTGCCTTAAACCGGGCTGGTGCCTCCCTGTCCCCTGGTAGGATTGCTCTGTACATTTGACTTTAAAATCCTAGATGTTTCCAGAGCCCAGATGTGCATCCGAGTGTGAGCACTGCCATGAGAAAAGCCAGGGTCTCTTAGCCTCTCACCTCCTGGCATCGAGGAAGCAGAAACTCCTTCTTGTCCAGCAGACTTGGGACCGGAGGGTGAGAGGGACCACCTGCTCTTCTTGCCCACGTGCACACCTAAGAAGGTAACAGCAAATGTTTTCATCTTGACTGGGTTTATTAAGCCCAATATCTTGGAAGTAGCAGAGAAAATTTTCTTGTTTCATAAAAATTTAAGCTCATATGCAGAGGCAGCTGGGACTTACCTCGTTATTCCTCTCCCCTGCCTGGACATATTCAGTTCTCTCTCTTCCTGGTCGGAGATGGGGTACTGAAAGGAAGCAGAAGGAAACGATGGGGGAATGGTTCATTCTGTCTGGAGGCGTGCTACCTTATGGGAACCCATGTCAGCAACCAGCAGTGACTGAGCACTCGTCGTGTGCCAGACACCTCATATATTCTCCATTCCATTGGATTTGTACAACAGCCCTGTGAACTAAGGATTCTTTTCCCAATTTCACAGGCAAGGAAACTGATGCTCAGGCAGGCAACGCACCTTACCTAACACCACACAGCTGGACTCTGGCAGAGCTGGGACTCAAACCTGGGTCCGTGTGCCACACAGACCTGGGCTGTGAGCACCATGTCATGTGGCTTCCTGTAGGAGTGGCAGCTGCCGACAGCCTCTGGTGACAACATCAAGTTAGGGACATACTGGCTCCAGGCCTGCTAGCTCGGGGACTCAGACTTCCCTGAGCTGGGTCTGGGTGAGCACCTGCTCAGGAGAGGGTGGGATGGAGCTTACCTAGGGAGAGGCTGGAAAACGAGGTTCCAGCCCATGAGAATGGAGTCCCTTGGTTTGTGCTTTTGGGGAGGAAGGAGTTAGAGCTTTGGAATCAAACCTGGGAGGTTTGGATCCTGTATGTTTGCTAACTTATCATGTACAAGGTTCAAGTAACTTACATTCTCAACATCTCAGTGCCTTTGTTTGCAGAATGGGGCTAATGGCAGCATTTATCACTTGGTGTCAGTGTGAGGATCGATCACCAGAACAACCGTGTCTGGAAACAGCCTCCGCCCAGTGCCTGGCCTGCGGGAGGCAGGCACAGCAGTCCCCTGTGCAACTCCTTTCCAGGGCTACGTGCGCTGCACGGTCTGCTGTGCCCACTGCTGCTCTGTGGAAGGAAGGGACCTGTCTGCCACTGCCGAGGTGGGGATGGGGTCCTCAGATGTGTGAGTCAGCAGTGGAAGGTGCCTCCCCAGCCCAGGTGCCAATTGCCCCGGCTAGCACCCTAGTATGAAGGCTCTCCTGCCCTTAGAAATGCTAAAAAGAGACACCTTTCTCCTGAAGCCCATAGGGAAGGGCCATCCTGGGCATGTGACTGCAGAGCTGCCAGTGACCCGGCGCATGCCCACGGAGCTCAGGGCCTCTTGGGGAATCATGCCCTGTGCTTCCCCAGACTAGGAGAGAATTACGGGTCATCTAGAAGTGTGGACAGAAGACCTCTGCCCTAACCAGGGCCTGGCAGTGGCAGGGTGGCCTAATCAGGAGGCCATTCAGGCAGGCAAAGGGCAGTGGGAAGATCCTAGGACAAGAGGTGGGACACAGTCATGGTGGGCAGGGAAGGAGACATCCCAGGCCCAATAGCGTTGTCTTACCATTGGTTTCTCCCCACAGTCTTGTCAGGCATAGGTATAGTTACTTACATATGAGTGAGGGAAACATGGCCCAGAGAGGCACATTATGCACCAAAAGTCACACAGCTGGTAGTGAGATGCTGGAGGGGAAGCCTGATCTAGCTGGTGCCAAAGTCTGGGCTGTTGCCACTGCTCCGCCAAGATCTGGGCTTCACTGGTAGTCCCGGCTCTGCCTGCTGGTTGGATGACTCATTAGGTCACCTCTCAGTAATAAGGGGAGAAAAGCCAAGTAATGATTCAACAGAACTCTGGGTGGACAAAAACACTTCCACTGGGAGAGAAGACCATGGCAGGTGCTGCCTTCTCTGAGGTCAGATGAGGAGTCTCTGGGCAGATTTGGGGGCTGCATTTCAGACCAGAGCATGTCTGTGCGCATATCCTACTGTCCAGCCTGGGGGCTTGGCTGGGCTTCCCTGCCACTTATTGTCAGTGGGAAGACCGGGACACCCAGTGCATCCCCTTTCCCACAACCAGACCTTCAGTTAGTTACTGAGCTGATGGCTTGGATGCCAACCTGAGGATTTCTGCAGCATGGAGGCTATTGCTGGCTTTGCACCAGAAACGTCTGGTTGAAGCTGGGCCATCCATTGCTTCACCTGGTCCTGCAGAATCAGACCTGGATGGCTGGGGGTGAGTCAGGAAATCTGTCTTTTAAACCAGTGGATTGTCCACAGAGTCTACTTTGATACGCAGCATTCGGAGAGAGAATGTTCCCCCGGACTAGCCCTGAATGGAAGCACTGACTAAATAAGAAGCAAAAGCAAGGAAGAAAATAAAACTTAAAAGAAAAAGAAAGATGTATACTTTGTGCCTTTGCCTGTGAGTATATAATTTGCCGGGGAGGGGGAGGGGGGTGGCGCGGATTATACCCAGAAAAGACCAATGCCCTTGCCTAGCCTGAGAGAGCCCGCAAAGTTGGGCCCCCACTGGACACTGCCCAGATCAGACAGGCAGGGCTGACAGAGTCCTGGAGGAGCGTTGGGACAGCTGTGAGGCAGCGGGCCAGGGCCAGTAAGCTCTCCACCACCTCATTGAACCCAGTTCAACCAAAGATACTGTGTGCCTCCTGTGTGGGCGGGCCCTGGGCTGTCTGCCAAGGAAATGAGAGAAATGGTCTCTGCATCTGGGAAGTAACTGTTTAGAAAGGGAGACAGGTGTGTAAATAAGATGGTACACCTCTGTGTGATACAGTGAGAGAAGGCAGTAGTCAGGTCACAGCATGAGAACTGAAACCTGGGATCCGGAATTAGGCAAGGTGGGTTCAGATTCTAGTCCCATCATGGCCCAGCTTGGGAACCTGGGGTAAGTTCCTAATATCACTCAGTGTTGGGCCCTCACCTGTCAAATGGGATAGTTTTAGAACATAACGCAGAGCCTTTTACAGAGTCATGAGGATGATGCACGTAATGAATTTGGCTGCCATGCCGGGCCTGGGAATCACAGGGTAACCTTCACTGTGTTGACTACAATGTACAGAAGTGATTAACTCTGTCAGGGTAAGGATCAGGGCAGTGAGGCCAGGGCAGAGTTTGAAGGATGAAAGTGAGTTCATCAGGCAGGCAGCGACAGAGGGGCTTTGAAGTCAGTGGGAACATGATACACAAGGGCTCCCTGAAGCATGCAATAATATATTGTCTCTAGGGATGTGGTCAGAGAACCTTGACCACTCCGGGAGCTTTAAAGGGATGGAGGCGAAAAGGATGGGAGAGGAGTGGGAGGTAAAGCTGTGGCCCTCTTGGGGAGGGTCCACTGCCATCACACAGTAGGGCTGCTCTCTGATGCTTTCCCCATACTAGACATTGCTAATCGAACACAGAACTCTTCTCTGCTGAGTCAGGACATGACTTTGGCATCATGGTTGAATTCTCTAGGCAACCACTACCAAATAATTGGCATTGGCCTTTAAGTTGCAGCCTATTTGCTATCATGGAAACAGGACTAGGTACTGGTCCTTCCAGAACCCACTCACACACCTCTGCTCCCAGCTGGGAGTCTTATTGAGCTTTTCCTGTCTTTGCCACACTGTGGTTTGGGCTGCAGTGGGCTGGCACGCTGTAGCCTTCCTTCTCTTGGGCTAGGCTTCTCTGGGTCTGTGTCCTAACCACAGGGCTGGGAGACAGCTGGAGCAGTCCACTGTTTGAGGTTTGGCTGGCCCTGAGCGGTACCACCCCACCCTCCCCACAGCACCATCCGCCCCGGGCAGCACTGACTACATGGGTGGGCAGACCCCTCTGCTGGAGTTGGCTCTCCCTCCACCTGTAGCAGCTGCAGCCCAGGCCACCACATTGAGCCCAGTGACAATTTCAAAGCTTGCCCAAGATGCTTCGAGTCTGGGTGCACACGTGAGTGAGAGATGTGGGCACGGCAGGGCTCCCTTCCAGACTGGTCCCATAGCAGAGGCCGGGAATAGCCCAGACAACTTCTAGTAGCTGCAGACATGCTCCATGGAAGCAAGCCCTGTGATTGGAAAGGCAGGCGTGGAGAGCGCAGACTTGGTCTCCAGACTGTCTGTGGTTAAATCCTGGCTCTGCTACTGGCCTGCTCTACTACTTCTCTGTGCCTCAGTTTGCTCATCTATAAAATGGAGATAATAATAGTAATTTCTCTTGGACTTGTTGCAAGGATTAACTGAATGATTCTAAAGAAAGTGCTGGCACTTAGCCATTACTATATAAGAATTCATTATTATAAGGAAGGAAGGAGAGAGTGGTTATACAAAGGGCTTGTGAACAGAATGAGTGAATCTGAACATACATTTGAGGGTCATGGCCATCATGGCTCCAGCGCACGGAAAGCTCAGTGCTTCCCTCCCAGCTATGGGAGGCCTGGGAGCCCCCAGCCTGCCCTGCCCTCCACGTTACCCCTGGGAGGAACCTTGCTTCCACTCCATTGAAACTGGCCTCCCTGCTGCCCAAAGACATGGAATTCCTGTGAATTCCCTGTGGGCTACTCCCTCCAACCTGGTAGATGGGAAATCGATCTCCCTTTAATCCCGTACTTACTGTACAGGATTCCATTCCCCAGCGAGACAATGAAATTAACCTGCCACTAACTTTCTGTTTGCTGACCCTTGGTTTCAGCATTTTCCACCCTGCTTTTCCAATATCTTTAGTTGGGTGTAGGGGGTTGGTGGCAGGTAACAAAGACCTAATCTCTTATTCTGTGTCTTCAAAACAATGAACTGCACTGGCATTTTGCTCTGCTGGTTTAGGGAGAAGGGTGGAGTGAGGCTTCCCATCTCTCCCGGAAGGCGCAGATGCCAGGCCGACCCCCAGCGTCTCCCCAGCCTTCTGGATGTGTGGGGATCAGGAGCCCATTATCTGTTTGCTTACTGGAAGTCTGAGTGTATCAGTCACAGAAAGGATGGCCAACAGCCACCTCCTTGAAAAATGTGGGAGCGGGAGACCCTGGAGCCTGAACACCAAATGCTGAGGTGAAGACCTGGGCCCTTCTTCCCCGGGTGTTTATGTGTTTGCGAATCAGGACCTGGCCCCGCCTACTGTCTAGCCAGTTCTCAGCCCTTAAGGCTCCAGCCTCTCCAGTCACCCTTCTTTCCAGAGCCTAGTGAGCTCTAAGCCGTTCCTTTGGCCTAGCCTCCAATGCACCTGCTTTGGGCAAGATTTCGAGCTCTCTGTGCCTTCATTGAAAAGGGTGGCGGGAAGTGGGGTCCAAATAAGGACCCCACCTAAAGATTCAGGAGTGTGTGACATTCAAAGCTACTTGATAAAAGGGAGCCAGTGTTGTCACCTGACTCAAATGCCCCACCTCTGGGACAACATGCCAAACCCCCAGCCTGACAGAAAAACGGCCCTCTCCTCTGGCCCCCTTGGCACCTTGCTCACACCCCTGCTGTCCTGGGGCCCTGCCCTGAGCCGCTGCCCTCATTCTTCTCCACTCAGCTCTGAGTCAGGGAGCAAGCACAACCTCTCCATATTTTATTTCCCTCAATTGTAGACTAGAATGGTGTCAGTAATGACCTCATTGGGGTTGTTAGGGGATTAAATGAGATAATGCTCCTTAAGGGCTTAACTCAGGGGTGACCAGGAGTGAGCAGTGAGCAAATGCCATGAAGTGTTGTTATTATTGTTATTTTAACATTGTTATCGATCCTAGGTCTTAGTTTTCCCAGGACCCATTGCACCTGATGCCAGAGAGCACAGGTGAAGCTTACCAGGTGGAAGGAAGTGCCCAAGCCCATCTGCCCTGACCTCCCCACCCAGTGCTCTCGTGTTCCTGCAGGCCACCTCCTGTGCCCTGTCTGAGCAACCTTGCCTCCCCAGCCCTAAGCCACCATCACAGATAAGCTACATCAGCGTCCTGATGATATGGATAACCATGTCCCACTCATTGTCCAAGTGTCAGCATACTGTCAGCACCGACCCCCAGTCCTAGAGTGCCAGAGCTGGGGGAGATCTTTGAAACCATCTGAAACCATCCCCATATTTAGGTCTGAGAAAACTGAGGACCAGAGAGGTTATCCAGCTCACCTAAGACCACACAGCAAGTTGGAGGCAACACTGGGATTGGATTCTGTCTCTGAACCCCCTGGTGGGCTCTTCTGGTCATTGTGCTGCCTGTCATAGCTTTACCAGAACCACTGTCATTGCATTACAGAGGAAGAAGGACACTAGTATTTACTGAGCATCTACTCTGTGGCAGGCACTGTGTATGCTTTCATGTGTATTAGCTCAGTTATTCTTCCCAATACGTCTGGAAGAAGAGATACACGCTTCCCCATTGTACAGGGGGGAAACAGGCTAAGAAAGGTGCAGTACCTGATCAAGACACAGCAGGTAATAATGAAGCTGGAATTCAAACTCAGATCTGTCTGACTCCGAAGCCTGCACTCTTCCCGTTCCTCCTGCCCTCGGTGGGCGGGCAGCCTGGCATTTCCATCCTGCCTCTGTTGTGGGCAGTCTTGGACAATCAGAGTACAGACAGTGACTGAGGACTGATGAACGGCCAGGGCTGGGTTTTCCTGGTGGGGTTTTCAGAGCCTCGGGGACCCAGCCGATGGCCCTGTCCCCTGGACAGATAGATTCCAGCCCCTGCCTGTGGATGACAGGGTGGGCTGGCAGTGGGCTGGGGGTGGGTTGGGACTGGTGGAGCAGCAGAGCCCAGGCCTGTGCAGCTGCCACGAGCCTCAGGCCGGTGGTGCCAGGAAGAGGGCAGGAAGTGGTTTGTGGGAGCAGTGACGAGGCTGAGGGGATGCGATGTGGCTCTGCCTGAGGTTTCTGCTCTGGAAACCTGACTCATGTGGACAAAGACCAGCACCGCCCTCCACCCCCCGCCCCCCCCCCCCAGCCCCCGCGCTTCCCCAGGGGCCAGTTAGTGCAATTATAGCCCTGGCCTGGCAGGGAAGGGAGAGGGCGTGTGGGTCGGCGGTTTCACCACGGCTGGCCGGGGGTGGAGGCCCTGTGGGAGGCGAGTCCAGCAGGCCACTGCACTGTGAAGCAGGAGGAACCCGGCGGTCTGTGAGCTCTGCCTGTGGGGAGGGCTCCCCTTGGTCTGAGCCCCAGCCTGGTTCTGACTCACTGTGTGAACTTGGGCAAGATTTTTTTTCCCTCCGGGCCTCACTTTCTTTATCTCTAAAATGAGGTTTCCACCAGCTCTAAGAATTAGATGGCTCTCCCCTGCCCCCAACCAATCAGGGGCACATACTCATACAAACCACAAGGGAGCAAAATAACAACACGGAAAACCACAGCTAGCAAGTAGTAACTGTGGAGGTGTGCTGCTGGGCCTGCTCTGAGCCCTTGGAAGGGTTTCGGACATCTTCTAACAGCCCAGCCGTGCCCATTTCACAGATCGGGAAAACACCAGGGGCCACATCCTCCAAACAGGGAGACCTTGCTGGAAGGCCTCACCACGCCGTGCCCCTCCCCTTAGCCTTGTGCCCCTGCATTGCCAACTCCTTCTCATGCTACCTCCTTAGCCATTAGTCCGGCCACAAGGATAAGAAGAAATGTCCTTTGCAGATTGTTCTGGAAAGGGGAGCACTGGACCCTGCCGCACAGATATTCTGTTGTTTTCTGAGGTATCTCTTGCCTTACTGCCACTCCACCTCTCCCCTGAACCCCTGCCAAATCCCAGGATGACAGGACCACACCGGAGGGAACATTACTGACCAAACGGGATGGAGTTTTGGGGCCCTAGGGCGCCTCCTCAAGGAGTGAGTGGGGTGGAAGGGCACGTGCTCAACTCTGAGAGCCCGGCTGCCACTTCGGCCGGGTCCACGATCATCTGTGTGTTCTGCACACCGTTACATGCAAAGGGAAGTGCTGTCCTACACAAAATGAGCTTTAATATCCCTGGGGAAGTTTAACCCTCCCATTTAATGGGTGGTGAGACTGAGGCCCAGAGAAAGGAAGTCTCTTGCTCACAGACACTGGATGTCAGAAGCTAGGACGAGAACTCAGATTTCCCACCGCTCAGCTCGGTGCGCTGCACCTTCTTGAGTTCTGGCCAGGCATGGAGCCACAACAGGAGCTGCCGGCTCCGAGCAAGATGGACACTCTTTGGCTGTCACACAGAAACTCCAAGCAAGACCATTGGGATTGTGTGAAGCAGGGAATGACTGCTAAATTGGGTGAGGCCCAGCTTGCACCCCCCACCCCACGTTATGGAGATGTAAGTGACATGCAGCATGGTGTAAGTACAAGGGGCACAACGAGATGATTTGATATACATACTGACTGTGAAATGTTTACCAGAATAGGGCTAGTGAGCACCCATCACCTCACATAGTTACCGTTTTGTTGTTGCTGTTGTTATGGTGAGACCATTTAAGATCTCTTGGCAACTTTCAAGTACACAGTACAGCTATGACGGCCGCCCTGCTGTACATCACACCCCCGGGGTTTAATTCATCTCATAACTGAAAGTTTGTATCTTTTGACCAACTCTTCCCTTTCCCTCCCTGCCCCGCCCCCAACCCCTGGTAACCATCAATCGACTCTCTGTTTCTATGAGTCTGATGGTTTTAGATACCACATGTAAGTGAGATCGATTATCTTGCTCTGTCTGACTTATTTCAGTCAGCATAATGCCCTCAAGGTCCATCCATGTTGCTGCAAATGGCAGGATTTCCTTCCTTTTTATGGCTGAATAATGTTCCATTCTATAGACAAACCACATTTTCTTTATCCATTTATTCATCAATAAACACCAGCTTGTATTTTTCTTTAGGGAAAGTGAAGCAGTTCTGGCCAGAAACGGCAAATCTTCTAGATGAGATAATACCTGCGAAGCAGTTGCTAAGAGTATCTGTGTGCAGTAGGGACTCAATCCTGCAAGCTGCTGCTGAAACAGCTGTGTTGGCCTGCATGGAGTCACCTCCCACTGGCCTCACTCGCAGAAGACACGGCTGAGGCCAGGAGGGAAGGCAAGGGTTCCCTCCCCATGGCACAAACCAGGGTAAGCATTCTTCCCTCACTTTCACACCTTTCACAACCTGGGGCTAAATAGGGGGTGACACACTGGTTTGGGGGCACAAAGACCCCTAGCTCCAGAGCGTGGTTCTGGGTCCTAATTAGGACCCAGAGGAAGGGCTGTGTCACCAGCCCTTCCTTTGGGTCTCGGTTTCCTTCCCTGTGAAAGGGAGAGGTTGGATCAGATGGTGGCTCTCACCCTGAGAGTCCAGCAAGTCGCCCTGGCAGCTTCCAAACCATTCTGCAGCCCAAGCCTCACTCCAGGTCAACTGATGCCCAGTGATGGCTGTGAGCCCCTGGGCAGGGTGGTCCAGGGCACCTGAGCTCGCAGCCAGGACAGCCGCATGGGATCTTGGTCAACTACTGTGAGCAGGGCCTCGCTTCTCCTCTAAGCATGAGTGTGGCAGAGGGACAGCGCTGACTGCGTGTCCCTCTAGGCCAGAAGCTGAGCAGAGCTTGCAGAGAGGAGACCCCCTGGGGATGGGTCTCTAGGGCGGAGACCCAGAAAGCCCATTCTTCTCCCCATAAGGCAGTCTGGGCCACACTGATTAGAGCATGGCCCCCAGGGAGCTCCCAGCTCTGAGGCAAACTCTTCCTGCAGGAGTTGGCCATCCCAAAGCTTGGGGCTTGCATGTCCTGGATGGTGATCCTAGAGAGCATCTTGGGTTGAGGGCGGCTTGGGTTGGGGGTGCAGTGTGAGACTACCAAGGGCCAGCATCCAAAGTTAGACTCTCAGAATCCTGTTTAGGTTCTGCTGCCTCTGGGCTTCAGTGACCTCATCCATAAAATGGGCCATGTAATCTAAGCCTGTACATTGTTAGGGAGCTGCTGTGGGGTGCTTATAAAGAGAACTTCAGAGACAGGGTCAGTCAGTACCAGGACTGAAAGTCTCAGGGGGGAGACAAGATGGGAATAAAAGCTCTGGGGGCAAGGGTCATTAATACAGAGCTGCAAAGCTGGACTTGGAGTCTCTGTACAGAGCATCACTATGCAAACCCATCCATGGGATCCAGATCCCATAGGGCAGTATTCTCAGCAGTGAATCCCTTAATAAAGAAGGATTTCACAAGGAGCCCTGTTTATAAAACATGGATAAATGGAGCTTGTGTGGCCAAAGTTGAGGACAGGTTCCTGGAGATGCTGAAGGCTCCCCCTTCTTCACACCCTATAGCGGCCTAATTTGGGAATAAGTTTGAAAACCATTGACCTAGAGCAGGAAGATTCGCTTTTTCCATCTCCTCCTGGGCTTCAGCTCAAGGGAGATTAGTTTAAAATGCAGCAGGAGAAGTGGGGTTAGATGCCAGGAACCATTTCCCAGCAGCAGGGTTGGTAGGCCCAGTGTCTGGAGGAACCAGAGTGCTGTGTCTTCGCTTTCCTGAGGAGCGGGGAGTGGACCCCAGCCTGTTGGGGGCCTGAGACTCCTGCATGTCGGGCGGCTGGCGGGAAGCCTCTCCTGCCCTGCTCTTTGGTCCTGTGTCTAAGGGGAGGCTTCTCTTAGGAAAGCTGGCGTTGGCCACTTGGCTGGGTCCTCTGGGGGCACAGAGGCCTTGCAGAGGGGCAAGAAGACATACCAGGTGACTTCCTTTTCCCTTCCCTTTGTTGATCTGGCTGCAGAGAGGGAGCAGGGACAGCCAATCAGATGGTAATGGGGTGCAGTGACGGGAGAGAAGGAAAATCAGAACTGGGAGCAGAAACCCAGGGCGAGTGTTTGAGAGGGCAGAATTGGGAAGAACTAAGGTGAGCAGAAACAAGACTCAAAGGGGTCCCGGTGTGAAGGTGGAGCACCCCTCCCCAGGCCCTACCCACTGCTTCCCCTCTGCTTCTCCTCCACCCGCTTGTCAGATAATCCCTCAGAAAAGAAACACAGAACCTCAGCATTCCCCACTCAGACGCTGCATGGCTCCCTGCCTCCTGTCTGGGCGTCTGCACCATCTCGCCTCCTCAGCCCTTTGCAACTGGTTAACAGGCCTCCAGGCTGCTTCTGGGACCTCCTAACCTACCTGCCATTCTCTCCCATCCCCAAATGCCACCAAGTCTGGAATTGCCAGACAAAATACAGCACATGCTGTTAACTCTGAATTTCAGATAAATGACAAATACCTTTTTAGTATAGGTATGTCCCAAATGGTGTATTCTTTGTTTATCTAAAATTCAAAGGTAACTGCATATCTTGTATTATTTTTATTTTTTAAACTTTTAAACATCTTATTTATTTATTTTTAGAGAGAGGGGAAGGGAGGGAGAAAGAGAGAAAGAAAAACATCGATATGTGAGAGAAACATCAATCGGTTTCCTCTTGTAAGTACCCTGACCGGGAACCTAACCTGCAACATAGGCATGTGCCCTGACCTGGAACCGAACCGGCGGCGTCCTGCTCTGAGCCATGCCAGTCAGTGGATCCTGTGTTTTTGTTTGCTAAATCCGGCAGCCCTAGTCCCATCCATCCCCTCTAGACCTGGTGTTTATTAGGTCAACTGTCCTTTACTAATGGGCTATTGGGAGAGGTAGAATGCTATCTTGCAGGTAGTTTCTTTTAAATAAATTTATTCAAGTATATTTATTCTAAATAAATAAATTCTTTAATTTTAAATAAATCTATTTAAGTGGGGTGTCCTAAAGTTCATGCTTCCCTATCACTTTCCTGCTTTTCGTGATCCAGAGGGTAGAGATTTTAGGAAAATTGGGGCCTGGCCTTTTAAGTCAGAAACTCTAAGTTCAAGTGTAGGATCTGTCACGAATTCCCTGACTGGACTTGGGGAGTTTCTTTCATTGCTCTGGCTGCAGTTTATTCATCTGTAGAAAGGGGCTAAGGCTCTGTCTGCCTCCCAGGTGGCTGTGGGATTTGTGACTCACGAGCACATCTCGAGAGCTAGCCGTGGGAGAGGGTTTGTTAGTAAGGCCCCGTTGTCTGGGGTTCCAGGGTCATCTGGAATGGAGGGCTGGGTGGTGTAGTCAGAACTTGGTCCTGTCTGTGGTTTGGCCCTGTGTGCTAAGCAGCTTGGCCTCTTGGGCCTGCTTGGCTGGCTATTGCAGTTCAAGGTTATGGTCACCAGGGGTCAGGCTTGCCCCTTGATGGCTAAGCTCTGTCTCTATGATTCTCAGGGCCTCCAATCCATAAGCAAGAGGATGGGGTGTGGGACCGGTTTTATGGGGCTCCTGGAGCTGTGGGTTTGGATCTACAGATCTGGAAGGTCAACTGTTACTCTTTCTTATATTTATATCCTGCTTGTTACCTCCTGGAGGGCTCCATCTCTTCAGCCCTCATCAGGAGAAGGAAGCTGGGTTAGGTGGCTGGGGCCTAGAGAGAATTCTGGACGGGGAGTTTGAAGACAGTTCGGGTCTCCATTCCAAGTCTGCCTCTCACTGCCATTCTTGGGATTTACATTGCTTCCTAGGCTCAATCTCTCCTCCAGTGGAACAGGACGATGACACCTTGCCTGAAGGGGGTGTGTCAAGATCTGCTGAGTTGAGGGATGGCTTTTAGGCAGAGCTGACACTTTTAGGCCAGACCAGCCCCTGTCTAGAATGGCTTATGTTGAGGTGGTGATGTGGTAGAAACACAGGAAAAGAACTGGATACAAGGGCACCACGTTATCCCTCACCAAGTCCTGGAAGCAAGCACAGAACTCCAAGGAGGGAAGGGTGCCATAGCCCAGAACGGGAGGTCACTGGCTTGATCTCTCATAGCCTGCAGGACAAACTCAGGGCTCCCTGGGTCAGCTGCTGAGCTGAGCTCTCCAGGCAGGTAGACAAACTGGGTTCACCAGGCAGGGAGCTGAGCTGGGCTTTTGGCATTTGTGCCCTGGCATTGGGCAGTAGATGAGGCAGGTATGCTGATGAGCCAAGCCACAGTATGTAGGCTGTTGGACCACTGAACTCAGATCCAGTTTAGTATATTTCCTGGGCACCTGCTCTAACTGTGAGAGTTTATTGTAGAGGCAGGCCCAGACGCCTCCAGTGCTGTGTGGTGAGCAGCGAGGTGGCTCCAACCTTTGGTCCAAGCACCAGACCCAGCACCCAGAGCAGGCTTTCCTGCCCACAGCTGCCTGGCCTCTTTCAAGAACTTCACACATCCACCTCTCTACTGGACAGGGAGGATGGTAGGTTGCCCTGGGGGTCCCTGGAGGAGCTGGTATCTTTAACTGGGCCCACATTTGCTAATAGACCTGCCTTCCACCCAGCTTAGCCCTGCTACAGGTGGATAGCCATGATTGGGTTCTGCTCTCCGCCCAGCGTGGTGTGGCTGCGCTGCTTCGAGGAGCTTGAGTGCTCTTGGTTGTGCCTCTTCTCAGGGTGGGCCCCGACGGCCCCGGCGGAGTGCCCTCTCACCCCTGCTGGGTTGCTGCGGTTTCCTCATCAGCAGAAATGACTCCTCACCCACAAATTGCATCAGCCTTTCCACAGTTGGAGTGAATCACGTTGAAAGATGTGGTTACAGATGTGCCCTGTGCTCTGGTTAGGAGCTGGTGGGGCTGGGCCCGGGTGGGGGTTGGGGCTGACCATGCTTGAACTTAGACCTGGAAGAGGGAGGGAAATCCAGGAGGGAGATGCCAGGGGTTTGTGTGTGAGTGTGTGTGTGTATGGGTAGGTATGAGACGATGTAGAACTCATCCACACAGGCAGGGGAGGGGACTGAAGCCAGTGTCCAGCAACCATGACCGTGACCACACTGGGAACCATAAGGCTTACTCACCCTCAGCCTGCCACTACCACCAAGAGGAAAAGAAAGGAAGGAGCTGACTCATCTTCTAACACATTGCAGTGGCCCGGGGGGGAATCTAGGAGATGAGTTCATTTTGTTTCTTCTTCTTCTCTGATTTGAACTCCTTGGCTAGCTTCTCCTTCAGCTGACCGGTAGTGGTAGGGGCTGAGGGCTTCCAACCTCAAGACCAATTTCTTCCCTCTCTCTGCTTCACAGGCCTAACCTATAGCTGTCTTGGGCAGAAACTACCTTCAGGAGGTGAAGAATCCAACTTGGGTTGGGTTTTTATTATTCTTCCCAGACACAGAAAGAGGCATCCTTCTCCCTTCCCAAAGCAGCAAGAACTATTCTGTCCGTTTTGTAGGTGGAGAGGATGCGACCCGAGGGGCACTTAGTGAGTGCCGCACTTCCTTCCCTCCTTTCCGAGCCCCTCAGCACAGCCTGGCTCCTGGCCCCAGGACCACAGGAACTGCCGGCCCCTGCGCACCAGACAAGGGCAGGAGTGGGTGGGTGACGGTGTCTCCTCTGCAGGGGGAACACATGTGCAACAGCTCTCAGGTGACCCAGCAAGGGTTGAAGCTCACCAACTCAAGCAGAAGAGAAATGGGCAATGATACTGGAGGCGTGGAACACTGTGGGCTAAACCACAGGGCCCGCACAGGTGAGCTCGTGCCTGCAGCGTCCCAGACCCATGCAGATCTGCCTGAGCGACACACTCGTGTAAATCACTGGAATTTGGGGGGGATTTATGTTACCACGGCACAATCCACCTATCCTGACTTTGATCACAAGGAAATTGGTCTTCATCCTAAAGGCCATGGGAAGTGTATACAGTTGTAGAATGGCAGTGCCTACACCCCACACTGAGGTTTAGAAGGGCATCTATGTCCCCTTGAGACTGTAAGTTCATGGGTGCAGCAATAGATTTGGTGTTTTCACCATCGAGTACACCTGGGGCCTAGAACAGTGCCTGGTACATGATCGGGGCTCATAAGAATGTTTTCCTCCCTTCGGCCTCTAGTTTCCTGACCCTCCAATTTATTCTTTCTGTGGACACCATTTGCTCCCTCCTCTATGTCTTCGTTTTGACCACAGATATTTACAAGGTGTCTGCTATGTGCCCCGCACTGTGCTTTGCACGTTACTTCCCTTTTGCGCTAATCTTGACAGAGAGGTACTTACCTCATCTTCCAGGTGAGAAGTTCAAGCCCTGGAGCCTTTCCCTTTCCTTTCATTTGCATCCTTTCCTCATTCTTTTCCTCTTTATTGGGCCCCTACTGGTGGCCAGCAGACAGTGCTAGAGAGAGAGAGCACGAACCTTGGTCTGATGGGGCTGGCTCTCGTGTCCGCAGACAGATGCCACCCAGTGAGGTGCTCCCCTGAAATACACACAGGGTGCAATGCACACGTCGGACCCTTGAGCTGGGACTTAGGAAGTGTCTCCAGGAGGACAAGGTTGGAAGCAGGGTGGAGAGTGGGATGGAATGGAGGAAGGGTAGAGAAGAGTAAGAGAACCTGGTCTCCTTAGGGAACAGCAACTAACTCAGTATGACTGCAGCATAAAATGAGTAAGGAAGACTGCTGGGAGGAATGGGAGGAAGATCAGGTAGGGCCTAAATTGTGACATTTAAAGACGATTTGAAAGCTAAAGATAGCCAGAACATTTATCTTGAAAGCCAACTGGATGGATTGGTGGTAGCTGCTTAGAACACTGTGGTAACAAGGATTCTGAGGCTGCATCCAGTGTTTTGGAATGAAAGCTGTGATCAGTTGGTGATGTCTTGAATAGGCCAGGAAGCTGGCAGTGACAGCCAGTGTGTCATGCATTTCTCAGCCTCAGGAGCTGTGGAATTATCGGAAGATTTTGAGGAGGAAAGTGATGGTGCTTGCACGTCAGATTAGGTAGATCATTGCTACTTAACATCAAGGAGCAAATAAGTGGAAGAGATGTGATTTGAACCCAGTGGGTCTGAAAACAAAGCCTGCAGCCTGAAAACTTCCGTGCTTTCTGAGGAAACAATTTCTTTCTCAGCCAGTGAAAGCGTATTTCAATGCGGAAGGTCCCAGTTAGTTAGGCTGATGATCTTCCTTTTGGCTGCCTCTTGCTTTCACCTCTTCCTTCCCCTGGTTGACTCCTCCCTTGTGCACGTCCCCATCGCCTCATGAGCTGGACCTGCCATGCCCCGCTCAAGCAGGGATTCCCAGCTGGAGGGCTGTGGCTTGCCGGTGTGCCACGAACCCTTCTCAGCTGTAAGGTCAAACCTCAGTCAACGGGTAAAACTTATTTATGTTTTTGGTGCAACTACTAGCAGGATGTCTGCAGATAGAATGTTGGGCTGAATGTGGGACACTGTAACAGAATATCAAGGTAATACCCAATGAAGATGGCAGGGAGGCTCTGCTCCTCGGGGTAATTTGGGGCTCCGGCTGAGAGAGCAGCTGCCATCGGGAACCTTGCCAGTCCCACCCCAGCAGGAAAGGAGAGCCCTGGAGAGTCTCTCACCTGCTCAGCCTGAAAGTGACTTCCATTAGTTCTGCTCACAACTTATTGGCCAAAACTAGTCACTTGGTCTCACGAGCCTATCAAGTCCCTGGAAGGTGAGGAGCCAAGAGGATGTGGTGAGCGGATCTACTGGGTACCACAGTACAGCCAGTGCGCACAGAGCCTGGGAAGGAGTAGATGATGGACAAATTTTGATGAAATATTTTCCAGTTCAATTAGTCTTTCCAAAATAACTCTTGCTAAGGCACCAATGACCTCCATGTTGCTACATCTGGTGGACACCTTTCAGTCCTCACCTCCCTTGACCTTGCCCGTAGCACGGCTCTTTCTTTCTTAACATATGTCTTTTGGCTTCAGGATGCAATACTCACCAGATTTAATTCCTACATCTTGGGTCACTGCTTCCCTGCTCCTTTGCAACTTTCCCTTCTTCTCCCTGGCCTCACATTTTAGGCTGTCCCAGGGCACACACCTCTTTTCTCCTCACTGAACTCTTTTTTCAGCACATTTCATGCACCGCCTGGGCTTGAACTATCCCCTCAGCTGACACTGGACTTGCCTTCCCCGTGAGCTCCATGCTCATGTATCTCACTGTCTGCTGGAATCTTTCCAGGAATATTCCAACATCACCTCAAATCTAGTATGTTGTAAACCAGAACCATGGCCTTTCTTCCTCCACCCTGGTCCCTAAAGCCAGCCCTGCCTCCAGGGTCTTTCAACTCACTAAAAGGCAACACCATCCTCCACGTTGCATAATCCAGAAACCCAAGAGTCACCAGTGGCCCTTTCTTCGCTCTCCCACATTCTTTCATTTTTAAATCCTTAAAATGGTCCTTAAATGGACCCTAGCAATTTTACTTCTTCCATATCCTCCACGCCATTCACCCCTCTCCTTCTCCATCACCAACTCCATTTCTTCTTCTGTTTTGTGTCCACCACTACTAGTCCACATGGCTCCCACAGCGTTCCACCTGACCTCTAGAAGTTCCCTGATGGCCTCCATGCCCATTTCTGCCCATATGTTCTTCCTGCTGCAACCAGAGGGATGTTTTCAAAATGCAAGTTTGATTACACACCTCTCCCCCCCAAACACTTTAATAAGCAGCCTTTGCTCTTAGAATGGATAACTCTTGAGCAAACCTAGCAGTGTGTGTGGCCAGCTTTCTGCTTGTGTCTTGTCTTATCTTATAGCTGTCTCACTGCCTGGCACATAGTAGGCATTTGGTAATCATTTTTTGAATGAACAAACATGTGGTATAAGAGAAATGGACAATCCGTTCTGTGGCATTAGTCAGACTATTTTCCCTATTAAAAAGCAGCAGAGGTAGCCTGGATGACTTTCCCAGATGCCAAGATTGGTGCAGGGCCCCTGGCAGGGCTGACGGGCACTGATGTGGGGCCACCATTGAGCTCGGAGCAGCTGGTGCATGGCCTGGCCGTGCATGGGATGAGCCACTGATGTAGCCTCTGTCCAGGACTGAAACACAGGCTGTCTGAGCTGAGAACCTAGTCTTGGTGTCTGTGCTCTCCTGCCTGCTCACTGCCCTGGCACAGAGGAGGTGTCAACATGCTGGCTAATTGTATTACTCTTAGACTGCCTGGGAACGGGACACAGCAGAGGAGGGTAGGAAGGCTGCTGGCTGGGGCAGACACACTCATGGCCGCCTTCCTTCATCCTGTGAGTTCCGGGCTGAGGTGGGAGTCCCCCCAGGGTAGGCTCAGAGGCACTCTCTATTTCTGGGGCTGGGGGTGAGTCAGCTGTCTCCCTGTGGTCTGAAGCCATCATCAGGGACCACGACAGTTACTTGTCTTCTTGTGACTTTGAGGTCTGGGAACAGAGGGTGTGGGATCCAGAGACCCCTAAGCTACTGTAGAAAGAGTTAGACATGCTGAGACCCAGAGAAGGGACTCTGGGGAGCCCATGGGGAGAGGGGTTGAGCCCACTGCATGCCTCTAGAAAGAGTGAGGACTCCAAGTGTGCAGAGGGACTGACATCACCTTCTGAAATTCCCGAGGACGCGGCGGCTCCCGTTCCCTCTATCTTGTAGGAGAGGAAACCAAGGCTTGGAGAATTTCAGGGACCGGCCCAAGTTCCCATGGCCATGCTTGGTCTACCTAGTCCCTAAAGCCTCTCTCTTTTCCTCATCCCACACCACTCCCTCTGGAGATGGCAGCTCTTCCTCTTCTCTGAGGGGCCAAGAAGAAGAGGAAGTGAGGGGTGGGCAGGAGTCAGCTGCCTGTCAGCTTCCCGGCAGGAAAAGGATTTGCTTCCGGTGAGTCAAGTGAGGGGGCTGAGTACAGAGGCTTCTCACTGAGGGGTGAGGGGTGGGCAGGATGGAGGGGAAGGACGAGGGGTGCTGAGGCACCTAGAGAGTAGCAGGGCTGGAGGCTGTTACCATTCTTGCCTGATGGGGGTGGGGGGTTGGGGAGAACTAGACCCCCCCGAGGACGCTCTGTGGTCATGGAGGATGCAGGGACCACCAGCAACATGTCCAGGTGTTTCCTGCCCCTGCTCATTTCTGCTGTGCCTCCCCATGGCTGACTCCCCACCAGAAATCAGCAGTGAAAGGAACCTGGGGAGGATGCAGTCCTAGAGGCCAGTCCCTGGGGACAAAGTCAGGGGTTGGGGAGAGTGACAGATGGAGACTTGTCCCCATGGAGACCTGGAGACCCCAGAGAGAAGGGTTGGGGCTGTGCAGAGAAAGACCTGGTGGTGGGCGATGGTGGGGAGCGGGTACTGGGCACAGGCTGGGAGTGAGTCCCAGTGCACTGTCTCCTTTTTTTCCTGCCAACCCCAAACAGGAGGGACAGGCAGCTGCCTGTCTTCTGCCCCAGGTCCTGACAGTGTCTGCCCCCAGGGGCTCCTGCAGGCACTTCCAGTGTGTGATCCTAGACCAGTGTTTCCGCAGGGCGGGGGCACAAGGCAGTGGCACACTGGGAGAGCCCAGGGCTGGGATGGGTCTCCCTGTCCTCCCTGGGGTGCTTCTTAGCCCCCTTCTCTCTCTCCCTTCTCCTTCTTTTCCTTCCCCTCTTCCCTCACACCTGGGGTTGACAGCCCATGTGTCTGTCCCCTGTGGTTGCTCCCTGGCTCCTCTCTGTCCCCTCCTCCAGGTCCCTTCTCCTTTCTGACTTCGGGTGTCTGACTAGACAGCCTGAGCCAGCTTGAGCGCAGCCTTCCAGGGCTGGGCTGCACAGGACCCAGGGGGTGGAGTCCTCACCGGGCAGCGCAGCGGCAGCAGCAGGAAGTGAAACCACCTGCTCAGCACTGAGTGAGTGCGGGCTGGCTGGTGGGGGTGGTGGGTGGGAGCAGAGAGAGGCCTCCTGGCCTTGAAGACAACTTGGCCTCCTCTGTCCTGCAGGCAGTTGACTGCCTCTTGGTAACCAGGGCTGCTCCTCAGTGTAGACATTAAATAGTTATGTGTTAGTGAAGTTCATGGGGTTTTCTAATATGTTTTCATGATGTGTTTGGTGAGCGAGCAGGCTGCCCCGCCAGGGCCCACTGCTGCATGAATCCACTTGTCATCTCTCCCACCACATTCTTATAAATAACTCTGCCCTGGTGGTGGGGAGGTAGAGAGGGGCCAGCCCAAGAGGTGGTGAGGGGCTGGGGGAGAAGGGAGGCTGAGGAAGGGGAGGGGGGTGACAGATGAGTAGGAAAGGGGTCCTGAGTGCTCCTGTCTGGAGCTGAGAGGAAAGATTCTGAAAACTCTGCCAAGGAGAGCGTGAGCAACTAAACCCTAATCGCTAATCATCTTCTCAAGCTGATGCTCTCTGCGATCCTGGGCCTGTGGAGCCAGAACAGATGGTGAGGCCCACCACTAGGGGCTGGACAGTGGCTCTCTGCACAGCCGAGGGTCCCCAGGACCTGGCCCCACACTGGCTGTTGGGAGTGTGGTGCCAGGCAAACAGACTCATTTCCATGTGCCAGACCTCTGCGGGGCTGGTGCTGCTCAGGGCCTGGGGTGTCACACAGGCTGGCTGATGGGGACAGCCCTGCAGGTTCCTCTTTCCCTCCTCCTCACCAATTCAGGAAGCAATATAAGGAACAGGCTCGGCTTCATCTGCTGGTTCCCAGTTAAGCAGTGAGAGAGTTACTTAGCCTCTCTGAGCCTCCACTTCCTCATCTGTAGAATAGGGGTCAGAAATTGTGGCAAGACCTAGTGCTCTGAGGATGGGGTGAGCTTAAATGCCCCAGGGGCCCCTGGATGCCACACTTCCCCACGAGTTTCTGGACGGCTCCTCCTGGCACAGGAGCAGAACAGCTGCAGTGACCTGCTCTAGAACTGGCACCCTGGCGCCTGCGCACAGCGCAGGGTTCTGGAAGGCGCCCTTAATCTACACAAGGCCCAGAGCAAGTCTTGCTCTATCCTGCGAAGGGCTTGAGGAAAGGCCAGGCCATGCATGGGCATGAGAAGGCACATACCTAGTGCCCCAGCCAGATCGGAGGGTTGGCCCAGCTACCATGGAAGCGGGGAGGAGGGCCAGTAGCTCCACTCCTACCAAACTCTGAGAAGCTCCCTTTGCCCTTGACTCCTCAACCATGGGAAGGAATGAGGTGTGAGGGAGAGTGGGGTAAGGGCAGGAGTTGGGGGCAGGGTGCCTGCACTCTGATCAGACACTGATTTCCACCTGGCAGTAAATCCCCAGATCACGGGACCAGGACAGGAGAGCCCTGCTGGGGAGAGAAGGCAAGTGCAAAGACAGTGGGGGTGGGGGGGACAGGGTGAGGGTGGGCATGCACTGTACCTTTTTCAACGTTGATGGAATCTGGTTAAGCAGATTTCAAAAATCCAACTAGAGGGGGACACACAGAACTGCTCAGAAGAATGACTCAAACAGTGTGAAGACAGGAGGGCAGAGAGGAGAGGGGCGCCGATTTTGTAGTCATCCCGGCCTTGGCCTCAGCAGAGCTGAGCTCTTCCTGGCTGGCTGAGGTGCTGGCGACAGGATGGAGCTCCAGGTTGAGAGCACGGCCATCCATGTGCTTGGAGGCCACAGGCTAGTCATTCTGCCCTTTTGAGCATGAGTTCCACATCTATAAAATTAGCCCCAATCATGAGGTTACCTTAATTAGCTCTTAGATCCTTGGAAACCTCTTTGAGGCGAGGTGAGGGGATTGGGAGTGAAGGTCTCAGCAACCTGTGCCCTCAGCTAGACCCCGAACCAGAGCTACCACTGTCTCTAGTGTCTCAGTAACTCTCCCCACACCCACTTCTGCCCCTCTGGTTCACAGTCCATAAACAACCGAGGGATCCTTAAAACAAACAAACAAACAAACGAACAAACAAACAAACCCGGATCTGATCATGCTGCAGCTTAAAGCTCATCAATGGCTGCCCCTTGCTGTTAGGGTAAAGCCTCAATTATTTCCTCACTGAGTTCTCTGCTCCAGTGGCCCCCACACTCCCTCCATGTGCTCCAGGCTCCCCCACCTTCATCAGCTCCCAGTACCCCATCCTCCTGGCCTCAGAGCCTTTGCTCCTGCTGTTCCCTCTGCCAGGAAGGCTTCGCCCACTTAATTCGTACTCATCCCTCAGGCCTTTCAGGCCAGGCCAGGCCCTCTGTCCTGTGCTGTAACCACCGTGGACTTCTCCTGGAGGGTAGGAAACCAAATTGCTGCGAAATGATCAGTTGTCTAATTCATCCTTGACTCTGCTTCTCACGCTTAAATGTCAGTGTTGGAGGGCAAGCACCATGTGGGTATTAATCACCCCATAAGCCCACCTAGCCACCTGGTACACTCAGAATGTTATTTACGGAACGATACATACTCTTCTAATGAGAAGAGTATTAGAATCAGACAAATCTGGGGTCAAACCCCCACTCTGCTACTTACTAAGTGTGGGACATGTGTATGAATCTTAAACTGAGAAGGCTTTCTTTCCTCATCTATAAGCTGTTTTTCTCATAAGGCTGTTGAGACGATGAACTCAGCGACACTCAGGTGGGTTCCGGGCTATGTTATGTGGTCGCTTAACACCAGCTCTTGGCCACTTCCCTCCACAGGGCCTGGCTCAGGGCGGCACACTGGGCACGTGGTTCCCGCAGGTTAATGGAAACATGAAGCTGCTGAGGGGCCGCGTTGCCCTGCCGGAGATCCTGGGCCCCCCTCCACCCCCTTCTCTCTCACCTCTGCCCCCTACCCTGCCGGAACAGAGCAGCCAAAGGGGGAGGTGTGCGGTTTCACTTTCATGGTTTTTAAACTAGAAGACAAAGAGGAAAAATGAAACCAGCCAGAGAGCAGCAAGGGCCTGTTTTGCCACTTCAGGCGCCGTCAGCCTCGGGTATTTATTTATTTTTTAAGTAACTGACTTGTGAGTCTGGGTTGGCTGGTGGAAAAAAGGAACCCACTATCAAGGACAGAGCTGATGGGCGACAGGCCCTGGTGCGGTGCCAGTGCACCGCTCCGTCTTCTGGGATCTCTGTGCTGGGCCGCGCGCGGAGCAGCTGGAGCTGGGGAGCTGGGGGTTCCGCGCGCTGCTGTCCAGGATCAAGTGCCAAGTGCATCCGAGCTCCTTCAGCAACTGCCTCACGATCACGCTCGCCGCCAGTGCATGTTTGCTGTAATTATACAGTGTCTAAAGGAGAAGCACAAAGACTTGTTGATTTTGGCTGCGGTCCGGCCGGCGGGCGGGGTGACCTGGCTCTGGCAGAGTGTGGGAAGGCGGCGGCCGCCCTGGTGAGGACGTGACCAGCTGGAGCGAGTGCTGAACCCGGGCCATGGCGGCCAGAACCCCCGCCTCTGCCTCGCATTCCTGCCAGCTGACTTGAGCCGGCTTTCTTTGGAGAATAACCCGAGGAGAACAAAACGAGGAACTAAAGTTCCTATAAAAAGCAGCTCGCTCCTTCCTCTAGCCAAGTGTGCGAATGATAATCATCTCTGAAGCTGGCTGCCCCTCCCTCCCAAGTCACTAACTAACCCTTCTCATTGTCTCTCTCTTGTCTCCGCAAGGAAACATCTTGGCTTCAGAGAGGCCCATCCGCGGCGGCAGCGGCAGCGGCGGCGGCGTGGAGGTGGCGGAGAGCTGCGGCCATCTGAGCCTCACTTCCTGCTTCCCCAGACAGGCTATGGGGGCAGCAGGAGGTCGGCCAGAGTGTGCTGGAGAGGAGAGAGCACTGGCTTGGAGCTGAGGACCCTGGCTGCAGCCCAGGGGCTGCCACTGACGCTCTCTGTGACATGGACAAACTTCTTACTCTTCTTGTGGAGGTTCAGTTTCTCCATTTGTTATTTGAGGGGTGGACTAACTCCATGGTTTCCGTACTCACCTCTTTTTTAATTTTTTAAATTTGGGGCAACACTTCTTTCCAAGGAAATTTTACATGGACCCTCAGTGCAGAAAGCAGAACAGCTCGGCAGAAGTGGGAACCACATCCTAGAGCCCCATACATTCAGCGTGTCCTGCCCAAACCCAGAGATGCCCTGGACCCTGGAGGAACCCTTGGGTATCATGGAACACCATTTGAAAACTGTAGGCTCTGATCTCAAAGGCCCTGCCAGCCTTCGGGTTAGGAGAAGCATCTACGCCTGCTGAGGAAAAATCCCAAGTAAAACCCCTAATTCTCCTGAGATAGCCAAAGGCAGTCCCAAGGGCGCCTTTGGCGATCAAGAGGACCTGACTCTGCCCTGGGATGGGGACAAAAATGCAGCCAGAAGGCGGCAGCCCATAGTAACAACAACAACAAAAATGACTTTGCTCCTGTTGAAGTTTCTTGAGCAACTGGCAGGCCGCCATGAACGTACTTAGGCGGAAAATCACCAGAAAAAAATGATATAATCTGACAGATTTTTCACAGACTTAAATATTCATGAATTAAAAGAATTGGCAGAATTTTCTACATTATTAGCTTTCATCATGGCTGCAGGAGCAGTCGCTATGCTGGCTGCTCGTCAAGATCCATTAATCTCGTCCGTCATAAGAGCAGCCATTTTAAAATTGGCTTAAATTTTTTTTTATTTTTTTTTATTTTTTTTACTGAGTGATGGCATATGGGGGAGATGGGGAAATCAAAATGCTATTCCAGTGCAAAGGTCCATCCCCTCCTCACTTCAAAATCAGCAGGGAAAGCCAAACGGCACCGCAGCAGGAAGGGGTCAGCGTGACTCCAGGCCGGGTGACGGGCAGGGCCTCTTCTTGCTCCTTCACACAGCATGGCGCGTGTTCTGCCCACTGAGCCCAAACTCCAAGCCAGGGACTGGCAGAGGGTTAGGACAGCTTTCTGGGAAGCTGTAGACCAAGAGACCCAAACAGGGGCTTCTGGGTGAGGATGACATTTGGACCAAATAGCACAGTCTTTCTACCAGATGGTACTCAAGGTACAGGACTGCAGAAGAACCAAGTAATAATATTCGTTATTTGTGGAGTGCCTGTGTTGAGCTGGGCACTGTGATACATGCGTCATCTCTTTCTAGCATCAAAGAGCTTGGAAGGCAGGTACATGTAAGTAATAGTTGAGGAAAAGAGTCAAGAGAGGTTGAGTCAGGCTTTTCCGAGGTCTCACAGTCAGTGAATGGCAGGGTCACAATTCAGATTCCAGTCTGTCTGTCCCCAGAAGTACTGAGGACATGTCCTGTTAATTGCTGGCCTATGGCACTTTGAAGGGACATTGTCCCAAACACATCAGAATCTGCTTGGAGGAAACTACTTCTCTACAAAGATAGAGCAAAATTGTGGGTTAGGTCATCCCTATAGAAACTTAAGACCCAGGTTAATTCCTTCTTTCCTTCCTTCCTTCCTTCTTTCCTTCCTCCTACCCATCCTCCCTTCCCTCCCTCCCCCTACCCCTCCCTGTTTTAAAGTTTTACGTGGACCCTCAGTGCAGAAAGCAGAACCAACCGGCAAAAGTGGGGACCACATCCCAGAGCCCCATCAAGTCAGCGTGTCCTGCCCTAACCCTCCCAGAGATGCCCTGGACCCTCCCACCAGCAGATGCCTGCCATGGCAAAGGTAGTTTATTACTCAGGGTGCTGAAGAGGAGGGGCATGTCACACTGTGGCAGGGCCATGTGGGGAAATACCAGCATCAGGCAGGAAGCAAAGGGAGTAGGGGGAAACGTGGGCAAGAGTCTTTATTGTGGTTTCCAAGGCAAAGAACGGGTTGGGCAGGGTGAGCAGGTTCAGGATGAGCTGGTCTGAGTAAGTTCAGCAGGCTCTGTGGCACAGGGGCTGTCCCTAGTCATCTAGTACCTGACTGTGGGTGACGGAGAAGGTGGGTTGTTGCCTGGAATGTGAGAGCCTGATAAAGGAGGTGGGAGAGGGGGTTGTTACTGGCTCTGGATGGGTTGGTTTGCATTTGAAACATGTGCTCACCAGCAAGTTGTTTACTAGCTCTAGAAATTGACTAGACGTAGGAGGTGCAGTCTCTCTAGAGTCTGCAAAGCCCCAGAGGTCAAAGCATCAGAAGTACAGAAAATTAAAAAGGCATGATTAATATCCTCCCTGCCACCCATCCGTCCCTGCATCCATCTATGTATTTACTGAGCTCCCATGATTATGGGGCTGAGCTAGGCCCTGGACTCTCTGCAGTCCTTGCCCTGATTCCTGTTGCAGGATGGTGCTGAGATTTACATGCTCTGCAGAGCCTGCTCCTTACCGTCTGCCCTCGCCCGCAGGCAGGGTTCTGGGACCTGCACTGGGATTTCCCCAGGTCACTTTCTCACTCGGGTTTACTGTGTTGCATGTGAGTCAGGAGTCAAAGAATTGCAAAGCGGGGGCTCTTGTTTAGATGATATCCAAAATACTTAACACCCCAGAGACAGGGCGGCCAAGCAGACCCAGACCTAAGCAGCCTAAACAGCCAGATGAGGTGGGTGTGTTTGAATGATTGTCACCTGCGTGTATGAAACTAGCCCAGCTGTGCTGCTCAGGTGGTGGTGGGGGATGGGGGCAGGGGGTGGGAGGGCAGTGCCCCCTGTCTGCCTGCTTGGGACCAGCATTCTCTCTGGGTTAGGGAACATCTGTTTGTGGTTGAGGAGTGACAGCTATGTACAGATAGATTGAGTGGGGGAGCTGGTGTTTGGATAGCAGTTCTTAACGTTTATTATCAACAATAATGATGATTAGTCATCATAATAATTAATAATTATTTACACTTGTATGGTGCTTGTTTGTGGAGTATTTACTCTATGCCAAGTGCTTTATAACAGCTTATAATTGGAGCTGAAGCTGACTGAGCTGTGCTGGGGACCGGTCACTGCTGTGTGTGGGACTGTCCGCACGTGACCTTGCTCAGTCCCCACCTCATCCCTGTGAGGAAAGAACGGAGTCTTCCTTCTACAGGTCAGGAAGGAGGGTAAGGCCCAGAGAGCTTCAGTAACTCGTCCAGGGCCACAGAGTCATGAGAGCAAGAGCTGTGTCTCAGATTTCAGTCTTCCTGACTCCCCATTCTGGTGTCGCCTATGCACAGGCTGATGAGGCCTGTGGGCCCCAGCCCCCAGGAGAGCAGAGAGGAGGGGCAGGGCCTGGGGTGGTGGCGGTGCAGGGCTCTCTGACCAGCTGCTGGGCCTGGGTGAGGAGTGGAGGCGGTGTCTGAGTCCCAGGCCAGGAGAAAGCATTGAAAGGACAAGATTTCTTACATATTTGGACTTCCCAACTGGATTCACCAAGCCTCCTCAGCTGGCACCTCTGCCCTCTCTTCACTAGTGTCAACCCCTAGGAGACGGCAGGCAGACACACACAGGGGCCCTGGGCCGTGCTGCGAGGGGCCGGGGCTCACTACTGCATGTTTGCACACTGTGGAGGGATCAGCTGGGGTGCTCAGGGGCTTTAGATCTAGGAGGCGGGCTTGTGGTGGTTTCCTGCAGCCACGGTCAGGTCAACTCTTACATGTGTTCATCCCCTACTGGATGGTGGGTTCTGTGAGGGCAGGGCCATCCCTGTGTCATTTGTGAACAAACGATGCAGTGACCACGTGGGAGCAACTTTGATGTAGTGAAGGGCCTGATCCCCCACCCACACGGTGCCCAAACTCCCGGCCCTGCTCCAGGAGGAGGCAGGACCTGCAGGGGGGTGAGCAGGTGTGGGGGATGGCAAGGCTGGTGGGCAACAGGCCCCTGAGAGCGGGGACAAGATCCAAGCGGAGTGTGGGGAAGACGAGAGGCCCATGGCGTGTGGCCCCCTGATGGAGATGATGGTAGCCCAGGCTCTCATATCTCATTCGGTCAGAATTCTCGACCAGGTGGGAAAGGCTTCTGTACCCAACGCTTTCTTCGAGTCTAGGTCCTCTGTCCCTTCACTGACCTCAACAGCCCCCTGGCCCAAATGGTGGAACCCCCCGAGCTGGGGCTCCAGGCTCTACGAGGCACCACCTTCCGGGGGACCTCATCCTCCGGGTTTAGTTTCCTGTCTCTAACCCACTTATTTTAGGGGGTGTGAAGAAGAACTGGGGCAGTGCATGTGGACGTGCAGAGGGGCTGCTGTGCTGCTGTTGGCACAGTGAAGTACAGCTGGGGGCCCGACCACCATGTGGATACACGGTGGGGGCCGTTCTGCAGGTCCCTGCCTAACAGCCTTTCCGTGGGGACCTCTAGGGCCAGTGGCAGCGAAGCTCTCACTGGGCTCACCGGGCCAGCCCCGCTGCCACGCTGCCAGCTGCGCTGCCAGTGGGAGACTACTTCCCTGGTGCTCTCCTTTCCTTCTAGCTCTCTCTCTGCCTCAGTTTCTCTCTCCATCCCTATCTCTGAGTCTTTCTGTCTATCTGTCTCTCCTTCCCTCAGCCATTCATCTGTTCTTTATTCTCCCACTCACTTATCCACTCCCTGTTCACAGCTAAACCAGTCTCCACCCATTATCTGCAACCCCAGGATTTTCTCAGCTGAGCTCTTCACCTCTGGAAACACCGATGCCAGCTTTCTGGCGACACAGAAACAGTCCTAATAAGCTGCGTGAGCTCCTGGGCTCTCGGTTCATCAAAAGAGGCCAAGTGATGAGAAAAGATGGTGGTGCCACTGGCACTGGGTGGGAGTTACAGATCACGGCTCCCTCACCTGTGAAACAGGGTAGCAACACCTTCCCGACGGTCTTTCGGTGAGGTTCGAGTTCTGGGCAAGCACATTGTCATATTGGCGTCGTTATCATTGCTTTGCACCCGGCTGTGTGACGGCGACACTGGGTTCCCCTTTCTGGGCGCATTTCCCCCTTTACAAGGTAAGAATATAACTGGCCGCCTGGAGTGTGGGGAGCGCCTCAGGAGCAGCACCGCGCACAGGGCCTTTCTCTCAGTAGGGGCGCAGTGAACCCCATTCTCTTGTCCCCTCCTCTGCCTCCCTCTACACACATCCCAGGCACTGAGGCCCAGGGGATGTGGCAAGTCTAGAAATCAAACCAGAGTTTGGGACTTGTCTTTCTCCTCAGTCCAAACCGGCCCCTTGCAGACAACACCCAGCTTTGCAGCTCAGTCTGAGTTTCGGCTGGAGATTCTAAATCCATCTGTCCCTAGAGGCTGCCACTGTCTCAACCCCTCACTGATCCATGCTGAGAACCCCTATTACTTGGAGGTGGAGAGTCCATCACAGCTGTAAAGCACAGGGATGTTCACGGCATCACGGATTTCCTCCAGCTGGATTATGGTACAGTCATTAAATCTTTGCTGAACTAGAAAAGAAAGGCAGTACAGAAACGGGAGGTATTCTTTCTGAGCTCAATTAATTCCCCTCCTTAGGCGGGAATGTACCAGGCGACTGGCTCATCCCAGAAGGTAAGGTCCCTCTTGGAGCTCTTCTCTGTGCCCCCCACCACCTGTGTGCACTTCCCGTTAGAACCCGCCACCACTTTGTTCATCTTGTGGGGCCCAGATTATCACTGCAAAATACCCCAGATGCAAACCTCTCCAGAACAGAAACTTCTAGCCCTCTGCCATCGCTTTTCCACATGGGAGAGCACACCAGGTGCTGAGTCCCAGGTCACCCTTCTGCCCCAAGATCCTGTGAGAGCACAAGCATCTTTGCACAGGAGGCCTGTAGGTGGTGGCAGCTCCAGAATCCAGGAAAAAGGTCAGGGCCAGGGACAGCGGGTTGCAGAGGGGGAGGCTGAGCCTGGGAGTAAGCCTGATGGGGAAGCACCTGAAGTTCAAGGTGGAGCCAGCAGTTAAGCATCAGGAGAATAGTCTGGAAGGCTGGCCAGACAGTGTGTCAGCATTAGAGAGGGCCAGGCAAGAGGAAAGTGTGAGAGTCTGCCTCCAAAGCCGACCTAGCCTTCCTGGTGGAGGTCCTTGCTGTACTCACTAGCTGCGTGACCCAGGGCACTACTTCCCCTCTCTGTGTCTCCGTTACCTCCAATGTACAATGAGAACCATGACAGTACTCATATCAAAGGATCATTTGAAGATTCAATCAGAAAGTTACTTGTCAAGGTAAGTACTTACTAAAGATTAATTCTATGCTAAAAGTCAACTTGGTCAAACAATGAACGATAGAAAAATACCGTGGCTGCATGATCGCCATCCCGTCTGGAAGAGGGGACAGTGCATCAGTGGGGAGCACGGGTCCAGAGCCCAGGGTCACGACCTGGGTTCAGGGACAGATTCAGGACGGCAAGCAGGGGCTTGTAGAAACTGGCCTGCGCACCCGGAGCTGCGGCTCCTGCTCTCCGCCCTGCAGCAGTTAATGCTCAGGCACTGAGGCCCTGGGGCCCACAGGCTGGGCAGCTGCTCCAGACTAAGTGGGAAGGGAGGGAACACAGAGAAAAGCGGATGAGGACAGGCCACCCTCCACACAGTTAGCTCTTGACAGCACCTTTTCATTAAACCATCTCTTCAAAGTCTCCAGTCCCCAATAATTGAGGCTTTGGTTCCCTTCGCTGCTGTCTGCTTGTTTCCCAGAGCTGCTTCGGTGCCCTCAGAGCCTCTGACAGATTTTTGAGAACAACAATTATGGAATCCAGACGCTTCTGGGAGTGAGTGTGTGTTTAGCCCTCTTCCTCACAAGGGTGTGCCTCAGGCATTGGGAGGGGCTGGAATGGATCCCAGCCAGCCTTCTCTGGCTGGGGGTGGGTCTCAGGGTTCCCAGGAAGTGAGGAGGTTCATTAGTAGGAAAGTCTGCTGGCCTCAGGGGGCCCCCAGTTCCCATATTATTTCCCCATTCTTCTCTCCTTCCTGCATGCCAGTATTGTAATGGCTTTGAACTTGAATGCCCTAATGCATTCATTAAACAGATAGCATTTTTTTTTTAATCAAGGAGGCTTTGAGCTCTGCCTGCGAAGTAGCCGTGAAGTCCAACAATGTAGAATCAGAGGCTCTGGCTGGCCTGTGAGGGTTTCAGAGCCTGCAGGTGCTGGCTTCTTTTCAAGGACCAATTCCCCTTTGCAACCTCCTCTCCTAGTGGTTTTGGCCTCTAACCACTGATGGAGAACTCACTACCTTTGGAGGCAGCCAGTGATTTTGTGTCTAAGTAGTTCAGACATCATGTCCATTCGTCCCCAGGACATGATGACAAGGCCAGCAGCTGCACCTACCCAGGAGGATTTAAGTGGCACTATTACTCTCCATCAGGTGGGGGCCAGCAAACAGTGCTAGGGAGGGGGGATTATGAAAAGGCTTGGTTCTGCCCTCCAGGCACCTAGGTCCAAGCAGCACTATAGAAACCCACCTCCAGCCCAGCTCTCTGAGAGAGCAGGAGAGAGTTTGGGCAGAAGTTTCAGCGGCTCAGTGGGGAGCAGAGCTTCATGAGGGAGTACCCCTTATCCTTGCCCTGAATGGGGGAGGGTGCTCACACTCTGTACCCCACTCTGTAATCTAACCTCCATCCTTAGAACTGCCCTGGGAGCTGGGTCTGATTGCCCACATTTCACAGCTGGGTAAATGGATGCCCGGGGTGTCTGGGTACCTTCTTCCTGGCCTACTTCGAGGCTGGGTGTGGGCTTGCTGAGGGAGGGCTTCTGTCACTTCGATCTTGGGCTGGTGTGCGATACTTCAGTGCCACAGTACTGTGTGGGTACCTGCCATTCTTGTTTATCTGTTGCCAAGGCTCTTTCACTACCACTGGCCCTGCCCTCTGGGGGGTGGAGCTTTCTTCCTGACTTTTCTGCATAATCATTTCTGCAGACTCCTGTCCCCGCCCCCCGCCCCCCGCCCCCCGGGGCTGTTTCTCCTCCTGGGTTCCCCTCAGGCCCTGGGGGTGCAGGGAAGCCCTGTGCCTCCCCTAGGGTACCTTACCTCAAGGTCTTTTGAGGTTGACTCACCCCTTTCTTAGGGAACAGACACAGCCTGCAGTAGCTGTCCTTGCATTGACCTTTCCCTGGGGCTCCGTGGCACCCAAGTTTCTCCTTCTTTCTCAACTCTGGTGGACTCAGAATCTTCAACTGTGAGGTATTGGCATCAGATAGACCTGGAAGTGAACCCAAGCATTGCCATTCTCTAGTTGTGTGACCTTGGGTAGGTCATTGCCTGTCTCTGGAGCCTCAGTTTTCTGAACAGTAAAAGGATAATAATGATCTTAAAAATCACAATTAGTTAAGACTAGTATTTTACTCTCTATTATCAGATGTTATTCTAAGTCCTTTATATAAATTATCTCATTTAAGGATTGTAACACCATAGGAAATGATTCACGGTTTTTAATCCCCACGTCTGAGATCACATGGCCGTTGGTAGCAGAGCTGGGTCCAGGAGGAGTAGCTCCACAGCCCTTTACATCGATGCTCTGCTGGGTCTCAGGGGTGCACATATAAGTCGAATAAATCACACCTACTTTGCTAGGTAAGGAATAAATGGGATATTTGTGTGTGCCCAGTGCTGAGCTCGGCATATAATAGATGCTCATTAAATCTCTTCCACCGTCTCTTCTCCTGCCCCACATCCCAACCATCCTTTTCCTTCTAGTCCTCCATGTGAGCATCCCCTGTGGTTGCAACCAAGGAGCCAGCAGGCCATGTCTGAGGAGGGCTCCTGGGGCAGCCAGCACCCCAGCACACAGCAGGTGTGGGCAGTGTTCCCTGGAGCTGTCATGGACCTGACTATTTCCCCAGGCAGGAGAGTAGGAGGCTATAGCAATTGCTCATGGAAGGCTGTCAGGACACCTGGGGTCACAGGATTCCTCCCATTTACTCTGGGGAGGTTGTCTGTATCCACCTCCTCATGGACACACTGGAGGTGGGAGGTTATGTGGCATGGCCTCTGCGGTCCACTGGGGGGACTTCACTGTGTCTCACACCAATGTAGACAACCAAGGCCTTAGGTAGCATTTGCATTTTCCTAACCTCTTTCTCTCAGCTTCTCACACTTTCAACCAGCTCAATCCAGTTCTAGTTCCCCACAGACAGACTCAACCCTACTGATACTCCGGGAAAGTTTCAAGAACCAGTTTGACCACAAAAACCAAGAAGCAGGTCTGTTGGGCCCTATCTGGACAGAGTGGTCATGGTAGCTGTCAGAGGAGGATTCAAATTAGTCACAGGAGGAACAGGAGCCAGGCTAGGGGTGGAAGCAGGCCTGATCAGCTTCGCTCCAGGGCTCGCGATCCAGCTGGGGCAGGAGCAGAGGCTGTGTTGCAACTTTACTGCAAATCAACTGGGTCATCTCTCGAGGGTGGCGCTATTCAGGGCTGCCAGACCTCATGTTTTTTTCATAGATGTGGAGATGGTATCGCCCAACTGCCTTGAGCATCGGGCTGTGAGACGAGGCTTGAGGGAAGATGTGTGATAGGCATTCTTGGCCCAGCCAGTGGCTCTGGAGGCTTGTGGTGACGGGAGGCTGGGCAAAGTCAACTTTTGGACAAGTTGGGAGCAATTGTTAGAGAAGAGTTCCCCCTCCAGGTCAGAGTGGGTCCCAGGATCTTTCTTCAAGAGAGGAGGGAACATTTACCACCTCACCAATTTGCATTATTGCTGGCTGTGACATACAGTAGCCAATTCATCAGCCTGGGGCCGTCTTCTCCTGCCTGGAATACACAATGCTTTGGAGAGCGGTTAGGTATGGTGGGAAAAACGTTGGTTTTGGAGACTGACCAACTTGAAATTGAATCTGAGCTCTGCCTAACACACTGGCTGACCTGAAGCAAGTTACTTAACCTCTCTGGATCCCCCTTTCCTCATCTCTGAAAAAAAAGAAATTAGTGGCAGCTTCTCAGTAGAATGGCTGTGAGAAGTAATAATGATAATGTGGGTAGGGGCATGGCACACAGTTGGAACTCAGTTCAAGTCAGGCATGTTTCTCCCTCCTCTTACAATGCACACCATCCTCCAGCCACTTCTGGTTTGTCCATTTTACCTGGGTCATTGACTGAGAGGCTGGCTGCCCTGCCCAGATCAAGGATCAGTACATTTTTTCTTCTGTAAAGGGCTAGAGAGGAAATATTTTAGGCTTTAAAGGGCTATATGTTGTCTTTTGCAACTGCTCATCTCTGTTGTTGTAGTGCAAAGATAGCCATAGATGATATGTAAATGAATAAATGTGGTTGTGTTCCAATAAAACTTTATTTCCAAAAAAAGGCAGAGGGCCAGATATGGCTCACAGGCTGTAGTTTGTCAATCTCTGGCCTAAAGTTTCAAGTCCAAACACACCTGCTTATCTCTTCAGGGAGTTCCAAGGCTGGTTTTACCTTCTCCTTCCAGTCAGGTGTGTAATTGTTCTCTTAAATGTTCCCCAATCCGATCAAACAGGACTCCCTTGGTCTTTGCTCATGAAGTGTTTCGTCTTGCCTCCATTCCTTTGCTCATGCTCCTCCCCCTGCTTAGAAAACCATCCTATGCTCTCTCTGCCCTTCCGCATTCCACCTCTAGTTAGTCTCCCATGTTTTCCTGTAAAATAAAGGGCTCAGCTCAAAGTTTCTTGATTCAACATTGAATCCATATCCTTCAACATCCTTCTAGGCCAAGCTCAGGTCACCTGTGCACAGGGTTATTCCATTGATAGGGCTCCCGCATTCATGCCACTGATGTGAGCACCGACCCCTGGGTTGGATTGGTGTCCCAGTTTTAATGGTGAGTCCTTGAGGCTCAGTCCTCAGATTTTCTCCATCCAACTCACGACAACCGGTGCTTTCAACCTACATGGTATCTTTGCGACTTCCTGCATGTGTGGATATGGAAAAGTCATAGGCATTATCTCTGAAAAGGTTGCATCTCTCTCATTCCCTTTATTCTTTCTGGAGCTCCAATTCATTGTAGCTTAACCTCTCTATCACAATTTTTTTTGTGGCTCTTCTGTTGCAGTTGGGGTATTTTCTTTAAATCTCTCTTCTAATTAATTAATTCTTTCTTTATCTGTGTCTAACACATCTATAGAGACTTCCATTCCAAAGATTATATTTTTTTCATTTCTGGAAATTCTACTTGAGCTGTTATATATGCCTGTAACTTTTGGTTGTTTCTTAGTCCTTTGTCATTTTTTTCCATTCTACCTTTTATATCTTTAAGCATTTCATACACAGTTTTGACCTATCTCATTATTCTAATATTTGAAGTCTTTGAAGATCTAAATCAGTGTCTTCAAGTGGGGGCAATTGTTCTCTCTGGGGACGTTGGGAAGGCCTGGAGACATTTTTGGTTGTCAAAACCAGTGTGTGTGGTGTGTGCTGTGCTGTGTGGTGTGTGTGTGCACAGCGCTGCTGGTGTCGAGTAGAGAGAGACTAGCATGCTGCTGAGCAGGTGCAGGACAGTCCCCACAGATTAAGAATTATCTGGTCTAAAATGTTAATAGCGTTGAGATTGAGAAACCCTGGTTGAACTCTGTTGCTTGTTGCCTCTGCTGACTCTTGCTCATGGTGACTCACTGCTTTGAGTGTGATTTTTGTAGTTTCTCTTTAGTAAATCAGACTAAGAACATTTTCTCCAGAGGATTTGTGTTTGCTCCTTCCAGCCACCAGGGGGCACCACCAACGTGGGCCCACTTGGCTTTTCCAACTTGGAGGTTCCCTCATCACATGGGTATCACAGATTCAAACCCCAGACTCCCATGAGAAGTGTCAACAGGAAATTTTGTGCATTAGACCTGGGTAACCTGGAGCTGACATTCGTGTGCTGACCAATTTCCCCTATCAGCTAACACAGATTTGAACCTGTACGCAAAAGTGTCTGCCCTAATTTGTGTGTGCAAGCATATGACTATACTGCAGTGTCTGGCCCTGTATCATCTCTCAGAAGTGAGTAGAAAATGGAAAAATGCAAAAGCTGGTATGGAGACAGTAGGTTTACCTAATTTTAACATAGCTCGGCCAGAAATGGAAATTATTGGCAGGGCTAAGGCCAGCCTCCAGGGGACCAACGCACCCTCACTCAGTGGCATCCGCTGTGTGCTGCGCTGTGAGGGGACATGACAGTATTAAAGAGCAGGCACAGCACCCGACACTGTGTTGCAGAAGTGGTGTTTACAGAGTAAGGCTTCATTAGGGAGCATTTTGCAATACAATCCCTATCCACAATTCCAAATTCCAGAAAGACCTCGAATGCCAAAAGTTGATTTTGTTCATTTAACACAAACTCATTTGGCAGCAGAATCTGACTTGAACTGACCTGTGACTATGTAGCCTGGTGTTCAGTATGACTACTCACGCACTTGAATGGTTATTGCACGAATTATTGTGTGTCTGGCTATGTGGTGCTGCTCCAGACTCTGCTAAGAGCACTGTACAACATACAGATTTTGTACACTAGCACCTACTAAAATCAGGAAATTTCTGATTTGCAAACACATCTGGTTCCCAGGGTTTTGAGTAAAGGGCTGTTAACCTATATTATTAAGTTCCAGGGAAAGCATCCCCCCATCCCACCCTCATGCCCACCGCACATGTAAGAAACGTTCGAACGCTCACGCACTCCAGCTGCCAAATGTGTCTGAGTGTGTGTTGGATGGCAGCAGGGGCTGCATTCCGCATGGCGAGCATCTTGTGTGTGCCTCGAGGTCACTGTGCAAGGGCTTTCAGTGGGACACGTGTGGGGGTGCCTTTCCCCCCTTGCCCCATGCTGGACATCTGTTAAGTGCTGAGTACATGTGATTCCTTAATAAATCCTTACTTAGCATCAGATAGTTTGTCAAAACCCTTTTGTTTTTAAAATTACACCAAGAATTCAGGAATATACTTTTACTAGAGAAATAACACTAAAAACATACAGAGCAATACAGGAAACTTCTCGCCAAATATTTCTGCTCCCCTCCCTGGAGCTAACCCTGTCCGCACTTAGAGTAAACTTTCTGTCCCTTCTCTGGACGTTCATATACACATGTGTGCAGTTATCTACATGGGTATTTTTTAGATAAACGGGATCATGCTATACTATATAGTATTCTGCACTTGGCTTTTTTTCACTTAGTTATATGTCCTTCCATTCCATGGTACAGAAATACTATGTAAAATAGTTCCTCTTTCGTACCGGTTTCCAGAAGTTGTAGTGTTAGGTCAAGGGCATGTGCTTCTTAAATTTTGATAGGCACTTCTTTTAATAACCTTCACTGATTTACAACACATAAGAGTGATTGTTTTCTTGATTTCTTTCTTGACAACATTTGATATCATTAATCTTTTTAACTTTTGCTAATGGGCAAAATAAAATCTTAATTGTTTTAACATGAATTTCTTAGCTTACTTGTGAAGCTGAACATCTTTCTTTGTTGAAAAATACACATGTCTCTAAGAATAAGATGTTTTTTATAGTCTTTGCCCATTTTTCTATTACACTTACCCTTTTTTCATGATCTTTAGTCTTTTTATGCTCTATTTAATTCATTGTCTTTTTTTAAGTTTTATTGACTATGCTATTACAGTTGTCCGATTTCCCTCCCTCTTTATTCTCTTCCACCCTGTGCACCCCCTCCCACCCACATTCCCCCCCTTTAGTTCATGTTGATGGGTCATATATATAAGTTCTTTGGCTTCTACATTTCTTATACTATTCTTAACCTCCCCCTGTCTATCTTCTACCTACCATTTATGCTACTTATTCTCCGTACATTTTCCCCCTCTCTCCCCACCTCCTCCCCCACTGATAACCCTCCATGTGATCTCCATTTCTGTGATTCTGTTCCTGTTCTAGTTGTTTGCTTAGTTTATTTTTGTTTTTATGTTCAGTTGTTAATAACTGAGTTTGTTGTCATTTTACTGTTCATATTTTTTATCTTCTTTTTCTTAGATAAGTCCCTTTAACATTTCATATAATAAGGG
>CM052538.1:104822356-104877399 GCA_028533065.1 Trachops cirrhosus
AAGGTCTCTTTTGAGAAATCAACGGTCAGTCTTATGGGAACTCCTCTGTAGGTAACTGTCTCCTTTTCTCTGCTGCTTTTAAGATTCCTTATCTTTAATCTTGGCTAATGTAATTATGATGTGCCTTGGTGTGTGCTTCTTTGGGTCCAGCTTCTTTGGTACTCTCTGAGCTTTCTGGACTTCCTGGAAGTCTATGTCCTTTGCCAGATTGGGGAAGTTCTGCTTTATTATTTGTTCAAATAAGTTTTCAATTTCTTGCTCTTCTTTTCTCCTTCTGGTACCCCTATAATTCAGATGTTGGAACGTTTAAAGTTGTCCTGGAGGTTCCTAAGCCTCTCCTCATTTTTTTGAATTCTTATTTCTTCATTCTGTTCTGGTTGAATGTTTCTTTCTTCCTTCTGGTCCACACCGTTGATTTGAGTCCCAGTTTCCTTCCCATCACTGTTGGTTCCCTATATATTTTCCTTTATTTCACTTAGCATAGCCTTCATTTTTTCATCTAATTTGTGACCATATTCAACCAATTCTGTGAGCATCCTGATTACTACTGTCTTGAACTGTGCATCTGATAGGTTGGCTACCTCTGTCGCTTAGTTATATTTTTTCTGGAAATTTGTTCTGTTCTTTCATTTGGGTCATTCTTTTTTGTTTGTTTTGGCATATCTGTTACATCGTAAGGTAGTAAGGGGCAGAGCCTTAGGTGTTCACCAGGGCGGGACAACCCACGTCACTGCGTTGTGACACTGTATGTGGGGGAGGGGTCAGAGAGGGAACAATGCTGCTTGCTCTGCTCTCCACCAGCTTGCAGTCCCTTCCCCCACTTCCCACCAGCAAATTGGGCCCTTCTGGTGCTGATTCCTGTGTGGGTGGGTTTGTGTACATTCTAGGACCCTGTTTGTCTCTCCAATGAACTGTCCTGTGAGGCTGGGAGTTTCTCTCACTGCCACCTCAACCCCCACGGGTGTTTGCCATCAGAGCTTTGAGGCTTTATTTCCCTGCGCTGGGACCCTGTGTTGTGTGGTCTGTCTCGCTCCCCAGTTGTTCCTCCTGGTTTATCTGCACTCGAATGTGGGACCTCCCAGGCCGCAATCTGCTGCCTCACCGGGTTCACGAGCCACAACCTTGCTGCGAGTCCTCTTCGCCCAGCTGCCCATCTCTGCCCCTCCTACGGGTCTGGATGAATGTTTCTTCTTTAACTCCTTGGTTGTCGGACTTCCATACACTTCAATTTTCTGTCAGTTCTGGTTGTATTTTGTTTTTAAATTTGTTGTTGTCCTTCTTTTGGTTGTGCGATGAGTCCCATTGTGTCTACCTATGCCTCCATCTTGGCCAGAAGTCCCTAACTCATTGTCTTTTTAGTAGAGGCATATATTACACAGTAAATTATGGGATTTTTAAAACAAATTTTTTAAAATTTTTATTTATTTATTTTTAGAGAGAGGGGAAGGGAGGGAGAAAGAGAGGAAGAGAAACATCAATGTGTGATTGCCTTTCACATGCCCCCCCACCCCCACTGGGACCTGACCTGCAACCTAGGTGTGTGCCCTGACTGGGAATTGAACTGCGACCCTTTGGTTTGCAGTCTGGTACTCAATCCACTGAGCTACACCAGCCAGGGCAAAATATGGAATCTTAAGTGTAGAGTTTGAAAAGTTCTGACAAATGTGTACCCTTATGTAATCATTGTCAAAAAAAATATAGAATGTCTCCATCATTCCCGAAAGTTCCCTCAGGCCCTTTCTTAGTCAGCACCCCCAAGAGCAATCATTGTTCTGATTTCAGTCACTAGTGATTAGATTTCTCTCTTCCTGAACTTTCTATAATGGGCTTATATAAATAGTCACTTTTACCTCTGGCTACTTATGCTTACCATATTATTTCTGGTAGTCATCCATGTTGTTACATATACTGTATGTGAGTTGGTTCTTTTTAATTGCTGAGTAGTATTCCACTGTCACATTGGTCATCCACTGTTCTATTGATTGACATGTTGGTTGTTTCCAGTTCAGGCTATTATGAGTAAAGCTGTTGTGAACATTTTCACACAAGTTTTTTTGTAGACATATGTTCTCATTTTTCTTGGGTAAATACCTAGCCATGGAATAACTGTGTCATAGGGCGAGTGTATGTTTAAGCTTTATTAGAAATTGTCAAGCAGTTTTTCAAAGGAATTGTACCTGATGTGTTTAAAATATACTGCAAACACTTTCGCTTTGCCTATTGCTTGACTAGGGTGGCCTCCTTTGCCATAGGGTTGTTCTGTGTTTTTATGAAACCCCAGTCTTTCTTTATGTGTCCTGGGGTTTGTGTCTTCCACAGGGAGATTTAAACTTCTTTTTAAAAATATTTTTTAAATGTCCTTTTAGTTTGCTTTTTACCTTTTGCTTCTTATTCTATCTAGAATTTATTTTTATATAATATCAGAAAAACCCTTAATTTTAGTCCAAATCATACAAGGTAGGAATTGTTACCCCATTTCACAGATAAAGAGGTTGAGATTCAGAGAGGCCATGAGGCTAACTCAAGCCACACAGTTAATAAGGAGAGATGTCAGATTCAAGCCCAAATTAGACTTCTTTGAAATTGCTTTTTTTCTCCCAGGACTCTAGGCTCCCATCTCTACTCTTAACATAAATTCTTTAGGAAAGAAGAGAAAATAGCAATATGTTTGCATGCATACCCACACTCACCCACTCATATGTGTGTGTGTGCACTTTCATATATAAAGAAACCCTGGAAGAATAAGCCAGAAACTCATGGAGGAGGGTGGAAACAGAGTGGAGAACATGGGCATGGGGTAAAACTTTTCCAAATATGAATTCAGATATAGTTTTATGTTTTTAACTATATGCAAAATTTATTTGTTCAATAAACTCATCAAATTGAATAAAAATGGGAAAAATAAAACCCCAAATTGTACACAAACATAAACAAATGAATGTAACTGTAAATTAGAGAACCTAACTATACAGCAAAAAAAGTTATTTTAAATAACTTGAAAAAATATCCTGACCATACATTTATGATGGGATATATTCCAAGGCCAGTAAAACTACAAAGAAGCCTTAAGCTTTTTAGTAGGTTTATTGTTAACAGTACTAATAATATGGTAACATTGAAAGTACTTTATGTATCTTGTAATATAAAACAAATAAGTAAATATATGAACACTTTTAGAAACCGAGATTTTCTGTGTAATAGAAAAGATTTAAATATTAAATTAACAAACATAGAGTTAAGAAAAAGTACCCTGAATGTTAAATTTGAAGGGATAACACTGGGAACTCATCTTATTTTCTCCCTACCTTCTCGACTGAAAGACCCGGAAGCAAGGACCCCAGTGGCAATGAAACTGCCGAGTGTCCAGATCTTGATTTCTAAGGCCAATGTCCACCAAGAGGGACTAGGTCTGCCTGGAGATCATGGACTCCAGATGTGAGGAAAGGAAGGAACCGCTTAAGTCCGGGACACCTTATTGTTCCAGGAAGTAAGGACATGATGAAGGACCGGTGGGGTCATGTCCAAAAGGCACAGAGGCAGACTTGAAGGGACCCCTCTGGCTACATTTTGGAATACTGAGCATCAAAAAGAATAATGACTATAATTAATTAAACAAATAAAGAATTTGTTTAAAATTTCACATTAAACAAGTAGAAAAATCCATGTATTCTCTCTCTCACTCTGTGTGTATTGGTGGGGGGGAGAGAAGGCACACTCAAGAGAGAGACAGACAGAAAGAGAGAGAAGAAAGGGAAGATCTTCTTTATAAAGAATGCCAGCTGAGAAATGCAGAAGAAATGATAGAGTTAGAAAGTCATCATTTTGCAGCCTCCCATGTAATTCAGGTGGGACCATCAATAGTGCTGGAAACCACCGTGTGGAGGGTGGATCTCTGGGCCATCCCTTCAGAGCACTTACTAATTAAAGCGGGGGAAGTACACCGTACAGAGGGATGTGGTGGTCAAGAGTATCCAACTGATCTGACCTAGCGCCATAAATTACCAGGGCAGCCTACCACCCAGGCCCTGGATGCAAGGGACCATGAAGAGCATGGCGTCACCTCTGGAGTGTCCTTGCCAGAGTGTTTATCCCTCAGCCCTGACTCCCAGCACACAGGATGGACTTACCGGGACCAGAGGAACAAGTTAAATGACAGCCAGACAAAATAATCAGGCAAATCCACAATGTGGGCCACTCTGAGGTATGGGCTCTTCAAATGGCCTAAGCCAAGGCCATTTTGGCACAAAAGAGTCCTAATATGCACATGTGATGTGGGAAACTTCCTAAGATCCCGCTAAAAACAGATAGAACCGTCAACCAAACAAAAAAATCCTTTGAAAACGTTTGGGGCAGTTGGGAAATGTGACTGAGTGCTGGAGGTGGGGCTTCACGGGCTTACAGGGTGGGAACGATGTGCCCCTGTGTAAGACACCCTTCTGAGAAGACGCGAGCTGAGCAACCGAGGAGCGAAGTGTCGGGTGGTCCCTAACCTGACTGTAAACTGTTCTGCAAAAGCCAAGGTTTATGGAGCGGGATAAAGCAAGTAGCCTGCAGATTAAAATTCCCCAACAGGGCCAGGACTAGGGCGAGGCCAGTGAGGTGCCTGGGGAGCAAAACTGAAGATACATCGCCCTTAGGGTTCACCTTGCACCTGCAGACCCCAGGAGCGGGCGCCTCCTTCAGCGCTGCCTGCTGCCCGAAACACCTAGCTAGCCTCACCTGGTCCCGATTTTGTTGCTGAATGGACAATGGATTCTCATTATGTTAGTCTTTTCATTTTTCTGTGTGTTTTAAAGTGGTGAAACAGTTCAAATGTCCATCAATGGCTGAATGGTGTATCTATACAATGGAATATGATTGGACCATAGAAGGAATGGAACCCTGACGCATACTACTAGTGGATGAACCTCAGAAACATTGTTCTAAGAGCAAGAAGCCAGACACAATAGGCTGCTTATTGTGTGATTGCTTTTATATAATATATTCAAGAACAGGCGTGTCCATAGAAACATATTAAAGGTTAGCAGGGGTTGGAAAGGAGGTGGCAATGGGAGTGATCATTTCATGGGTATGGGGTGTCTTTACGGGGTGATGAAACGTTCTGAAAGCAGGGAGAGCTGGCGATTGCACAACATTGTGAGTGCACTGAATTGTGGACTTCAAAATGGTCGTGTTATGTTCATTTCACCTCGAAGATGCTGGTCACAACAAAAAGTTAAGGAACAAACTGTTAAGAAATCAGGAATAAAAAGGATGCATTTTCAAAAATGATTAAAACTATACCTATGTGCATACAAAGGAAGATCCCTTGGACTCCCGGCCTGTGGAGAGGTGGTAAGAGCAGTGACAAGAGTCAGGTGTGTGCGCGAGCACTGCCCAGCGACCCTGGTGCGCGTACTCCCTTTGGAACCTGAACCTGGGTTTGCTCACCCTCTCGGCTGCTGCTCAGAGCGGTTCCCTCCCACTGGGTAACTGGGCCACAGGCAGGCTGGGCGGGGCAGGCTTGGCTCCCCCTCCTCTCTCCTCCCCTCCCAGGGAACCTGGCCCCAGGTGGTCCAGTCACAGGGAAATGTGCTCCTGTTCTGGGAACTCACTGGCCCCTTTCCTGGCCTGCCCCCAGGAACAGGGCTCCTGCAGGTGACAGAGAGGTGCCAAGTGTCCCACAGGCGGTGTTGATTCAGTCAGGAGGTGTGGTTGATGAAATAACTTCTGAAGGCTCTGGCTGGGGCCACCCCCCACCTGGCTGTGCTGGGGCCCCGGGGCGGGGAGCTGCAGTGCCTGTGACTCTGGAATGGAAGAGAGAGCTGCGTGCTTATGTTTGGATGTGTGAAGTGGAAAGGACAGAAGTGTCGACATTCGCCGAGCACTTACTTATGTGCTGGTCACTGTGTTAAATGCTGAGCAAGGGTTCTCTCAGTCTCCCTAATGACACTTCGACATGACCACTGTTATTGGGTCCATATCACCAAAAGTGGAGGGATGATCAGACAGGGTAGGTTAGTTCCTCAAGGCATACATACCCAGCTGGCTTTGTGGGGCCTGGCTCTCCATGGAGGACCCTCTAGTTCCACTGTGGCACTGAATGGGCAGGCAGGTGTTGCTGTCTGTTAAACACCTACTGGGCACCATACTCGTTAAGCTCAGAATCCAGATCTTCTCACTGAATGCTTACAAATGACCCCATGCAGCGGGCATTCTATGCATAACCTTTCCACAGAGGAGTGAATTGAGGCCCAGAGAAACCACCACTAGCCTCACACAGCCAGAGGCCAGGATTCAAGTGGGCTCTGCCGAAGTCCCACTGCTGACCCCTTTCTTCCCAGAGGTGACAGTCCCTGTAGGTGTTTTTATTTTGGGCTTCTTCTCTCATTTGCTGATCTGAGGAGCACTTCAACCTCATGAGGTGAGAGGAACAGGAAAGGCCGGCGTCCATCTAGAAAAATAAGAGGGGCAGAGCATAGCCACCAGGGCCTCCGAGCAGGGGTCTGGTCTTGTCTTTACAGCACGAGCCTCCGTGGAAAAGGGGCGAGAACTTCGGATCCCGGGCTGCCAATGGCATCTCCTCCTCGGAGGACCGGTGGCCTGGCTTTGATGCTCCATGGAGGATGGAGGACACACACGGCATTCGGGCTGCTCACAGACCAGCAGCACAGTAGTTCTCTGAGGGCCTCCAAGCCCACAGGTGTGGACAGGGTTCTTTGGAAGCCCTTATGTGTCCAGGCAAGAAAGCTGCTAGAGCTCCCCTGTCCTCTGGCGCCCTGCCAGACAGGGCGGGGCCAGGACTCAGGACTGAGAGGACAGGAAGTCATAGCCTCCGTGTCTTTGAGACTCTTGTGGGCCCGCGTTGGGTCCTGCCCTGTGAAGAGCCACCGGGTGGTGGGGGCAGCCTCTCGCATGTGCTCAGCAACAGATCTAGCTCTAGAAAACGCCCAGGCTTCCAGACGCCCTGGGCCGCTCGACTCACCAGGTGTGAACCACTCACTTCCTCTGCTGCTCTGACAGAGCAAAACTGGCTAAGTCTGGTTGAAACCAGTTCCTGGAGGCCTCTGCTCCCCTCCTTGCCCCAGCCCATCTGCTTTGGGCATGGCCGGCAACTCTTCTGAGTGGCTGGGCCTGTCCTTCTGGAGATGAAGCCTCTTCCTAGGGCTGAGCGTTGGTGTCACCCAGGTTGTGGGAGGGGTCCTGAGGATTCCTGGCCTGGGTAGGAGCCCTTTAAGTGGGGGTGGAAGACAGGAAACACAACAATAGCCCGAGTGGGGAGCAGTTAATGGTGCTGACCTGCGCCTGATCCATTTTCCCATCTTATTTCTTTGTGTAGAGCGGGCTGGGGCATGCTGAGGGGAAGCATCTGTCATCCTCTGGTGGATTTCTAAGGGAAAGCTGGGTTCCCATGACCCCTGCTACACTTTGGGGTCCAGACCACCTCACAGGGATCAAGCCCTTCCTTGGTATGCGAGGTATGAGAGCCTGAGGGTGGAGGAGGAGAGGGCCTCGGCCAGGGCCTCTGACGTGAGAGGTAACGCAGAAGGCTTTCTGGCCAAAGGTAGGGCTTCCGGCTCTAGCCTGGGAGGAAGTGCAGGTCCTAGGACTGAGCTGAATTGGAGATGGTGGATTGTCAAGTACCTGCCCCACCAGCCAGATCCAAGGGAGGAATCCTCACCTGCCGGGATGCCCCCTTAATCCTTCTGTGCATCCGTGCCTCCGTGAATCCACCACTATCAAGTGTCTGTTATATGCCAGACTCTGACCTGCGCTTGGAGAGCAACAGATAAATGCAGACATGGCTCCTCTCCTCATAGCCTGCGGGGGAGACAGACAGAACAAGTCGTAGGGAAGGGTGTGTGAAGTAGACGACTGCGTGGTAAAAGCGTGTAAGGTCTGGGGGTGAGTCCTGCTTCAGGGGCAGAGGGAATTCTTCACAGAAGAAAAAAACATTTGAGTAGGTTCCCGATCAGCCAGGCAGGGGGGAAAGGGACGAGCAGCTGGGTAGACGCACTGGCAAGTGCAAGTCACGGAGGCATCAAAGGGCGGGCGTGTGGTGCGCCTGGCAGTCTGGCGGGACAGCCAGTCCGTGGGGCGGGTGGGAGCAGGTGATGCTAAAAGATTGGGCCAGTTCAGAGCGGGGCAGCCTTGAATGGCTGCTAAGCAGGAAGATGTGGTCCCGTGTCCTTGGAACATGAATGGGTCCCTGTGTCAGTGGCTCTGTCTGCACTCTGAGGGTTTTTGAGCCACCTGGCCTCGGCTCCCGTAGGCTCTCCCTGCCAGGCACACCGGTCTGTGATGGGCACTCTGGTCTGCTACTGCTTTGTCCACACTGAGATGGCAAGGAGGTGAGCAGGTGGCTGCCAAGGCGTCCAAGAGCGGACCCTCATGGCAGGCAGCCTGTGGCCTGAGACCTGTGTGGACTCCAGGAGCAGGCCCATCTGGGCAGGAAGGGGCTGGCCTGCTGTCGGTCACCTCTGTTCTCATCGCCCCAGCCTTGAACCAGTGAGTTCTTCCAAGAACCAGTGAGTCGTAGCTACTCAAAGCAGATGCATTTGTGTCCCCTGACGGAGGAGGAGTGGCCTCCACTTCTGGCCTGCCCTCTACCGTCTCAGCTGCCCAGCTTCTGGGTGCAGAGCCCTGGCGCCTCGTTATCTCAGGCTTTGGGCTGTCACCTTTTATTACAAAACCTTCAGAAATTCTGCGAATTGTCTTGCCGGTTATACTCGCCACAACCGCCTGCGTGAACCTCTGCGCCTGAACCACAAGGCAACCGCAGCGCCTCAGAGACTTCTGCTCTGCGCCCAGCCAGCGGCCCCTTCCCCTCTGCTCCCCCTGCCTGAGCTGGGCTCCCCCACTTCCCCTTCTCTCTTTCTTTTTCTTAGTCTAACTTTTAGAAAATGAGGTGAAGCACTGCAAGGCCCTGGAGGCGGGGTTCAGGGGATGGGAGGTGGGGGGGCAGGGTTTGGAGATGTGGAAGATGTGTGGTGTGGGAGGGATGGGGGTGGTAGATGTGGAGGGTGTGTGGGGGGTGAGGGGTGACACCAGTGAGAGCCACTGAGGCTGGTCCAGCAAGGGGGGGACCCTGGAAGAAGGCTGAGTGGAGAGGAGAGAGGTGAGGGGGTGTGGGGGGCGGGGCAGTCTGCCTGCTGGAATGACCTATTCTTCCCACTGAGTTTCCTCCCGCTTCCAGACAGTACCTTCAGCCTAGGGGCCTGTCAGGAGAGTGGAGAGTGAGGTGTGTGAGTGTGTGCGGAGTATGAGTGTGTATGTGTGAGGTCATAAGTGTGTGCGTGTGTTGGGGGGTGTGTGTGTGAGTGTGTGTGTTTTAACCCCCGGTAGGCAGGGAGATGCCGGGCAACGCTAAGGCACACGCCCAGGTGTCGTCGGGGTGTGCACCAGACTGGGAAGCTATACCTGCCGCGTCGAGGAGCAGTGGGTCTCTTTGCTCAGTCACCATCTCTGGCCTGTCTTTCCGTGTCAGTCCCCTGGTCCCAGCCTGGGTCTGGGAAGCCGCACGGCTCAGGAAAGGCAACACGTGTCCTTTGAAAGCCCACTCCGTATCATGTGCTCTGCGGCTGCCTTTGGTGCTCACACAGATCTGCGAGTTCTGTTAGCAGGTCTGTGGGACTAATGGGGAAGCTGAATTTGCCAAGGGGAGAGGCAGTGGGGCTTGCAGATGGAAGCGTGGCCTCTAGCCTGAGCTGCTGGGATGCTGACTTTTTGCTCATTAGATTAGAAGAAAGGGAACGTAGTCTCCCTGAGTGCAGTGTTCTCTCTACACAACAGGAGTGACAAGAGTGCCTCTGTGACAGTGCTTCTGCGAATGTGCACAGGGTGCTCGCAAAGCTCCCAGCCGAGCACTGTGCAGGCACACGGGGCCGACAGCGCCAGCGATGGCTGCTGATGAGGGGGAGGGCTGGGACGTTGTCGCAGGTCGGCCTGGCTCTCCAGCCATCGATGTACAAGCCGTGCGACCTTGGACAAGCCACTTTCCTTGGGCCTCGGTTCCCTTTATTGTACAGCAGGGCCATTTCTTTACAAGGTGGTTATGAGACTCAAGTGGATTAGAAGAAGTGAAAACATTTATGAAATTATGAAAAGTAATACGCAGAGTTAAGTGCTAGCTAGTGTTTTAATGTGGTGGCCTGTGTGTTGGGACAAGTCAGTGTTCACTTTGGGATTTAAAATACAGAACCCTAACCCTTGACTCCCTGGGAAAGCAGATCAAGGAAAGGATCATCGCCCCACATACGCACGAGAGTTAGGGGGAAGGGGAGTGACGTGTGTTGACACTCGCTGTGTGCCTAGCCTCCCGATGCATTTCAGACACCCCAGGCCCCAAGCCTGTGACTGGAAACCTTGGCCTATTTGTTTTATTGTCCCCACCCCCACCACTGATGGAAACGAGTGTTCCCTGGGTATTTGGGGACCTAAGCTGCAACCACTCATGGCGTCCACCTGCCCTTCCTCTCCCGCAATCTTCCGAGCCTGTGTCCACAGCATGACCCCTGTTGTGCGAGGAGGCCGCCTTCTTCTGCCAGGGTGGGGACACTGGGACACAGAACATTCCAGGCAGAGGAGGGGAGGGCGTGCCTCTCTCCACCGCATGCCACAGGCTGCCTCTGGGCCCCACGGCAGCTCTGCTTCTGTCCCCAGTCATACAAAAGCTTTGAAGCTTTGAACTTCTGAACTTTGAAGTTTCTTGATGTCAGAGCTCAACCCAGTCTCAGGAGCCAGATGAGAAGAGGACCCAGATCCTCTCTCTTCCTCTGCTCTCCCCCGACACCAAGCCGCCAGCCCAGTACCTTTTCTCCTCCTTTTACACAACAAAAGTGTCTGGCATGTCAGCAGATACCAAGGATCCAGGAGAACATGGGTGGGGGGCATCATCTGTCCAAACAGTGTCCGGACTCAGGCTCGACAGTCCCCCACCGCCGTGCTACGTCCCTACAGAGGCGCTGGGAGACAGACAGTGTTACCCTGGGTTACAGATGAAGACGTTGAGGCTCAGAGAGGAAAAGCTGGACCCAGGATGTCCTCCAGCGAGTAGCCACGGTGTGTTGCAGATGCCGGGCTGTTAGGTACAACCCTGCTCCTGGAAGCCTAGGGGTGCAGCAGGTCTGCCGATCAGGGTGGCGGCAGGCTGGTGGCAGGGTCTTCTGCGTCCTTCCCCCGGCCATGTAGGCATGGGCTGGTGCTCCCCAGCCTGCTTCGCAAGCCCATCGGATGGGTCCACCCCAACCTTGGGATTCATTATTCCCGTCCTTGAGAAAGTCAGGTGATCTGCCTTTCACAGAACCCCAGAGGCAGCCCGAGGTTTTGGTGGACTTCCTGTTCGTGCTTCTCAGTGACCAGGTGGCGTTAATCTGGTCTGCAGGAGAACTCCCTCCCACCTCTTCTGTCCTCCCCTTCCTTCTCCTTACTATGTTCCGAATCTTAGATGGGAAATGCCCAGGGGACTGCCCCTCCCATCTGCATTTTCTTTCCTGCCCTTTGTCTTTGCACCCTTGAATCTGGTGCCACACCAGCCAGTTTAGCATAAGAAATCAAATTAATTTTCATGCTCCAACTCTAGGTGTAAATGCCTTTATTAATAATTTAAAGCACATTTATTTATGCAGTTTGATATTTTTCAAGTTCAGAGAAGCAATTAAGGTTCTGCCCAAGTCGCCCTGGAGACGTCTCCTTCTCCAGGGTGGCCAGGGGACAGAGATTCTCGGGGCACGGCTGGCTGGCCAAGTCGCCCCTCCTCAGCCCTTTGCCCACTGCCTCTTCGAGATACTGGCTTTTGAAATGGAAACGAGTACATTGATTTCCTTGGGCCCATCTCAAGAAAGGCCAATTAATTTCTTTCTCAGAATTGCTCTGGATTATTAACCTTGAAGACCTACAGAGGTCCTAGCCACTAAGAGTTTCTTCCCTTAACTGGTTCCCAGAAGACTGTCATCATCCAAAAGCCACTTCTAACTCTTCCCTGGTGAGCCCTTTCTCATGTCCTAAGGGCTCACCTTCCTGTGGGAGAGAAGAGCTGGGCTGGCACGTAGAAACTGAGGAGTGTGGACACCTTGGCTCACTTCTGTTCCTTGGTCCACCTCCTTTTCCTCATCGAAAAAAAAAACACCAAGAAAATAATCTTTACCTTAATGGGCTTGCTGTGAAGATTGAGCAGGAACAAACAGGAGAAAGCACTTAGCTGCTCCATCCACCGTCTCAGTCAGAGGGAGCCTCCTCAGGCCTTTGCTCGGGCTGTGCCCCTGCCGGGAACGCGCTTCCTTCTCAGGCCCACACCTCAGCGCCATCAGGCTTTGTGATGAAGACAGTTCCCATGCCCTTACTGCTTGCTACTGGCCAAAGAGCTTTTGCATAGCTGCTACCATTTTATCATCAGTAACAGTATTTGAAGCAGAGATGGAATATGTGTTCCCAGTAGATGTGACTTCCTAGAGCCAGATTAGACTTCAGAAATGTTCTCTGCATCCCTGGCTGGCCATCCTAAGCCCTGTGTACCAGGGACTCTGTGAGATGCTATGGGGTGTGGGTGGGGCACACCAGCATGACCCAGGTTTTGTCCAGGATCTCACAGTCTAGGGGGAAATGAGAAAGCGGTACCCCCAGGACCCTGCCCTGCTCAGCCTGAGCTGCATGTTGAGAAACAGACCCAGAGTCCAGGGTCAAGCCTGGTTGTGAGGTCTCGGGCACATTTTATCAATCTGGGCCTCAGACTCCAAGATCAGATCTTGCCCACCCACATTTCCCCACAGAGTGGGACCTGGAGCCGTCCTGACTCCCCTCTCCCTTGTTCACACCTGCAACGCATCTCCAACCTTGTTGATTTCGTGTCTCTGGGAGACACTGCTCCTCTTCCTCTTCCTGTTCCCACATCCTCTAGAGCAGCACCATCTCTCATGTGGATGATGGCAACAGCCCCAAAGGTCTCCTGCTGCCATCTCTAACCCCCACTGAGCCCTTCTCCCACCTGCCTGCCAGGGCAGCTTTTTAAAGCTCAAACACCTCCTCCCAACGAAGATGCATTTGAAAGCTCCGAGGGCTCCTCATTGCCTCAGGATCAAGGCCAAATGTTTTATCATGTCTTACAGCTCACCACATGGTGTGGCCTCTGCGACAACCCTGGCACCCAGGTCTCCCGCTTCTCCTCTGCTTTAATGTCACACAGGCCACATGAGTCTTTCTCCAGGTCCTAGAATTCACCCTGTACCTCCCTAGGGGCATTGCCTTCTGTTGGGTCCCCTCCCCCGCCCCCTCCCCACACCGTCTGCCTGTTTAGTGCCAGATCACTGTTCCTTCCTCAGGGACCCTCCAGAACAAGTCAGTTCTGCCCCCTTATCAAAAGCTTCCTGGCCACCCCTTTCTTGTCTTCCACAGTGCTTATCACAGTCTGTGCTTCTGTGTCTATTTTGTGATTGTTTCATATCCTCCACCAGCCGCTAATATACTTTGTGAGGTCAGACGTCTTATCTGTCTCAGTCTCCATCGTGCATCCAGCACCTCACACGGTAAACGGCACGCAGTCGGTGCTTGATGCATACATGCGAATATGTAGACGGCAACTGCGTGAGTCAAGTGAGGCATTTGGGCTGGTTAAACTCCGCACCACTTCTGCGCCGTGCACGGGGACAGCTCCTGAGCCCTGCGTGGGGGAAGCGGCTCTGGAGCGCCTCCTTCGTGCCACTGCTGCACTCCAGATGCGGTGCAGGAGCAGGGTGGGGAGGGGGTGTGGAGACAGGCCGGCACAGGTTCGGGGAACGTGGGCGTCGGTGATGTGGGGAACGGGGCACAGTGTCGTGGGAGACAGTGTCACTGGGGAACAGCACCAGGCGGCAGGCAGGAGAGCTGGGTCTCCACACCGGTGCCTGTGTCTCTGAGCTGCCTCTCAGAGCCTCAGTTTGTCATCTGTAACTGGGGATAATTTCTGCCTTCCACGTGAGTGTGAAAGTCTAGGACACTGTCATACTCAAGAGGGCCTCGCCTGGTCTTTTCCTGCCTCTGCTCCTCCCATTATTGTTCTCCAAGGTCAAGTGAGGGGACCAGTGAGGCGAGGCCTGGCACAGGACCGCAAGGGGCGGCTGGATGGGCCCGCCTGGCTTCGGCGTCTTCCCAGCACACTTAGCACCGGCAGAGATGATCTCACTTACTTGTCGTTGCCTTGCCTTCCCCAAGAAGAGTGTCTGCTCTGAGAGCCGGAGCTCTCACTTGTCCTGCTTACTTACCTCGGTGCCAAGCAGACTCCCTGGCTCGTCATAGACTCTAGCAAATGACAAGTAGCAGTACAGGTGGAGGGTGGGGGACAAGGAAAGACAAGAGATGTGACAGGAGGCTGTCCCTGGGTGAGCCCTGGGCGGGGTCCCTGGGTCGTGCCGGAGGCGGGGCAGGTGCTCACGGAGCAGAGGGCTTGGGTCCCCAGGTCTGGGAGAAGAGCTGTCCCACAGAGGTGGCCCGTGAGGCTGGAGTCTGGCTGGATAGCGTCGGCAGGGGAAGGACCTGCAAACACAAGCTCTGCTGGCTGCCATGGCTCAGACTCCTGCCTTTACACCGGAGCCTTTGGGTGAGTTAGTCACCCTCTTGGAGCTCCTATTCCTCCTATGAGGGACAGGAACACAGAATTGCGTTGCTTCATTTGTGGCCCTGTCCCTCTGCCTTCTAGAGAAGCCCTCCCGGGGAAGGGCCACGTGCAGGTGTGGGTGGGTGCTGGTTTCCCAGGAAGGAAAAGCTTGTTTTTACTTTGCTAACATCGGGGCTCTGGTCTAATGGGCCTTTAAAGCTACATCTCATGGGCTTTTGAAACTTATTGGGGGAAGAAGGAGGCTGGGGGCCTTTTCCTGTGTAGTTAAAGTGGTGAGTGGGAGGCCTGGACAGAGAAAAGCAGGGATGGGGAGGGGCGGGGTGGGCGTCCAGAAAGGGCAGAGGGTGCAGAGTCAAAGACCCCAAGCCCGTTTCTCTAGCTGCGTCCCTAGTGGGGCTGTGGCCCCAGGGAAGGTAGGCCCAAAATCTGGGTCCCAGACTGGCTTCCCCTGGGGGGTGGTTACATCCTACTACCCATCCCTCACCTACCCCAGATGTCACACGAATGGGAACACCACTCCGCCCCCCTCAAGGATTCCTGGACTAAACTGCTCAGCTGTCCCCAGTGGACACCTCCCCAAAAGATGCTCTGGATGCCGGCCAGCCAGGGGCCGTGGGGCTCCAGTGCATCCCCAGTTGGGGTGGAAGGTGCAGACCCTCCACTCACATGTGGAAGCTGGAGTGGTGAGCGTGTGTCCTGGTGGCACACTCTCCCCAGGTTTCGGCTAAGTGTGGTGCTCTGCACCTCCAAACCGTCATTCCCAAAGGTCTCTGCCCTGGAGCCAGAGTGACCCTGGGCAGGGCGCACCGTCTCACTGACTCTGTCTGAAACCTGGGGCAACGGTCTCTGCTTTTCGGAGCTGTGAAAAGGAAGAAATGAGGCAAATTACAGTGTCTAGTTGGCAGGAAGTGCAGGAACATCTTTCTTGCCCCCTTATCCCCAGACCCCTGCTGGCTGTGGGTGGGATGCAGGGCAACTCGGGCCCCTCTTGTGTGCCGGTTCCCACCCATGGCAGGCTGGCTCTGCAGGGCCCAGGGGTCTCCAGGCGCTCTCCCTGCCTTGCCTGCCTGGAACAGCAGCCAGGAAAGTGCTGACGTGTCTCTGACACCCTCCTACTCAGGGAAGCCACCCACAGACGGGGGTACAGGACCGGAGCTGAGCGGCCTTCTCATCTCCTGTCGTCACTCGCCAGGTCCTGCCAGGCAGACGCTGGGTGGGCTCCAGGCAGTGTCCGCCCCAGGCACAGTCAGGGCAACGGGAAGAGAGCCTGGTTTGCAGGGGGCTGAGCCAAGGAGGAGGACCCCCAAGCCAGGGCCTGGGTCTCTGCTAAGGCATGTTAAAGCCCAGTCTTGCAGCCCTCAGTCTTTCCTGAGTGCATGGCCCAAACATACCTAGAAACATAAGGTGACAAAGCTGATGGGGTGAGGGGGCTATCAATGAGTTCGTAAAATTGAGGCACATCATTCTTTGTATGGGGAAACTGAGGCCCAGAGTCACACAGCGCAAAGGACCAAAGCTCAGATTCATTTCTTTGACAAACACTATTCAGAACAACCCGCAGACCTGGTACTGTGGTGGGGTATGTGGATGACAGACCCCCAGGCCCCGCCTGCTGGCTGGAGGGACAGTGTTCCAGATCTCCTCTAGTTTGGGCTGCTAGGGCACATGGAGGCATGAGTCTGGTTGACCAGAGTCTGGGCAGTGAGCTGCTTGGTCTCACGGCTGAGTCTGGCCGTCCTCCGAGGAGCCTGCCTGCTCCACGTCCCACACAGCCCTGGGTGTGCCGAAGGTCACAGTTGCAAACCAGGGACTTGGCGGTCGCCTGGGAGCACCGCCCAAGCCTGCCTTTTGCTCTCCTCTCTGTCAACTGCAATCTCGCTTGAGAAGTACAGACAGTGCTTTAGGAAACTGGATTGACCCCTCTGACCCCACCAGTAAACCCACGCTGCTTGGGCTGTTTTAACCCTCCTCCTTGCATTTTCTAAGTACGAAGTGCTTGGCTCCTTTGATGACTCACTTAAGCCTCTCCATTGTGTAAGATTTAGGGAATGGGGAGGCCTGGGGCTATTTTATATCTCCTTCATTCCTGTTAAGCCCTGGTGTTTCCTCTCACACAGGCGGGACTGGATTTCTCCAGGAAGACAGCTGGAACCTGCTCGACAGCAGTTCTCACACTCAGTCCGGGCTGGCTGATGCCCACAGGTTGGGGACGACAGGCAATTCCTGGATTGCCCTTCTGCTTAAGCTGCATTTCCAGAAGGTGGTTATCTGCAAGTGAGCTCCTGTCCCGAGCAAAGCACTGTGCAAGGGGCTTGGGGGAGGTAGTCAGACTGACCTCAGTGAGTTGATTGAGGCTGAAGGAGGATGTGCTGGTAAATGGTTAACCACCAGCTTTCCCCAGGAGAAAATATACTCAACTATAACATTTGCAAATTCCTATGGTATAAATAGTCCCATTGTGGCTGATTTCAAGGGACCGATGGGACGTCTTTGGAAGAGATGTACAGAATCAGGTCTTGAGAACAAGCAGAACCTGGCTCCAGCACAGCACATGGCAAGGAAGTTTGAAACATGTCCTAAAGTAGAAGAATAAATGGAATTCTATAATCCCTGAACAGGAGAGTGATTCCTTCTGACTGAGCTTCCCAGGGAAGCTTTAAGGAGCAAGTGGTACTTGGATTGGGCTGGAGGAAGCCCAGGGCTTTCTCTGAGGGAGTCGTGCAGGGGGGTCCTCCAGCTAGAGATAGCAGCCCACACGGAGGAAACGCAGACCTGCCCGGCACGTTGGAGGGCGGGTGCCCTGTGGCAAGACCACGGAGACCAGATCACAGCAGGCCTTCCAGACTTCGCTAAGGACTTTGTCCCTTATCTTGTCAGGAGACAGTGTGGGGGAGACATTGAGGCATCTTAAGGAAGTGATATCATATATATTTTGTTGTGTTATTTGAATCCTGACTTTTCTATTTCTTCTAAAAATTTGTGTATGTTCATTTCAAAAACAAATTGACCCATGCATGCCTTTTTAATATTAGGTGAACATCTTCTCAACAGGTCTTCACACATATGTACAGACAAAAGTTTAGACAAATATAATAGGAATATATGAAATAAATAAAAATAAAAGTAGAGAATAAAGAGAGACAGGAATTAACTGATATCTCTTCTTACATTGGGTTGTTAGAACTATGTGTGATGTTTGGTGCTGTGGCAGCCCTATTGTAATCATGAGGGAAGCTAGCCTACAGTGGACATACTGATGGAGTGGGAAGATGGAGAGAATATGAGTTTTGGTGATATAGGGTAACTGCTGTCCTTTGCATATAGACTATCATATAGAATGGTTCTCATACGCTTATGGCTTCCTTATCTACCTAGACTCTGAATTCTCAAGGCTCAAACTGGGTCATGTTGAAGCAAGTAAGTGTGATGTAGTGTTCAAGTCTTGAGCTTTGGATTAAACAAACCCATATTTGAATTACAGCTCCTTAGGGGAGATTTGCTTAATCTCATAGTGGCTCAATTTTCTCATCTGTGAAATAGGAATAATTAATTTGCTTGCAGAAATGTTGTGAGCATTACATTAGATAACATATACAAAGTTTCTGTCACAATGCCCAAGACAGAAGGCACTCAGAAAATGATTGGGACAGACACAAGGAGATCTGAGAAAATACTGGGCATGCCACTGGGTGGGGAAAGGCATTGTACTCTATCTCCAGTCCTTCCAGCAAGACTGAGCCATCTCTGAGCTGTGGAGTTCCAGCTCTGACACGGGCAGAGTAATTCTGAACAAGTTTCTTCACGTCTCTAGTATCAGTTCCCTTAGCTGTAAAATGGGCACGTTAAATGGAGCATTAAGTAAGAGTCATACCCAACACTAGTTTTCTTCTTTCTTATTCTTCTTCTCCACAACACACAGGTATTTCTCTCTCTCTCTCTCCCCCTCTGTCCCTCTCACACCTTTCTTAGCCTCAAAATCTTTCATCTTTTAGGAAACTTTTTATGAGAATGTGGGTTTGAGGAAAGTGCCCATGTCTGCCTGTAAGGACATCTGATTCCTGTCATAAGTTCTTTGTCTTTCTCTAAATTTGCTTCTCAGAAGTGAGACCTCCAAACAATGGGCATTGTTGTTAAAAGGAAAATTATTTTCTGGGGACAAATACTTGAAAGTGTCATTACTTATTAGATATACATCTCGTAAATAATCTAGTAAATAATTGGACATGTGCTGCTTTGAATATCAAATGCCACGTTTCTGCAGATGGGCAAGACAGAGTCGGGCAGTGCAGGGGTCTGGAGAGGGAAAGAGAACAAGCAGCCAGGACTTCCTTTCTACTTACCTGGCCCCAGGGCAGGGGCGCCGCCGGGCAGGCTTCGGCCGGGACAGGAGGTGCAGAAAAAATGAAAAGCAGGCCGAGGGGACTGGTTGGAACCCCGTTTGGGCGACAGTGAACACACTTGCCAGCCTCCTTTCGTGTGCATTCCCAGCATCACCGTCCTGCATCGGCCTCCTGGGACCATCGCTTTGGGCCTCTCCTTCATTTCCCAGACCCATTCCTCCTCCTCTGACCTGTTCTGTGTAATGTGACTCAAAGTATGTCTCCTGACATGTCTCTTTTTTCAGGTCGTGCTCCTGCTTGAAGACGTCCCTGCTTCCACCCTGCCTGTCTTACTTTGCCTGCCTGGCTTTCCAGAAGATCAGGATAAACATTTTGCTCTGTACAGTAAGCACGAAGCTGACAGCACAATTTCCATACCCTTCTGAGCAGCGTCACCCTAGAAACCACCAGGTCGACCCAGGCCAAAGAGCTGGAGCCTCATCTTTGAAGGCCATGTCTGTGCATGACCTCGTTCTAAAGTTCCTCTCTCTGGTCCACTTTTTACGCCTTTTCCCAACCTGTCTCCTTCCTTTCCTGATATTTCTTTCCGCTTCACCTTCCTTGACTTCTTGGGCTGGATCTTCAACCCTGCTTGACCATCTTTGACCTTGACTTTTCTCCTAGCAGGTGGTTGGACTTTTTATCCAGCCAGGCATTGGCTCCTTTGTGGAGCCCTGACTGGGAGCCTGTGCAGGCTGTGCTCACCAGGCCTGGGCAGTGTCTGTGAACAGGGGGAGCAGGCCCAGACACAGTCCACTGTGGACTCACTTTCTGTGTGTGTGGGTGGTGGGGAGGCTGTTCAGGGAACAGTAAAGTTGAGCAGAGGAATAAAACGTTGCCCTTGAACTCTGGCAAATAGCCATAGGCTAGTCAACGATGACATTTTATCCTTAATTGATTTATCAGATTAGCTTTAATGGAATCCAGAGGAAGCTGGAGTGAGCCAGAAAGTGATTACAATAGAAGAAATCACACTCCAGGATTCCCTTTGATCTTCAAACAACGCCATCAGGAGGGGTTGTTTCCATTTCCCAGCCTGGCAAGCAGGCTCAGAGAGGCTGGCTGACTATTCAGAGGTCATCCAGCACCCAGCACCCAGCAAGTGGCAGAGAGGGTGCAGACCTGAGTCCTGAGGGCCCTGCCAACCATCACGCGCTCACTGCTGATGCTGCGCCAGCCTCAGGGCATCTGTGGCCAACTCACACCCGGAGCAGCCTTCTGGGGACTGTGGGGCTGCCCTGTTCCCACACGACGTCCCTCCCTCACTGCATCATCACCTTCCCGCCTGTTTGCCTTGGCCTGGGGTGAAGGGGAGTTGCTGAGTTCTCTGCGCAAATGCCTTCCAGGGTCGCGTGGGAAAAGGATATTGATTTATGATTAAAAAGGAGAAGGAGAATGCAGGGGTGGGTGGGTGGTAAGAGATAGAACCAAAAAGAATAAAAAGAACCCCTAAGCCTTAGACAGCCTCCTCTCTGACTCCTGGGTAGAAGTGGACTGAGAAATGAAATCAAATGGGCAGAAATCATCTTGAGCTTGGGTGTGCCTTGCAGGGCAGAACTGAATTAAAAACTTATTGATTTCCCTGGTGATTAACAGGCCCCGCAGGTAAGGAAGGGTGGGCAGGTCAGGCAGCAGCTTGAATGGCCGTCCCAGCCCACCAGGGTCCCCCTGCCTCCTCCTGCGTCACCTCCGAGTCCTGGCAGTCTCATAATTGGCCTGATGGGTTATGATTGGAAACCAGACAATCCAATTAGCAGGAATCTCCTCTGACCTCCCGTTTGGGGTTGTAGGAGGAAAGGTAATGACTGGAGACAGAGGGAAGAAAAAAACAAAACTAAAAATAAAAATAGAAACTATCAAGAGCAGAGACCTAAATCTTTTTGGCTCCCTGATTAATAACCCTGTCATGCCGATCACAAGCTCTAAACAGCAATGCTGGTTGCAGCTGAATTTTTTATACTTTCTATTAATCTTTAATGATAGCTTGGTCACCTAGTCTCTTTTATCTTGTCAGATAAATGTATGGTTAACAGGATAATGAGATTTCTAAAGCCCCATTCCAGCTCCCAGCTATCCAGTGCATGCGGTGACCTCTGACCTCCGGCAGACAGCGGCACCAGGGTGCTCATAATTGGTAGGTGTGCTGGGAATGTATTGGAAGCTGACGGATGGTTTAAACTTTGATTTGAGGTCAGTGAGGTCACGGAGTTCTGGAAGACCAGCTCGGTTTTATTACCAGCTGCCTCTGATGGGGATATAATTAGATTTAGCTATTGCTTTATTAATAAGTAATGGCTTCCCCCGTCGCTGTGGGTGGGCAAATGTATTCCTTAGATAATTTGAGGACACTGGTCTGGCTTTATTAATAAGAATATATCATGTGCATTTGGCCAGGGCCAGACACCCATATGGATTTCTGGACTTTGGGGGAACTTTATCCTTTTTACCTATTTGCAGTATTGAATACGTTGGCTGTGCCTTGCACAATCCACCCGCACCTCGGTGTCCTAGAGCTCTCTGTTGTCATAGGGAACCTTGATTGCCCTGACTCCCAGGGACTTAGGAGTGAAAAAATATGTAAATTATTTTATTCAGCTGTCCATCCACTCATCCCCATCCATCATCCCTTCATCTACTCAACCACGCGGTACCTGCTAAATGCTAGTTTTAGCCACGGGTGATTCAGGAAGGGGTTAAAAGAGAGTTAAAGACCTAATCCCTGCCTTAAGCTTCACAAGTAAACAAGCAACTGAAAATCAAGGCAGGGTGAGTTAAGAGTTTTACGAGAAGTGTTAGCACAGTGCTTGACAGTGTGAGGAGAGTACTGAGCATTGGACCTGACACATTACAAATGTCCATATTCGGGTAATTGTTATTAAAATTGCTCATAGTTTGTAGAGAAGGGCTGGGGTACAGGAAGGAGGTAGATTTGAAGGAAAGGCTAAAAAGTTTCTTGAATATTTAAAAATTTTGGGAGTTTCTCCCATTCATCCCTATGATGTTAGGGATTAGGAAAAAATTAGGAATAGGGGCAGAAGGGGGAGAGAAATAAAATGGAAGAGAAAGAAATGTAAAGATCATTCATTAGCACTAAACTCTAATTAACTAATTCGACAACTGTCCACCGATGCCTACTATGCGTCAGCCCCGTCCCGGCCACTTTCCCCAGTTACCCAGAGATGGCCCAGGAAAGGGAGGCCTCATTTGGTTGTGCCCTGCTTTACTGCACTTCACAGATGCTGCATTTTTCTTTTACAAACTGAAGGCAAGACCCCCCACCAGCAATAGGATTACGACTCGCTTTACTGTGGTGGCCTGGCCCCAAGTCCTCCCAGTCTCCCGAGCGAGCCTCTGTGGAGCTCGCAGGCCTGCGAGCGGCAGAGCTCACACCCACCACGGCCGCCGCGCAGAGCCAGTCCCGAGGTCCAGCCCGACGCCGGGCCAAGGCCGTGCCCACGAGGGGCACCAGACGGTTTGGGTGAGCACTTCCTGTTATAGCTTTCTCACCGAAAAACCTGCAGCTTTGCAATGATGATGCAAACTTAGTTAGAATAATGCCCTCTTCTTTATTGTGCTCCAGGTCTGTAATCTGCTGTTGGGGCAAAATAAATAAGCAGTACAACACAAACAACACAAAAAGGAGCACACACACGCTCGCTCACAGGGGAACTCGCTCCTTAGAGGCACAGCTTGCCCAAAAGAGGAAGGAGAGGACAAAGAAGTCGTCTGGAAGCCAGAGTCCCTGGGTTCAAGTTTCACTTTCCCCACTGTTCACTGTTCATTTCTGATTTTAAGCAAGTCGAGTTTTGTCCTGGAACTTCAGGATCCTCACCAGCAGCAACGCTACGTACACAGTGGCGGAGCTCCCCAGCCCCATATTGGCACCCTGACCAGTCCCGTGCACTTGTGGCATCTTCGGGATGACAGTTCTGAAATCAGCACCTGGCTAGGAGACTGAGTTACGGAGGACTGTGTCAGTTGCCTGTTGACGCTCTAACAAATTAGCTCACATTTAGTGGCTTAGAGTAACACCCATGTATTCTCACGCTGTTCTGAAGGTCAGAATTTAGAAACGAGTGTCACACTGCAGATCAACTGGTCACATGGCTGGTTCCTCCTGAGGGCTCCAGGAGAGTCTGTTCCTTGCCTCCTCCAGCTGCTAAGGCTGAGGGCATCCCTCCGCTCAGGGCCCGTCTCTGCAGTCCCTGCTTTTGCCATCACACACCTTCCTCTCTTCTGTAGTTTCTCCCTCTCACAAGGACGCTGCTGATGGCCTTTGAGGCCTACCCGGTAATCCAGGATAATCTCCCCATCTCAAAACCCTTAATTTGATCACACTGACAGTCTCCTTTGTATATAAGGTGACATTCACAGATTCTGGGGATTAGGATGTGGATATTTTGGGGAGAGTATTCAGTCTACTTCAGAGACAGACCGAGGCACTCAGAAGGAAGTTAGGTACTTTTGTGGAGTGGAGGGCAAGAGGCAGGGAGCCAGCACCGTCCTCACCCCAGAAGTCTGAGAGAAGATGCTGCAGTGAGGCCGAGGGCTTTGGGAGTGACCAGAACTGGGCTTGTTGCTCTGCTCTGCCCATCACCACCTGTGTGGTCTTGGACAAGTTACTGACATTTCTGCGCCCGTTCCTTATTTCTAAGAGAAAGTGATAGCTCACTGCCATAGCTACTGTAAAGATTGGCAATAACCTCTGAAGCATTTGGCACTGTGCTTGGCACATAGCACCACATGGTAACTGCAGGTGTTACCCTGAACTCCCTCCTGGTGCCTCTCTGGGTGTCTCAGAGTGCAGGCTGCTATAACAAGATATCATAGATGGGTGGCTTAAACTACAGACATTGATTCCTCACAGTTCTGGAGGCTGAGGACTCCAAGGTCAAGGTGCCGGCACGTTCAGTTCTTGGTAAGGCTCTCTTTCTGATGTGTAGACAGTTGCCTTCTCATTGTGGCCTGACACGGTGGAGAGAGTGCTCTGGTCTGTCTTCCTTTTAAGGTCACCGACCCTGTCATGGGGGCCCTGACCTCATGACCTCACCTAACACTATCACCTCCCAAGGGCTGACCTCCCAATACCATAACACTGGGGATAGGCTTCACCACATGGATCGGGGTGGGGGCCGCGAACACTCAGGCCATTGCCGTGGTGAATGAGAGCACTGGTGGAGGTGAGGCTGGCACCTGGGTGGGGCACCCACGTCAGCAGGTCATGGAGGTAGCAAGGACAGGCCGCTTCCCCACGTTGCTTGGCTGTGACACAACAGAGCTGTGGAGGCAGAACCTTTGAAGGGGAAGCACTTTTGGCAAAGCAGTGACAGTGAGGAACCTGACGGGGGTTGCTTAGGGACAAGGGTCCCTGTAGGCTTCAATCTCAGGAAACTGCAGTCAGGTGGCAATGCAAGTCTGGGGCAGGGACCCAGCGCTGGGCTCACCTCAAAACTGTAAAACTCTTCTCTCACCCACCACGTCTTGGTGCATCCCTTTTACCTTCTAGACCTTCCGTACGCTGAGAACAGATCTGCACAGCGAGCGGGCTCTGGAGCCGGTCTGCTTGAACTTAATTCAAACTCTACCACTTACTGATTCTGTGACCTGGGAAGGCTGTGGTGCTTCTCTGTGCCTCAGTTTCCCCACCCTCGAATCAGGGCTAATGATGGCAGTCACCGAATACTGGAGTGCCATGAGGGCTCCGTGAGGTAATGCAATCATTGGAAGGGCATTTCAGGGCCCCACCCGAGACTCCCATATAACAGTCTTCATGCTCCACTCCCCCACTCCCTCCCACATCGACCTCAGGGGAGGCGACTGAGTCGGAGGTAAGCCACCGCCTAAATGAACCAACTTCCAGATCAGTTTATTACCAAAGCACAGTATAAATGTTGTCTTTATGCTCGATAAACAGTTCCTTAGCTCTGCAAAATGAAGCATTCCTTTCATTATGAAACGGAGGGGCCATTTATCCCGTGTCTTAAGTGGTATAAATAGACTGCGTGGCAGTCAGCAGAGGGGGGATGACACGGTTTGTTTTCACTGGCTCAGGATGGGCTGACACAGCGTGCGCTAGGGGACCGAGCGTGGCTCCTGGAGGGGACCTGCAAATCCATCATTCTCGCCAGGAACAAGGTGCTCGGCATCTGTTCTCAGGCTCTGCTTGCCAGGCCCGGGAAGGCGGGGAAATGTCGGGATTCCACCTGGCACCTTGAGGAGCCCGAGCTGAGCTTAATCTGGAGAAAGGTCTCCCCGGGAAGGAGCTGATGGACTTGGGCCACCTATGACCCCGTCTGAACCCTCCCTGAGATCAGCCATTGCATGGGCACTCAGGCACAAACTTCCCTGTGACTTCACAGCCCAGAACGCTGCCCACGTCGCTGTGGCTGGGCTAGAGGCAGAGCCTGAAAATCAGGGTCTGAGGCCAGGCTCTGGCCCTCCTGAGCTGCGGGACACCTGGCAGGTCCTCAGCTCTCTGGCCCCCATCTCCCGATTCTGCAGTGGGGAGGCCTGCCTTACTTGCTATGATTGACTGAGAAAGTATACCTGTAGGTGGTAAGCTTTGCACAAATATACCCTGATTTTTCTAGAGAGGAAATGTACTTCCACAGAGAGTCAGTGGCTCCTGGGAGACCCCAGGTCGGACCCCGGTTTCCTGATCCCTAGTCATGTGTTCTTTTGGGTTAAGCATTGTCTCTGGAAAGACAGGGGCTGGTGGTGGGTCTTGTGACTGCAGACTCCAGCTCGAGGGTGGGGTGCTATTTGCATGGATGACATGGTGGGTGGTGCCCTTCAGGAGGGTAAGTACACAGCTGCATGTCTAGCCCCAGGGCTCGCTGACGGCCTCCGTTCAAAACAAATGTGTTTCTAGGAAGAGGCACACTGGCCCGCTTTAGTGCGTCTGAGTGTCCTCCTCAGCAGAAAAGAGCAGCTGTCAGAGATGAAATCTGAGACATCGTAGGTATTGGGGTCTCAGGACTGGAAAGTGTAGAACGTGGGACTCAGCCCGAGTCGAGGGCTCTGCAGAGCTGAAGGGCGTGTTGACCTCACAAGCACTGGCACAGGGAAGAGGAGTTGGAAGAATTAACAACAGGAAGTGGTGAGTGCTGAAGTCAGACAGCTGGAAGCATTTCCCAGAAGAGAGACGTGAGCAAGTCACTGTGTCTCTTTGAAACTCACTGTCTTCATCTGTCCAATGGGTATGACAGTGCCTTGCTGCTCTGAAGAGCAGAGGCTAGACTGGAAGATCCCTGCCAGGCCACGCCAGCCCCAGAGTCACCCCTGAGTTGTGCCGGCAGCAGAAGTCATTCCCTTCCCCACTTTGGCGAAAGGGTGGGTGGGAAGCTGAACAGATTTTAGGATTCTGTCTTACTGGGGAGGCTGAGAGCCCCAGGCAGGGGTGGGGAAGCAGTGAGCTGTGGACGTTGAGGCCAACTCAGGGCCTAGGGGAGTAATTAGAACAGAAGGGAGGGCTCCTTCACAAACTTCAGAGGGCCAAGTTTTCATGCCATTGATCTGGTGGGCAAGCTGAGGCCCGAGTCTGGGTTCTGATCTGAGTGTCGGGCAGTGTGTATGTTGGCAGAGTGAGATGCCTAGGTGGTTCTGGCTCCTCTGGAGGCCTGGGTTAAGGTTCAGTGAAGGAAGATGCTTATAGTGATAGGCCCTCCAGAGGTCAATCACTTGCTGCCCACCTAGGCAGGACACTGGACCTGCTCCAGATATTTCAAGTGGATTTAATGCAAGAACTTGGCTACAAGGGGGCTCAAAAGCTCAGAGGGCAAAAGGAAGGGAAGGTTCTCAGCCCTTGACCAGGAAGCTGCCTATGTCCTGGGTGTCCTGGTGCAGCCCAGGTGCTCTGTTGGGGCACTGACCCCCAGGGGGGACCTTGGGTCTCTTCTCCTGCAGAGCTGCTGGAACCGCCTCTGCTGCTGCTGGAGCCCCCAGGGCAGCAGCTGCCCTCAGGGGCATGGCCCCTGCCTCTGCTGGAGGCACAGCCAGGAGCAGGCAAATGCCTTCTCTCTCTTCCAGTCTCCCACCAGTGTCTCCCATTGGCTGAACCTAATGGGAAGCCAGTGGCAGGAGAGCCTGGGAAATGTAGTCTTTAGGTATAATTCTGGGGAGTCTAGACCAGAGAGCGGAGCACTGAGAGCCAACACACATGGTTGGACACGTGTACCTCCTTTGTTCTGGAATAGCCAGAGGTGATCGTATTTAAAAGTTAATTCTGAATCCAACAACCTTTTGAATGGGGGTAGTATCGTGTCTGTTTTATGCATGAGGCTCAGAGAGGTTAACTAAAGTGCCCAGGATCACAGAGCTAGCAAGTTAACAGAGACTAGTGGTCTCAGGGTTCAGCCGAGGCAGGGTTTTATCTAGGATTTTATGATTTTATTTACTTATTTTTAGAGAGAGGAGAAGAAAGGGAGAAAGTGAGGGAGAGAAATATCCATCGATTGCCTCTTGTACCCACCCAACCAGGGACTGAACCTTCAACCCAAGCATGTGCCCTGACTGGAAATCGAACCTGTGACCTTTGTTTGCAGGATGATTCCCAACCAACAGGACCACACTGGCCAGCATGGACTGAGACAGCATTTTAAACAGGAAGCCAGTGCAGCAGGAGCCAGGGATTCGGGTAGAAGCTGGGAAGACGCGCCTCGCCAAGTGGGGGTGTCTAAAGCCTGTGTGGCCCCCAGGGGCTAAGTTCACCAGCAGGCTGTTGGGCAGGGGAGCAGCAGATGTGCCCACTCTCCTCCTGGGCATGGGAAAGCAGTTGCCGGCACCTCTTGGCCTGGTGTCTCATTGTCTAGAACGGGGCTGGGGCAGATGGGACTGACCACCACCCTCACTTGAGAGGGGAGCTCGGTGACCGTGGGAGCACTCCAGGGCAGCCATGGGTCACTGGGGCACAGCGTATCCATTGGCTGTTTGCCCCTGTGATTGGACGAGGTGTAGAGATCCAGGGCCCAAACCCACCTGGATGGAGGGAATGACCTGGTGTGTGGCACCCCTGAGTTGGGGCCACGGTCCTACACTAATCTTAACTTTGGCTTGCAGGGTGGTAGGGCGATCAGTGTGGAAGCAAGGGAGGTGGGCCCAAATCCAGAGATCTGGGCTGGAATACAGCTCTGTCATCTCCTCACCGAGCAAGCTTGGTTTACATCCAAGTCCCTTTGCTTTGGGGCCTCTGTGATTCAGCCAGAGAAGGACAAGGAGTAGTTGGAAGAAAAATCCTCAGAGGAAGGCAATGGCCACTTGGGGGCGACACTCAGTCCCCTTTCCTCCTCCTAGCTGGATCCAATGTTTCCGTTCTGGATCATGGCAGCTTTTCCAATCAATGATCCATTTCCTGCATCTCGTTTCTCTAAGTCCCAGCTTGGCCTCCTCTGCTTCCTCAGCTGCTGACTTGATCTTCTTTTAATCACTGAAGGGGTCTTGGGGCTTAAGTGCACACCATCACTGGCAGACAAAAAGCCTGGGGACAGAAAGGGAATGGGATTTGTTTCAGGCCACACAATTGGGAAGGATGGAGTTTTGGAGCATGGGACTTCTGATTCCCTCTTGTAGTGCTCTCCCAACCAGAAGCAACTGGGAAGACCTTTGGATCCTAGGAAGACTCTTCTTTTAGAATTGGAGCAGTGGACAAACATCGATTGGTATATTTGGGAGAACCAGGCTTGACATCAGCCACCAAGAGTTCTCTCCACTCAACCCCAAACATGTGTCCAGTATGTCCTCACCTTATCTGTAGCCTTTCCACCTGTATCAGCTGTCTTGCTGGGTAGGAAACCATGCCAAAATGTAGTGACTCAAAACAACAGTTAATTCAGCTCACATTTCTGCTGGTCTGCACTTCTCACACATCTGTGGGCCTTTGGCAGGCTGGCCGAGGACTGGCTGGTCCTGGATGGTCTTGCTGGTCTGATGATCACTAGTCAGCTAGAATGCCTCCATTTTTTTGTACATGGTTTCTTACCCTCCAGCAGGCTAACCCAGAGGCAGCAGTGTTCAAAGAGGAGCAGGAGTGAAAACTGCAAAACTTCTTGAGGCCTCAGCTTGGAATCGGCTCATTGTCTCTTCTTCTGCATGCTCCTGGTGGAAGCAAGTGACAAGCCAGCCCAAATGCAAAACGTGGTGAAATAGACTCCACCTCTTGATGAGAAGAGCTACGGTGTGTTGTGGCTTCCTTTGCAATCTGCCACACCTCCACAAATGTAATGCCTTCCCTGTCCTAGGGCAGATGCTGCAGTGGCTTGGAAAATCCTTCGCCCCTTTCTCTTTCTCTTCTTTCTTGCTGCTGCATGGATTCTGGATGCAATGGCTGAACAATGAGCAGCCATGTTAGACTACCAGGTGATATACTGAAAGTGGCAGAGAAGTAAGACAGGAAGCACTTAGGACACTGGCGACTTAATGTGAGAGTAAAACAAACTGTGTCTTTGCTAAGCCATTGTTATTTTGACATTTTTGTTACTCGTGATCAAACCCAATCTTAATTAATAGACTTTCCTCTATATACCGATTGCTTTTCACCTTCCTTCCATTTATTATAATCATCCCCAGCCTGCAAAGCCTTTCCTGACCCCACTGTCCTCTTCCCTGGATGCTCAGCACACCACCTGTTTGTTTGAATCCCTGACAGCCACCCACCAAGCCGGCCTTGGTCTCACAGTTCTCTGCTTGTTGTGCTCATCTTGGTATCTTATATGTTGTTGTTGTATTTTATTGTAGAGCTGATATGTATAGTCTCCTTTATTGTAGAGCTAGCACTTATAGTCTCCTTTGTATTTTCTCTCAGATTCATCCATTCATTCATGCATCTGTACAGTCATTCATTCATTTAAAAATATTTATGGAGTACTTACCATATGCCAAGTTCTGTGGGAGGTAGGCTCTGGAGACATAAAGGTGAACATAACAAAATCACAGTCCTTGTCATCATGGAACTGAGGGTTTAGTGGCAGCGAACAGGCTTTAAAGAAATAAACAACTATATAATTACAAAATGTGATAAATGCCAAAGTAGTAACTACCAGGGTCATCTAGTTTAGACCCGGTGCTTAGGAAAGGCCTTTTTGAAGAGGCAATGGTAAAGGTGAGATTGAAAAGTGAAGAGAAACCAGGTAGGTGTTATATAAAGAGTGGCACTGCTGGAGGAATAGTATATACAAAGGCTCTGAGGCATAAAAAGGGTTCCCAGGTATTTGAGGAGATGAAGGAAGGTCCCAGTGAAGGAAAAGCAAGAAAGAGAATGGAAGAAGAGATCAGCTGGAAGCCAGGAGCCAGGTCACACAGGGCTGTGTGGGCCATGGCAAACAATCTAGGTCTTATTTCATATTCAATAAGGAGGTTTCATGCACCAATATGGTCTAACTGTTAGGATCAGGTTCTCCTGCCTGTAAATGAAAACCCAAGCATCAGTGGCTTAAATAACCCTGAGGGAAGGCAGACCACTGCTCACACAGAGGCTCTAGGATGCTATTAGGGATCCAGGTTCTGTTGGCTCTCTGCTCCGCCATCCTTATCACATGGCCTATTCTCGATTCTCTTCAGAGCCCCAGCTGGCTGCTGGAGCTCCAATCACATCCACATACCAGATACAAGAAAGGGTGGGGGGCTGACTCAGACCCCTGTAGAGAGCTTCCCAGAAGTCCTGTTGAGTGGCTTCCACTGACCTCGGCTCTGCTTGGTTAAGGAATCCTGGGAAATGCAATGTCTTAGCCGGGCACGTTACCACCCTACGTAAATTGGAGTTCTGCTAGTAAGAAAGAAGGGGAAAGTGGGTGTGTGATAGGTAATAAAGAAGTCTTTGCCAGAACTGAATTCACAGGAGGCATTCATTAAAAGCCTATTTGCTCCAGTAGCTACACACATCACGGATGAGTCTTGCAGACATAAGGTTGAGTGAATGAAGTCAGAGCTGAAAGATTTCTGTCTATGATTCCAGGCAAAACTAATATATGGTTGGTAAAAACAGACATTACTTCTGGGCATCAGTGACTGGGAGGAGGCGTTAGAGAGCTTTCTGAGGAGCTGGAAGTGCCATATTTGCCGTGTATAATATGTACTTTTTTGCCCAAATTTTTGAGGGAAAAATAAGGATGTGCCTTATACATGGGTAGTACTAATTCCGTATCTATATAAATGTTGGAAAATGTTGAAACAGTTTTTGTACACTGCAAGCTTTAAGCTAAAAGTTATTAAATATGCCAAAAAGCATGGCAACAGAGCTGCTGAGAGACACTTTGGACCTCCTCCCACAGAGAGTGTCAGCAGATTGTGGAGGCGACTGGAAGGAAAGCTTCTGCAGACGCCAAGACAGAAGAAGGCAATGCGAGGGAAGCCTCCAAAGTGGCCGGAGGTGGAGCAGCAGGTGAAGACCTGGATTCTGGAGCAGCGTCAGACTGGCGTCTCTGTTTCAGCCAAGATGACACGAGAAGAAGGAAAAGAATAGCATGAGAAAAAACACTGATGATTTCTCAGGGACGCCTGAATGGTGCTTCCACTTTATGAAGAGAAGATCTGAGCATGAGGACGCACACGAAACTTGCCCCAAAACTTCCAGCAGCCTATGAGAATCAAGTTTTGGAATTTCATTCCTATGTTATCAGTCTTCAAAAGACTGATAACTCTGAGCTGCCCCAAATCGCCGACATGGGTGAGGCCCCACTCACATTGACATGCCATCCGACAGAACTGGGGGGGTCAAAGGAGCGAAGACCATGGCTGTCAGAACCAGTGGTCATGAGAAAACGCATTTCACTGTTGTCCTAGCCGGTTGTGCAGATGGGACAAAGCTACCACCTGTGATCACCTTTAAAAGAAAAACATTTCCAAAAGAAAAGATTCCAACTGGAGTTATTGTCCACATGCATGAAGAAGGATGGATGAATGAAGAAGGCATGGAAATCTGTTTTGACAGAGTCTGGTCACGAAGGCCTGGAGGATTACTTAAAAAACAGCTTTGCTTATTTTTGATCATTTCAAAGCCCATGTTACAAGAAGCACAAAAGCAACTGCAGCAGACTCGAAAACCCAACCTGCTGTGGTACCTGGTGGGCTAAGCAGCCAACTGCCGCCTCTTGCTGTATCAGTAAACGAGCCCTTTAAGGCCCTAATGAAGAAAGAGTGGGCGTCATGGATGCTGTCAGCTGGTAATGATTTAACACCTGCAGGCAGGATCGAGGAAGCATCCATCGCCCAGGTGTGTGATTGGATCCTAAGATCGTGGAACAGTGTCAAGAAGGAAGTGGTTGTGAAATCGTTTAAAAAATGCAGCATCAGCAATACTGTGGATGGAACTGAGGCCGATGAAATTTTCCGGGATGAGGAATGACTTTTCAGAAGACACCGGTAATGTAGAGATTTAAGAAGACGATACTTCTGATGTTGGCAGTGATGAAGAGTTCTTGGCTTTTTATGGCACATAAATATTGTAAATTTGTTACCGGTAAATAAAATTCCTTGTACCTTGTATCTGTTCTTGTGTTTTGTAATTATTTGTTACATAAAATTTCTTGTACCATATAATATGTTAAAAAGAAATGCTAACATTCCTTTATAATATACAAAACAAGTATCTAAATATAAATAAAAATTGAATTAAAACAAAAGTTTTTTCCTGAAAGTTTGTGCCAAAAATGTGGGTACGCATTATACATGGCAAAATACAGTATTTCTGTTCTTACTCTGAGTGGGAGTTGTAAAATGGATACTAACTAATATAAGCACTTGGTGAAGCATCTACTTATGCTCTTTACTGCATACATGTAGTGTTTCAATAATTTTTTTAAAGACTTTCTTTTATTTTTTAGAGAGAGGGGAAGGAAGAGAGGGAGAGAAACACAGATGTGCGAAACATCAACCAGTTGTCTCTCGCGCGCCCCCACTGGGCACCTGGCCTGCAGCCCAGGCCTGTGTCCTGACTGGGCGGCGACCCGGCCACCTTTGGGTTCGCAGGCTGGTGTTCAACCCACTGGGCCACACCAGCCAGAGAAAATTTTTTAAACAGCCTATTCATTCCAGGATTTATCTGTCTACTGGAATTAACCAGAACATTTATATATATTTGCTTTCTGGAAGGCTTTAGCATCAGAACTATCACCAGCTTTGCCATATCCCCCTCTAAAATCCCAGCTCTGGCTCTCTCCAGTCTCCTGAACTGGGGGTGGGTGCCACATCTTCCTCGGATTTCCCCACTTTTACATCCCCTGAGGACATGTCTGGCTTTCTCGATGCCTGGAATGAGCGTCACACTCCTTACTAGCATAATGCCCAGCCCATGTTTGTTCAATAAATAGACAACTTCATGACCCACCACCCAAGCATTGCACATTCCCTGTACCAAATCTTTCATTGGCCCGTTCGTTACCACAGGCTCTATGTGCTATGGGTAGAGAGGAAAAGACAGGAAAAGAATCCTGTCTACAATGCTCTTTTATCTTGGAGTCGATGTAGTGTTGGGAGAAAGAGGGAGTAGGGAGGAAAAGGAGATTCGTCTTATGGGAGCAAACCTGGGAAGGCTTCCTGGAGAAGTTGATACCCTGAACAGGAGATTGAAAATAAATGGAATTTGCTGCTGGCTGGAAGTGGTTGGAGAAGAAGGAGGAAGCAGAGAAACTGGTGCTGTGTGCATGTGGGTTTGGAGCCTGAGCACCCTGGCGAGCACGGGGCGGAGGGAGCGGGAGCCCAGAGCCACAATGCTGCGCGCTGGTACCCGCGGCCTGGGGGCTGCTGGGCTGCTGGGCGGCTGGCCTGCGCCACAGGCTTGGCGGGCTGGCCGCTGGGAAGCCCCTCCCTCTCTCTGTCCCTCCCTCCCTTCCCTCCCTCTCCTCTCTTCTTTTCACAAAGTGGCCCTGAAATGACACCAGGAGTAGCTGCTTAAGCAATTTTCCCAATTAATGGTTCTCTGAAATTAAACCGCCTACACAGTCGGATAAACCTTCTCCAGGAGGGGTTTCAACAATTGCCTTCATGATAAACAGGCTTGACTTGCCTTCGCACACATTAATGAAAAAGCGAAGGTGTCGGGAGAGATGCCCTTTCGTGGGGAATATCGACAATATCGTAATGAGGCTCAGGGAGAAAGATGCTGAGGCATGGTGCTGCATGCTCAAAACTGCCCCTCAGGCTGCAAGAGCCAGCTCTGGCTGCAAGCAGCTGGGCTTCCAGGAAAGAATATCAATGCCCGGCAGCCAGGGAGGCTGGATGGTCCTGAGGAAGGAAAGCAAAGGGCAGCATGTGCACGGGAAGAGCAATTAGGAGGACCTCCTGGAAGGGCAGCCTGGGTGGTGGTGGTGGCGGCAGGCACGCCAGGAGTGCTGAGCGCTCCAGAACACCAGCATCAAGGCTGCTGTCAACCCTTCTGCCACGTAAGACCCAAGGACTTCTGAGTTCTTCACAGATTCACCAGGAGTTAGAACTGGAATTAGAATCCACTTGCCATCTACCCTCAGAGTTTGTGTGTATACATACTTAATATAATATAATGTTATATATATATGTATTTGCCATTAGCATCCTTCAGTCCCTCTTTCTCGACACTCCTTCCACCATGAACAGTTCTCAGGTTTTCTCCCAACGGGCACTGTATTTTCACAAGGATCAGAGGCTTACCAGATGGTGGAGATTCAAGAGCGGAATACAGAAGCAGGGCTGCATGGAAATAATAACATGTGCGAAAAGGAAACTAATAGCTGTGGAATAGCTACAAAATCCTAGAGATAGAGATTTTCATCTGCTGCCTTGTTTAGCTCTGTATCAGTTCTCCCGGTGGGTGTGGCCTCCGCTTTGCAGACTCGGCTGCTCACACAACATGCCCAAACTTACAGACAGAGTCATCGGCAGAGTTGGGATGGAAACCCGGGTCAGTTCCACGCCCAAGTCTGGTTGTTTTCTACCCTGTCAGGGCAAGGAAATGATGCATACACCATTCCAGCTCCTGTTGGGTTAGTTCCCTCAGATTAGGGCAGGAGAGTTAAGTAAAACAAAGAATGTTCTTTGCATGTTTAGTGTCTCGGCTGCCTGGTAGAGAGAGGGGGGAGAGGAGGTGAAGGAGGCGGGTGGAGGAGAAGGCGACTAGCCGGTAGTACCCCTGATTCAACTGACCCATGTACTGAGAGTTCGGTGCACCTGATAGAGTTGATGGACCACGAGGGCCGCTCCTGAGGGTTGACAGAGCACTTTATTCCCTTTGCATCAATTTCGAGCTTCATGCAGCTCCTGGACCGCTGACCCTTGCATGTACCCTTTGCACAGTTTAACTTTAATTTCCACAACTGTTGAGGTCACACAGTTTTCAAGTGGCCCAGGGAGGACTGGAAAGCCAGCGGCCTGCTAGGCAGCCAGGCTCTTTCACATAGCCTCCCCTGCCATGTGACCTGTGCCCACGCCAAGCAAAGGGGCCACAAAGGAAGGTGGGCTTTGTTACCCTGTAAGGGAACCAGTGCAGCGCCCTCTGCCCTCCCCTGGAGTTGTCCTCAGCTGCAGTGCCAGGCTTGTCACAGGGACAGGGCTCCCGATTTAAATGGCCCATGCCAGGCTGTCCCTCTTCACACGCCCCCAGCAGCACCAGCTCTGTGAGGGCTGGGCCTCACGTCTCATGCCTCTCTCTCAAAACTCCCAACGACGTCACTGTTTCTGAAATCCATGCACTCACTCCAACCCTCTCTAATGCTAGACAGTGTATGATTGCGCCGAAACTACACTAAATAGAACACATAGCACCTGCAGCTAAAATTGCATTTTTTTCCCCTGGAAAAAAAATCTGTATTTGTTCCTCTCTCCTCTCTGTGTGACAGTGTGTACACATTCACTGTCTGAGGGAAGGTGTCTGCTGTTAGTTTGGTTTTATTTGAGTGTTTTTCAACCAAGCACACACACGCAGTTCTGAGTTCAAGGCCATGGCCGGGCCCAGACATGAAGACCACAGACTTGGGTTTGGGGACGTCTGTTAGGGTAGAGGGCAAAGCACACCAACAGTCTTTTTCTGGCTTCACTAGCCCTAAGGGAGACGGCCCTCCCCACCACCGTTAATCGGCATTATTAGGGCAGGTATCATGTGCTGGGGGCTCATGTAAACTTCACTTACCCTGGGGAAGTGGGTACTTTTAGTCACCCCATTTTCCAGTTGGAGAAACCGAGGCAGCTGAGAGCATTGATGTGCGGTCACACATCATTCTTCTTCCCCCAGACTTTCTGGGGACAATGAGACCCTTAGCAGCGGTGAGACTCAACCGTGTGAGATGGGGACCCGCAACTGTGGTGTCTTTGTTCAGCCCTCCAGCAGGCTGAGCCCCATGACCCCTGGCAGACACAAACGGCTGTCTGCCAGAAATTCATACTCCCAGCCCCTAGGCAGGGCTGCCGTTCAGCCAGGCACCGCGCCTCCCAGGCTCCCCTGCGATGCTGTGGGGCTACGTGACTGGGTCTCGGCAGTGGGGAGTGAGACTGTCACATCTGCCAGTGAGTGGGTCCAGCAGACTCAGAGGCCCTAGAGGAGGGCAGAGCCACAGGATGGGTGGAGCTTGGATGCCAGAATCGCTGTGTGCAGGAGCGTTGCCCATCAACCTGAAATGCTTGACCCTCATTGAGTAAGAAGCATTCTGTGTCAAGGCCCTAGTGACATCAAGGTTCTTTAATACAGTGACTAGCATTGGCCTGAGCAAAACACGACCCGTGGCCAATGAAGAGCCCAAGGTCTCTGAAAGATTTGTCTTCACCTGCATTTGCCCAGGGCACACCTGGCCAAGGAGATCCCTTGTCACATTTTCATAACATGTTGGCACCATAGGGGCCTACATGGAATCCCTATCATTGCTGAGAGATGGCAGCAACCTGCCTGTCAGCAGGATTTCCTGTTCAGTGCTCATAACGCAAAGGCAGGAGGGCATTCAACATGCAAACACGCACACTTGCACGGACACACACACACTCACGCAAGCACATGTTTCACACACCCCGAGAGAACAGAGGGGAAGTGATAACGTTTCTTTATGGGTCTCTAGGCCTGTGTGCGTTTTCTTCCACACAATCCTTCTTCCCTACTGTGCCTCTCTCTCCTGATACCTCCTGAGTGAGAGACGGGGGGGCTGGGGCTGATGGAGGAGGGGCTGCCTGGGGCCCCAGCTCCCAGGCCCTGCCCCTGTCACCTTGGGCCACCCTGGTTCCAAGCCACCACTGTGTTGGGAAAAACCTGGGCTCTGAGACATAAAGGCAGAAAACACAATGTTTTATGTGTGCTCGAGATGTTTATTTCCCGAGTTAACAACAATAATAAACTGGTTTACAGCTGTGAGTTTCACTGCCTTTCCCAGTGGGGCTCCCACCTGCCGTCTGCCTTCCGATCCTGTGCAACTTCCAAGTGCAGGGAGGCTGGCCTCGCAGCTGGCACTGGCAGCTGGGAGGATGCAGGCAGGGGTCCCGGCCCTGTACTGTTAGCATGGATCCTGCCTCCTTGCACTCCCCGTGGAGGGGACCATGAGCGAGCAGGTGTTCAGCAGGGGTTCCTGGGCTCTCCCCTGCTATATCTATTCTTCAGGGGTCTCTTTCTAATCAAAGAATAAAGTAATGGCCCTGACTCATTAGGTCAAAGAGGTGACTATTTGGAGGAAACCAAGTTTGACTGCCATGGTACGGGTTGACCTTCATGCAGGGCTGGGGCCAGAGCGAGATGAATGAGGCGCCTGGAATGCGAGCCGTTAGGAGGCGCACACTCTCAGGGTTGGGCATCTGTCTCAAGTCGTGTGCCCCAGGTCTCTGGCCGGCCTCCCCCGTGCCTGGCCTGTCCTTCTTGTTCCTTCCACAGACCAGCTCAGAGGGGCTTGGGAGCTTTGTGGTCCGGTCTCACTTGGGGAAGTGGCCAGCCTTTTTCTTTCCCTTTTCTAGATCTCACCGTGGCAGCTGGCGACCCCCAGCCACCCCTGTTTTCCTGACGCCAGGTTTTACAGGCTGGAGAGATGCTGTGGCTGGGGCTCACAGACCGTGGTCCTTCTCAGGACTGGGAATCGAGGGGGTGCAAAGAGAACTTATGAGGAGACGACTCACCTTATGTTGTTGTTTTTTTAAAAAAAATTCGCTCAAAATAACTATCAAACTGTTGGTGCTAACTTCTTCCCTGATTCTAATGGCTCCTTTGTTTGCTTTGCCTGGTACTTTTCTGCATGAGTTGTTGAAAAGTTGCAAAATTTGTCTGAGTTGGGGGCAGGTCGGGACAGTGAGGAGGCTGAGGGAGTGTCCTGCTCTATCTCCTCAGAACGGGTACCCTCAAACGTGGGCACACATCAGAATTCCTGGAAGGGCATTCTGACTCAGCAGGCCTGGGTGGGGCTGGAGAGTTCACATTTCTGATGATGCTGATACTGCTGGTCCAGGGACCGCTGCGGAGAGCAGGACAAATAAAATGCCACTGGCCTGATCAAGATAGCATAAAGTATATAAAACAAAGTGGAGTCACTCATGTCAGCCATGACGGCTGCCAGTCAGCCATGACACTTTGGTTCAAGAGGGAAACTACCTCAGCCCTGGCTGGTGTGGCTCAGTGGATTGAGTGCCGGCCTGCAAACCAAAGGGTCACAGGTTCAATTCCCAATCAGAGCACATGCCTGGGTTGCAGGTCAGGTCCCCAGTAGGGGGCGAGTAAGAGGCAACTACATATTGGTGTTTCTCTCTCTCTCTTTCTCCCTCCCTTCCCCTCTTTCTAAAAATAAAGAAATAAAATATTTTTTTAAAAAAGAGGGAAACTACCTAAGTCAGAGCAGACATATCTGGCAAGGAGACACACCTAAGATATCTGCACACATGACCAGAACAGCCATGTCTGCAGAGCGGGACCTTCCATAGACAGGCTCCTGGGCAAGTTCCCCACTTGCCATCAGGGGTTCCAAGACACTTGGAAGTGTCATTGAAAGACCCAGAAGGGTGGAGCACACCACTTTCAAGCCATAACTGAGGCAGGCTCCAGACCACTGCTGAGACAGCCGAGCTCCACACTCCAGAGTGCTGCTCCACGCCACGCTGATCTCCCTTGGCTTCAGCAGCTGGAGGCTCTGCCCTGCTGGACTTCATCTCCCTGCTGCCCACCTGTCTCTAGAGATCCTTGCAAGACGCTGACGACTCCCTTGCCCACTGTGCTGTCTCCCAGACCTGAAGACTTCGGGACTCGGGTTCATTACCCCCCATTGATTGCTCTATGTGTATGTATGTTATATTTGTTAGGTTGTTAGAGTTTGAGTAGGATATTAATGTATGTTGATGTTCTACTTTGAGTGAACCTGCATTTAATAAAAGCTAAGTGACTAGCATAGTTACTGTGTGTGACCCATGTCTGTTCCTTGGTGCCAGGCTGTTCAGCAGGCAGCCAGGTGAGCAGTTGTCCCGCTGACTTACAGGAAAGACTGTATCACAAACGAACATACACTTGTGATAACCATGTCTTGAAAACCACCGCCCCAAGGTGTTCAGGGAGAAGAGCTCTGAAATTAGTCAGAACTGAGTTCAGATCTTGCTCTACTGTGTATCGGTGTGTGACCACGGACAAGCCATTCAAAACTCTCTGAGCTCATCATAACGACTCTCACAATGGTGCAAGTGCAGTGGTTGTGAGACTGGAATTGCGTTTCATTCTATAGTTGGCATCATCTCTTTCAGTCCTCGCAATTACCCAAAAAGAGGCTGGTGTTTTTAACAGCTCCATTTTACAGATGCAAAGATAAAGGCTCAGGAGTTAGGAAAATTGTCCAAGTTCCCACTGCTTGCAAGTGGTGAAGGCAAGGATTTAAATGAGGTCTGAGTGTGGAGCTGACAGAGACGGAACACTAATTGTGGATGATTAAGACGGTTATGAGGATTAAGTAAGAAGACAGGCAAAGCACCCAGCACAAGCCTGGAGCTGGGTCACTGCTCAGGGTGGGGGAGCCTCGGCTCCTGAGGAGAGGAGGAGAAGACCCCAGATGAGGCAGGAGAAGAACTGGTTGAGTCCAGCCCCAAGGAAGGAGAGAGAATGGGAAATGGTGGGATGAATGTTGAGGGGCAGAGCAACAGGAAGCAGACACAGCTCTGCGGGCCTCCCGGCCTAGGGGTGGGTGGGTTGGGCTGTTTCTGACACGGGGGGAAGAGAACAGCCCATTATCATGGTGGGACCCAGAATTTCCCATCAGAATGTCCTTGGTAAGGCAAAACTTTCACCTGGGCAGTGTCCTCGCTGTAGTGTCCCAGTCTCTCCACCCTGTGCCCCACGCAGCTGACTCGAAAGTGTTTTCATAGCAGCCATACACCCATTACAACCAGCCAGGATGCAGAGTATGGGGGCTGAGTCTTGTGATTTTTGCACACTGTTTTCTCAATCCACTTTGCAAACAAACAATTGTCGTCGTGGTTTCCCCATACTTTTATTGCTGCCATTGCCATGAAAGGAAGCAGACTCCTCTTATCTCTGGTGCCGCTCAGGGCCAAGTAAAACGGGCATCCTGGGGTGCACCTTCCAGTCAGAGGAGTAGCAGGGCCCGCCCAGCCCCGGAGCCTGGGTGATCGGGCCCACCAGACTGGGTGTGCCTTGGAGAGGCTTCGGCCTCCACTGTGCTCCACCTTGGGTAGGAAAGGGGCTCAGAGAACAGCTGGTCAGTGTGAGAATAAGAGGACTGTTGCCCTGAATGGGGGTGGCCCAGCGGGTTGGGTGTTATTCCACGAAACAAAAGTCACCAGTTCAATTTCCAGGTAGAGCACACGCCTCGGTTGTGGGCTTGAGTTCCTAGTCAGGACGCTTCTAAGAGGCAACCAATCAATGTTTCTCTCTCATATCAATGTGTCTCCCCCTCTCTTTCTCCCTCACTTACCTTCTCTCTAAAAATAAATAAATAAGCTTTTTAAAAAAAAGAAGAGGCCGGTCCGTATTGGAGCTGTGTCTGCCTGGGGGGCCACCACTTTGGGATGGGCCTCCACCATCCTCACCCTAGTACCCCTCTCTTCAACCCACAGTTCCTTGTCCATTAACCACCTTGTAAAGGTGCGACTTGGCTGGATTCTGCACAAAATGATGCTGAAAGACTATGAGTTCCCGAGAGGCAGGCCACGTCCATTTTGTTTGTCCTTCGTGCCCCCGAAGCCCTCGCTGAGCAGATGTCCCGCGATCACGTGTTGGAGGGAGGAGAGGGGCCAGCAGTTCCTCTGACAGGGGCCTCTCTGCCTGCCCTGCCTGGGTTTGCTGCTTTTCATACTGCTGTGCCTTCCTCCTCCTCACAGTCTCTGCGGCTTACACACCAGCAGGCATTTGTAATCAGAAGAAATCAAATGAATTAGTTTGAAAATATCACTGCCCCTTTGGGTGCCATGAGGGTCAGGCATGATGTCACCAATTGTGTACAGAATCCTGGCTTTGGTTAAAGAAGGAAACACTGAACAGACGGAGATGAGTAGCGAGAAGCGGGGTCTCTCAGAGGCACACAGAGCCCCGTCTCTCACTGCGTGACATTGGGCGAGTCACTTACATTTGTCTCCTCATCTGGGAAATGGGATGAGAATTTAGTCTGCCTTACGAGAGAGACAACGCCTGGCAAAGGTGCTGGCTCGGGGCAGGTGCTGGAGCCGAATCAGCAGAGGGAACGAACACCTGTAATTACCACCTCCTGTATCTGAACAAAACTTCCCAGTTTTCAAAGCAGTTTCACATACATTACAGGGCCGAGTGTCAGTGATTACCAGAGTCATAAAGAGAAAGCGAGCCCGTGGCCCACCAACCATGGGGAATACATTCTATGGACTTCCAGGGACAGGCAAAACGGTGTGTCTGATTTCAGCAGAGTGACGTGGACCACTGCCACTCCTGTAGTTCTGATTCCATCAGGAATGGAGAAGTAACGAAGTGCCGACTTGTCTGTAACAACTCTGAAAGGCCTTTTTCACTGGGAGAGCTCAAAGGGACTTGCCAGGAAATAGGAAGTGGCCGATAGGGTCCACAGAAAGTATTTGCAAGCACAATTCTGGTTTTCTGTATTATTTAATCCTTGTGCCTCTGTTTCTCCTGCTCTGGGATGCACACACACCCCTACAAACGGCAGGTGGTGAAGACATAACTATTAGAAACACCCCTACACGGTCAAGTTAGAGGAGACGCCGCACTCCTCCTGAACTATACGCTGCATGCCCTGGAAGCCTGAGATGGACTTTTTCCGACCTCCAGAACGCTGCCCACCGTCGCCGAGTCTCCCAGCACCACGAGCATTCCTCAGACCCATCCTCAGTGGTGCCAACTCAGGGTGTCAGCCAGGAATCTGCATTCGAACACAACTCCTTGGTGATGCTAATGCTGGGGTTGGGAGCCACACCTTTTGAGGTCACTCTAGCCTTTGCCATCCAGGTATTGATTATTGTACATACACGTGAACCAAGCTAGCCGGGAAATCACTTTCCCCCCTCCAGCAATTGAATCCCTCAGGTTTCTCGCCTTGGAGGAAGCAGAGCATTGCCTTGACAACAGATGACTAATTTAGAAGTCTCTGAGAACAGGTGGGAGACAGGAAGGAACAAGAGAAGCAACATGGGCAGGTGCCAAGTTGAAACAACAGGCTCTTGGCAGCCTGGGAGCGCACACCGAAGGGGAGGGGCCTCGGGGCGGGGCCTCGGGGTGCTGGTGAGGGAGGCCCTAATGAACTCTCAAGGGTAGGTCATTGAAGGTCTGCCCAGGATGCTAATTCTGAAATTAAACTTTATTGAAAGGAGTTGTGGTCAGAAGGAACATTTGGTTTTGAATAACTCATTTGAATAGGAAACTCAACAGGAGAAGCCAGCAGCTGGCTAGGTATTGGGTTCAGCAGACTTGGCCTTGGCCGGCAGGTAAATCCAGAGAGGGCTCACACCTGGCAGGACCCCCCCTCACCTGGTTCACAACCTCCTTTCTTAGCAAAGTCTCTTTGGGCCACTTGTGCCCAGCCCCAGGCCCTCTCTGGTTTCCTCTCCCACCCTTCCTCTCTGGGACTTCTGCTCCAGCCAGCCTCCCACTGCTGCCCAGATCTCGTGATGCCTTTCCTACCTTGCTTTATGAAAGTTACTCGGTCTGTCTAAATTCTGTCTGTCCTGCCAGGCCCAGCTCAGATCCTGCCTCTGTGGGGCCTTGCCTGACAGCAGCAGCAGAATGCAGTCCCCTCTCCCGCATCTCAGCTTCTCTACCTCTGTCTCACATCACCCGCTGAGCTTCCTGCGCCTCCAGGGCAAGGACTAGAGCCCTCAGGTGGCCTTTGGGGGAACAGGAACCTCACGACGGGCTTAAATCATTGGCTCCGTGCTGCTTCCTCAGCAGGGCTTCCCATCAGCACAGAAGTGGGCACCCTGGCTGCACATCAGAGCAGCCCAGGGAGCTTTAAACAATGTTGAGGGCTGAGCCCACCCCTGATCAACTGAACCAGATCCCTGAGGGGAAAGCAAGTCATTAAAAAACCCCAGGTTATCCTGATGCACGGTGAAGGCTGAGAACCACTGCATCCGGCTGTTCCTCCCCCTTAGCTGCGGAAGGGCGATTAGAAAGTAGTGCCGCTTCCCCTGCATTCTCATGTTATGACTTCCCTATGTGGTTCCTACTATTGCTCTTTTTTATCTCTACTCCTTTAGGATTGTGGGAAACTAACCTGAGACTCGCAGAAGGCTTAAATCAGCCAAGGACTCAGGGACAACGGCCAGAGGTGGAAAATGGATATGACTCCACGCCACGCTCCCGACAGGCACTGCTAAGCTATCGTGACACACTTCTCCCCCGAACCAGAAGTGCCCCCAGTGTTTCACCGCCCGGAGCTCAAGGCAGCTCCAATCAAAGGGACCCGGCATCCTGGTTGGAACCTATTTGTTATCCTCGGTTTAGAGAGGCAGTGCACAGGGTTAGCAGAAGCAGGGATGGTAGGTGTTACGTGCTGAGCTTTTAAGGTAACAGTAGTCTTCCCCTTAAAGTCCTTTGAGGTACTTGGGACCTAACCTGAAATGAGAAAGACAACTAATTCTGAGTTTCTTTGAAACGAGTTAGGTTATTTATCTCGCTTAGGAATTGGGTGTGGTCTCTCATTGGCTCTGTCAGCTGGCCTAGGGCAAAGAAAGCTGAACGGAGAGAGAAGGGCATCAGAGAAGGACGGCATTAGTATGTTTTTAAACAAAGTTGACAACACTATCAAGTTCTCAATCACAGGAGCCTGTTCTGGAAATAACAAAGACAAATTCCTGCTTCTCTGGAGTCGTGAGATTCCCATGGTCTTTCTCCTTCAAAGGCCAGACTGCCAAATTGCTAACCTTGGCTCCACCTTTCTAACTGTATTCCGAAAGCTCCTGCTTGTTCTTAGCCTGGCATTCCAGGTCTCATACCCCCTGGCCCCAACCAACATTCCAGCTACCTCTCCCCTACCCCAGGTCTGGCCACACCATCACTGACTCCCTCCTGAATGCGTCTGGTCCTCATGCTTCACCTGCACCTGAAATGTCCTTGCTTCCATTTCTGTCTGCTCAGATCTTGTCTCTGTTGGGACTGGCTCAGCACCTCCTGCATGAAGCTCCCTCTCACTGGTTTTCCGGCACGTCTCCTTCTCCTGCGCTCCTGTTCATTTTGCTTAGTTTGTCCTTCCGTTTTAGCCAAAGGGAGGGTATGACCATTTCTTAGGCATCTACCAAGTGCCAGGCCCACTAATTTAGGCAGCAGTTTTGGGACTCTGACTTTATTTAAATCTTATCAGCATTTCTATTTCTTAGATCTCATTATCTACAGCCCTTGTTATTTATGAGAAAATCGGTAACCTTTAAAGTTCAGCCATTTGCCTGAGGCAGTGGAGCTAGCAAGCACCTGAGCTGGGAGCAGACCCCATGTCTCCTGTACCTTCCTGGGTTCTGCTTCTCATTCCGTTCTCCTTTGTCTCCAGGGCAGAATTTCCCCTCGCTTGTCTTTTACACAGGATTCGGAGTCAGATGGTGCAGGTTCAAAGCCCACGTCACCTATTTTGTTAGAGTTGACTCAACCTCTCTGGCCTTATTTCTTCATCAAAGAAGATCACAGTAATACCCACCCTGCCTTGCTCGCAGGGGAGAGCGCCTCTCTCCACGGTCGGCGAGCCTCCTGAGCTGCGGTCCCATTATAGCCATACCTCCAGAGCACTTGGCGGGCACTGGGTCTCGAACAGTTAACACTCAACAAAACGTAATTTGCTTGAGATCAAATTGAATGAGTTAATAGGTTGGGAAAAAATCCAGACGCCTCAATTTGGGGTCCAAAATTAATTGTTGCCAACAGTATCGCCAGCAGTGCATTTTGGTCACATTCACTTGCAACTTGTTTGCTACTTGCTTTGTTTAGTAGCGAATTCCTTCACAGAGAGGGAAAGGGCCTGGGAAGGCAGGGTGGGGGTGTGGGAGATGCTGGAATTTGAGAGGGAGCTCAGATTGTTGGTGGAACATATTGCTGTCTGTGTAGAAAATGTTCACAGCAGTTACAACTTTGGATGAATATGCATTAGCGGCAGCGCTGCAATTTGCCAGCGTGTGCCACGCTACACTTGGAGACTTGGCAAGATGGGTAATTATCTCCACATTATGTGCCTTGTCTCTTTCTCTTCTTAATTAAGTAACTAATCTGGTGGAGGAGAGCTCTGTTTGTGTTTGTTTGGCAGGTGCAGCCTCGTGACAGTTGTCTGGAGAAGTTTCTTGGAAATTTATGAGACTTTCAAAAAACAAACTGCTCGGAGCTGAGCCGACCTGCTGGAGCCTGGGAGAGTCAGAGCCGGGCCCCGCCCGGAGTGCAAGGCAATGTGGCAGTTGTCACTGCTCCTGGACTGGGGGCTTCTGCTGACTGGGCCCATCAGGGGCTCTGAACTTCCGGGGTGGCGGGAAGTGGGGTGCTCCAAAAGGTGAGCGCTCCTTGTGGAAAGGAGAGAGGTCAGAGCCCAGGATTAGAATAGCAGTGTGTTCTCCCGTCTACCTTGTTTCCTTCTGGGTTTTTCTTTTTGAGCAGATTTTCCCCTGCAGTGCTTCAAAGCTCTCTGTAAAGGGATAGATTAAACAAGCTAAGTGCTAACCACTTATTGAAGACTGACCCCACGGCTTATGGACAAACCTACTGACATGAAGGTGCTTGCCTGGGCAGATGACCCAGGCCAGTGACCCAGGAGGTGTCGGGTCTCCAGTTCTGCAGCGCGATCACTCAGCCCAGTGCACAGACCACCTCTCAGATGGCTTCTCCAGGCTGCGCCCAGGCTGGCCCAGGAGGGTGGAGGATGGTGCAGCTTCTTTTGATGTCCAGAGGTTAATTGCAGGGGAGAGGTGGAATGGGCCAAGCCAGCCAACGGTAGGGTGTCTCAGGTCCAGGGATGGCAATTAAAGGAACTACAAAGGAAATGCTAGTGACCACACCAAATCTTTGGGGCACACTTGTGTGTCACAGACAATGTCAATCGTGGGAAGAGTCCATTGAACAAAAACAGATACAGGCAGACACAGTGTGGGCTGCTCTGCTTGGATGGCTGTGCTGGCCCCAGGGGCCCCTGCTCTGAGTTCTGTTTCCTGACTGGAGGTGATGAGCTTGCCTCCTGTGTATTTGTGCACCCTCCCAACACACACACTTGCTCAGTGAAATCAGCTGTCAGACTCCTCCCTCGAGTGGCCTGTCCCAGGGGCAGGGTGGGGCTGCGGAAGGCAGAATTCTGTGATGCCTCCCAAGATTACCAGACCCCGGGCACACATACTTCCTCCTGTCAGTCAGCCCCTAACCCTGGTCCTGCTTGCAGATGTAGTTCAGATCCCTAATCAGTCAACCTTCAGTAGAAAGATTATTGCGTGAGGCTGACCTAATCATGTGGGCCCTTTAAAAGCAGAGTTTTCTTGGCTGGTTGTAGAGGAGAAAGCCAGAGATTGGAAGCGTGGGAAGGGTTCAATACACATTTTCTGGCTTGAAGATGGAGGGGGTCACATCACAAGAAATTGCAATGGCCTTCAGAAGCCGAGGGCAGTCTTCCAGCGGCAGCCAGCCGGTACAGGTGGTTCTCAGTCTTACAACCACAAGAACTGAATTGTACCGAGAAGGCTGAGCTTGAATGTGTACTCTTCCTCAGCGCATCTACATGAGGACACATCTTGGCCAGCACCTCGGTTTTATTGTGTCATACCTAGCCACCTGCGCTAGACTTCTGACCTCCAGAAACTAAGGTAACAGACGGGTGCTCTGGGAAGCCACCTGTTTGTGCTAATTTGTTACGCAACAACAGGAAACCAATACAGGTGTTAAGCCTCCCATGTGGCCTGTGAGAAAAGTTTCGTGAAGAGACCGCCATTTCTTTTATAATCCAAGCACATGGGGGCTGGGCCCCCAGTCCAGATTTTGCCACTGGCTTGTTCAGTGATCTCAAGCAAGTCATGTCTCCTCTCTGGGTTTCAGTCTTTTCTTCTGTAAAAGCAAGAATGGCCTCCAGGTTCCTTGCAGCCCCTTAGAGCACGCTCACTGCAATTGCGGCTGTAGACACTGATGGAATAAAACGCATGGGTGTGGCCACCTGGAAGCACAAGATCTCTGCTTTCAAGGTCAGAGCAGTCCTCCCCTGAGACTGTTCCTGTATGGCCGTATTCTGCTCAAACGCCTTTCATGGATCTCGATTGCCTGTAGGAAAAAAGAAGACCCTCCTCTCTTTGCTATTCAGGGTCTACATGATTTGGGTCCGGTCTGACTTCTGACCCTAGGCCCCCTGCTCCCCTCTGCGCTCCTGGGTTCCACCCACAGACCACATATCGTGACTGTGTTCCTCCTCCTTCATTTTCTACGTGCCCCATCTCTGTTAACCACACAATTAAGCAAATGAACTTCCCATTTTCTAATTTAGCTCTAGACCTACCTGTTCTAGGCAGCCTTTCTTGCACTTCTATATGAAAAGGCACTCCTTTGGTGAACATAAGCAACTCACCTCAAACTAGCTTGTGGAGAAAAAATGGGGACTAGAGATTCATGTAACTGCAGAATCTAAGGTTAACTTTAAGCGCAGATGGGTCCAGGGTAACACAGTTTGTATTTGAAACTTTGCCTCTCCCTATCCATCTCTTTTCATTGTTTCCCTCTGTCAGCCAAGGCCCTTCCTAATATGGGGATTCCTTATGGCTTGTAATTTAAAAGATAGATGTACATATCTTTCTCCCTCAGTATCTCTATAGTAAAGATCGGAGGAGACCATTTTCCAGTAGACAGATGACACTGTGATTGGGCAGGAGGGTATTGAACCAATCATTGCATTCAAGTTGGTAGGTACTTCTTTCATTGGTCAGAGTATGTCCTGAACCAATACTGTTCAAATAGATGCACTTTTCTGATTGGTCAGAGGAGTACCTGCCTAAGCTTTGCTGGGAGGACAGAGGCTAGGGCTGATGACTCACTCTGGTCATGTGGACTGAGCGGGGGTGTAGTCCTCCAAGGAAAAGCAGAATGACTGAGAAAAGTGAAAAATGGGGCTGGTCAGACAGAAACAAGAAAATGCCAGTCCTATCCTCACCTTGTCCTGCTCTGGATTTCCATGAGCTTATCATCTTTCCTTTTTAAAAAAAAATTTTTTTTTTGACATAATCGCACACTACCCATTGCAGGAGAAGCTCTGTGGCTGATTTCATCAATTACATAACAATTTATATGTGCAGAGAAAATATAACGTTTTTTTTCATACCTAACCAGATTTTCCTCCTAATTTTGGTGAGCAAGAGAAAAAAAATTAACTAATTGTCTATTATGATTGAATATAGTTAGCTCTGATCATTTTAAACACTCCCATTAGGAAAGTTGTTTTTACTCATTTGAGTAACAATACTCACGTGTTGCATTTGCTAAGATGAGGGTCCAAGTGTGTATATAGAGAGAAGCTTATAAATCTTTGTTAAACCATGTGATGGGGGGGGGGATGAGCCCCGAAGTACCTGAACTTCTTTCTTCCCCCACCCTGTCTATGTGAACGTTGTGTGTTCTGGGCAAAAGCCCACCAGCACCGGGGGCTGACTCAGCCTCTCCTCAACCCCCTCCAGACACATTCCTGCAGGGGGGTCCAGCCAGTTCTGTGTCCAGCCTACTGGCCTTCAGTCTGCTCCTAGCCTCGCTGAGGCCGTAGACCATACAGTAGGGAGAAGAGTAGAGCTTTACACTCAACACATCTCTCCTTTCTATCTCCAAATCTTTACTGAATGTTAATGGCAAGCAAGGCATCAGATTTGTCCACTCATTAGGAAGACTTTATGAACTGGGGCAATTGATATGCTAATGAGAAGATAAAGGAATTTAGAAATCCTCTTTGAGACAATAGCTTGGCTTACAAAACTATTGATGCATTATCCTGTTCTGTGTGTCAATAACCAAATATTACCTCAATCTTGCTTTCTGCATTCCTTTCAGGCAGATAGTTCCCTGGGATAGACCAAGGAGATTGCCCTCCAAGAAGGCAAAAGAGAAAGCACATTAAAAATTAAAAACATCAGCCATGCGTTTCCTCCTCCAGATTGCCTGCTCCTGGAGGCAGGAGCCACATGGCAACTCACAGCACCCAGGGCAATGCCCTTGCTGAGCTGTCACTCAGTGACTGCTCCCTGGCTGGGCAGAGCTTTGCTCTGTGAGCAAAACTTGGATCACTTTATTTTGTTAAGTGCCTTGTGCCATTAACGTCATTAATTAATTCCTGCAGCAGGTAGTTACCGGGTACCTGCTGTGTGCCAGGTACTGTGCTAGGCACTGTAGAAATACAAAGATGGACTAAAGCTGGAAGGCATGATGTTTGCTGAAACACCTGCGATTCAAACAACTAACTACCTCAAGTTGGAGGGACTGCTGGGTAATGAAGTGGATGTTAACAGTCCTCCGGGGGTTCCTACCCACTTCCCATGCTGCCTCCTTGAAGGCTGCTTGAAGCATTCGGCACATTTCCAATGCTCCGTTTCCACTGCGCTCCTCGTTGCTGTCAAGCATGCAAAGACCTCTGTTTCTTAGAAATGTTTAATGTGTCACTGCCTGACCTGATCTATAAATATTGGTGCCCGCAGTGCCAACTCCCTGATGCTTGATGGGGAGGCCACCCTGGAAGTGCGGTTCAGTTGAGCACCTGATTTATTTCTCAGGTTACAGACCAATGAGAATTCTTAATGGAAGTAGCTTCTTTAGTGACCCAGGAAATGTGGAGAGGGCCGAAGCTCTCTAAATCCTTTCCTCTTTGATTTTTTGACCATAACTGATTTGCACTTCATGGTCTACCCTCAGAGACAGCCCTGCCTGGGGATTGATTCTGGCTTTGAGAAGCTCACAAAAGCTGAGTGTAAATTTCAGACCCATTGCAGCTAAAATAAGCAAATGAGGCTGCTGTAATTTTAGGACAGCAAATGGATGATTGCAGAGTAGAGCTCAAAGATGCTGTTTTTGAAGACAAAGAGAAGGTGATAGTTTGCCAAAGGGCTTTGCCAGAGATGACCTAACTGCTGAGCAATTTGGCATGGGAGCAATACTAAACTTGGAGAATCAAATTTGAATTCTAGGCCAGGATCTGCCACTGACTGGCTGTGTGACCTTGAAAAAGTAACTGTCCATCTCTGGGTTTTCCTTCATTGGTAAAATAGTTGGACTAAACAATTTTCAAAATTCTTCCCAATTTCAGGAAGGCATGGCTTTGTGGTCCAGCTGAGATTTCCTTGTCTTGGCACATTTGCAGATCTGCATGGGCTTCAGACTGGCTCATTGCAGCGGCCATGGAGTACTGTCGTGGCCAACTTTATACGTACATAGAGAAAGTGGCTACCACTCAGGAGCGTGAAGGTAGGGTGCTACCTGGTCCTGTGTCCAATGAGCCTCTTTTTAAAGCAAGTTCTAGAGATGCAATTGGGTTAAAGCATCACGCGTAGGGTGGGTGGGATATAGGTAGCTGGCCCATCCAAAGGGAAGAGCGGACGGGATTCTGACACTGAAACTTGTTCTTACCCTGCTGTTGACTAGCTGTGTGATCTTGGATAACTTTCTCTGTACTCAGCATCCTCTTCCAATGAGAAGATTCTCTCTAGAATACCTTCTAGTCTCACATGCTCCCACGCCATGATCGTGTAAGGCAGTGCCTCCCTCATTAAAACAAATCATAAAACCTTGAACTCCCCAGGGCTCAAGAGGAGCACAAGTTTCTGCAGAAAACACAAACATCTCCCTGGGCAGCAGAAATCAGAGTGCGTCCTTCAAGGAGGCACGACTGAGTGAGAACAGATGAGAAATCATTAAACAGCAGTCTTCCCTGGGGGGCTTTGAATTCTGCTTTAATGAGGGCTGCTGTTCCTTTCAGAATTCACTGGTCAGTCATAGTGTGTGGTACGAAACCAGACAGGTCTAGAGAAAGTCAGAATGACAACTTCATCACAAACTGCTATTAACTGGGCACCTACCGAATATCAGCCTCTGGTTCTCATTCCTTGGGTTGCCAAAATCCAAACCCACTTTCTGTGGTGGGTCTTGGTGGGAGGCAAAGCATTACAAAAAGGTGAGATGCTTTCTCCCTAGCACTGCTGGAGGACTCGGGGCGTGGACACGTGGCTCAGGCCCCATCAGTTGCCGCTGTCTAGACTCCGAACCATAAGCGATTTGAATAGACTCACAACAGTTGGGCAGCAGTGGACATGGGGCAAGGACCCTAGCTAGCTTGTTCTTACTAAAACCTGATTGTGTTGTCTGCTGCTTGGCTGTCTGCAGCTCCCTTAATTTACCTACTTTCCAAACCTTATTTTTCAGATTCCTGTTGACTTTGAGAGTCTTTTCTGCTTGTGGTAACCAGAGCTGGCTTCCATTGCTTTCAGCTCAGATTCTGAGCTGATACTTTGCTCTTACTTAACAATGACCCTCTGGGAAACTATATCAATACCTTTCGGTATCACTGAAAATCTTGGTGCTGTCTTGCCCCAGTCCCTGTGATGACCAGTTCTGAGCAGACTTTACCAGCTTTGCCCTGTAGCTCTTACTTCCTACCCCGGGGCTTCCGTGATTCCAAAGCATGAGGCATCTGGGAGAGCCAGTGTGCCAGAAGGCATCTGTGGAGTCACCCATGAGCAGTGAGGAACAGAAGCCAGTGGAGGAATGTTCTCTCTGTTCCTCTCCCAGGTGAACAGTTCTGTGATATAGTTCATAGGCCTCTCAGAAGGCCACCCAGCAGTGGCCTATTCAATAATATGGAATTATATGAGAGTCCCATCTTGCATGTTCCATTGGCTGGTCCTTCACTCCTGTTCTCTGGATCCCTTGCAAAATGAATGACCTGTTTCTTGGTCTCTGCTTTGGGGGTTGGGGGACTGAATCTCAGACTGGAACGGAGCCTTGGAGACATTAAGGAGCTTGTTCTCAGATCACACGAAGCACAGAACAAAGTCCTCAACCTGGATGGCTTTGGCTCCACAGTGTTTGACCTTTTCCTTGCCATAGTGCTCAATGAGTGGGGAGAGCATAGGGCTGGTCTCTGAGTCAGTGACAGGGGGCTATCCTGGTTCTAGCAGACTGGTTCTGCTTTACCATGTCAGGTTGCGAATCACCGGCAGAGATGAAGACGTTAGCACCAAGTAGCCCAGTGGGTAGGGTGTTTACTGAGCAGCAAGGGGGTGGCTGTTGGGCACTGAAGACCAGAGTCTGGGTGCTGAAGGGGAGATGCCAGAGTGTAGCAGGGAGAAGGGGCTGATGACAAAGTTCACTCATCTTACACAGTCCAAAGATGAGCACGGATCCAGGCAGGTAACAATGAAGAAGCAGAGGAGGCAAGGGCCTCAGTGGACGTCTCTGGGTTCAAGTCCTGCTGTCAGCACTTGGTGACCCTGGACAAATCACTGTGCTTCCCTTTTTTCAGGACACCTCTCTGTGCGCGTGTGCCTTTCCGTCTCCCTGTCCCTGTCTCTCTTATCCTGCCATGAGCTGGAGTGGTTTCCTCACAGGCATGGCTATGCGTGACTGCTCCACAAGCTCTCGCTCCCATAGCTGATTGGACCAGCGGCTACTATCCAAACAGCCATCCAGGATCTCTCCTCTTGCATTTGGAATATGGCCTAAGAGACAAAGTCTCTCAGAGGCTGGAAGTAATACGTCCATGGGTGTAGCTGGCAGGCAGCTGTGATTTGTGCAGCAGCTAGAAATGGAGAGAGAGCTGGCCTGCAGAGAGCATGAAGCAGAGACTCAGAGAGAGCTGAAGAATGGGGCTGGGATGTGGAACTTGAGTGCTGTCAGACCCTCTGCAGCGCCTTCCTGAAGCAGTATCCTGTCTCTGGGTTCTGGGAGTCACTCAGTATCTTTACAAAACATAGGAAATTTTGCAGGCCACAAGTAGACAAATCAGTGTTTCCCAAACTCTACCTGAGATCAGTGTTTAAATGAAGACCATACTGCAGCAGGTTGGGGCTATCACCTGACCAGGATGCTGCAGGTCCAAGAGCCACTCTGGGACTAGCAAGGATTTAGGCTCCCTGGGTTAGGAATTACAAATGAATGGCCTGTTAGAACCCCAAATCGGCCAGCAGGGTTGAAGCCAAGTAAATATCCTAAGCAGGGGCAAAAAACTCACTAGTTTTAATTAATGAAAAAAATGATCTGTTTATTAGCACATCCTTGCTAAAAAAAATACCATTTTATTTCTTGCAATAGTGCACAGGGAATAATTGGCCTAGCAAGGAAAGAATAGATAAGCACACATTGTAATTAGCATATCAATGACCAATAATTAAAAAGGGGTTTCTAAAGAGCTGGAGGATGTTGGAGCAGTTTTTCTCTCTCTTGCAAATTCTCACATAGTTTAGATATCCCCACGTTCTTTTGGCGTGCTTGCATCTATTGTTTGGGCGAGCCTGTTTTACGGAGCAGCTAGGGCAACACGGAACTTCGCGTGTGGCTACCAGCGCTCACAGATTCCTCAGCAATGCAGCCCCATTGGCGGTGCCAATCTCCTCACCGAAGACATTGCTTTTGTTTTATTTTCTCTTTCAAGAAACTGACATCTTAGCGCCTCATATCCATCTTAGTTTAAACAAATGTTTTGATTACATCCAAGTGAGAGCCCAACAAAAGCTGTTGGGACTGAACTGACGCATTCGCTATTAGTTTTAGACAATTTGTTCTAATATTGTCTGGAATCATTCGTTTACACACCCATACAGATTTGATTACTTTACTTGTTTCATTAATCTTTATTTGTTTAATCATCTGTTTAATCTGTTTAATCATTGGTTTAAGTGGAAAGATTACATGAAGATGTTTAGCGTTGGCTCCTACAGGCATTCTGACGTGGAGGCGGAGTTCCTTCTTGACTATTTATTGCGTTCTTTTATGGGGCTTCATGATCCACTTTATAGCCTATAGGATGCTTCAGGGAATTCAATAATTTAGCAGTTCTTCACCATTGAACATGATATATTCTTAAAAATGTTATTTAAATAAGGCGTATTTGTGGAATACTTGAACTCCAATTCTGGGCTTACGGTTCCTCCTCTCCCAAACAAATGCAACATTTAAATTGGCACCGAGACTACTCTTTAAGCAATTGGGAAGGTCTGGGAGATGGATATTCTCAAGAATGAGAGGAGGGTTTCTTCCATTTAGGCTTGTTTGCTCTGAGAGTCCAGGCAGTGCCCAAGAGGTGATGTAGCACTGTACCTCTCAGGAATGTTGCCCCCCTCCACCATCCCGCCTACCCATCTCGTGATCGTTCCGTGAAGAGGCTTCCTCCTGGGCTCCTAGAGTTCAGTGTTCATGTACTACCAGTTCCTGAAGCTACTTTTCCACTCCTGCCTAGCTATCTGGGAACTTCCCTGTGCTTCTTTTCATCATTCTTTTCTTTTTTTTCTTTTCTTTTCTTCTCTTTTTTTCTCTTTTCTTTCCTTTTCCTTCTCCTTTCCTTCCCCTCCCTCCCTCTCTCTCTTTCTTTCTCTTTCTTTCTTTCTTTCCTTTTTTCTTTCTCTTTCTTTCTTTCTTTCTTTCCTTTTTTCTTTCCTTTTTTCTTTCTTTCTTTCTCTCTTTCTTTCTTTCTTTCTTTCTTTCTTTCTTTCTTTCTTTCTCTCTTTCTTTCTCTCTCTCTCTCTTTCTTTCTCTCTCTCTCTTTCTTTCTTTCTCTCTCTTTCTTTCTTTCTCTCTT
>CM052538.1:104877899-104907330 GCA_028533065.1 Trachops cirrhosus
TCTTTCTTTCTTTCTTTCTTTCTTTCTTTCTTTCTTTCTTTCTTTCTTTCCCTTTCTTTCTTTCTTTCTTTCCCTTTCTTTCTTTCTTTCTTTCTTTTCCTTTCTTTCTTTCCTTTTTTCTTTCTTTCTTTTGCATCCCCAGAGGAGCTGCCCAAGCTAGTTTGGAAGACTGTGGGATAAGCTGGCAGCCACGTTCCTCAGGACACTGTTCCCAGATGGGGCCCTTCAGTGTGTTATTGGGCTGTGGGCATCACTGCAGTGGCATGCTTAGTGGAACTGCCCAGGGAACTCACAGACTTTTAACCGCAAACAGGGCCTCCACCCTCTGAAGTTTTCCCTCTTCCATCAGACTTTGAGCTCAATGTTCAGAGAGGTGGGGCTGCTGGCTGTCCAAAATTGGTACCAGGCTTTGGAACAGAGAAAAATAAGTTTTGGTAGTTCCTTGTATTTAAAGGGAGGTGAAACAGGTGATGCCTAGTTCCATAATTAGAGGTCCTGATGACTGTGGAAGCTAGAGAGGGTCTTTAGCAATGAGGGGAACTCAAGGAAGAGGGAGGAAGACAAGATGAACTTGAACAAAGGGACTATATACAAAAGAACACAGTCTTTAATTGTCTTTACATATGATGTTTTAGAACAGAGTCAACTAATTATTGTGGTGGAAACCACAACACGGATAAGGAGTGAGGGCACATGGGCAGTAAAGGGGTACAGAGAAACTTTGAGGGTGATGGAAATGTTTTATATCTTGTTAGTTGGGTTGTTTCCATTTTAGGACTATTATGAATAAAACTGCTATGAACATCCTTGTACAAAATCTTCATGTGGACATATGTTTTTAGTTCTCTAGTGGTAGAATGGCTGGATCATATGATAGATGCATGTTTAGCTTTATAAGAAACTACCACTAGTGTTTTCCAAAGTGCTTGTGTCCTTGCACATTCCCACCAATGGTGTATGAGACTTTGACTTGGTCCATATTCTTGTCAACACTTGGTATTGTCAGTCTTTTAATTTTAGACATTCTAGGGACATAGAGTGCTATTTCATTGTAGTTTTAATTTTCACTTGCCTACAACTAATGAGAATGAGCATTTTTCATGTGCTTATTGATTTTTCATATATCTTTTTTGTTAAAGGATCTCTTCAAATCTTTTGATTATTTGAAACTTGGTTGTCTCTTATTATTGAGTCATATTTTTCTTTTTATATTTTAGATACAAATCCTTTGTCATATATTCATATTGTGAATATTTTCTCCCACTCTGGTTGCTCCTTTTCATTTTTTAAGTGATGACTTTTAAAGAGCAGAAGTTTTTAATTTTGATAAAATTCACTTAATTAATTTTTTCCTTAATGGTTTGTGGTTTTGTGTCTTATCTAATAAACCTTTACTCACATTGATCTAAGACAACTGCAATGTTGAAAAAATTTTCTCCTATATTTTCTTCTAGAACTTCTGTGTTTACATTCTTATATTTAGGTTCATGATCCACTGTGTGTTAAATTTTTGTTTCAGCACATCTTTTTTTGCCTTTATACATAAATACAAATTTTGCTGCGTATACAATTTACAGATTACTTTCCCATTTCCAAACTCTGTAGATATTTTTACTATGTTTTCTGTCATAGAGCATTTCTGTGAAGAATCTTTTTTTTCTGTGAAGAATCTTGAAGTCATCCTGATTTTACTTCTTAAAGATGATTTATATTTTCAATCAGAATAATCTTAAGATTTTTGTATTATTCTTAAATGTTCAATAACTTCATCAAGATGTATCATGGTATTATTTTTTCTTCATTTTCCCCCTTTAAGGTATAGAGTTATAATTTTTAATTTCAGAAAAATTTTCTTCTAATATTTTGCAAACTATCTTTTTAACTTTTATTTCAAGTATAAGGATTTCTTCTTTACTTAATTATAAAGTTTTAGAAGACATTTTGTGTTTCTCTTATTTACTCTGCCATATCCTTTTGGAGGCTAAGAAAATGATTTAGAAAAAGAATAAATTCTTCCCTGGAAGAAAGAAGTTCTCCAAAGAATGTAAGTTGGAAATAAAAGTAGATGTGTGTGCTACACTCACACAAGCGCACACACATGACTGGAGTATACACGCGGAGATGCGAAGTGGCTCTCTCACCTACACGGGCTTCCTTTTTGGTATGCTTCCATGTTTCTATTTTGTCTACAATGAGCATATATTGCTTTTGTAATAACTCCCAACACTCCAGGCAGAGTTCTGGGAGCAGAAAGGAGGAACCTCATTCAATTGCTCATTTACTCCACATTTGCTGAACACTAACTTCCCTTTCACCAGAGATTTAACATGTTTCCTCTTATTCAGGCTGGAACTATGATTCCAAAGAGAAAATTAAGGGCTGGAAGTTTGGCTGCTGGTGTAAACAATCTCTGAAACAAAGGAAGTGTCCCTTATCCACGAGCCCTGGAGGCCTAGGTCCTGGGCACTCCCCTGTGTGAGGCAGACTGGCTGCCCGTGGGGCAGGTTGGCCTGCAGATGTGTCTGACTGACCAACACACTGGCTACTTTTTATTTATTTTTTTAAATTTCTGAGCCTTTAACTGGGAGATGTGCTTCCAGTCTTCCACAGTTTTCTCAGCCTGTCTCTCTAGGGTACCTAGGTCTGCTTCACTCATTTTTGATGCCTGCCTGCTCCCTGCAGGCATTTGAGTTCGTGACCTGCTGGTCCAGGCCATGGTAAAGGGGTGTCCCACAGATGCCAAAACAAGCTCCTTCATACTTTATTTTTCTTTATTTGTATTTATGTACTTGCACCCTAAGACCAAAAAAGGGAGACGAAGGTAAGTATACATGGTGTGTGGCATCATTTGCAGTTCAGAGGGAGTGGTGGCTTGGGTCCTGAGCTTCACAGTGGCTAAATCAAAGAAGGCAGCCCAACCAGTTTTACAGTTCAGATTGTCAATAAGTCTCGAATTAACTATTTGCTTAAGAGAGACAAAGGTTTACTTCAAAATCAAGCTCATGAGATGAAAACTGCCTTTCTATGCTTCCCCCAGGTGTGGGAGCTCAGAACCCTAAAGTGACCCCAGCAGAAGCTGTACAAACATACTCAATGCAAAATGTGTGCATAGAAAGCTTGACATCTACTCAAGCTAACTGAGAGGACAAAGGATTTTGAATGTAGTATACAGTAACTTAGGATATCCTTCCTTCCTTCATAGATAGCATTGCTATTTTGTAAGTGAAAACTGAAATATTTCATCTGTATATACAAATTAGCCTGGACTCTGTGCCCAAAGTCTGAAACAAATGGGATCGTTAATATATTTTTAAAGTAACTCAATGTCTTTTGTTTTTTTCCTGCCTAGTTTAGTGGCATGGTATAAAAGGCGGGGTGGGCAGGAATCACAGTTAGTGACTAGGGAGTGAGGATAGAATAGGGAGGATCTTCTAATGTCATTCTGTTGGTTTCTAATCCTGGCTGCTCAGTGGAAATACCTGGAGATTTGTTAACAAATACCATTGCCTGGGTCTCAGCTGAATTTTGAATCTCTGGGGTGTGGTCAAGAGAATTATTTTTGTTCAAATTCTAAAGTGCAGCCAGGGCTTTGAGCTCTGATCCCTTTGGGCCAATGGTTCTCCCGCTTGAATGCATGAAACCCACCTAGCGAGCTGGTTAAATGCAGATTCCTGGGCTTCACCCCTCCCTAATTTAGTAAGCCTCTAGAGTGAAGCCAGCATTAACAAAAAACTGAGCTAGTCTCTCTCCCCACCTAGTATCACAAAGTATATGATGTGTCTTAGCATGTGGAATAAATGAAGAATGGAGCAATTGCTAGAAATGGCATCAGAAACTAGAGAAAAAATTATAATAGAAACCTGAGAGGACGATCATAACTGAACACAAATTTTGACTTTGTTGTTTCTGCAACCACCTCCTCCGTCCCTGCTACCCTGAGGCATCATTCTTACAATACTATGGAACTTTGCCAGCCACAGCTTCCCTCACCTGAAAAATGGGAGGGCAATCCATGGTGCACAGAATGGTGTTCCTCCATAGCCACTGAAGGGGAAGGGGTGGAGGACTGGCCATTTCTAAAGGAGCCAGGGGTGGGTGTCGGGGCCCCCCCTCTCGTGCGTGCTGCCAGCATCACACAAGTCATCACGCCTACCAAGCCAGGAGGTGAGCTTCCGATGGAAATCTCCCAGCTGCCTGTTGCCAATGCCTGACAGTTCATTTCACATGGGAGGTTAAAGACACTTCTGTCTTGAGCAGGCATTTCCCATAAGCCAAGAGATGGGCTGGGAACTGTCTAAAGCAGCAAGTCAGCAGGCGGCAGGAGCAGCGGCAGACACGCAGGGCCCTTGGCCTGCTCCCCCAGCCAGCCGGGCTGTCTGAGACCCAGTTGAAGGATGAATTTTCATGTGACGTCTGTGTTTTCACTCCGAGGGACTCGATAGGAGCTGCTGCAATATTTCACCAGCTCTTGTGTTTGTCGGCTCCACTAATCATCAGCCTCAATCACTGGTGCGATATTTTATGAATTAATAAAAATGATCGCGGGCAGTCCAGGGGGACCTGGAGAAGAAATGTGCGCAGTAGAATTTTAATGAGCACCGTGGGGAATTTCCACCCCTTCTCACTTTTTTTTCTATCTTTCCTTCTCTCTTCCACACCCCTCCCTGAAAATTTTTCTTGCCCACCTTCCCACTGTGGCCCCCCACTCCCCACCTTTAGCAAAATCATAGCAGGAGTTGCTCTAAATCACTGTCACGCAAATTAGGTGTTTTTCCTCAGCCTGTTGTTCGGCCCACAGCGCTGCCAGCCAGGGCCCCAAATGTGCCCTGCGCACCTGCTCTCTGTCCTAATTGAGCAGATGATCTGCCGATTTGTCATGCTTAGCCCAGTCCCCCTTCCCCTCCCCCCCTCCCCCCACAGCCAGCCTTGGCTCGCCGGGAACAACGGGCAGATGTCAAGCTGTGTGTGTGTGTGTGTGTGCACGCGTGTGTGTTATGACAGATCTTGTACTCATTATTGAATAATTCATTGTTTCGTTAATGTCTTCGGATACCATCTCTCACTTCCTCACTCTTCCTCTCTCTCATCTGGCTCGCTGGGGAAAACTTGATTATGCCTGCTGCTCTGACGACAGAGTATACAGATAAAAGATAATTGCTTGGCTTGACTCCTCCATTGATATGAAAATAAGATTTAAATTATTCACTCCGGTTTAAAGGTTAGTTGAAGGTTATTACAGGGGATGAAGGGGGAAAAATCACTCTTTATAACGTTCAGGGTTGAGATAAGACAGGTTTGAAAGGGCCTAATTTGCACTGAAGGCAGAAGCGCCTTGTTGTGAATAAACTGAGAGTCCCTCCAGAGATTTTAATCTGGGGGAAGTCAATTATTTATAAGCAAATTACGGCCGGCTCTCATATCTGCGAGACGCTCCGTGTCATAAATCAGCGCGAGGTGGTGTCTGCTTCCTTCTCAGCACCCAGTGCCGCTTGATCTCTGAGTCCGGCCTCGCTGGCGGTGGGAGTTTAACAGAGCTCCCGACTGGAAAGGTGGGCTGCCTTGCTGGGGGCTCTCTTTAAAAGATAACAGTACTAATATAATACCATCTTGGCTTTGGTGTCTGTGCCTCTGCTCCATCAGGACAGCCCTACCTGGATGCAGCTCCTTCTTATCCACGGCATTTGCCTTCCCAGGAGTTATGTAGCTCAGCTTTATGTAAGAAAGCAGCTCAGAGCTGCTTGCTCCTAGGGGGGCAAATCTCTGGCCTGAGGACCCATAACTGCTGGCCTTCCATGTTCCTGGAAGTTGGGCACTGTTTCAAAAAATGTCCAGCGCCCTCCTCAACAACACCTGTGCATTAATCATGGGTGGCCATTTCCATTTAAAAAAAAAGAATGAGGGAAGAGAAACCTCTCATCTACTTTTGGACCAGAAGGTACTCCCTGCCCAATGCTGCAGAATGGCCCAGGAATGCCCCTGAGAGCTGCTGGGTGAGAGACTTGCTTCTGGGCTGCGTTCCTCAGACTGTCCTTTTACTGCGCCTTCACAGGAAACTGCAGGTAGGGCGCCCTCCCCACCAAACCTCCATCCCCGGGACTGCTTCAGGAGAATATGTGGCCTCAGAGAATAAGGCCATTGGGTCTCTACAAAGGGTCCTGGCTTGGATGTCCTGCAGCTTCCCACAGTGATGGGGTGGAAGCACTGAAGACACACCAAGGCAGGGGCCTGGACAGGTATGCTTGCCCTCTGTCTGGCTGCTGCCTCTCCAGATGTTTGCAAAACCTCCAGGCTGTCAGCCCAGGGTTGTTCTCCACCAGGTTTCAGGAAAAGTCTGGAATAGCCTAGACTTGCAGAGGGTCCTGGCCTGGCAACAGAGAGGGCTGACCTGTCTGACTCAGGGGCAGTGTGGGGAGCAAAGAGCAGCTGGCAGCAATGGTAGGAGGAAACTTGAAGCCTCAAGTGGAATCAGTGCCACTTCTGAGCAGGGAGCTTACAGAAGACAGTCTTCACCCTATTCAGCCTGGAGCCAATGACCTTCAAAAGCTCTGCAGGCAAAACAAATGGGCTGTGTGTGTGTCTGTGAGATATTCGCACAGACATTCCCATACCCATATGCTAAAGCAAAATGCACACTATGCAGTGCATTTTGTGCAGCTTCCTCACTGAGGCGCTGAGAAGCCAAACGACTTGCCCAAAGTCACACAGCAAGTAATTGATAGAGCTTAGACCCAAACCAAGCTCTCCTGACACCCCACTGATGCTTTCTTAGCTGTGTTTTCTATCTAATGTTTGAGATGCAGGATACAGTGAATGTTGCTTCTCATCTTACAATCTTGCACCTCATGGACACCTCGTGGAGGTGGGATGAGGGATGGGCTTAGTTCTTCATATGGACAGGTGTCTCCTAGGTCCCTTTGAGTACTAAGTTCTGTAAATATGAATTTAGTAAAATATTTCTCCAGGCACATTCTCAGGGGCAGAAACCCTACCATTCATTAAAAGAAAAGACATTTGCTGTGTCCTTAACCCACACAAGGCATGCTCCAGGCCTTGCGAGGGGCACAGGTGACAGGACTCACAAAGATCTGGTCAGTGTACAGGAACAAAATGTTCAAACAAAAATATTAAGGTAAAATGAGCAGATGAATCCAAGCCCATAGTTGTGAGTGAGCAGCATGAGTGAAATGCTGTAGGCGTCCCTGTCAGGAGGGACTGCAGCGGATGGACAAAGCAGGTAGGTCCAGCTTCTGGGAGGAAGATGCACTGAGATGGGCAGAAAGGGGATGGAAGCTACGGAGAAGGCGGGCTGGAGGTGAGGGGGTGGTGGGGAAGGAGCGGCCACACTGGGGGACTCCTGGACAGCCTCACGCTCCAGGGAGCCCCCGCTGGTCTTGGAGCAGAAGGATGATTGTTGAGGGCTGTGTCTAAGGGAGACCGATTGGAATGAAGAGCTGAGGTAGGAAATCTAAGATGAGGAGGCAGACTAGGGCATGGGGATGAATTAAATATTTTCAGAGATGAGACGATAGGACTTGCTAAAGAAATGTAAAGGAGAAGGAAGCACCAACAAGAGTACAGAAAGAAGAAGAAGGCTTGTTTTGGTGGGGAAATGTGAGGAGCTTACTCTGGGCCATGCAGAAAAGTCTTGCAGACGGTCAATAACCGAGGACAGAGGTGAGCTTGGCCAGGTGGGACCTCTTGTGCCCACATGAAGGGTCTGGGGGAGTGGAGGATGTGCCTTGACAACATGGTTGTCAAGCTGAGCCAGCCCTGGGTTTCTGGTGCTCCTTCCAGGGGGCTGCACTGCCTCGTGGTAGCACCTCTACTCAATGGAGAGAAAAGGAAGTTGCATGCTGTCCCTGTGGCCTGTCCCTCAGCTCACTTCGCTATTAGGGGTGGGAAGGCTTAAAGCTCTTCACTCAGGTAAGGTCTGCAGGAATATCACATAGCGTTTTAATTATTTCAGATCTCTGGGTTCTGGGAGGCCCTGCGAGAGGTGTGGGATGGAGGCCATTCCACCAGCACAAGAGATTGATGGCCAGGCAGGCCCACTAGGTTAATGAGTCTGAGGTCTGCAGGAGATGGGTATCCATCCAATCGGTGGATATTAAAACCCTCCTAATCATTTTTGCAGGCTGACACCCTAATGGGATCCGGCGATGCTCCTGAATTTAAGCTCTCATTACCCATTTCCACCCACAGGTAACAGGTCCTGCTCATTCGCCACAGGCAATTTCCTGCCCCATTAGCTGTGAAAATCAGAGGGCAGCTGGGCCTTAGGGAGCAAAGGAGCCCATTCCCCCTCTTCTCAAACATGGTGAAGTAACCCTGCCTGTAGGATGCTGGGCTTTTGTGAATCCAAGCACAAGGAGAGAATGAAGGGCACCAATGTAAGAGGCTAGATTACGTAGCGCCCATCAAACTGGGCAGAGGGGGAGGGGCGCTTGCTCCCTCTCCCCCCCAGCAGCAGGGCCTGGGATCAAACTTTCAAGCCTACAACATTCATTTCCCCTGCGTTTTATAACAACCCTTCACATCAGACAGAAAATGTGGTCTGCTTTTCAGGATAATTTCTCATCCATCATCTTGCAGGCCTTTGAGTGGAATAATAGCACACATTATCCATCCCCCGGGCCTCACACGCAGACGCCCAATGCCGCCGTGGGCTGGTTTCTGACCACACACTACCTCTTGTTGCCGCCTCTCCGTGCACTTTTCTTTCCTCTGAAACCAGGTTAAAGACGGCAGAGGCCACATCTGCATTAGCTATCTACTGCTGTAGAACAAATGACCCGACCGACACATGGCAGCGGAGAGCAACAGCAAATGTTTATCGTCTCACAGTTTCTGTGGGTCAGCAGTCCTGGAACTCTGTGGTTAACGGAGCAGGTCGTGAGTGGGTCAGTAGAGTGGCCTCTCTGTGAAGTTCTGTGTTTACCTGTGTGGGGTGTGGAGGAGTGTCTTTAGTGATAAATGCTGAACCGGTGCTTAACAGAGCTAGGTGTGTGACTCACTGCACACAGTGATATTCAGGAGCAGCTTAGCTGGGTGGGCCTGGCTTAGGGTCTCCCAGAAAGGAGCAGTCAAGACATCAGCTAGGGGTGGATTCATTTCCAAGGTGGCTGGCTCTCTTGCGCCCCTGGCAAGTTGATGCTGGCTGTTGGCAGAGGCCTCAGTTCCTTGCCACTCCATGAGGTTGCCGAGGGTCCTCATGACATGCCGATAGCATTACCCACGATGTGTGTTCCAGGAGCATCACTGTCTTGTACGACCTAGCCTCGGAAGTCACACTCCATCTTTTGCAAGAAAGCCATAGTTTACAAAGGTCAGATTATCCAGAGTGTGAGGCAACTGCATGAGAGCACAGGTACCAGCAGGCACTGGGACCATCTTGGAGGCTGGCTACTGTGACATCTGATGAACCCACATCCTCTGCAGGCCCTCACTCACAGCAGGTGCTCAATAAAGGGAGCAGGACTTTGTCAGCACCCACCTGGCTTATTTAGTCTTCATATCAGCACAAGAGTGGGTTATTCTTCCCAGCAGAAGAAACAACTCAGAAAAGAGCTTGCTCAGAAGCATGGAAGACTGTCTCTTTTCAAGTTCATGCCCTTTCTTTTCTACTAAACTTCTTACTTTGAGTTAAGGATTGATTCCTCCTTAACAAGAATTCTGTGATAGAGCTGGGGTGGGTGGTATTATGCCCATTTTAGAGATGAAGAAACTGAGGCCCCAAGAATTTAGTGGCAAGCAGCTGGTGCAGGGCTGGCACCACAGTTCAACACTCCTGCCTTTGAGTTTAATGTTCTACCCACCAAAAATGCTGCCTCTCAGTGCATTGTCTGTAGGCTGAGCCTCCCCAGCACTCTCTCCAGAACTCCGAGGGAGAGGGGAAGCTGTGTCCTTCCTGTGGCATGACGAGTGGGTGGAGAGACAGGGACTGGCTCAGTAGGGAGGGGCTAGGACAGGGTGGGGCATCCCTGCCCTGACCCACAGCCCTGACCCACAGCTAACAGGACTTTGCCCCTTTCATGCCACCACCCCAGATCCTCTTTCACTTTTCAGGCTTTAAATCCCATAAAGCCCTGGGGACCATAATTATTCCCTCATAAAAACCTGGGAGGGAGGCCAGGTGTGTGATCTTGTACCTAGTTTACAAATGAGGACATGGAGAGATCCAGAGACAGGTCCCTTTTCTTCAGGCACCTTCCCGCACCTCCTCCAGAACTCCTGTCTGTTTGGTTTTTCCCACAACGCTTAGCACCCCTGACATTCTTTCTGCTTTTCCTCGTTAACGTGTCTCCCTACCCAATCTCAGATGTCGATTTGGGAGGGCAGGGGCATTTGTTTTGTTTGTTCCCTGCGGGGTCTGGCACTCAGGGGACCCTCACAGCATACTCACTGACTCCTCCTACTTGCTGGTGGTGGGGGGCAGAGGCGGGGACCTGTACCAGCACTGCTAGCTCACAGGTGAGGAAACATTCAGAAACCACGGACCCACTCAGGGTCACAGCCAGTAGGCAGCCTGAAGGCACGCCCCACCTCTCTGCCAAGCTGCCTCTCCTGTGTGACCTGTATGTGACTGGGAAAGGAAGAGGGAGCTTTTCCTTCGTCACTCACAGTGGGGTGGGGTTGAGGGTCCAGGAGTGGCTCCTGGCCTTAGGGACACAGCTACCCCCCCCAGAATCTCTCCACTTCCTCCTCTCCATCCCCACCTGCCCAGAAGATGATTGCTCATGTCAATCATGCCCTAGGGACTCCCAGGCCAATCTCATAGCATCAGAGTTGAGAGGGACAATGGGCTCACAGTCCATTCTTCCAGTTTATGGATGGGTAAACTGAGGTCAGAGAGGACAAGAGGCTAGGTAAGTGTCCTTCCAAAAGTGCAGCATTTCAGATGACTGGGCACTCATTTCTGCACCCTCTTCCCTGCTCCCCTACACTGTTATTAATTAACCCCTCCTCTCATCCTCCCAACGTGCTTTGTGGCCCACTGCTTCCCCCTTGTCACGGGAACAAAATCCCACTGCAGGACCCACCTCTCTGGGTCTAGTGTGGGTCTAGCTCTAAGTCATTGGCTGACTTTGGAAACCCCAGTTTCTTTGTGTATAAAGTAGGAGAGGGGAGCCCTAGCCAGGGGTAGAGGGGTCAGTCTGGGGCAGCAGGGGTTGGGGCTGAGACTCTGAACCCTCAGTCCCCTTGGGATTTGCCTGTTCTTTGTAATACAGAAAATCTCCTATCTTCCCTGAGGAGCAGGAGGCAAGAGAAATGGTTTCCAGGAGGCCTGGTTCCCAAATGGTTCCTGAGGTCAGAGTTCAGGGACTTGGCAGCCAAGGATATGTCAGGAGCACAGGGTTTAACAACAGCTTTGCTCTTGTTGATGCCCTTTGGCAGGCACACTAAGTGCTTTCTGTGTGCAAACTCTCCTCCCAGCCTTCTGGGGCACGCTGACCTCACCGCTCACAGATGAGGCAACCGAGGCCCAGGGAGAGATCCAGCACCCGCCCCCTTCCTGGTGGTGAGGCAGGGCCTGGGCCTCCGTGCCCAGGCCGATGACTGCGGGGTCTGCTGCGCCCTTCTCCATCAGCCTTGGAAATGCTCTCAGCTTTTACCTTCGGTGCCCTCAGCCCAGGGTTGTGGCAGAGCACGCTGACGTGGCAGAGCACGCTGACGTGGCAGGCTGTCTAGTCCTGCAGGGGTGCCGCCTCTGCGAGTGGGGGGGCACATGGACACACAGATGCATGCCCTCGCGTGCACACCAGCGTGCACACAAACACACGCGCATGGGCACACATGTAAAGGCGTCTTGTCCTTGTCTAGGCCACGTGGGCCAATGTGCACACACACACGGGTTATCGTCCCACATGTTCCGCTCCATAGGGACTGTAACCTCGCGGGAGCCTCTGGATGCCCCTGGAAAAGCCCGTTCTGTTCTGTGGTTGGTAAGAGATACGGAGCAGGAAAGAGGCTGGTCCCTTCCCTTTCCCTCTGGGATACAGATCCCTATGAGGCCCTCCCTGCACCTTTCCCTGCGTTTCTCCCTCCATGGTTCCATTTCTCCTAGTCATCATGGGCTTCTCCTGTTTGCTTTGAAGGGAGGCAGGGGTGGGGGGCACTGACATGGGGGCCTGCTCGGCCCTGTGCCCCACACTGGGCCTGCTCCCGCGCTGCCCGGCAGTGTTCTCATTGAAACAGCGTCGTCCGACTGTTGCTATTGATTATGGCGAGATTGTGTGTGGCTAAGAGCTCCTCGGAGCCAACTGGTATATTAAGCAATCATTTCTATAGCAGCTGACATAACTCCCCCGGCATCGGTTTGTCCTAATGGGCTTGGTATTACTCATGTGCTAATTGATTGGGCACGGAGGGAAGAAAAACTAAATTCACTTGTGAGGCGATTTTATGGCAGAGCTCATAACAGAGGTAATTTGCTGAAAATGTTCAGTCCCTCTTCGGTTATGTAAGATCATCTGTGTTCCTGTGTTTTATCTCCTCTGCCTGGCCTGGCTGGCTGAGCTCAGGGAGGCGGATTCCCCCAGGACCCGGCTGACAGCCCAGCTTCCCGTCTTCCCAGGAACACGGCTGTCCTTGGGGAATGCTGACAATTAGTGCCTTATGCACAACCTTCTCGCCTCAGGGGTGGCTTTCAAAATATCTCAGCTTCTCCTGTTCAAAAACGACTCTGTCTAAGGGCAAATAGTTATTTTCGGATCAGCCATCTAGTGTTACAAAGCTCTTGTTCGGAAAGGAAAAGAATGAGGGGGGATTGTTACTGTATTTTTTAGAGAAGGACTATTTTGCCTCCAAGAGGGAGGGATGAGAAGGCTTGAAGGGCCTCCTCCTTCCTCTCTCTTCTCCTCCCCATCCCTCTCCCCCTCCTCCCACCTCCCCTCCCTCTCTCCCCCTTCCTCTTTCCTCCCTCCCTCTTCCCTACTTTCCTCTCTCCCTCCCTCCTCTTTCGTTCCCTCAATCCTTCCCTCTCCCCCTCCTTCCCTCCTTCTCCCTCTCCCTCCTCCTTTCCTCTGTCTCCCTCTCCCCTCCTCTCCCTCTCCCTCTCTCCTTTTCCTCCTCCCTCCATCTCTGTCCGCCCCCCACCCCTTCCTCCCTGAAGCAGCCTGCCTTCCACTGACCTCTGGAGGAGTCTCAGCCTCTCCTTGGCACTGGCAGCAGCATCACACTTGTGCCACGCTGGCACCGGTCCTTCTAGTCCTATCTGTCACGACTCCCAGGTTGCCATGGTCTCCCCTCTGGGCTCCTGGTGCCACCCTGGGCAGGTGGAGATGACAGGGAAACATACACATCGCAGATTTCAGGGAGACTGGAGGGAGCAACCAGAGGGGAATGTGGGGGCTGCTGGGGGAGGCACTGATTTTATCTGGCCTGTATTTCCCCATCCCTGGTTATCCTGGGATAATTAATAGGTTTAGAACATTTGCCTCTGAGCCAAGCTAGGTGAGTAGTGAATGAGGGAGAGAGGGGTCTGATTGCTCAACTCTGTGGCGGGGAAGAGGGCAGTTTTATGAAAGACTGAGGGGACCGCCTCCAGTGTGAGTGGTTTGGGGCCTTCGGGATGGCCCTGTTCCTGAATGAACGCGGTCTGCTTTGCCCCCATCTGCCTGAAAGCCCACCAGAGAGCATTATCCAGGTCTAGACAGATATTCTATTTAAAGTACATGAAATACAAATACTCCTGGGGAACAAACTCCCTGGGTTTCATTGGTCACTACTCGCTGACAAAGGAAGTTCCCCTGAGGGAAAGGTCCACTGGGGACAGCAGCGGGGACAGCAGCGGGGACAGAGGCAACAGCATGGGCTTGGGCAGAGCCCGGTTCCCTCTCAGCCTTGGGAGTTTCCCATCCTGTGCCCTCGGAAAGTCCCTGGGAAGCAAAGGTATGGTGACATACCACCGCACACAGCTGGGGGGCGTTAAATGAGGCGACGGTTGTGTGGGTCTGGCCAGAGCCTGGCCCAGAGGAAACACTCACTAAGGAAGTGGTGGGTACTATTATTTGGGGTCACAGGTGGGCCATTCCTTGCCCCTATGCCACAGTGGGCAGAGTTCCTTCCTGAGGTCCCTGAGCTGGTGTGAGCCCCAAAGGCCAGCTCACGCCTGTCTCCCAGGGTGCCCTTGGTCAGCCTCCACCGCTGAGATCAGGAGGTCTGGGTGGAGAACGTGAGGAGGAGACATATGTAGAGAGCAAAGTGGGGCATGAAGGGAGGGAAGAAAAGAGTTAAAGGCAAAGGTAACTGCGTAGGGAGGGAGTAGAGAGGGCGGGGTGGGGACTGTCAGTCATGGCCTTCAAGGCTCAAAGGGGTTCTGGGCCAAAAGAAGAGTGAGAGAGGACATGAGTGTCCTGTGGAACTGAATTTAAATTGTGAACAGTAAGTGGCAAGACAGGCTCTCCTTTCTAATTGCCATTCTTTCTGGTAAGAATGCAAGCTCTATGAGGGCCGGCTTTGTCTTCCACCGCTGTGTTCTCAACACCTGGGGCCTGCACTGTGCGTTTGTGCTCGCTATGTCCTGAACCAGTGTGTCTGTGTGTGCGCGTGTGGACGCACGCCTGTGCTCACCGAGAGAGCCAGCCCCACCGAGGGCAGGGGATGCCCCAAGTGTGCCTGGGTCCCAGCCACTCTCCCGCTACTGCTGAGACCTGTGCCCATGCGCCCTCCCTCCCCAGGAAGCTGGGTCCCTGGCCCTGTTCCGCCCAGCTGGTGGGCAGGCGGGTGCAGCAGCCCAGTGTGGCCACATGGTGGGGGAAGATCCCCTTCCTCCTCTTCCTCCTTTTCCAGCCTGGGTCTTGCTGCTGCATCTCTTGCCATCACGAGCCACCCTGTCTGTAGGTTTTTCCCTTAAAGGCCACAGACCCCAGCAGGGTAGACTCCTTTCCAAACTTGCCTTTGGTTCTGCGGTGTCTTCCCAAGCCCATTGTAGGAAGATCATCTTCAGCGGGCATTATCTGGGACTCACCTGGGGCCCTTCCCCTTCTCAGGAGGAGGACCCCCTCACCTCCACCTCTCCTGTCATTGCCACATGGTTTGAGGAGCACTCCCACAGTCACGCTGCATGTCGCTGCAACCCAATGTCCGTGCCTGGAAGGAAAACGCCCTTAGTCCAGGGCAGCTCAAGCAGCCGATTTTTTGCCTTCGCAGCACCTGTTGCTGGAGGCTCTGGCCCACGCAGAGCATGCTCCGCAGACAGCCATGTGTTCGGTCACTGCACCAATTGACCTCCCAGGGCTCCCTCTCAGGGTCTCCAGGCTTCAGCTGGCTGCTGATTTACCAGTGTGCCCTCTGCATGCAGCCGGGCTCAAGGCCTTCTGGACAGGTGGGGTTCTCCCCTCTGCTGGCATCTCAAAAGGGTGGCATGCCTGGAGGAAGTCGGCCAAGTGACCCTGGTATTTGACACTTGACCCTGAAAGAGGTGTAGAGGCTTGGCCCCAGCAGTGTTCCCACTTTATCCATCTGTTCAAGTTTGGGGCATTTAGGGAGAAGCCATCACCCTCAGCTCCAGTGCCACCTTCTCTCTGCTGCTGCATCTGCCTGCTGGGGGCCCTGCACCTGGGGCCCGGGCCTCAGGCCCCACCACCCACCCCCAAGACGAGCTGGCATTTGCTCATCTCCTAAAGGCACAGGCTAAAGGTGGGAAAGTGCTCTGTTAGCAGCGGCTACACAGGTAGACAGGTGTTACTGCAGTGCCCGGGTGTGAGCAGCGCGCCTACAGGGGCCCTGATCTCCTCGCTGCAGCCCCTGGCTGCCATCTCAGCAGGGCGCTCACCCCTTACCTGTAGGAGGGTGTCGCTGATGGGCGAGGTTTAGGGAGTTGAGGGCAGTGAGGATCCTCTCCCTGCAGTGAAGGGGGAGGGGATTTATACATCTTCCCCTGGAGGGTTAGGGACACAAGGACTGAGATCCAGCCCTGCTGCGTCCTCTGACCAGCCGCATGACCCTGGGCAGGTCTTCCCTTTCAGGCACTATGGTTCTGAGGTGGTACCTGCCAGAGGAAGGCCACCGCTGGCCTCCTGCGACCCACTCATCATTCACAGACTAGGGGTCCTCCAGCAGATGAGGCTCAAGGACACCAACCTTCGGCCCAAGTGGGCTGAGACTTTGAGCAAGTCCCCAAACATGCTTTCCCTAAACGGTGCAATTGTGAGGGATGTGGTGGCTCTTGGGTGAGTGATAGACCCCTGAATATCAGAGAACAGAGGCCAAGGGAGCAGGGGGAGGGGGCATGCCAGCACTCGGAGAGCCGTGGTGCCCGGTGGGGTCTAGAAGCCTGCCTTGGCTGTGGGTGCTGCTCTTCAGACAAATCCCTGACCTAGCCCTCCGAGGACCCCAGAGGAGGCTCTTTCTCACTCTTTCTGCAGACTTGAGACTCTTCTCATGCCATTGTCTCCTTCTGGAATACCCTCCCCAACAAAAGTGTAGGTGCAAATACTACCCTCTTTCACCGCTTTCAACCTTTCCTGGATGGATCCTCCAGCTGGAGAGAACCTCTCCCTCTTTCTCTCCTTCCTTGCAGAGCTGAACCTAGCCCTTGAACTGTGGGTCAGGCTGGCAGCCCCTGGGGCCAGAGTCTCTGTCTCAGTTCATGTCCCCCCTGAGTCCACAGCTCTGCCTGTATGTAGCAGGCACTTAATTTCTTGATGCCCTAAGGAGAAAACGTTGGTGATAGGACTGTCATTTAAGCAGAAGGCACAGAGCGGCTTCCCTCTGGAGTTTCTTGGACTCTGCAGTTTAACTGAGAATCTTGAAGGCTCTAGAACTGACCCAAGGGGAGGAACGCAAAGCAGGGACAGCCTGGTTCTCACCACCATTGGCCCGAAAGGTTGTCAGGACGGCTGTGGCTGTGGGTTTGCGTCTCACAGATGAAGAGGTGAGGCTCTGACAAGTGCAGGGCTTCTCCGGACCCGCAGCACGGGCAGGGCTGGGGCTGGAGCCCAGCCTGTGACCTTTAACTAGGAGGGAATGGTGATGAGCAAATCCAGGTCTGGACCCAGCTAGTACCGGGTCGGAAGTCAGGAGTCATTTTGCAAAACCCTCTAGGGTGGTTGTTGTTATTGTTGTTGAAAAGGACAAAACAGAGGAAAGAAAGCAAAAATAATCCACAATCCACTCCTCAGATTATCCCTGTGATATTTTTTAAACAAAGTAAAACATTCGTTTTAGGAAGATATAAAATAAAATGAAAAGTCTCTTTGCTGCTACTCTAGTCTCTCTCTTAGGTAAGCTATCAACAGGGTTTTTTTCCCTAGAAAATAATAAAGCACGAATGCTAGTGCTGGTATTTCTGTGTATGCATGACATACAATACTTATTTACTTAACACCGAAAGGGTCATCTGGTACCCATTGTGCTATGTGTCTCGATCTTCATATGCCTGTGATTTCCATGGCTTTACTTGTATTTAACCATATTCCAGCATTCAGAGCCACCTCTTTCATTAATGGCTGTGTAGTAGTCCCTTGTCTGGTGTTCTGTACGTTATTGACTGGTCCATGGCTGAGAAGTTGTTTCCAGCTTTTCCCCTGTCAAATAAGACAGTGAAAATATCCTGATACTTTGTGCACATATCTTGGCACACTTTTGTGAGTCTAAAGTAGTAACTATTAAAGTTTTACCTTGTATTGAATTTGTTAGTACTGGAAACTATTTACTGAACTGTGTTTCTGATGTATAATAATAATTATTATTATATCAATAATATTAACACATATAGCACTTACTATGTGCAACACACCATCTAGGCCCTTCCACATAGAACTCATCTGATTTTCACAGCAACCTTAGGAAGTAGGTACCAGTATTCTCCTTCTTTGACAGATAAGGAAACTGAGACACGGCAAAGTGAAAGGACTTGCCGAAGTCACAAAGCTGGTGCAGTAGTCTGGCTGGGCTGATGTGGCAAAGGACCACAGACTGGCGGCTTAAACAGCAGAAATGAATTTTCCTACGGCTGTGAGGCTAGAAGTCCGAGGTTGAAGTGTCAGCGGGTTGCTCCTTCTGAACCCTTGTCCTTGCAGATGGCCCGCCTCTCCCCTTGTCTTCACGGGCACTTCCCTTTGTGCCTGTGTCCTAATCTTCTCTTCTTCCAAGAGCACCAGTCCTGTCAGGTCAGGGCCCACCCTAGTGACCTAATTTTACCTTTAAAATATTTATTTACTTTTTAGAGAGAGGGGAATAGAGGAAGAAAGAGAGGGAGAGAAACATCAATGTGAGAGAGAAATATTGATTGCTTGCCTCCCATACAAATCCTAATAGGGGACCAAACCCACAACCCAGGCACGTGCCCTGACCAGGAATCGAACCAGTGATCTTTCAGTTGTCAGGCTGATGCTCGGCCAGCTGAGCCACATAGGTCAGGGCTTCACTATCTCTTTAAACACCTTATCTCCATATGCAGTCACATTCTGGATATTAGGGGTTAGGGCTTTAACATGTGAACTTTGAGAGCAATAAAATTTAGCCAAAACAGCTGGTAAGTGGCAGAGTCAGGCAGGATTCAAACCCAGGCCCCTGTCCCAGGGCCACACTCTGGGCTAGAACACCATGAACTTAGCATGACCAGGAAGGGGTGAGCAGGTTGATGTGAGTGGCTCTGGCCACAGTAGTGACCCTGATCCCAGGCAGAGAGCTCCCTGAGGGCTGCTCTCAGCTCTCAGGGCCCAGGAACAGCAGCACTCCTGCTTCAGCACCAGCTGGAGGAGGTTTCAGCACCAGCTGGAGGAGGTTCTAGCTCAGGTGGCTGAGGAGACCAGCAGCACAAATCACAGATACAAATCATGAGTGGGCAGCCCAGGGTGGGGCAGGCCACCTAGCCCTGCACCTAGGAGAATCGGGGTGATTGAAAAGTGGGAAACCAAGTGATAGATTTGTGTAAAGGAGTAAAAGGGCAGACAAAAAAGCTGCCATCAGGAGGGACAAGCATGGTGTCAGAAGCCTTCATGGCCAAGCCAAGTGCCTTAGTGAGATATAATTTATGTATCATACAATCAACCTCTTTAAAAGGGGCAGTCCGGTGGTTTTAGTATATTCAGCATTATGCAACAATCACCACAATCCATTGTAGAATAGCTCATCACTCGGGAAAGAAACCCCACACCTGTTATGTCACTCCCAGTTCTTCCCCAGCCCCACCCTGCCAACCTGGCCCGAGGCAACCACTCATCTACTTTGTCTATATGGATTTGCCAGTTCTGGATATTTATATGAATGGACCGTGCAGCGTGTGACTTTGTGACTGGCTTCTTTGACTCAGTACAGTGTTTCCAAGGTTCATCCATGCTGGACGACGTATCAGTACTTCATTCCTTTTTATGGCTGCATAGCATTCCGGGGCATGAATACATCCCTTTTTTTAATCCATTCATCAGGCACTGGCCAGTGGGGCTACTATGGATAATGCTGCTGTGAGCATTTATGCCCAGGTTTTTGTGTGGATGTATGATTTCATTTCTCTTGGGTAGATACGTAGGCGTAGAACTTCTGGGTCATGTAGTAACCATATGGCTAACATTTTATGGAAGATCCAGGCTGCTTTCCAAAATGGCCAGATAGTCCTGATTAGGCCAGAATCTTTCAAAGTAAACACTGCAAGTGAAGCACTCCAACAGGTATAGTCATACAAATGAAGAGACTTCCTGTTAATTAAGGTAGGCAATAGGAGGGTCAAACAGTGAGAAGGAAGATTTAAGAACTTCCCCTTTGTAGATGGTTTTCATCCAAGCCTCCAACATAGGGTGCCGTAGTCTTTTCTGTGTAAGCACAGGCTCAGGGTGGCCCTGAAGAGATATGAGGAGAGAGTGCTCTTAAAGTATGAATTTGGGGGCATTGGGGAGATATTCCAATATCCTCGAATGCTCTTTGCCAGTCTCTGAAATTTTATCTGCATGGGCACAGCCTTTCAAACTATAATTAGAAATAAGGCTTAAAGACTTCTGGTCAAGGTGGTGGCACAGGTAAACACAGCTTGTCACCTCTCACAACCACATCAAAATTACAACTAAATTATAGAACAACCATCACTCAGAACTGTCAGAAGTTGAGTTGACTGGACGTCTGACAACTATGAAATTAAAGAGACCACATCCATCCAGCCAGCCTTGTAGGAAGGGCAGAGATGTAGAATGGGCTAGTCCCACATCCACATGGGGTGGACAAAAATTTGGGAGGGATATCTTGGGAACCAGAAGTCCCAGCCCCAGACCAGGCCCTGGAGCCCAGGGTTCCAGTGCCAGGAAGATAAGTCCCTGTAACTTCAGGCTGCAAAAACCAGCAGGGGTTGAGCTGGTGGAAGAAACTTCTGGAGTCCCAAACATTTCCTCTTAAAGAACCCACAGATGGACTTACTCCCTCTGAACTTCAGCTCCAGGGTAGCAGCTTGAAAGCACCAGTGGCATACAGGGAGGACCTGAAGTATTTGGAATGAAAGCAAGAGCTAGGGGACAGCTTTCTGCCAGACAGAAAGACAAGCAGAGGCCATTGTCCTTTTTCTGAACCCATCCTCAACAGAGCCACAGAACCAGCAGGTAGGTGCCACATCTGAGATTCCATCAACCTGGCTAACACTATTTGCTGTGCCCTGGAGATCCCCTCAGGCTCTGTCACACCCAACTTAGAGCTGTTAACAGTGGCTTTTCCATAAGAGTGGTTGGTCTTGGCTCATGCTTCACAACTTCCTAAATCCTCTCAAACAAGCAACAGCCAGCCTCAGTGAGTCCCTCTTGCTAAGTGGCCCCAGGACTGGCACTAGCAACCGAGAGCCTAGATTCATAGCTTGGTTTTGCCTGGAAATCTCCAACCCCAACAAAAGTAACAGCCACCTTAGATTGCTTTACAGCTCAGGCAGGGTGGGTCTGGGCAAAAAATAGGTGAGGGCTGACTTTAGCCTGTACCACTGGGAAACCACAGGGCCTGCACAACCAGTGGACAGACCACATCGGGACACCCCCACCCTGCCCCTGCACAGCTGATCCTCCATGGGGGTGAAGGTTGGTGGTCAGTTGTCAGAGACAGTCCTTGTAGCTGACTGGCCTGGACAAATTGCTCCCATTGACCTGCCAATAGCAACCAAGTCTCAACTAGAAGAGGAGGGTGTACTCAGCCCACATGTTGGGCACACCTTCAGTACCCAGCTTGGGTGATGGGGCAGGCCATGCCACTGAACCCTACAGGACACTTACAATGTTAGGCCACGCTACCAAAACAGGGTGTCATAGCAGTTCTACCTAATACAGAGAAATAAACAGAGTGAGGCTGCCAAAACAAGGAGACAAAGGAACATGGACTAAATGAAAGAACAGATCAAAACTCCAGTAAAAGAACTAAACAAAAGGTAGCTAAGCAATCTATCAGATGCAGAGTTCAAAACACTTGTTATAAGGATGCTCAAGGAACTCATTGAGGACCTCAACAGCTATAAAAGATCCAGTCAGAAATGAAGGATACACTAATTGAAATAAAGAACAATTTATAGGAAAACAACAGTAGAATGAAGTTTGAGAATCAAATAAATGATTTGGAACATAAGGAAGCAAAAAACAACCAATCAAAACAAGGAGAAAAAAAAATAAAAAAAATGAGAATAGTATAAGGAGCCCCTGTGACAACTTCAAGTGTTCCAACATTTGCATCATAGGTGTGCCAGAAGGAGAAGAGAAAGGGCAAGAAATTGGAAACTTATTTGAAAAAATAATGACAAAAACTTCCCTAATTTGGTGAAGGAAATAGATATGCAAGTCCAGGAAGCACAGAGAGTCCCAAACAAGATGGATGCGAAGAGGCCCACTGTAATACATATCATAGCCAAAATGCCAAACGTTAAAGATGAAGAGAGAATCTTAAAAGCAGCAAGAGAAAAGAAGTGAGTTACTTAAAGGGGGGGTTCCCAAAAGGCTGCGAGCTGGTTCTTCAAAAGAAACTTTACAGGCTAGAGGAGATTGGCAAGAAATGTTCAAATTCATGAAAAGCAGAGACCTCCAGCCGAGATTGCTCTACCCAGCAAAGCTATCATTTAGAATTGAGGGGCAGATAAAGAGCTTTCCAGACAAGAAAAAAACTGAAGGAGTTCATCATCACCAAACCATTATTATATAAAATGTTAAAGGGACTTATCTAAGAAAAAGAAGATCAAAATTATCAACAATAAAATGTCAATAAATACATATCTATCAACAACTGAATCTAAAAAACAAACTAAGCAAACAAGAACAGAAAAATAGAGACAGAATCCTGGATATGGAGTGCATTTTGGTGGTTCCCAGATGGGAGAGGTGTGTGGGGGAATGGGTGAAGCGGTGAGGGGATTAAGTACAAACAGGTAGTTACAGAATAGCCATGGGGATGTAAAGCACAGTGTAGAAAATGAGGTAGCCAAAGAACTTATACACATGACCCATGGACATGAACAAAGGTATGGGGATTGCCTAAGGGAGTAGGGGGTCCTGGGTGGAGGGGACCAAGGGAGAAAAATCAGAACAACTGAAACTGCATAATCAATAAAATATATTTAAAAAAAGAAAGAAAGAAAGAAAAAAGGCTTAAAATGCAAACTCCTGGGGCGAGAGCCCATGCATTCAGGCAGTAAATGAGCACTGGAAGCAGGCTTCCTCTGGGGGAGGGGTGAGGAGGGGGTGGCAGGAGGCCCACCTAGAAGCCATATTTGCTGGACCCACCCTCAAGTGGATGGAAGTCTGAGAAAAGCCTTGCCGATAAATGTGGCTGTCCACAGACCACGGTGCCCAGCCAGGCCCACATCACCTGCTCCACCCAGAAAGCAGTTTTTCCTTTATTTCTTCCAACTCCCTTAAATTCTCAAAAAAAACAATATTGGTGCCTAAGTCAAATACACCCCTTCTAAAACACAAACAAAAAACCCTAATAAACAAGCAAACTATTCTGACTCTGTTCCCCGCTAAACACACACGCATAGACATGCACACACGCCAATCAGTTATTGCATGTCATTCCAGAAACCAAGTTGGGCTCTGGCAGATCTGATGTGAAAGTCGAATTCTGTCTCTGACCAGCTGTGCACCTTTGGAGGAATGAATTTCTCTCTCTGAGGCTCCCGTCCTCACCTTGACCAGCAGTGGAGATACCATTGCCTGCCTCACAGGTTATCAGAGGATTCAGTGAGATAGTCGAAGCCAAGCAGCCAGCACAGTACCCAGCAGACAGCGGCATCTCTTCTCTGGCTCAGAATCCATCTTTCTGCTCTGCCCCCATCTGTGCCATCATCTTGGATGCTGATGATTGCTGGGCAATTGGTACATGGTAACACCTGGAGACTGTGGGCCTATCTTATGTCTCTCACACTTTTTCAGTTTTCCTTCCCTGGGAAAGCTGATCCCCTTTGCCCACTTGGCTCCTGGATAGGGCCGGCATCAGTCACATCCACTGGGGATGGGCCTCGCTCCTCCGCCCTCCTGAGATGCCCGCTTGCAGGCAGAGAGCCGCTCTCCTGCTCTCCCACACGCCACACTAATGAATAATGAAAGAACCCTCACACTCAAGCCCTTTCCTCTTAGCTCCCAGCCTCTGATATATTTGATCCTAAGCATAATTTTTCACCTAAATGTGAATGTATTTGCAAATTGATAGAAAATAGTTCTGGCTCTGGTGGTATAATATAGGGCCGCCCCATCCTGGCTGCTATTTTGATTATGACTTAAATGAATGAGGCCATCAATAATTATTTTATTGAACAGGCACATAAAAAATGATTCCGAGCCGAAGTCATTTCCCTGACAAAGCCTCTGTGGCACCGTGGGCAGTCGACCTTTATAGTGCTAAGCTGGCTGAGAAGTGCTGCAGAGGCTGTGTCCTCATCCTTTGTCACCTTCTTGGGGTTTTCCCAGGGCTCTGATGGCAGGGGTGAGGCTGACATGCAGGTTGCAGTGGGAAGGAGGGCATCAGCCCCCTGCCACGGCTCCGTGGATTTCCCACGGCTTTTCCTGCAACATGGCATTCCCTCCTCAGTGCAAAATGATCAGTGTGACCCTGATTCAGGGGAGGAGGATAGTGACCCTCAGAGAAGTTCGGGCCACTGCAGAGGCCCCCACTCAATTACGGGCCCCCTGACTCTTAAGGAATGAAACAGCCAGAGCGAGTACATCTCTGAAGCTTCTTTTCATTGACACTTCTACTCTCCCCAGCTGTGCTTTTTAGGGGGCAGGATGGCAGCACCTGTTTCTGAAACCAGCTCCCCACTGTACCCTTGCAGGGAGAATCACTGGGTGCAGGCTGCTGGAGGAGAAATGTGGACCAAAGCCCCACTAACCAGGCACCCTGAGTGGCTCCTCCGCCGGGGCCTCACGTTACCGAGTGTGCTCTGAATGCCAGCTTTTTCTGCGTTTCTTGTGCTGAGCCTGTGCTAGGTGCTGCACAGGGCGGGTCAGAACAACCCAAGGTCCAGTTGAGGAGACCCATCCTTGTCTGGGATAACACAGGGTTCCCTGAACTTCAGCCTTTTGCATTCTACCATGATTTCTAGCTTTATCTAGATACCACCTGTACTGTTACTTGGTGTACTTTCTTAAATCAACTCACATTTTTAACTTTGCCCCATCTGAGGCAATAAATGTATTAAGTCACTGTTTGATGTATTCATTCTGTTTTTCTAATTCACATTAAAAGTAAAAGTACAATTCAAAAAAAAAATGTGCATCCAGGTCACAGTGAGAACCAGCTGGTAAGCACCGGGGATCTGCGAGCCTGGGTGAGGTGCTGGTTGGCAGAGCAGAGGTGAACCGGGAAGGGACTATGTGTCATGCACCTGGGCCACCACCTCGCCGCTCGGAAAACCAGCCTGGCTTGGATCAGCAGAGTGTAAGACACTCACGATGGGCCACCTGACTCTGGGTTTTGAGGGGCCCTGTGAGCAAAGGCCTGGTGGTGGCGGGGGAGCGGGGACAGTGTGTCACCTTGTCTGCAGGGCCCCACCCATCCCAGGGTCCTGTGACTTGGGCAACCTCAGTGTCTGAGGCCCCCACCCCCATGATCTCTTTTGTCTTTCTGGGGCTGTAATCTGCTTTCTTACTGAACTACAGCCATCTCCCTTCCACACATCCACCCTCAACTTTTGCTCAGAGTGGAGCCCAGCCTCTCCCTTACAGCTCAGACCTGGGAAGACAAACAGGCCTTTGTGTTTTGAGGGCTTGTATTGCTAATCTCCACAGGGAAATGGCCTGAGGGGACAGACAGAACAAACTGGGGAGCAGGGACTCAGAGGGACAAATATTCCAGAAATCTGAATGTCTTGGACTCCTGCCTGAAATTCCTCCTGGCCTCCAGAGAGTTTCCTGTCCCAGTGAGGAGCTGATCAGGCCTCCCTGGTTCCTCCTCCTCCCTCTAACTCCACCCCTTCCCCTGTTCTCTGCAAACCTGTTTTTCTCGGAGGCCTGGTCTCAGGGGGCAAAGGCAGTCCAGACTTGGGGACCCCCCGGCTGGGACCACATGTGGAGCTAGGAGTGGCCAGCCTGAGCAGACATTTACTTGGGGGCGACCAAATGCTTGTGAACCTCCCCACTTTTGCAGAGACCAAGTGGCCTACCTGAGACCATCATGTTTCTCCTGGACTTGAGTCAAACTCCAGGGCCGAAGGTGCCAGGAGGGCAAGGTGGGGGCTATGGCTTGCAAGAGGGCTCATTCCCTCTGAAGGCACTGGAACTAAGTGAAAGAAATAGAACCAGAGCGTCTGAAAGAAAATGCTTCTGTGGGCCAGATCTAGCCAATGTGTGACCCCAGTCTCCAGGACATAGGTATTTTGTAAAATGCTGAGTGGTGGGGAGTAAGAGCAAAGGCTGGGCTCTCTTTAGAAAGCCAGTACAACACCCACGGTGGCTATGTGTTCCCTTGGAATCCAGTGTCCCTCCACACCATCAGGTGACTTTGTGCAAATAGAGAAAGGGTCCTTTCCTCTGAGGCGATGCAGACTGAGCCAGGATTCTAGGCTTGGTGAGTAGAACATGGCCACAGTTCAGCCCCCACAGATCTCCGGGCTGGGGCCCTGTGTGCATGAGCAAGGCAAGTGTGTCGCTGGCCAGGCCTGACTCCTGGAACTCCCAGTCAGGTACTCGTGACCTGCTCCTATTCAAAGGACACAGCCTCCTACCGGCCAACTGCAGGCAAAGCCTAAAGTCAAAAAACAAACAAACAAACCAAAAAACAAAACAAAACTGAAGTAGACCTGGCTTGTGACAGCCCCAGGCCGTGTGTGTGTCTCAGAGCCACTGGCGGAGATGTCAGGAACCTGCGTCACTGTAGGCGCCATGCCGAGCCCAGAGGTGTGGCGGCTGGGCAGAGCAGCCAGGCTCCTCTTCACTCCCTGCAGCTGGTCACAGCCAGGACAGCCAGGGACAGGAGACAGTGCTGTCCATGCTGATGCAGGTGCCGAAAGAGAGACCACCCGGAGGCCCACAGTTTCCGGGAGCCACGCTCCCAGTCGGGAAGCCAGCCTTGGCTTAGCGAGCACAGCACAGCTTCCTCACTGAGACTCACAGAGCCTCAGAGAGCCTCAGGTCTGGGCATGCATGCAGGTGGCAGGCAGCCAGCCCTACCCGGCTCCCCGGTCAGGCCTGAGGCGGGCACGGCAGGTTTTCAGAGTAGGATCAATGAATTTACTCGTCTTTCTAAGGCTGGGTGCGCTGAGAGGCTGGGCTTTTGCTCTCAGGCATAATCTGGCTAAATAACAGGCTTCAGAGGGACAGGTGAAAACACAAAAGACACCTCTTCTCTGCGGTGGCCTTTCAGTCACTCCCCAGTTCTGTCTCCTTTTCCTCTCTCCCTGTCTTTGTGTGTCTCTCTTTTTCCAGTCCTCCTGTTTTTTCCCTCTCAAGTCCCTTCTCGTTGTCTCCATCTGTTTCCTTCTTCATGCCTTTCCTTGCTTTTCTGCAGCTCTCTCCTTTCTCCTCTCCTCTGGGGACCTGAGAGATAGGACCAGGCCAGCTTGCTGGGGCCACCATCCCTGGCAACCACGGTCCCACAGGGACACCAACTGCCGGGATCTTCTGGCCCATTCAGTGTGAGCGTGGCAGTGATGGAGCCACCACCCTCAAGCTTATACTTTGGGCTTTCTGCTTCTCCAGGGACAGGGGCACTGGGATGCAACCACCTGCAGAGGCTCGGAGCCCTGGGCCCCTAGGGAGTGGCCACGTGTGAGAGCACCCTGTGGTCCCTGGTAGAGGGGCAGGGCCCTGTGCTAAGGGCCGTGCACATTAAACATCCTCACCACAGCCCTGTTAAACGGGCCCTGTCATTATCCCAGTTCCAGGGTGAGGGGATTGAAAAGTAGAGAGGTGACTTGGCCTGCCCATGGTCACACAGCCAGCACCGGGCCTGGTTGGGACCTGAACCCAGGTGCTCTGGCTCCAGAAGACACACTCCAAACCTCTCCGGTTTTTTGCCTCGCACAGCCCAACTCTCTGGACTGGCTGGAGACATCGGGTCAAACAGAGCTCCTTCACACACCCCCTCCCCAAACGGTCCTCCCCCTCGTCAGCTGACACATGATCCTCCAGTGCTGGAGATTCAGTATTTTATCCTCTGTTCAGATGTAAACCCTCAACACAGAGGATGAATGCCTCAGCTGTAGTCTTCTGTGACGGAGAGGAAATACAAGGCTGATAACTCAGGGAGGCTGAAGACTGGAAGTGTGCAGGGCGCTTTGCAGAGCAGAGCTGCTCAGACTGAGGCTTGTATCAGGCGTCTCCTGAAGGACTGGCTAGAACAAGAGCTGGGCCCTGCCCCTGGAGTTTGGGGGTCAGTAAGCAAGGGTGCAGTTGAGAATTTACATTTCTATGTGTTCCCAGGTGGTGAGGGCTGAGGGGCTGGCTTGGGGACCCCACGTAGAGAACTGTTGACCTAGGGAAAGGGCCAGCTGGGCCAGCAGGGGCAGACATTTCCATCTTCACTGGAGGCCAAAAGCAGACGGGGGAGGGGACCCCTGCAGGAGCCCGGCTGTGGTCACACGGCTCCCCGCCCCGGTGCAGAGTGCGGCGGGAGGCTGTGCGCGGCCGTGATGAATAGTCCTCATCTGAGCAGCGGCCTCGCAGTGTGGAAAGCACCTCTGTACAGATCTATCGGGTTTTTATTAACTGTTTTACTGTCACGGTTTCAAAATCAATCAAACAGTGTTGCCCTCAGGGGACTCACTGGGGTTCGAGGGCCAGGGCTCCGGCCTAAATGCAGGACAGGCTGGGCCCAGGCCTGCACGGGGCCTTGGGGTGGCCCGGGGCAGGTGGTGGTGTCTGTGTCCCGTCCCTGTCCCCCACCCCCGGCTCCGGGAACAGCAAGCTTTGTGCTCCGTCTGAACCAAAGCCTCTACCCCAGGCCAGAGCTAACTTCACACATTTGTTGATCCTTGAACCAAACCCGAATATCAATTTCTCTTGTGAGCCAGTTACTAAACCTATGTTCAAAACAAAACAGGGAGGGGAATGAAAGACCCTTAACAAACCAGTTTAAATCGGAAGAGAGTATATAATTCCCCAAACCTTAAACTCAAACAACCCTGGGACTTCAAAAGCCTTCGACCTTAACATGAGTCAACATTTCAGTTTTTCCAGCTTTCCATCGTAACATAAGCTAAGGCCAAGGTTCGGGCAGAGAAATGGTGCTCTGGGGCCCAGGGAGAGCAAGGCTTTCTGTATTGAATCGCGTCGTCCCAGGGAAGCCCGTCAGACGGTGAAGGAGGCTGTGCTTCCCCCTTCCCACCCCGCCTCCTGGCCCAGCACAGGAGGCGCACTTGCCCTGGCCTCTCTCTGAAGCAAAATGTGGGGCCTCAGCCCTGGCTAGCAGCTAAGCGGTAGGGTCCCAGACCCTCTGTGACCCCGGCAATGGCATCCCAGGCAGTCCAGCCAGCACCTGCAGTGACCCCAATTGGCACCTAGCCTCCACCGCAGAGGGAAGGAGGAAGGCCTCTCCAAAGGTGGGGCAGAGTCAGAAGACCCGGGGACTCCCGATGTCTTCATAGGCTGCAGGCGTGCCAGCCTTGCCAAAGAACCCGTGTGAAAGCGGCTGTGAGAACGGTGGGTGGGTGGGAAGTACGTTATAAAATGTGTGATTCCTGAGGCCTTGGGCCCAGCCCGGCCACCTAACTCTAGTGTTCACACTTTTCTGATTCTTGAGTGGCACCAAGATGTGTCCTCATGGCTTAGAGTCTGACTACTCGGATTCACTGTTGTTCAAATGTGATCTCCCTTCCTACCCACTCCCTCCGTTCTTTCCTCCTTCTGTTCCTTCCTCCCTCCCTCCCTTCCTCCCCTCCCTCCCTCCCTTCCTTCCTCCCTTCCTTCCTTCCTTCCTTCCTCCCTCCCTCCCTTCCTCCCCTCCCTCCCTTCCTTCCTCCCTTCCTTCCTTCCTTCCTCCCTCCCTCCCTCCCTTCCCTTCCTTTCTTCCTTTCTCCCTCTCTCCCTCCCTTCCTCCCTCCCTT